>BROE01000009.1:7180031-7264418 GCA_036571765.1 Plecoglossus altivelis
ACACACACACACACACACACACACAGGTTACATGACAGAGA
Organism: Plecoglossus altivelis; assembly: GCA_036571765.1. Taxonomy (NCBI): domain Eukaryota; kingdom Metazoa; phylum Chordata; class Actinopteri; order Osmeriformes; family Plecoglossidae; genus Plecoglossus; species Plecoglossus altivelis. The sequence continues at coordinate 7,180,073 of BROE01000009.1, forward strand.
GATTTGATCCGGTCCTTATGACATGTGGCTGTGAGATGGGATATAAATAAGAACAGGAATAGCCTTCCTGTCATGTAGCATGGCCCTTAGCATGACTCTGTTTATCTGTTTATGGAGGGATTGGGAAGACAATTGTGTGGAAGGGGGAGAGGGAGAAAGATTCAGTAAGGGTGGGGGATTAAAAGAGAAGGGGAGAAAGAAAGAGGGAGGGCAAGAGAGAGAAGATAGAAAAGATGAGAGAGAGAGAGAGAGAGAGAGGACTAGTCTAGTGTGGGCTAGAGGGTTATATTCTGGTGGCGGCTAGGGGGGCTAGTCTAGGGGGGTCTAGTCTAGAGGATCTAGACTAGGGGGGCAAAGGGGGTCTAGTCCAGTGGCTCTAGTCTAGTTTGGGTAAGGGGGCTATGGGGGTCTAGGAGGTTTAGTCTAGTTTGGGCAAGGGGGGCTAGTCTAGGAATTTAGTTTAGTTTGGGCTAGGGGGCTATGGGGCTATGGGGCTAGTCTAGGGGGCCTAGTTTAGTTTGGTCAAGGGGGCTATGGGGATCTAGTTTAGGGGATCTAGTCTAGGGAGGTCTAGTGTAGGAACTCTAGTCTATGGGGGTCTAGTCTAGGGGGTCTAGTCTATGGAGGTCTTGTCTAGGGGGGCCAGGGGGATCTTGTGAAGGAGGGTCTAGTCTAGGGGGTCTAGTCAAGGGGGTTTAGTCTAAGGGCCTAGTCTAGGGGGGTCTAGTCTAGGGGGTTTAGCCTGGGGGTTCTAGTCTATGGGAGTCTAGTCTTGGGGGGTCAGGGAGGTCTAGTCTAAGGAGGTCTAGTCTAGGGGTCTAGTCTATGGGGTCTAGTCTAGGGGTTCAGTCTAGGGGTCTAGTCTATGTTGGTCTAGTCTAGGGGGGCCAGGGAGATCTAGTCTAGGGGGGTATAGTGTAGGGGGGTGTAGTACAGAGGGGCTTGGGGAGTCTAGTCCAGGGGATTCTAGTCCAGGGAGTTGTAGTCCAGGGGGTTCTAGTCCAGGGAGTTGTAGTCCATGGGGGTCTAGTCCAGGGGGTTGTAGTCCAGGGGGATGTGGTCTTGGTCCCCTGAGGGAGCAGAGCCTTCATCCCCTGTGTTCTCACCATGACTAGTCTTTGGTGAGAACTGATCATAGGAAGATGTCACACATGAATCAATGGGGGAGTCGTGGAGCCTGTTATTACCGGTGACTGCTGATTATGGTTATGACTGTGTGTGTCTGTGTGTGTGTGTGTGTGTGTGTGTGTGTGTGTGTGAGTGAGTGTGTGTGTCTGTGGGTGGTGTGTGTGTGTGTGTCTGCTGTGCCTTAGTGGGGGAGAACAGCTGGCATTCTGGGAGTCCTGGGAAGTGGTAATGTAGGGAAGCACACACACACACACATACATGCAGACCCACACCAGGAGTTAAATGCAGTGCTTGCACCCTAGAAGTTGCTTGTTTAGATCCCCTGTCACAACCAATGAAGCCAGGTCACTAATTATAAATATTCATTATGACTAGAACCATTTTCACTGATGAAGAAAAAAGCTTGGAGTGCAAAGCAGAGCTTCAATTAATGTGTGTGTGTGTTTCTCTCTTCCTTTAATCTGTGTATAGGGGTTGTGGTGGGAATCTGCACACCATGCTAAATCAATACACACTCCTATCCTTTAGAATGCAAGTGTGTGTGTGGACATCCGCTTTAGTATGCAGCTCAGAGGGTTGTGAGAGTGGGGGGAATATTTGGGCTGGGTTGGGAGGTGGAGGGGGGAGGTTACATAAGAAATAGGGACACACTTAAGTGGTTTTGACCTTGGGTACATCCCCCCTCCGATTCAAAGCCCCCCTTCACCCAGCTAAATAAATAAACTTTATTTCAAGCCCAGAGTGTAGACATGAAGGACGAGCAAGAGAGAGAGTGTGTATTTGTGTGCATGTGTGTGTGTGTGTGTGAACAAACATGAAGGCGATATGTTCGTATAGATTAGGAACCTCAAAGAGGGGCAGCATCGAACGAGAGGAACGAGGGAATTCTCCTTCCCTGCATCTATATCCCTGTCTTATATCCTCTCCTTTATTCTCTCGCTTCCCCTCTATACTCTTTTTTTTCACTCCTCTTCCTTCTCTCCCCCTCCTGTCCTGTCTCTCTCTAGCCCCTCTATCAGTTCAATTCCCTGACCCGGCCGGTCTCTCTTTTCTCTTCCTGTCTCCTTTCCCCCCCCCCCACTCGCTTAATTTTACTTCAACAACACTGTCTTTTATCTCTTCCGCTTCCTCTCCATCCCTCCTTTTTGCTCTCCTTGCTCTCAGCCCTCTTCATCTCTCTTTAACGCTCTCTCCTTCCCTCTCCTGCCCCTTGGTCCCCCAGGCTGTGCAAAGATCAGACGGGCACATCTCTCTCTCTCTCTCTCTTGCTTTCTCTCTCTCTTTCTGTCTCTCTTTCTCTCTTGTTTTCTCTCACTCTTTTTGTCTCTTGCTTTGTCTCTCTCTGTTTCTTTCACTTTCTCTTTCTTTCTCTCTCCCCTTTTCCCTCACTCTCTCTCTCATCCTGTCTCGGTTCCTCTCTTCATCTATCTCGATTTCCCACTCTCTCTCTACGTCCCCCTCTACCCCCCTTCTCTAACCCCTTTCATCCCCTCTCTCATCCCTTTTCTCCCCCCACCCCCTCTCCCATCCCCCCTCCTACCCACCCTTTTCTCCCCCACCCCCAGCAGCATTGGCAGGGTGACAGAGCTTTCCCAGAGCAGAGCCTTATGTAAACAGCCCCATCGCACCCAGTCGCGTTGGTGTGTGTGTTTGCATTAGCGTTAGCGTGGATGTGTCGGTCTTTATGTGTGCGTCGAGGTGTGTGTGCGTATTGGCCCGCGCATGTTATATTGTGTGTCACACCAATGGAGCATTCTCATTGGTGTAGGTTAAACTTGTTGAAAAAGGCAGAGAGATAAAGGTTAGGATGTTTCTGTTCCCTCTGTCTGAAAGAGTTAGCACACTCACTTGCCTTCCCCTTTCTTTCCCTCGGTGGTGTGTTTGTCGATTGAAGATGATACACCATCAACCTTTGATTGGTTGACAAAGCTGTCTTTTGATTGGTCCCCCCCCGGGGCCATTTCAGCCACGCTCCCAAACGACCTTCAGGAAAGTTGACGAAACTTCGCTTTGATTTGGCTCTCCTTTGCTCTCCTCATTCCCTTCCCCCTGTCCTCCTCTTCTGTTCCCTCCATCCTCCCCCTCCCCCCTCTTCCCCAAACCATGTACTCGTTCTCCATGATAATGAGGAGCTGCTCATCTCTGCAGCTGACTCCACAGCAAAAGAGAATTAAAGGCCTTCTAGAATGATCTCTCCATCTCATCTCAATCAGCTCCAATCACATTCAGTAGACCCGCCTCTCTCCCAGAGACCCCCGCTACACAGAGGCCACCAGCCTCAATCCAACACACTACTGTAATGAAGACGATCACAACGACAAAGACAATTATAATGGATATGACAACTGTGATAATGATGAAGATTATGATGATGGTGATGATGATTAAGTTAATTATAGTGGTGAGGATGATGATGATGATGATGACGATGATGATGATGATGATGATGATGATAAGCATGAAGGTTATGTGATCGTGATTATGATTATGAAGTTAGCTATAATAGTGAACATTATAATAGTGACAAGGATGATGGTTATGTGATAATTATGCTAGGGATAATAATGATCATAGTAATGATGATAAAAATTATGATAATGTGATATTGATAATGATGATGATATTGATGAAAATAGGGATGTATGTGATGATGCTGATCATGTTGATGATAGTGATGATGATGATGTTTGTGATAATGATGATGGTGATGATAATGAAAAATTTGATGAAAGTAATGATGATGATGAGTGAAGCGCACAGACAATAATCATAAAACAGCCATAGATGATAATCAAGTTCATTATGATGACGAGGAGGAGAAGGATGAAAGTGATGATAGAGACGGCAGTAATGACAACGCTGATGAAGAGGATGGTGACAAAGTTGTTGACGATGAAGAATGATGAACTCCCTCCCCTGCCTCTCTGTCTCATGTGGTTCTCCAAGCTATTGATAGGAATCTAACGCCCACTGCCGTCTAAACTTAGCTGCTCATAACCCTGCTCTTTGAAGAGTTAATCGCTACTATCACCACTAGAATCACCATTAGAAGACATTGAGAATCATTAGCATCACCGCTAGCCCTTAGACGAGTGAGTGATTTTTCTGAAACGATAGCTAATGAGCTGAACTTAGCTGCTGGGCGAAGTTAACTACCATTGTACTAGCAGCAATGCTACTAGCATGCTAGTGTTACTTGTTAGTCTTCTAATTAGTGCATTCTGAAGCCATACTAAAGCGCAAGTCACATGCGTGTTTTTGTCTCTCTGATCATAACCATTTTATTTGAAAATAACTATTGCAGTCACCATTAAAATGCTAGAATAGATGGATCTTGAGCTTGAGGTTGAGGCGTGTGCTATGGCTATGGCTATGGCAATGGCTAGGGCTGGGACAGGGGCTGGGGCTTGGGCAGGAGCTGGGGCTGAGGCTGGGACAGGGGCTGGGACAGAGGCTGGGGCTTGGGCAGGGGCTAAGGCTGGGACAGGGTCTGGGGCTTGGGCTGGGACAGGGGTTGGGGCTAGGACAGGGGCTGGGACAGGGGTTGGGGCTAGGACAGGGGCTGGGACAGGATCTAAGACTGGGGCTGGGACAGGAGCTGGGGTAGGGAAAGGGGCTAAGAGGAAAGGAGGTATTGTGCTGAAGCTGAGTGTGAGGCTGAGGCAGAGAGAGGAAGAGTTATTCACGGATCACAGCAGACATATGGCCACAGGGACACACAAGCCTGCTATTACTGTAGGGACTGATACTGTGACGGTACACAGATGTGTGGGTAAGCATGCAGAAATCCACACACGCATACGCACACAACCTCACATGCACACACACCCACAACTACAGCAACAGAAACGCACACAACCTCACCTGCACACACCCCCACAACTACAGCAACACAAACACACACAACCTCACATGCACACACACCCACAACCACATCAACACAAACACACCCCAACATTACAAAATGCAGACACACACTCTGACACAACCACAATAATAATAATAATAATAATGACACTACCAGACACACACAAACACCGACACCTAAATCACACACACAATCACAAACACATTCCTTCACACTAGCAGATTATCTGACATGGAACGGAGGCGCAAGTCCAACTATGACACAGATAGACATTATTCATACTTTCACCCTCAGTCCCCCACTCCTATCAATCCCCTTTCACTTCCTCTACCAGACTCCCTCACTACTGTTTCTATGCCAATTCATTTGAAGAAAAACGAAAAATAGCAGCAACAGAAAGGAACTCGCCCACCCCTTCCCCAAAACAACATGGAACATTTTCTCCTTCAACCCAAAACCTTTGAAACGTTCCCAAATGCACCATGGGAGATCTGAGGAAAACCTGAGAAGAGGTCAATATTGCAACAGTTCCTCCTTCAAGCAAACCTGAAAACAAAATCTCCATCAAACATACCTGGCAACTCAGTCTCAATAAAACATACCTGGCAACCCAGTCTCAATAAAACATACCAGGCAACGCAGTCTCAATAAAACATACCTGGCAACCCAGTCTCAATATAACACCAACGCAACCTCTCAGGGCCACAGTCTGAAAGGGAAAAGAAAAACAGATAGATAGATAGATAGATAGATACATGAGAGAGAGAGGTAGGTAGGTAGGTAGGTAGGTAGGTAGGTAGGTAGGTAGGTAGGTAGGTAGGTAGGTAGGTAGGTAGGTAGGTAAATAAATAGATAGATAGATAGATAGATAGATAGATAGATAGATAGGCAGACAGATGGACAGATCAAGAGGGAGGTGAAGGTAGAGAAGCTGAGTTATCAGTCCATTTTGGAATGTGGTTTTTGTCAGACTGAGAAGCTGTACTGTAGCAAAAAAACTGTTTTGATGTTGAGTAAAGCTGTACCTCAGAGACTCACTTAGGAAGCCAGGTTTGGAGATTGCAGCTTTGTGTGTGCGTGCGTGCGTGCGTGTGTGTGCGTGCATGTCATAGACAGACAGACAGATAGATGGAGACAGAGAAATGTGTGTGTGTGATGTAAGAAGCAGTCAGAGAGATAGAGGCATGTACACTCTGTGTGAGTGTGTGCACACATGAGGAAGAGAGAGTTATGGAAAGAGAGAAAGTGCGTGTGTGTATGTGTGAGTGTACGTGTGTGTGTGTGTGTTTTAGACCACTGGGAGTGGTTAATTCCGAGGAGGTTGAGAGCAGCTAATGCAGACATCCATGCCATAGATCCTACTAACTACAAAGGAGTCTGTTCTGGTTCCCTCCTGAGACACCCCCACACTACCACTGTGAGGCCTTTCTTTCTCTCGTTTACAGCCCTCTCCCTCCCTCCCTCCCTCCCTCCCTCCATCCCTCCGTCCGTCCGTCTGTCCGTCCCTCCCCCCTTCCTGTCACAGCCAGATACTTCTCATTTTTCACCACTTCTTGCTAATTTCTCCTTTCCATCTCTCTCTCTCTCTCTCTCTCTCTCTCTCTTTCTCTCTCTCTCTCTGTTTCATTCCCTGCCTCATTGTCTCTCCTACCTCTTCTCCCCCCCTCCGTCCGTGTCTTTCCCACTAATCCTGAATGGGTGTGAACAGATAGAGGACTCTCCCCCTCTAACCCTCACCCCTCACATCCCCTCTAACCCTCACCCCCCTCACCCCCTCTCCTCTTCTAACCCTCACCCCTCTAACCCTCCCTCTCTCTCTCCACCTCTAACCATCAGCCCCCTCTCTTCTTCTAACCCTCACCCCCTGTCTCCTTCTCCTTCTATAATCCTCACCCCCCCCCCTTCCCCTCTCTCTCTGTTTTCATTCCGGCTTCACGTCTTCCTCCTTTAGTCTCTCTCCCATAAACCCCTTCTTCTCCTCGCCCTTTCCTGCCCTATACGGTGCGTCGTACGGCCGTCGTGGTCATTTTCCCAAATCCTGAATGAGCTGTGAATCAGATAAGAGGACATAGTATCCCCCTCTAAAAACCTCACCCACTCACATCCCCTCTTAACCCTCACCCCCCTTCACCCCCCCCTCTCTCTATATCCACCCACCCCTCTATCACCCCACGCGTCATCGCAATCTGCTTGGATCTGCTCTCTCTCCTTCCACCTCCAACTCCACCCTTCTTCTTCTAACCCTCACCGCCTGTCTCCTTTCCTCCTATCACTTACTAATCCTCACACCCACCCCCTTCCTCTGACACTTCCCTTCTGCACCGCTCCGAGTGGCTGGACTACTGTCAACACGACTCACACACACACTTAAGCACCGACAAACGTATACATGCACCCAAGCACACATCTATAGACATGCACATATGCAAAAACTTACTTACACACACATACTAGATTATACATCTATGCCCCCCCCCCCGCTCACACCACACGGCCCACGATATAATCCTAACGCTTACCCGGTTCTAAGAGGATGGCAGTCCGGAAAAGGGAACTCTGCCCAAATTCCCAGCCAAGCCCCGCCTCCTGCATGCCCAACTCCTGCCAGTCCCACCAATCCTACTCCTGCTCGCCACAGGGGTCCCAGACGACCAATCACTGATTAGCTGTGGAGAGGAGCGAAGGTTTGGCATCGAGTCATTGAGCCTACTAGATCCTTTCATGTTGCTCTCGTTCTTTCTCGCTTCTGCACACATACACACACACATATATACACACACAAATACACATGCATACACACTCACATTTGCATATATACACACACACACATGCACACAGAAAACTGTTGCCCGTGGAGACAGAGGCCTGGTTAAAGGCAGAATGCTGGCGATGAAAGGGCCTGACCCATCTTTTGGCAATGAGGTGCCCCCTCCCCCCTCCAACCCCCCTAAACACTATGAAAAGAAGAGCTCAACAATGCAGGGCAAAGCATTCTGGGTGATCCCAGGACCCCTGCACGTGCCTCTATAGGGGGATAATGATGATAGCTGTGTGTGTCTGCGTGTGTGCTTATGTGTGTGTGTGTGTGTGAAGGGGGAGGTTTAGTCGTGAGATTTAACCCTCTCTGTGTCTTCCTAAAACTCCCCAGCTATAAAACACCATATGTTGTGGGAGACTAAAGGAAGTATCTCCTCTCCTTCTCTCTCTCTATCTCTCTCTCTCTCTCTCTCTCTCTCTCCCTCTCTATCCCTCTCTCCCTCGCTCTCTGCTTATTTCTCTCTATTTCTATCCTTCTCTCTCTCCCTCTCTCTTTCTCTCTTCCCATCTGCCACCTCCTCTCTCCTTCCTGTCACCTCTCTCTCTCCGTCCTCGCTCCCTCCTCCTCTCTCACCTCCTTCTCTCCCTCTTCTCTCCCTCCTCTGCCACCTTCTTCGATCCCTCCTCTCTGCCTCCTCCGCTACCTCCTTCTCTCCCTCCTCCTCTACCCCCTCCCCCATCTCAGAGGAGCCCCCCCACCCCAGAGCAGAGAGGAGTGGATACAGGTGCAGATATCTGACAGGCTCGGCAGAGTCATTGCTCAGCGCTATCACTCGTCTCCGTCCAGTCCAGTCATATTTCCTCCCAGATTTGGACATCTCTCTCTCTGTCTCTCTCTCTCTCTCTCGCTACTTTCTCTCTCACTGTCTCTTTCTCTCTCTCTGTCCATCTCTCTCTCTCTCGCTTGCTCTCTACTCTCTTTCACTGTCTCTCTGTCTCTCTCTTTCTGTCTCACTCTCACTCATCCTATTCTCTCTCACTGTCTCTTTCTCTGTCTGTCTCTCTTTCACTCTCTCTACTCTCAACTCTCTCACTGTCTTTTTCTCTCCCTTCCTCTCTAATCACCTGTCTCCTCTCCGGCCCTGTTTTTGTGTGCATAGTAAGTTAGACAGACTTAATCACTCAAAGCTTTAAAACACTTCTTGCTTTGCTATTTAATCCATAGCAGAGATCAGGGGCCATATGTAGATCCATACCAGAGACGATAACTGGAAGGTTGGCCGGCCGGCAGGCTGGCTGACTGCCTCTGGACTGCCTGGATGCGGATCGATCTCCTGTCTGAGCTTTATTAATATCTCCCAACCTCCCAGTGCTTCGTCAGCATTTATCACACCCCATCACCCAGAGCACCAACACCTCCCCACATCACAACAACATCATGGAATCTGCTCAAAGTTCAGCCCTAGTAAACTGCGAACTGTTCCTCCCTTGTCTGCCAGTGGGTCTTCCTGTCTGTCTGTTTGCCTGTCTGCCCTGTTGTCTATTTGACTGTTTTTCCTGCCTTGCAACCTGCCTGCCTAACTGTTTTCCGGTTTGTCTGGCAGCCTGTCTGTCTGGCTATCGTTCTGTTTTCCGACAGTCTGTCTGTTTTCATGCTTGTTCTGTCTGTCTGTCTGCATGTCTGTTTGTCTATCTATTTGTCTGTCAATCTGTTTCCTCCTCACCTTCCTGTCTACCTGCCAACTTATCTATTTTCCTGGCAGTATGTCTGTCTGTCTGTCCTTTTCACCGTTTTCCTGCCTGCATGCCAACCCATCTGTTTTCCGGCCTATCTGTCTGTCTGTCTGTTCTCCTGCCTGCCTGTCTGCCTGGCAGCCTGTCTGTATGTGTGGAGGAGATGCAGACCAGACATGACAGTGGAAGCTGGAAAAGCTTCTCTCCTTCTGGAACCAGTTAACCTGTTCACCCACTCTGCTTATCAACAGGGAGGAGAGACAGAGCCACACACTCAGAGGAACGGATCCAACCTCTCGCCGTCTCTCCCGCTCGCTCGCTCTCTCCCTCTCGCTTTCTCTCACACACGCTCTCCCTCGATCTCTCCCGCTTTCCTTCTTTCACTCTATCCCTCTCCCTTTTCTCACTTTCTTGTCTCTCACCCTCTTACTTTATTTCTTCTCTCTCTCAATTTCTTCTCTCTCTTGCTCTCTCGCTCTCCCTTTCTTCTCTCTCTCACTTTCTACCTTTTTCTGTCTCCCTCAATTTTCCTTCTCTTTCTCTAATGGGCTCCAGGATGAGGGAGATGAGGTAAAGGAGAAACGGAGAGTGAATGAGGCATGAACAGAGTGACAAAGTGAAACCATTTAAACGAGAAAGGAGAGAGAGTGAGAAAGCAACGGAACAAATAAGAAAGAGAGCGGGAACAAGCGAGAAACAGAGAGATTGATGGAGAGAAATAGAGACATAGAAAGAGAGAGAAATAGAGAGATAGAAAGAGAGAGAAATAGAGAGTTTGTGTGAGAGACCTGGAAAGAGTGTGTGTGTGTGCTTGTGTGAGAGAGACTATGCTAGAGCTATTTTGTTATTGCTGGACTCCTTGTTATATATACATGTTTAAAAATGATATGTTACAGTAACTCAAATATTCATACCAATAAAGCATTCTGAACTGAGAGCGAGAAAGAGAGATAGAGTGTGTGTGAGAGAAAGGAAGAGAGAGTTAGAGAGTGTGTGTGAGAGAAAGGAAGAGAGAGATAGAGTGTGTGTGAGAGAACGGAAGAGAGTTAGAGAGTGTGTTTGAGAGAAAGGAAGAGAGAGAGTTAGAGAGTGTGTGAGAGGGAAAGGAAGAGAGAGAGAGATAGAGTGTGCGTGAGAGAAAGGAAGAGAGAGAGTCAGACAGTGTGTGTGAGAGAAAGGGAGAGAGAGAGTAAGACAGTGTGTGTGAGAGAAAGGGAGAGATAGAGGGAGAGAAAGCGCGTGTGAGAGAGAAACAGAGGGAGAGAGGGACCTGCTGTCCCTTGTCTCTCAGCTCTAAGACTCTCATTAGCTGTATTGATTCAGGGCTCTTAAGGTCTTTAACAGTCAAGCGCTCATCAGCACACACAGAGCCACAAACGCACATACACACATGGGCAAAGATGCAACTGAAGTGAAGAGTATTGATGTATCAGTAGCAGTGAATGCAGCCTGCTCCATCCATTAATAGGAGCAACACCTTTTTAAATGATTTTCTCTTCCTGCAAAACAATTCACACAGACAAGAATTCACTCCTCCTCACACTCATACGCCCACACACACACACGCACACACACACAAACACACACACACAAACACACACACAATTGCATCTTTAAATGCCCCTCACTCTCTCTTAAACAACTTTAGATTGGGCAAGGCTAGCATTTTTTTTTTACCTCTGAGTCTTCAACACTCGTCGTGTATGTGTGTGTGTGTGTGTGTGTGTGTGTGTGTGTGTGTGTGTGTGTGTGCTGGAGTGTAATGGAGCAGGAATGACCGTGTATTGATTTAGTTTAAAGGAGCTAAAACAGCCTTTAATGAGACTCAAACTGACAGAGCACAACGTTAGACCTCTAATGCCTCCTTAACCAGTCTCCTCACTCACACACTGTCCTCGCACACGCTCATTCACACACACACACTCTGAGACATTGAACACACTAAACTCACCTCACGCACGCACACATTCGTAAGCAGAAACGCACTCTCTCCTCCTTGCCTCGCAGACGTATACACACACACGACTACGCAGTAAACGTGGCTATCGAAACAACTGTTCCCACCAGCACCAAAACAAGCACACACGCTCAGTGATTTTGTACAAACACACACACATACACGCACACACACTGACAGCCTACAGGAAGAAGCGTTGTCATTCAGAGTGGTCCTCCAAGAGACAAACCTGGAAAGAGATACAGCGGGAGAGTTGGAGAGCGGGAGAGTGATGAAGGGAGATGCTGTAGAAGAAGAGAGATGTAGGTGGAGAAAATGGGGAAAGGAAGAATGGAGGAAAGGAGATGAAGACAGGAGAAAGAAGAGATGGAGGAAGGGAAATGGAGATAGATGGAAGGAGGAGGGAGGAGGATAGAGGGAAGGGAACAGGAGAGGGGGAGGATCTGTGCATTCCTATGGGGTTGCTCCAGTATCTAGCAGTAGTCAGAGCTGTCCCAGCACTTCAGAGAGGATGGCACTACACAGTGCTTTGCCTCCTCTTTTCAGCAGTCACTTCTCTCTCCTCTCCTCCTCTGTTCTCCCTCCTCTCTCTCCTCCCTCTCTTCTCTCCTCATGCTCTCTCATCCTTGCCTGAGTCACTCCCCTCCACTTGTCTGGGAGATCTGTTCATCTTTCTCCTCTCCTCTTCTCTTTTCTTTAGACTGCCTTTCCCTCTCCTGCCTTCTCTCGCTCCTTTCTCTTTGGTTTCTGTCCTGTCCTCTGCTGTCTCTCAACACCCAGCACAGCTGTCAGATGTTCACAGTTACTCCCGCAGCCACTCTGGAGGGACTCTATGTACATGCGTGTGTGTGCGCGCGTGTGCCTGTGTGTGCGTGTGTATATGTGTGCGTGTGTATGCGGTATTGGGGTCTATGTGTGTCTCAGTGCCAGTTGCAGTACTGCCAGGATCGACCGGATCTTGCTTTGGCTTCAGTATTTTACAGTCAACAGTGGTCCGTTGACTCTCCAGTCACCAGGTAGACCAGGGGTGCTCAGTTGTGGACCTGAGAGAGAGGCTTAGCTCACAGGGGCATGTGAACAGGCTCTGTGGAGGCCTGATAACAACCTAAATGGTTGTTATCAGGTGTGTTGGAGCTGGGAAATGTCTAGAACATACAGGACAGCGGACCCTGAGGATCAGTCTGAGGAACATAGACTGTGGGACCATGTCTGACTATAGAATCATGTGTAAGAATTGACTTTGAGAATCTGACTTTAGAACCATAATATGTTCTACATGATAGAATCATATCTAACCTACCGCAACATAGTAGACTCTAGAACCATCTGACTCTGCAGCCATCTGACTCTAGAACGAACCAGAATTTGACTGTAGAACTACTGTGTATCAGATCAGAATCCTGTCTCTCGAACCACATCAGATTCTGACTCAAACTGACTCAAAAATCATATCTGTTTCCAGAATCATTTCTAACTATAGAACCTGTTTGTGACAAGTTGCCATCGACCAGAGTAGTGACCTGAACATTGATGGAGCCATAGTCGTCCAGTATCTGCAAGGCTTCATTCCGACAGCTCTGATGCCTGGGGCGGGTAAGAGTGCTCTAGCAAGCCCACTATGGACACCAAACTGCATGGAGAGGCCCTCTAATTCAGCCTCTCACTCTCCCCCGACATGGCTGCACATGACTGAGCCCAATGACCATTAGAGGGGAACAATCTCTCACTCGCACACACTCTCTCTCCATCCCTCTCATTCTCGGTATCTCCCGCCCTGCACTCTCTCTTTCCTCCCTTCATCTTCCCTCCTTATTGTGCCTCTCTTCCCCTCTGCTGCCCTCCCAATTCATTTTCAGTTCCTTCCTTCATCCCTCTCTCGTTTGCTCTGCCTCTCCCTCTTTCCTTTTCCACTCTTCCCTGCAACACTCCTCCGTTTCTTCCCCCTCTCCCTCTCTCCTCCCTAGAGGAACAGACAGGGTATGGCTGAGCAGAGATGGAGGTGGGTCTCGGCCGCCCAAATTCTATTTTAGACGGAGTGTGACTGAGGGAGCAGAACTGCCTCCAAAACACAAACACACTCACGGGGTTACTGTACACAGTCACAGGGCTACACACTCTCACACAACAACACACACACAGGATGACTGTACACAGTCACAGGGATACACACTCTCACACAACAACACACACACAGGATGACTGTACACAGTCACAGGGCTACACACTCTCACACAACGGCACACTCACAGGGTGACTGTACACTCTATGACAGGATTGTACACATTCCCTGACAGAACTACACACAGAGAGCAACACACATTCATAGAACAACACACTTGTCGAACTACATACACTCACAGGAGAATGAATACTTTCCCACTGTACTATGTGAGTTTGCTCTTTGAATTCTGTTTCACAAACTAAAAATATACAGTACACCATGAACCCACACTCATACACATGTATAAGAGAACATCCACACAAACACAAACACAAACACAGTCCTGTTCCTCTCACATCTTTACTTAAGGCTTGTAAGGGTTCTCTCTCTGGCCTGGCTGTAATGCTGGTGTCCTACACACACACCCTCACACACACACACACACACACACAGAAACTGGCTGGCAGAGAGGACATGAATTATACATCCAGCCCTGTCTCTACGCATTACCGAGAGAGAGAAGGAGAGAGCGAGATGTAGAGAGGGAGAGAGATGCAAGAGCTAAGTGTAAGGGAGAAGCGTTGATGAACAGAGCCTTGGATTTTGTGGAGAGATGAGGAGATGGAGAGATGGGTAGATAGAGGAAAGGATAGGCAGGGGATGAGAGGGAAAAGAGAGATGGTCCATCACCTGAATATACAGCCCAAGGAGGAAGTGTGTGTGTGTGTGTGTGTGTATTTCCCACCCCTCACTTCCTTCAACCACAGAGAAAGCATTCTTTTGAACTGTGAACCAATGAACATCACAGCAGCGGGGATGTTGCTATGAGCACTTCCTATCCAGCTGTGGGCCTTAGCCTCACTCTGTCTTACACACACACACGCATGCACACACACATGCCTGCACGCACACACATGCATACACACATACACATGCATGCACACAGAGAACACACACGTATGCAGAGACACTCTCAGTAACACACACACAAGAACACACACATACTCCCATCCGCACATGCGTACACACGTGCACACAAACACACACACACACACACACCCAGAAAGCTGTAAGAAATGGGTAGAATATGGCCCAAAACTGAAATCGAACAGAACAGTTATCTCTGCCCAGTTTCAGTGTTTAGAACATACGACTGGCTACGGCTGTGTACCTGCCTACCTGAGAGTCACATCCTGTTCCTGCTCCAGTCAACACAAAGCAGGAAGTGATGTCACGCCAAGGACATCGCCAGGACTTATGTTTAGCAGGATCTTTATAGAAAATGCTACATTTTCTAATCAACATGATCATGAATCTTTTAATCAACCCCCTTTGGATTTATACACACACACCCGAAATGCATGGGTGACTACACTTAAACTTCTACACTCTCTTTCTCTCACACACACTCACCCCTCCCTCTCTATGTCTTCTAATCTATTCCCTGCAGACTTACCCCCCCTGCCAATCAATAATTCATTACTCTAAGCTTCAATAATGTTCTTAATCAAACTTTGATGTGACAGGTTGCCAATGGTAACAGTGATTTTAATAGAGACAAATGAAGGCTGTGGCATGTATGTAACGGGCACCATGTCCAGACGGACGGACAGACGAACGGCCAGGGGGTGTAGAGTGGAGGCGTTCCACCATGACCAACCCTGACAGAAGAACCGTGTGGTGTTTCACCATGACCAACCCTGACAGATGAACAGTACAGTGTTCCACCATGACCAACCCTGACAGAAGAACAGTACACTGTTCCACCATGACCAACCCTGATAGACGAACAGTGTGGTGTTCCACCATGACCAACCCTGACAGAAGAACAGTGTGGTGTTCCACCATGGCCAACCCTGACAGAAGAACAGTGTGGTGTTCAACCATGGCCAACCCTGACAGAAGAACAGTACAGTGTTCCACCATGACCAACCTTGACAGATGAACAGTACAGTGTACCACCATGACCAACCTTGACAGATGAACAGTACAGTGTACCACCATGACCAACCCTGACAGATGAACAGTACAGTGTTCCACCATGACCAACCCTGACAGAAGAACAGTACGGTGTTCCACCATGACCAACCCTGACAGAAGAACAGTACAGTGTTCCACCATGACCAACGCTGACAGATGAACAGTATAGTGTTCCACCATGACCAACCCTGACAGAAGAACAGTACAGTGTTCCACCATGACCAACCCTGACAGAAGAACAGTACGGTGTTCCACCATGACCAACCCTGATAGATGAACAGTACAGTGTTCCACCATGACCAACCCTGACAGAAGAACAGTACAGTGTTTCACCATGACCTACCCTGACAGAAAAACAGTAGGGTTTTCCACCATGACCAACACTGACAGAAGAACAGTGTAGTATTCCACCAGGTCCAGATAGCAGAATGGAACCTGACAGAACAGCTGGTCCTGCATCAGTCAGGTTTGAGACAAATACAACCCCAAATCAGAAAAAGTTGAGACAGTATGGAAAACACAAATAATAATAAAAAGTAGTGATTTCTAAATTTACTTTGACTTGTATTTCATTGCAGACAATGCGAACACAAAATATTTAATGTTTTGTATGGTCAACTTAAATTCATTTGTAAAATACATCCTTTCCTGTCATTCAGACCTGCAACACATTCCAAAAAAGGTTGAGACAGGAGCAATTTAGGGCTAGTAATCAGGTAAATTAGTTAAATAATGATGTGATTTAAAACAGGTGATGCCAACAGGTGATTGTATTTATGATTTGGCACAAAAGCAGCATCCAAGAAAGGTCTAGTCCTTTAGGAGCAAAGATGGGCCTAGAATTGCCAGTTTGCCAGGAAAAAGGAAAAAACGTACGAAAAGTATTGAAATGTTTAAAAACAATCTTCATCAAAGAAGGATAGGAAGACACTTGCTTGCTTATTTCTCCTTCAACAGTGCATAACATAATTAAAAGATTCAAGGAATGTGGAGGAATTTCAGTGCGTAAAGGACTTAGGCAAGCCTAAGCTGAACAACCGTGATCTCCGATCCCTCAGGCGGCACTGCATCAAGAATCGTCGTTCATCTGTAAGCGATATCACCACATGGGCTCTGGACGGCTTTGGCAAACCTTTGTCAAGTACCATAATACGTGGATACATCCACAAATGCCAATTAAAACTGTACTGTGCCAAAAGAAAGCCCTATGTTAAGTGTCCAGATGCGCAGTTGACTTCTCTGGGCTCGGAGGCATCTGGGATGAACCATCAAAGTGGAAATGTGTACTGTGGTCAGATGAATCAGTATTTCAGGTACTTTTGGGGAGAAATGGATGGTGTGCTCCAGACCAAAGAAGAAAAGGATCATCCAGAGTGTTACCAGCAACAAGTCCAAAAGCCAGGGTCTGTCATGGTATGAAGTTGTGTCAGTGCCCTTGGCAAAGGTAACTTGGATTTCTGTGATGGCACTGTTAATGCTGAAAAGTACATTTGGAGCACAACATGCTGCCTTAAAGAAGACATCTTTTCCAGGGACGTCCATGCGTATTTCAGAAAGATGATGAAAAACCACATTCTGCACACATTAAAGTCCTGGCTGCAGAGAAAGAGGATACAGGTACTTAACTGGCCTGCCTGCAGTCACGACCTGTCTCCAATAGAGAATATATGGCGCATTTTGAAGCGCAAAATGCGACAAAGACCCCGTACTGTTGCCCACGTTATGACTTGTTTGCAGCAAAAATGGGACAAAATGACACTTGAAACACTATCATTTGGTGTCTTCAGTCTCTAAACGTGTAAGTGTTTTACTGTTCCAACCTTTTTTGAAATGTGTTGTAAGAACCAAAATAGGAATTTTGTTTTTTTGGGGGGAAAAAGCAATAAAAATCACGAGGAACACATTAAAGTGCTGTTGTATTCTCTGCAATGAAATACAAGTCAGAGTAAATTTAGAAATTACGACTTTTTTAAAGTTGTGTTTTCCATACCATCCCAACGTTTTCTGATTTGGGGTTGTACAAGACAGACAACATAAAGCAGAGCTACTTGTCTAAGTTTTGGAGGAAAGTATTTGCTAAAATGAGTAAATTATCAAATGGAAGAGGGAACTGAGGGAGGCGAGAAGTCAACATGGATAAGGGAAAAGGGGCAAAAACCGGACAAGCAAGATATACAGACATGTAACACACATGCAACGCATGCACACACGGATACCTTTACGCGTAAAGGCAGGAAACGCACGCACAGACCCATGTATACACATGCACACACACACATTTATTTCCATTATTCATAGAAGCCCAGATGAACAGGCAGTGAAAGAGGCAGACTCCTCTCTTGTTTTGTTTAAGGTCGACGGATTTTAGATCAACAAAACAACACTAACATTCCCCTCGGTAAACACTCTCAAAACACACACACATTCAAACAAACACACATGCTCACAAAGACACAAACTCTCAAAAACACACACTCAAACACACACACACAGGAAGTCAATGCGTGTGTTTGAAGTGTGTGTGATCAAACAGACAGTATGCAGCTCCACTACTGAGTGCCACAGTCTATTCTCCTCATCGTACCGTAAGACAGTACTACACTCCCTCTGTCATCTCTCTCCCTCCTCTTCTCCTCTCTCCAGTCTCTCTGTGTCTCTCTTCAGTCTATCTCCAGTCTCTGCAGTTTATTCCACCTGTGGTTGGGGTTTGGTGTTTTCTATCTTCTCACTTGTTTCTATTGTTCGTTTGTGTTTTCACTCTTCATTCCCCCATTTCATCCCACTCCCTCTCACTATATCTGTCATGGTAAGAGCTACTTATGTGCTCCTAATACAGTAACAGTTACTATATACTTCTACCACAGGAACAGCTACTCATATACTCCTACCACTGTAACAGTTACTTATATACTCCTACCACTGTAACAGCTACTTACATACTTCTAGCACAGTAACAGTTACTTATATACTCCTAATACAGTAACAGTTACTTATATACTTCTACCACAGTAACAGTTACTTATATACTTCTACCACAGTAACAGTTACTCACATACTCCTACCACAGTAACAGTTACTTATATACTCCTAATATAGTAACAGTTACATATATATGCTCCTACTACAGTAAAAGTTACACAGACACTCAGCCCACAATGGTCCAGTCAGTTTCTAAAGGAACAGGACAATGAGATCAGACAAAGAGGTGAGCCTCTTCTACAATCAATGGGGTGTAGAGGGAAGAGAAGGAGAGGGAGGGACAGCGAGAGAGAATAAGACAAAGACAAAGAGCAAGGCTGAGAAAGAGAGATACAGTGAGAAGGGTTGAGAGGGTTGTGAAAGAGAGAGGGGAAAGAAAAATGGATCAGATGAGGTAAAGGGCGACTGATAGACAGGAGAGAGGAGTAGAGGGCGGAAGAGACCCAGGCTCTTTAGAAACCAAGCCTCTTATGGATCTGCCACTGATTAACCACTTCACATGTGGGCCACAGAATACACACAAACACACATGTTCACACACACACACACACACTCTAATCGTTGCCACGCACATCCCGTGCAGGCGCAGATGCACACAGCGGCAGCCACGTGCACATCCACAAAAGGCAAACAAGATCAATCTCATTTGTGAAAGACGGTCCGCTCTCAGTGGAGTACCAGCAAACAAAAAAGGATCTGGAAGTCTCCTTAATCTGAATCTTCATTTGGAGCGCAGAGGAGAGGGTACAAAAAAGACACATAATACACAGTCCTCTCCTCCTCTTCCTCCTCTTTCAATTTCCATGGAGAGATGGAAAGAGAGAGTAAAAGGAATTTTAATAGAGTTGCTCTTTCAATTCTCGTATTCTGCTCTTTGGTTCTCCTTGGAGGGAGAGACAAAGGGTGGGACAGAGGAGTGGTGTTAAATGGGGCCGGAGGACAGTGCAGTCTGCCCCCTGAGGGACATGACTCATCGCTCCGTCCTGCGCTGCTCTGCTCTCTGCTGCTCTGGCCTGGCCTCCCCCACCCCGGAGCACCATCAGATTGAGCTCTTTCTATCTGGGATCGGAATCCCGCCAGCCTTGCTGGGGATCAGACAGGACCTAGACCTCAGGTTGGGATTATAACCTCAGGTAGGGATTAGAAACCAGATTAGAGAGATTGTTCACCCATATTACCCCTCCACCCAGAGGGATGGATAGACGAAGGGGCTCGCATTGCACAAACAACTGACTTGGCAGGGCCTGTTGTCGCGGCAACAACGTCAGCGTTAATATAATTACATCTGGGGAGATACAGAGGTGGCCTTAAAATGACATATGGAAAAGAAGTGCTTGAAAAAAATGACTGAATATATTAAAAAATGTGCCCTTATTAACTGCTTAGGCTTGCCGTACTTGGTAACCTTAGTAACACGTGCGTTGGTCCTAGGAGAGAGAGATTGTTGATCGTTGCGTAAGGTAGTCAGAGAAGACTCTTCCTGAAGTGATGTATCCATTTAGCAGATTCCGTACTTCAAAGAGACATACAGCACGTCTCCTTTGATCCCCTTTCAAGTACATAAGGACATAGAAGAAGGATTGATTAAGGACAAAACACCAGGCACTTTCTGTTTTCTAGCTGTTAGTTCTGCTACTAATCCCATTGGTGGAGACTTGCAGCCAGGAGTTCATATTCTTTGTCTGTCTCAGGGGTGTCGCTGCTTTTAGCCCACCAGAGAAGAAGAGTGGATTGTGTGGTCTGGTTGCTTTGCATCTGTTGTTTTATTTGTTTTGCTGCCATCACACCATGCTTTAGCTGGGGTGGGGCATGTAAGGTGATGTTCTGTTATTGCTGGGAGGGCGCACACACACACACACACACACACACACACAAACACAGTCGCGCACACACAGTGACCCACCCGCACACCATCTGCATGCCCACACACATGCTACCACACAGGTCCGTGTGTTCGGACAGTGTTGGAGAGGCTGTTCTCAGGCCTCCCTCTTGAATGTTTCATGGTGGTTGGTCTCACCTGGGCTCATGCCTGCCCAAGTGGAAAACAGGGCCATTTATAAGAGCACAACATCCTCTCTTCTTTCTCTCTCGCTTTCTTTTTCATCCTTTCATCAACCACACAAACCATTTCAGTTTTTTTATTGGTTCTCTTTTAATGTCTTCTCTAAAATCTGTTAGCCTGAAGGGATCTTTAACATTAAGGTCCATGTGCATCCACTCTCCCAGAACATCCAACTAACCTTAAACTCGTATCTAATCTAACATCCAACCTACCCTCCTCAAACCTCCAACCTAACTTCCTCTCTATCCGAACATCCAACCAACCTAACTTCATCCCTCTTAGAACTTTCTATCTGTCTTTTCTCTTTTCCCTCAATACCTGTCTGTCTCTTCTAACCTCTGTCAACTGGTATCAGAGAGTGATGGGGATAGACACTATGCATCTGTGAGTGGATGTGTGTGTATGAACGTGGATGTTTATGTACGTGTGTGTGCGCGTGCGTGCGTTATCTCCAGTCTGTGTAAACAGCATGAGGGTCTGGGCTCAGAGCATACACAGAGGAATGAGAGGCATCCAATCACAAAGCATCACCACCATCTTCCTATTAGGAGACAATTGCTAATAGAGGACTTCATACACGGCAGCTCTGCTGTTCAGGAATCCCAAGTTATCTGGGACTGCCTTCGCCTCCTCTCGCTCTCTTCCTCTCTCTCCTTCTCTTTCTCATCCTTGCTCCCTTCCTCTCCCACCCCGTCTCCCTTGCTCTCCCTCCTCCTATCTCTCTTCCTTTCTCTCTTTCTCTTTCACTCTCATTTATGTCTCCTCCTCTCTCCCCTCTTTCTCTGCCCCACTCTTTTCACGTTCTTGTCTCTTATGCTCCTCCTTTTCTCTCCCACCCCTCCCCCCCTCTCTCTCCCTTCCTCTCTCTGAACAGTTTCTAGGGCCTTACAGCAGCAGCAGCATCATCATGATCATTAACAGAAGTATTTATCCTCTGTATGCTGTGAAACTGACAATCACACCACAGAGACTTGATTAATGTTTGCTACTCATCATGATATAAATAACGCATACACCCACCCACCCACCCACCCACTCACACACATACATACACAAACACATTGCCAAAAGGATGTTTTTACAGATGTAATTAAGCAATTTGCTGCCTGGTTTGTCTCATGTGTAGACGAAGGCTGTTGTCATCCTGTAGCAGTCTATGATTTTGTGATCCGATGTCTCTGTGTTGACATATACCTGCCCTCCCCCCGCCAACGTCCTTCTCCACCAGCACCCCCTGCCCTCCCCCTGCCACCGCCCTCCTCCGCCACCCCTTGTCCTCCCCCCACCACCACCCTCCTCCACCACCCCCTGCCCCCCCCAACACTTCCACACCACACTCGCTTGTAATCTGCTTGTACAGCCAGGTGTACCGCCTCGGGTAGGCCCTCACTGGACACTCACACACTGATATAGACGGATGAAAGGAGAGAGAAAGTGAGAGTGAGAGAGCAATGGAGGCGAGATAGGAAAGAAAGTGTGAGGAAGAGGTTGAGAGACAGACAGATGGACAGGAGAGGAAAGGAGAGGAAAGGAATAGAGAAGGATTGAGAGAGACCGAGTAGAAGTGAGCAAAAGAAAGAGAGAGTAGGGGAAAGACAGAGAGAGAATAGAGCCAAAGATAGACAGACAGAGATAGAGAGAAACAAAGAGAGACAGAGCGGACGGAAACACAGACACAGAGACACGGAGACAGAGAGGAACAGACAGAGAGAACTCATAAAACAAATCTTATTTTATTATTTACATGTGTTTATTTATATTTTATCTATCTATTTCCTGATCTACATATATATCCTATCTCAAAAAAAGTTATTTTTTGGTCATTTAATGAGTTCATTTGACATGAGCTGTTGGAACATTCAGGGCCTCAGTTCTTCAGCCTTAAGTGTGAAGAGCACAGATGCTGAATCCCTCAAATCTATTGAAAATGTTGACTTCCTCATCCTAACAGAAACATGGTGCAATGCAGTGTCAGACCCTTCGTTAAAACTCACCACTATACAAAGGAGGAGACACTGGTGGGATTCTAGCATGGTACAAAGGAGACCTGGCCAACCACTTTGCTGTAGTCAAACAAGGGAACTCACACATGACTAAAACTACAAAAACTTGGTCGCATACAAAAATATAGAGTGTATACCTTTGTGCAAATTTCATCCCCACTGCAAAATCCACCTACAAGCGTAAATATATTTTCACCTCCTCCTGACAGAAATCAGCCATTTCCAGGGAAATGTGCTGCTGTTCAGACCTGAACTCAAGGACAGAAAGTGAACCTGACCATATAGACCCGCAGGGCAACAAGTATGTGTTTGGCCTGAGTCCTCTATACATGAAACCAAGCGTAATACAGTGGAATAGGCTAGATGAGGTCATAAATAATAATGGGAGGAAGTTAGTTCACCATGTCGCACCTCGAGTCTGTTCTCCCTACATGGCAGAATCAGAGGAGACTCCTTAGGGAGCTATACACAGTCCTCTGTCTTTGTAAGCAGTGCAGTAGACTAAGCAGTCAAAGACATGGACCCCTCCTCCTTCAACACATTCACTAGCAGGCCACTCTCAGACCACAATCAAATGTATGTGTTCCTGAAAAAGCCCAACTGCAAAAAAAAGGTTGAATGTGTAATCCCTCTAAACTGTACAAACTTAACCAGCCCTACAGATGGGACATAGACAGCGCCAACAAATTCAAGAAAAATTTCCAACAAAATGAAATGCTTCTGGGATCAAAATCAATCCGATGCTGATCAAGAGGGTGTTGGCCATGTGCGATATAAACTGGATCTTTCACAATGCTACAGAGACGCTGGCTTGCAGAATGTAAATATTAAACCTAACAAAATATATTGCAATATAATAGTCAAATTTGGACACGTCCCTCGCATTTAGAATCAATGGATTGTACTCACCAATAATCGTAAAAAGAAGTGGAGACAAATGTGACCCTAACAACTACAGAGATGACTGTGAGAGCAGTAATCTGGGGATGTTGTTTTGTTGTATCTTAAACACTAGAATTGTAACCTACCTTAATGAGCACAGCACACTAAGCAAAGAAAACAAATAGGCTTCCTTCCAAAGCATGGCACCATGGATCACATGTGCACCCCACATACACTAACTGGAAAAACAGGCTTCCTTCCAAAGTATGGCACCATGGACCACATGTACAAAATTCTACCTGCAAACTTGCACACAACAGGCAAACTTGCTGCCTGTTTTGTGGACTTTAGAAAAAGCTTTTCCATCCAGCATGTGGGACTCTAACACAGACTTATTCAATATGGCATCGGAAGGAGGAAATTCAAGATAATTGTACTCTGGCAACAAATGCAGTATTAAATTGGGGACCATCACAGATTTCTTTCTCTCAAAAGAGGATTGCCTGCCAGGGTTGCGAGTCCCAGTCCCACTCTTCCATGTCACAGAAAATGAAATCGTTGAAGAAGGACTACAGCAGTCACTGATCTAACTGGAACAGTACTGCCAAAACTGCTACACAGAAGTCAATCTATCAAATCATACATTTAAAGCATTGTGTCAGGACAAGACGCATATACTGACACTGTGAAACAATATACGGACAACGCAATGAGTTATACATACTTAGGCTTGCAAATGACAGCCTCTGGTAACGCTTGGCAGAGAATGCACTTAAAGGGGTTATTGACTGCAAAAACGAGTTGACCTTGTCATAGTTGAATAACAACATTTTGGTTGGTAAAATGGACATAGAGTGAACTTCAAAGTCAATCAACACCTCTTTCCTATAAAAATCCCCTTATTTGAAACTGAAGCTGTAAAACGGTCGGTTTCCAAAAAGACATGACATTTGTGACATCACAAATGTGGCTCCATGTTTTTTTGGCTTTGGTTTGTACCTTTTGTCACGCCCCCTAAATGTACATACACATCTGACCGTGTGCTCATCACAACCGCAAGCTGTAGTATGATTGTGTCGCTAACATTTATTAGCATTTCACAGAATAACATTACGACACATGAAACAGCACCCAGGCTTTTTCAGCCCAACCAATGTTACTAACCCTATTCAGAGACCTTATGGAACAGTGTAAAATACCCTATGAAATCGGTCACCTTTAAATCAAAGATCCAATAAAACACTTTATTTTAAACAACTGTGATTAAGATTTGGTGTCAAATATTCAACAGCATCATCAAGCGTATTGCTTTTTATGGAAGTAAGATATCCGGCCTCCCAGCCATCTAGGCTTCAGTAGTTGGGACAAACACCCAGTAGAGTCTCTCCACGCTGATTTCTGTGGAAATATACTAAACTTCCCAAGGAAAACTCTCTCAAATCTATGTTGTACAGCATTAAACTGATTCCCATTAATGTTAGAAATGCCGAAAAGATCATTAAACTTTTACACTAATTTAAAAGCCAGCCCAGAGGAAATCCTTCAGTCTAAAGGCCTTGCAGACTGTGAAGTCACCATGAGAAGAGCCCTCTGTTCCAGCTGGTTTATGACATTAACACAACCAGTTACCAGCCGACACACCTCCTTCTCAGTCCATCATCCCTTTAACAGAAAGCTAAAACTCCCATTTAGAATACTGAGAAAAAAACGAAACACAAAGCGAGTCTGAAACTATGATATGGCAGAATATCTATATAAATAGACAGCTGCTCACTAAATACAGAATGAGAAATCACACCCTTGCAATCAAACAAGACCTCAAAAACATGGTTGCATAAAGAATACAGAATCTGTGGTCTCTGTACATCAGGGGAACTTGAAACTGGTACAAGTATAGAAATATAAGAGATCAATGTAAAAATATAACCAGTTCATTAAAGACTACACAGAGCTTGATGTCAATGAGAAAGTACAGATATCTCTGGGCGGAGGGCCTACAGCAAGTCTTGCCGCTAGATATGTATCTCAATATCACAACCTGAGGGACAGTGAATCAACCCTGTGTGTTTGTTAAAACCTTTCTATATCTTACGCAACATGCAGTTATCTCTTGCAGTAATCTACAGTCTACAACTTTATATGCTACTGCTATTTTGCCATATTATTATTGTTAGATTCTTGATATATGTTATGATATACTGTATATGTTACGTAAAATGTCTCTTCAATGTGCTTTGGCGATACTGCTCAACCCAAACTCCCATGCCTATAAAGCATTCTGAACTGAACTGAATTGAGAAGCAGAGAGAGACAGAGACCAACAGAGATAAACTGAGACAGAGAGAGACAAAGAAAAGAAGCGAGACTGAGAGAAAACAAGGTATACAGAGAGACATTGAGAGACAGAGAGAGACAGTCGGAGACAGACAGTGAGAGACAGAGAGACAGAGAGGTAGAGAGGCAGGCAGGTTTGATGTGCTGTCAGCCTAAAGTCCAGAACTGCATGTATGAGACACACAAGTGACATGTATGACTGCCTCCGGGGAGAAAACTGCAAAGAGTCACGGAGACATGAGTGAGCGGGAGAAACACTCAGAAACAGCAAACACACACGCACGCACACACCGCTGGTGCGTCCTACAAGGTTCTTTCTCTCCAAGGAGGGACCCCTCTTCAGCAGGACTGCTGTCAACTTCCTCCTCTGCTGTCTCCTGGAGGGAGAGGCCCTCAAAGAGAGGGATGGGCGGTGAACAGAGAGGAAGAGAGAGAGAGACAGCAAGAGAGAGAGGGAGGAGAAAGAGAGGACAGAGAGAAAGAGAGATGAAAGAATGAAATAGAGAGAAGGGAAAAGAGGGGGAAAATAGAGATGGGGAACAGAAAGAGAGAGAAGGGAAGAGAGAACGAAACAGGGAAATTGAGGAGAGAGAAAAAGAAACTGGGTGAAAAGAGAAAATTAGAGGAAAGAGCAAAATCAGGGGGGAGAGGATGAGAGGGGCAAGTCTTTTGAAGATTAAACCATGGGATTAGGTAAGACAGTCCTCCTGGACCATAGAGCGTGTGTGTGTGTGTGTGCATCAGAGGAAAGATCAGCTGCTCTGAGCACATTTAGCTGCTCAGGGTGAACAAAGCCTCTCACCTGCAGGCTTTATGAAACAGACCCAGAGGTAGGGGGAGCTGTGTGTGAATGTGCGTCTGTGCGTGAGTGTGTGTCTGTGCATGCGTGCACGCGCATGTATCCGTTTGTACATGTCTGATACCTTGACCTGTGTATGATGACCATAGAGTCTGGATCCTCTCCATATCTCTGGGTACTAGGACTCTCTTATGAGCCTCCATGATTATTGGTCTGTGACAGTGTCATGTCTCTGAGCTGCACTACAGTCACTGAGCAGCATGTCACTCCCAACTAGAGGCCTGGTAAATTGCATGTGTGTGCGTGTGATGTCTGTGTGTGTGTGTGTGTGTGTGTGTGTGTGTGTGTGTGTGTGAGGTGGGCTTATGCGGGGTGTATATTTGTATGTGTGTGAGTGCATGCGTGAATGTGCTTGTGGTATGTGTGTCTGTGTGTGTTTGAGGTGGGCTTATGCGGGGTGTGTATGTGTGTGTGTGCATGAGTGAATGTGCTTGTGGTATGTGTATGTATGTGTGATGTGTGTGCATGTGAGCTGGGCTTATGTGGGGTGTATATGAGTGTGTCTGTGTCTGTGCATGCATGAATGTGCTTGTGGTGTGTGTGTGTGTGTTTTGAGTGTGTATATCAGCGATGCCCCCATAGCAGAAACAGCCAGCGTGTTGGAATTGGATTATCTGGAAGCATTTTCTATTATCTTCACACAAGACCTTGGAGGAGAGGGCCAAGAGAGAGGATCTGCGTGAACTACCAAACACCGAGCCTGGAGGAGGACACCAAACACTGACATGCCGACCTCTATCTGTCCACGAAAAGCCATCCTTACTCTACACCATTTTAGGATTTTGGGGGTTGTTGCCATCGTGACCTTACCAGAAGAGCATCACGCACACCATAATGGCTTATCTTGCCTCAAGATGTTTGTGTGCTTGAGACAGAGAAAAGGGGAGAGGTGGGTAAGAAAGGGAGACAGGCGGAGAGAGAGAACTATAGAGAGGGAGGGAGAAAGAGAGAACGATAGAGAGGGAGGGAGAAAGAGAGAGAGAACGATAGAGAGGAAGGGAGGGAGAAAGAAAGAAAGAGAAAGAACGAGTGCAAGGGAGAAAGAGGGGGTAGAGAGGGACAGTCTTGCTTCTTGCCTGTTAAATATTTGAGAAGCCCTCCTGTAGAGAAGTGATGCAGTCAGAGACAAGCCTGACCTGTGTGTGTGTGTGAGTGTATGTGTGTGTGTGTGTGTGTGTATGTAAGTGCACGCGCATGATGCACACAGAGACAGGCCAGTTAGCTGGACTAATCCAGTCGTGAGAAAGAGAGAGCGGGAGCACTTTCACTGTTTACCTATCTACCTAAGAGAGGGAGCGGGGGAGGGAGGGGAGGAGACAGAGAGGAGAAGGAAGGAGAGAAAGACAGAGCACAAGAGAAAGACTGAGGGAGCAGAGAGAGAGAGAGAGAGAAAGAGAGAGATAGAGCGAGAAAGCGGGAGGGCTGGCCAGCCTGTCACAAACCATTAGACAGACAGACCTGGGGTGCTCTGCCCCATGTCAATGAGAAGGTGCTGTTAGACAGCAAAGTGTGTGTCGGAGAGAGAGAGAGAGAGAGAGAGAGAGAGAGAGAGAGAGAGAGAGAGAGAGAGAGAGACAGACAGACAGAGAGAGAGAGAAAGAGAGAGAGAGAGAGAGAGAATAATAAGACAGAAATGGAGGGGAAGCAAGAGAGAGAGCACACAACCAAGTAAGAAAAGCTATTTGTGAATATCAGTGTTTGAGCGTGCACCTGGAAATGGATGCACAAATGATGTGTGCTTGTGTGAACGTGTGTGTGTGATCTTTCCAGAGTGTGATGAACAGGCAAGCTGCCCTTGTTGTTTGAGACAAACAGACACTCAATTGTTTGTGTGTGTGTGTGTGTGTGCATGTGCGTGTGTGTTTGTACCCCACAACACACTATCCAGCCTGTACAACCTCGAGCATCTCTATCAAGTGAATGTGAGTTGTGCTTTGGAATCAGATGTTGATGTATCACAAAGGAACTATCTGGTAACACGCGTTTACTCTGTAGCAATTTCTCGCAAAGTATGAACTGTTAAGAAGAGACTCTCTCGCTGACCCTCTCTCTTTGCATGTTCTATGTGACCTGCTTTGGTATTCGTTGAGAGCATAAACATAAAGACAAAGTGTGGTATTGGTGATCTATTGCTGTTTATATACGCCCATACTATAGGTTACTAGGCAAAATATATATTTCGGCAGTCATATGGCACAGTATCACAGCACAAGAGGAAATTCATATTTGCGAGTTTTCACTAAAGGGGATAAACAGTACTGACGTCCCCTGCACGGCGAATTCTCCACAGCACAATTTTCGATAGACCAAATGCAATGTTATCCGATGGATGATTAGATAACCATCTGCACACACACTCGGTCTCTCTCTCTCTCTCTCTCTCTCTCTCTCTCACACACACACACACACACACACACACCGAGTCCTACCTCGGGTTCGAGCTGTTCCAGTAGACAGCGTGTCTATCAAAGATTATCTTCTCTTCGGCCCAGGCCGTCACCCAGGACAGAGCGGCCAGCCAGAGAAGAACCATCCTACACGTCTGAACCTGCTCGTGCGACATCTGAGTATCCAATGTGCTCGCACTCTTCTGCTTGGCTTGAGGATGAGATTGGAGAATATGTCTGTCCCTTTCAGTCTCCCGCTCTTTAAATAGTTGTGATTTAGCTGTTCTTTTGAGTTCTTTTCTTATTAAATCTGGCGTTCGTTAAATTGTTTATGCTCAAGACATCCTTGGTCCTTTATGTCAATCAGAATAGTCCGTGCAGTCAACTGGTAACTTCGCATGTTCTTTAGGCTACCTTCCCCATTAGCGGGCATCCGGAAGAGCGTCTCCAAGAGAAGGTCCGAAACTTTTCTCCCATAGCGCCAGGATGATACACCAAGCCAACGCGTTTACCTCGTTCCAAAATAATAACTTTCACTCTTCAAAGTTCATCGCCTCCTCTTAGTGTTACTCTAATTGATAACTGTGCATCTACTCAGAGGCACGTTTTAGAATACCTCGGAGACAATAATCTTCATTAATTGTTAGCCTGTGCACGCTTGTCTCCTCTCCTCTCTCAGTCACTCGGCGCCGGGGAAGCGTTTGTCCGCTGGTCGCCACTTCATAAGCACGACGCTCAATCCAACCTGAAAACTATATATCATAATTCAATATGATGGAACATTTATATCCAAATGTGTTGCCTCTTGATATAAAATCAAATCACCTATCTGCGTTAACAACATCCATTTCTCGAACGCCCCCGTCCTAAGTTCGTCTTTCCTCTCAGATGTCTACGCGATACTTTGATTTGCGCTTTAATCCGATGTGACTTTCTCGCCTGCGGTTCTTTCTAGTCCCAGCGACACGCTGACCGGCGCAGCAAAAAGGATGGAGACCGTTTGATGAGCGCGCCGGACCCCCTCCGACATTCCCGCTCGGCTACCGCTCGTGGTAATTCTCGAAGTACTGCCGCTATAGAACCTCCTCACCGCTTTATTTTCTCGCTCCCCCGGTCTCTCTCTCTCTCCTTGCCTTTCCTCTCCCTGTTCCTCAGCGCGGGGCGGGCTGTGAGAGGGCGCCTCAGTCTCTCACCTCTAGGGACATGGTCTGACTCACTGTCTCTCTGTGGCAGCTTTGATATAGGCCTTTCATTTGCATCGCTGCATCATCGCAGCCGATTCCACTTCCTCCAACAAGTTCGCCGTTTTCTTCTCTTTTTTTTGTGGAGTTTTTTTTAATTTTCTTTGTCTGAGACCAACTTTTTAAAAATTGTTTTCATTCCGCCCGTGCAGGCAGACATGGGGCTGCGTGACTACATGATTCAAGTAAAATAAACATCATTACAAGGACATACACCATGTTTTCTGTGCAAACGCTTATTGGTCTTAAAACGATATCCAGATGCTGAGAGTGACACCATGCAGAGGAACATGCAGTCCTCCTGTCCCTAGGCTGAGGGTGCGACCTACAGCTCCAGTCGTTAAGACGCCATCACAGCGTTGTTAAATCTACTAGAACAATCCAACAGTCCAACATCAGCTGGACTCTGGCCCCCCACCCATTCCCCCTCCCAACCAGAGTACACCCTGGAAGAGGGAAATGGCCTAGTTTAGAAACACTCAGCATTCTTCAGATGGGAAGAAATGTGTAGAAATTGGGTCTATAACCATTGAGAGAATGACCCGGTCCAACCTGGGTAACCCACATACAGCTGAATGCAGTCTGCCTCTCAGGCTGCATAATGCATGGGGCTGTCTGGGGCCTGCATACCTAAACATGGATACCCTCCTGATGGGATCCTAACGGGGGCATCAACCAACCACAAGCCTCTGTCAGCCTGTCTTGCCCCGCCCCGTCTGGGTTCTGTATCAGGCACTTTGGGACCGGTGAGATGCAAGGGGCGTAGGTTTGGTCTCAGCTTTGGTAGGTACATCTCCACCCTTTACTTAGCAGCACAAAGGAGTACATTCAAATATTGGTGTGGACTAGTATATAAAGTCATGCCCTAAAGCTTTGCCCATGGTAAGATGTTATGTTGTCATACGTACAATGTATATACGTGCATATACACTCACCGGCCACTTTATTAGGTACACCCGTCCAACTGCTCGTTAACACTTAATTTCTAATCAGCCAAAAACATGGCGGCAACTCAGTGCATTTAGGCATGTAGACATGGTCAAGACAATATCCTGCAGTTCAAACCGAGCATCAGTATGGGGAAGAAAGGTGATTTGAGTGACTTTGAACATGGCATGGTTGTTGGTGCTATAAGGGCTGGTCTGAGTATTTCAGAAACTGCTGATCTACTGGGATTTTCACGCACAACCATCTCTAGGGTTTACAGAGAATGGTCCGAAAAAGAAAAAATATCCAGTGAGCCGCAGTTTTGTGGGCCGAAATGCCTTGTTGATGCCAGAGGTCAGAGGAGAATGGCCAGACTGGTTCGAGCTGATAGAAAGGCAACAGTGACTCAAATAACCACCCGTTACAACCAAGGTAGGCAGAAGAGCATCTCTGAACGCCCAGTACGTCAAACTTTGAGGCAGATGGGCTACAGCAGCAGAAGACCACGCCGGGTGCCACTCCTTTCAGCTAAGAACAGGAAACTGAGGCTACAATTTGCACAAGCTCATCAAAATTGGACAATAGAAGATTGGAAAAAGGTTGCCTGGTCTGAGGAGTCTCGATTTCTGCTGCGACATTCGGATGGTAGGGTCAGAATTTGGCGTCAACAACATGAAAGCATGGATCCATCCTGCCTTGTATCAACGGTTCAGGCTAGTGGTGGTGGTGTAATGGTGCAGGGAATATTTTCTTGGCACTCTTTGGGCCCCTTGGTACCAATTGAGCATCATTGCAATGCCACAGCCTACCTGAGTATTGTTGCTGACCATGTCCATCCCTTTATGACCACAATGTACCCAACTTCTGATGGCTACTTTCAGCAGGATAATGCGCCATGTCATAAAGCTGGAATCATCTCAGACTGGTTTTTTGAACATGACAATGAGTTTACTGTACTCAAATGGCCTCCACAGTCACCAGATCTCAATCCAATAGAGCATCTTTGGGATGTGGTGGAACGGGAGATTCGTATCATGGATGTGCAGCCGACAAATCTGCGCCAACTGTGTGATGCCATCATGTCAATATGGACCAAACTCTCTAAGGAATGCTTCCAGCACCTTGTTGTATCTATGCCACAAAGAATTGAGGCAGTTCTGAAGGCAAAAGGGGGTCCAACCCGTTACTAGCATGGTGTACCTAATAAAGTGGCCGGTGAGTGTATGTATATGATGGAGTTATTAGCCAACTTCAGGCTAGTCTTATTCAAGTTATTGAGGCACATTATTTAAAGTGTTGCTCTCAGGTGTTTTGTATTGTGTGACCTCAGTTCTTCCGGAACAGTGCAGAGTTTGCCAGAACACTTGAAAACTTCCTCCAGGATCAGCAAGGTGAACCGACAGGCACCGCAAGTGCTGCCAGCCGTCGGGAACACTGTCAATGCGTTGACAGAACCTCCCCTCACCCCCAGTCACACTGAGGATGGCATGTGTGTGCTTGTGTTGTGGGAGTGTGTGTGTGTGGCCCCAGTAATCTGCCTCATTCTCCTGCCTGATTAGCCGCTGATGTAAATAACAGCTCCCAGATGTGTTAAAGCAGCCTCGTTTAATTACTGACAGGTGTGGGATCAGGATGAGAGGGGTTGGTCTCCTGGTGCTGGAACACACACAGCTTCAGCTCCCCCTGGTGGAGTGGCAGCATCTAAGCTAGAGCCCCCCCCCCTCCTCTCCCTGCTGACTAGTCTGATTGGCAGGTAAAGTCACCTCTAAAACACAAGTGTGTCTGATTGGTTACTGATAATGGAGAAGGGCAGGGCTCCACCTGGTGGTTAAAAACAAGGCTACTTTCAATCCTGTTTCACCCCCCCCCCCATCCGTCCTGTTGACGAGTGATATGTAGAAAGATGAAGCCACAAGTTGGAAGGCACACTGAGTTTGCTGAACATTCTCTAGTTTCTGTATTCCTGTATCCAGTATTGCAGTATTAGATACATTTCCCCTCAGAATTAACAATGATTTAATCAATATGCCATTCACATAAGTGTATGTCTTGTTTTTATAGCTCCTAATATCTTGTTTCATCATTTTTTCACTAGTGTAACTGAGGTAGTGTCCTCTGCCCTGCTCCTACTGTGTTGATGATGAAGCCAGCCTCAGAGGGTGTGCTTCCAGATGCTCCAGCCAGACTAGCAGGACCGAGGCAGAGCTGGGAGCAGCACAGGGACGCAGGAGTCATGAGGAGGTCGAAACAGCAAGCTGGAAGGACAGACTGTTGAAACTCCTGTGAAGAAGTGAGCAAGACAGGAATGAAGACACGTCCCAGCAGAGGACAGGAATGAAGACGACCCCCCCCCCCCGCAGAGGACAGGAGTGGAGATGCGTTCCCAGCACAGGACAGGAGATACGTCCCAGCACAGGACAGCACACAGAGCAGAAAGAGAAGCAGGAGGAACCAGTCGATACCAGATGGAAGAAGGAACAAACTAAAGATTTATTGAAAAGGCAGCAGGAGGCTGGAGAAGGGTTAACATGGTTGTTGGTTGCAGAGGGGCCACATACTAAGACACACTGGTGTTCCAATATGTTTAATATCTTTGTGGTACAAAACAAAAAAAGGTCTTCGTAGCTCGACGATGAGCTTACAGGTTTGCACTTTGTGTTAACTTTATATCAAAATATACATGTCTGAATGTAAGTGGATATAATCCAAATCATTGTGGTACAAAAACATGAATATATACAACCAAAAACCCCTCTCCTGGTCTGGTTATGCTGTACGCTATCCAACCCTCTTTCCCATATAAAAAAAAAAAAAAAAAACTTTTACAAACAAAAGCTCTTCGCAAACAAAGGACAGGCAGGCATAAGCCGACACATCACAGCTAGACCTGCGTATCAATTAAGTATCCTTCCTAAATGATAATCTCTACTAACATCAGCTTCTAACTTCGGCTGAACAAGAAAAGGGTCGGGTCGGGGGGGAGGAGAGAGGAAGGGCAAGGTCTACGTATCACAGGGAGCCTGGAAACAGAAAGGGCTCCGTTTAAATCGCTCCTCCTGATGGTCCTGTGGGGCAGCAAAACAAACTCTCGTGAGGACCTTGCCTCTCCCATCAAGGGAATGTGGGAGAAATAGAACATCACACAGGCCCCCAGAACTGACAGGGATTCTAAAAACGACACCAAAACAAAGACACTTGGGCTTTGTGGAAGGTACTTTGGTCCTCAACAGCGATAACCGTCTATGTAGCTACATGAAAACTGCCCGACCGTGCATAAGAATCTTTACAAAAATAGATCTAAAGACAGAATGTGTCTGTATCTGGTCCAACAGTGAGTGACGGCTCTAGACTTGGGTGTTGCAGGCACAAGGGAATGTGACAGAATTAAGACTCAAGTGATCAATCGCCAGTGGCACCCCCCCACAAGGAGACAAAAGTGCACTAACCTGGTAGGACAAAAGGGGGGGGGGGGCAGAGAGGTGAGAGGGGTGCAGAGAGGAAAAACAGACAAAACTAACAACTCAAAGATACTCTCCGCTGTCCCCACTTAGAAAACGCAACTGCAGTTCTAGGAACCCAAAGCAGGGTTGTGACAGGCCAACTGCCCAGGCCAGAGCGCAAACAGGGAGAGAGCTATCCGAGTCAGACCCAGACTAAGACAAATACATCAGTCATTCCTACTAGCCTGCCTTCTCTATCTCAAGGCAACAAGTGTGGTGGATGGGAGCTGTAGCAGTAGGGTTTAGGACCCAGGGGACATCTTCCCAGACAGGTACTTGTCGGGGACAGAGGCTGGTAAACGGCGTGTCGCCTGGCGAGGCCAGAGAATGTTTTCAGTTTCACAAAGTCAAGGCACAGTGATTGTTCTGCTTCCCCCCTTAAGATCGCACGAAGCAATACAGTAATAGAATTTGATATACACGTATAAATTCTAAACATGTTAACGAGAAAAGGAATGACAGGGGAAAAAAAAGACAAGAAGTTCAGCTATAAAAAGGATTATAGTATAGTTCATGGAGCACCTTGTACAGTGGTGTCTCATGTGATGAAGAGTAGATAAGAGGAATGGGGGGGGGGGGGGGGGGGGGGGTCAGAGGGCAAGATGACTGAAGACAGTCAGCCGCCTCTCCAGAATTGCTGGAGCACCTAGGCAGGAAAGCAAAGCCTCTACACACTTTACATTCAGAGCTTCTACTAAATAAGGGAGGAGGAGGGGGGGGGGTTACACTGGAAAGGTTCATAAAACCATCACAGACAAATCTGGAACCTGAGAGAGAAAAAGAATGATTTCTGTTGTTTGTTTTCCCCTTCAGAATGTCAGCGCGTTTGCTCGATGCCAAAAAAATAAAAAGGGATTCAAGATGCCTTTTCTTTTTCTGTCCTTGTCGATGTTGACTTAAGGCAAACTGACCTGATTAGAGTAAGGCACAAGATTGTAGTGAAAGGAGTTACAAACATTTGCGCAGCACGTTTGCTAGTGGCGTGGATCCCCATAGGCCAAAAGTGGACTGAGATTACGATCAAGCCTAGAAAACCATACGGATACAGAAACACTAAAATGACACAGGTGTGCACACCAAACGAGAAGATTCCGACAACACTCTCCCTACAAACCAGAAAAAGGAAACAAAAAACACACAAACAAACCCCAAAAAAGAAAGACGACTTGTCTTGGTTTCCGTCTAGTGACTGGCCCTTAGGTTCAAAGCGACTTCTTTTGGGGCACACTCACGCACGTGCCCGCGCGCACACACACAAATATATATATTTCGATATCCATACACATATCACGGTAATGGTAAAAGGAATGCTGAAGTGTGTTTGGTGTGGATCGAATGCATCCACACTTATATACAGCCATTGTGGAAGGTGTTGTCGTAAGGTTTGGTTCTACAGGGTGTCTTCCTATGTCATCTGCTCCCCCTGCTCTCTTGATATGGGGGGTGGGGTGGGGGAGTGGAGGGGGACAAGTAAAGGGGAGGTCTGTCCCTCCCATCCTCTCACAAGCCTGATGACAGGGGTGTGACATCAACACAGGACTGTGACTATGGCCAATCAGAATTGGGAGGCAGGTGGGAGGCGCTTTGTGGAATGAAAGCCAGGAGAGAGGAGGGGGGTACTCCTTGGGGGGTGGAGAGTGCTGGGGCCCGAGCAGGTTCTAGATAGTGGACTTGGAAAAGGACACCCTGAGGTGGTGGTTCTCCCCGAGGTCGTGGTTGTGGAACTCAATGAGTGACTCGATGGCCTCCTCCACAGACCCCATCTGGATCAGAGCCATCTTGCGGTCCTTCCTACAACACACACACACACACGGCTTGAGACACCAGCGTTTATCAACCGACACAATGTTTGGGGCGAGGATGACAACTAGTCGGACCCAGCGCCAGACAAGCACAGTAGTGGAGGTTAGAGGGTTGAACTTACTGGAAGAACTTGAAGCCCTTGACGATGGCTCCTGAGGTGACAAACAGACCTCGGAGATCTTCCTCCACCACCGATGGCCTGGGGGACGAGAGAGGAGAGAAATACCAGAGATGATAAAAGTGACAAAAGTGAGGGCGGATAAGAGAGAGGAAAAACAAACACACGCCTTGCTTACAGCACAGCACAAAGCAATGCTAGTCAAAAAGCCAAACATGACAGCGTGTGTGCGTCCTCACGGGATGTTGGACAGGTGCAGCGTGGCGGAGGGGGGGAAGATGTTGGAGTAGTTCTTGGAGCCTGGCTTCTTGAAGCGGTGCAGGGGGGAGTTGCTGAAGTCCTTGGTGAGCCCCTGGTCCTCATGGCCCTCGCGTGGCAGCTGCACCGTGGTGTGCTTGGACAGGGTCACCCGCATGGCCCTTCCGTGCAGTCGCTGGCCGTTCAGGTGGCTCATTGCTGGGGGGGGGGGATACAGCCATCAGAATAGTTCAGGTGGGAGGACAAAGTAGGGGCTGGGAGAATATTGTGGTGAAGTCTGGATGAGGTGAGGAGGCCTGGAGCCCAGGATGGTGTTAGGATGGTGCCTGACCCCCTGATGGCTCAGGAGAGTGATGGGTTAACTACCGGGTTAAGAACCTGGGTTGGAGTGGACTAGGGAATGTGTGTTAGAGTCAAGCTCTGTTCCCAGCTACGCAACTTGAGCACAGGTCCAGATGGATGTAGGTAGTGTATTTCTGTTTCTGCACCCAGCTCTCTGTAGTGATTCTTAACCCTTAACTTCAGCCGGAATATTCTAAGCCTTTTCATTCGATATGTCCTGCTCAAACCTGACAGTTACGCCATTTAAAAACCTTGTTGCTGCTTAGTGACAGGTCAGCTGACTGAGGAGCCTTAAGTACCTAGCTGAGCTTGTGTCCCATCAGCCATCTGGATCAGAGCGTTCTCCTTCTTGTTGAACAGAATCTTCACTCTCATCACGTCGCCGTACACACCTAGAGGGAGAGAGGAGATGCGGTCACGCACACGGGCAGCCAATAACAACAGCCTAGCCACGAGCCACACAGCCAATCACAGCAAAGACCACAAACTAACCCTATCAAAATGAGGGACTAGGGGTGGGAGGCGATCTGTGTGGAGAGGCAGTTCTGATTGGAGCTACGCTAATGTCTACGGGGATATGAAGACACGCCCAAAAGTGCTGTACCTACAGGACTCCTACACAATGGCCTTTTTCAATCAGGAGGAAAACCGTCTAGGAAAAGATAAATGCATGACCGATGGGGGGTGATTTGGAAAGCAGGACTTGATAGGAAAAGGATGAAATGTAAGTAGCTTGTTGCGATTTGGGTTAGGTGGAAGTTTTCAATCAATAAGAATGAGAAGAAATTACATTGTCTGGGTTCTGATTGACAGACAGGGGCTTTCTAAGCTAAGAAGACATGCGATTGGCTAAACATGCAGGGATCCTAAGCTTCTGGGAGGACAGCAAACAGATACGGCAACGAGAACATGATACAACATCCTCCCACAGCAAATGTCCTTCTCCAAATGACCAGAAAGATGCAACATTTACGCTCCCGACCAACCGAATGACTAGGGGCCATCTGGTGGGATATTTCCATGAAGCAGTGACAGGCTAACACCATGATGAGCTCCCATGCTGTAATTGGGGTGAGAAGAAGAACAAGCTTGAGGCTTTGATCTGTCGTTCCTCTCGGGTTCGGCTGTAAAAACCAATTGAGACTATCTGGTTTCCATGAGGATGCTGGTATTTCAGCAAGCTGAGTGGCTCTTGGCTTTGAAGTGACCTGCCTGTGCTGGGGGCCCCCGGGGACATGGAACCGCTTTCGGAAATCAATTAAATGCTGCAGCTTTCCGTCATTTCCCTTAAACTCGCATCAAACAAAAATCTCTCTCTCTCCCCCTCACACACACACACACCAAGCAGAAAAGGGGCAATGCAAATCCCCCCCCCCCCCCGCACAGCTCTGGGTTCTGATCCGTAAACAAGAACAACAGCAACAACAACACAAGCCCCGCCCACCTGGTCAGAAGGCACAGTGGTAATAAAGAAGATGAAGGAATGATAACATACCGAAAAGAATAAAGAGGCAGTGGGGCGTAACGCTCTTTAGAGACAGCAGGGGGAGCAGCAGGGCAGGGGAGGGGGGGGAGAGGGGAAAGAGACGGAGCGGAGTGGAGGACAGTGGAGTGGAGTCGGGACATGTCCGCAGGCCACAGGCAGCGAGGTCCACAGGAAGGCCACAGTACCATGGAGGGAGGAGAGAGGCGTGAAGGACAGAGGGAGGATGGAGAGCAAGAGAGAGAGAGAGAGAGAGAGAGGGAGAGGGGGAACCAACAGGGTGAGAGTAGAGTGGGAAATATGAAGAGGAAAGACAGAGAGAGAGAACAGAGAGGTAACAGGAGGGAAAAGGAGGAGGTAGAAAAAGGATTGGATGAATGAGAACACAGAGACAGAGAGAGAGACAGAGAGAGAGAGGTAGAGATAGAGAGAGGGGTGGGGCGGAGTGAGTGCCAAATGTGTTGTGATTGGTCGTGTTTTGACATTGTCATTTTGAAGGGCGTGTCCAAATTCGGGGTCAACGGGTGGGGGGGTGGTGAGGAGTAGAAAGAGGGATGGAGAGATGGGGAGACGAGGAATGGAGGGAGGGGAGGAGTACAATTGATCATGGGGCGTGCAGTCAGTTGGCAAGAGTCCAGGTGAGGGGATTAAAAACAAAAAAGAGAGGGGGGAGAAGTGGGAGAAAGACGAGAGGGGGAGAGAGAGAGGGAGAGGGAGAGAGAAAAAGAAAAAAGGAAGTAAAAAAACAAGGTCAGTATACACAAAGAAATGTAGTGCTTCAGACAGTAGAACTGGCTAAATTAAAATGCACTGTCACTATGGGAACGCTAAGAGAAACAGAAGAGAGAAGATTAACAATGAAATAACAGAAAAGGCAGAGACAATATGTACTTTTGATTTAGACATTTACTTAACTAAAGTTATACTGTAAGGCTTCATCTAGTCCCTAGTTTTAAAGTCATGAACCCCCTTTCCTGCCCCACTCAAACATATCTCAAAATCATCCAGTATATCAAGAGTAATGACTTCCATAAATTACATCTACATTATAAAATATGATATTCATTTTAAATTAATACGTATGTATATGTAATGATGACTACAATAAGAACACTGTCAAACTAGGCATTAAATTGACTAAGAAAAGTAATATTGTCTCTCCAGCAACTCAAGAATGATTGAACTAAATGGGACAAAAATGAAGATATGAAAATGGCAGATAAAAAAAAGAAGTTAGTGTCTGGATTAAAAACTAAAACTTTTTGGTTGGTAAAAATTCACAGTGAACAAAGTGGCAGTGAGGAAAATGCAGCAGGCTGGGTCAAACATGAGGAGGTCTGAGAGAGAGGGAGGGGGGCTGGGGGGGCTACAGAGGCCCTCCAATTAAACACTCAGGAGGACTTCCTGCTTTGCTCGACTTTACCTCCGTCGCACGGCCTGGAAGTGAGAGAGAGAGGGGGGGGCGAGGGACCAGGAGCCCATTTTGGGTTCTAAACAGGAAGTGGGTGATGCTGTGAGGTTACAGTGTGGGACTACGATGCCACCCTGTGTGACTAAGTCATGTCGGTGCAGTCGTAATACTGACCTCTGGGTTCAGGTTGCTGACCAATAGGACGCTGTGTCCCCCAGCGCCCAGCCCTGATAGGCCAAGGCGACTGGCGGCTGCAGCAGCAGCCGCCACGCCCCCGTGGCCGACGCCCAGCTGGGCCAGGGCTCCAGGCATCCCGGGCATAGACAGACCTGACACACACAGGGACAGCATCACTACACAATCTGGAGCACATCAACAAATGCATAGACTTAAAACAGATTAAACTCAAAATACAAAAAAAGTATGCGTTATAAATGGTTGTATCACTATAGGGCAGGGCTGGTGTGAGAAGGGGCAGGGCTGGTGTGAGAAGGGACAGGGCTGAAGTGAGAAGGGACAGGGCTGAAGTGAGAAGGGACAGGGCTGAAGTGAGAAGGGACAGGGCTGAAGTGAGAAGGGACAGGGCTGGTGTGAGAAGGGGCCTGGCTGTTATGAGCATGGGGAAGGGCTGGTGTGAGCTAGGGGCGGAGCCTGACCTGCTGCTGCCTGCTGGATGGCGAAGGCTGGAGGGAAATGAGCTCCTCCATATGGTGAGGCTGAGATGATACCTGGAGCACCTGGGAAAAGATGGGAGAAGAGAAACAGAAGGTGGACAGACAGACAGATGGGGGGGAGGGAGAGGGGGGCAGCATAGGAACAGGGGGGATAGGCAAGCGACAGGAAGAGGGAGACAAGATTCCAAAAAGAGAGAGAAAGAACTTATCAACATCAACAGGGTTCCCACAGTGAGGCGATGTGTGCGTAAGCGCAGCCATGGTGTGTTGGCACGTGTGAGAGAGTGTGTGTGGTACCGAAGGCAGCAGCCATGGCCTGGTGGTCTATGGAGGGCTGGGTGTCTCCGGTGGGCAGGTCTGGTCTGGTGTAATCCCGGCTCTTGTCATTGTTGTAGCGCACGTTCAGGCTGGTGAGCTTGGAGAAGCTGATCCTTAAGGTGCAGCACGCGTTGTAGATGTTCTGGCCGTCCAGAGACTGAACACAGACACACACACAGCCGGTGCATTTAGTACATCTGTGAGCAAGTTACCCTGTCAGTGTGTGTGTGTGTGTGTGTGAGAGGGAGTTATAAAGTTAGTGATTGTGTAGAGTTATACAATGTGAGCGAGGAGTGTGACAGTGCGTGTGTGTGTACACTTGGTCATGAGTCCGAGTTTAAGGAACGCCTCATGAATGAGAGCGTGGTATGATGGCTGGCAGGTCTGAGTTCAGTAGACAGAAAATAGTTCCCACATAAACTGGTCACAAGGTCTGTGGATTATTTGGCGTATCGTGATGGAGACGTTGCAGTTGAGTTTCTCACACATATTTCGGATGCTTTATGCGCCACAAGTTCTACAGCTAGTTCTCATTTCTAGGGAAGGCAGACTTCCCTAAATCACAACCTCCCATCCAAACATGCTGCTGCAGAAGCAGCACTGGAGGCCAGAGGATCAACGTGTATTTTGGCAACGTTCCCTTTCGGGCTTGTTTTTTTGGGGATATGTGGACGGTGTCTTCTAAACCGTACCAGTTTGGAGTGCTGCGCAGTCATGCCGTCGGCATACTGGACCAGGGCCTGAAACTGGTTGTTCTTGGTAAAGGTGATGATCTTCAGAACGGTCCCAAACTTGGAGAAGATCTGAGATGAAGGGCATGTTGGCGTGGCCATGAGAGAAGAACAACAATGGTTACAGTATTGGTATCTTGAGTGCGTGTTGAAAACCAAGCTTAAAACCACATGACTGTTTGAGTGTGAATGCAGTCGACGCCGAATGACAAAGAGAAAGCAAGAGACAGAAAGAGAGAGCGACGGAGAGTGACAGTAATTAAGTGACAGTAAGTGACAGCATGTGTGAGACTGAGTGACAGTGTGTGTGTGTGTGTGTGAGAGAGTGACAGCGGGTGTGTGTGTGTGTGTGAGAGTGACAGCGGGGGGGTGTGTGTGTGTGTACCTGATGCAGCACGTCCAGAGTGACGGGGTAAAAGAGGTTCTCCACGATGACTCTCAGCACGGGGCTCTGGGAGCCCATGCCTCCCATCCCGCCCATCCCCCCCATGCCTGCCGCCTCCCCCGGCATGGCCATCCCCCCCATGCCCCCACTCTGCACCGCGTTGACGGCCTGCAATGCTGCCTGGGCCCGCTGGGAGACACACACACACACACACACATTAGCATGACGTCATCTCAATGCCACTTTTCGTGGACGGACCAGACGTCAGAGGTGATGAGAGGATGTTTAAGCAGTGCAGCTTGGGGCCTGTCTGGGACTTCTGCAGGGTCTCAGCTGAGAGACCAATAGAAGTTGGGTCTGACATCCTGCTGGGTATCACATGTGTTTGATGCAGCCATCCTGGGTATTGTGATGTGAGAGTATTCAGTGTGATGTCTGATTTGGAGGCATTGGGCGTGTCAGACACAGGGGTCTTGGTTGTGGATGTTGCATGTGTGTCAGACACAGGGGTCTTGGTTGTGGATGTTGCGTGTGTGTGAGTAAAAACATACCACTTGGTTAGGGGAGTTGTCCGTTTTCAGTTCCTTGTGCGTTGAGTACTGCATGTAGACTGGGTGGTTCCTAATGACCGGGGTCACGGATGAATAATAACTAACCATGGTCTGGGCACACTCCTCACTGTTCAGCTCCAGGAAGGCCTTCACACACACACACACACACAAATCAGCACTGCAAGACTCAGCAAAAAATTAAATCTCCCTCCAGTAAAAAAAAACATGAAAAAACTGCATACTCACTTCCTAATAGATAGTTCATTTTTTCTGCAACTATTCTGCTCTTTGTCTCTATCTTCCTGTGCTTGTCTCTCTCTCCATCACCCTACAGCCCGGTGAGACCTGCCTACGAACTTATTTCTCTCTCCATCACCTCACAGCCCAGGGAGACCAGTCAACCTGCTGGTCTCTCCACTCCATCCCGTCTACCTGTTGTTCTCTCCCTCCAGCCTGTCTGCCTGCTGGTCTCTCCACCCCATCCCATCTACCTATTGGTCTCTCCACCCCACCCCGTCTACCAGCTGGTCTCTCCCTCCATCCTGCCTACCTGTCGGTCTCTTCCCTCCCCCTCCAGCAGAGCTGCAGCCTACCTGGTTTTTTCCCTTCAGCATCAGCAGGTTGGTGACCTTGCCGAAGGGCAGGCCCAGACTGATGACCTCGGCCTCGTTGATGTCGTTGGGCAGCTTGCGCACGTGGATGACACGCGACGGCACCCCGGGGCTCCGGATATCACCTTTGAATTTTTTGCTGTCGTTGCCATTGGCTGGGAGAGGGAACAGTCAAACAGACACAGACACACAGTAAATAATGGATGCATGGAAGCTTACTACAAGTGTCATTGTCATTCTCTGAGACA
This sequence comes from Plecoglossus altivelis, assembly GCA_036571765.1. Lineage (NCBI taxonomy): Eukaryota > Metazoa > Chordata > Actinopteri > Osmeriformes > Plecoglossidae > Plecoglossus > Plecoglossus altivelis. The sequence continues at coordinate 7,223,768 of BROE01000009.1, forward strand.
CAGAGAGAGACAGAGAGACAGAGAGAGAGAGAGAGAGAGAGAGAAATGATGATCGCATACCTGAGCTCATGATATAGGGCCCGTTGGATATGCAGGAAGAAAACAGTTCGTCGGATCCCCTCTGCAGAGAGAAAACAATGTTGAGGTGACTCATGATTAAAACAGTGGGTCAGGAGGGGGGCGAAGTTCTCCAATTACCCAGGGCTTGTATAACAAGCACAGGGGGATTCTGTTACACACACGCACACGGAAGATGTAGGGCACACGCACACAGAGCCGTGAAACAGCAGGTGTGTGTAGAGCCGCTGCTGTGCGCCCAGTCTGGACAATGGCCACAGCAAGCCCTGCATCCAGCTGGCTGCCAGGTTTTCATGAGACACAGGCCTGACTCACTCCCTAGTCACGGGGCCCCTCGCAAGGCAGGTGTCCCGTCAGCCTATCACATGTGAGTTGGCCCCAGTCAGCAGGATGCTCAAACACTGGGAGCCTCTAGGCCAGACATGGGCAAACTACGGCCCGCGGGCCACGTACGGCCCGTCAGGCTTTTTAATCCGGCCCGCCGAACTTGTATTGCAGCTAGATCACGTCGTGGATCCAGTTGTAAAACTTGTTAACTTCATACGAGCAAGGGGACTTAATCATCGTCAGTTTATTACGTTTCTGGAAGAAACTAATGCGGACCACCAGGACCTACTTTAACACTCTCGCGTCCGCTGGTTAAGTTTGGGGAAAGTGTTTCAACGAGTCTGGGAGCTCAAAGACGAGATTCGCTCATTTTTTAATTTAATGGGGAAATCCGAAGAATTTCCCGAGCTGAGCGACACAAACTGGCTTTGTGACTTTGCGTTTGCTGTGGACATATTTTCACACATGAATGAGCTGAACGTGAAGCTACAGGGTAAAGATCAGTTTGCGCACGACATGTACACAAATGTGGGAGCCTTCAAATCCAACCTGGTTTTATTCTCCAGGCAAATGTCAAACAAATCTTTCGCACATTTCCCCACACTAGCCGTGCAGAAAGAGGCCGCCCGAAATGCGAAGAAATACTGCAAATCACTGGACAATCTGCACAGAGAATTTTGCCGTCGGTTCTGTGATTTTGAAAAAATTGACAAGTCACTTCAACTGGTGTCCTGTCCCCTGTCACAAGACCCCGAATTAGCACCGAAGGAGCTGCAATTAGAACTGATCGATCTTCAGTCTGACTCCGTCTTAAAGGAGAAGTTCAAGTCTCTTAAACTGAATGACTTTTACGCTTCACTTAACGAGACCGCGTTTCCAAACCTCTGGAGGACGGCGCAGAAGATGCTGGTGTTGTTTGGCTCGACTTACGTGTGTGAACAGACGTTTAGCGTCATGAAAATCAACAAAGCCCACCACAGATCCAAGTTAACTGACCAACACCTCAGATCTGTCTTGAGAATTGCCACAACAAAACTAACTTCAAACTTTGATGCACTGGCAAAAAAGGGAGACCAACAACACTGTTCCCACTAAAATGATGAGTTTTTCTGCTGTGTTTTGAAAAAATGCATTTGGAAAGTTTGGAAGTGCGCCCCTCCTTGAACCGCCACCTTAACGTGGTGGAGGGGTTTGAGTGCTTGAATGATCCCAGGAGCTATGTTGTCGGGGGCAATAAGCCCCTGGTAGGGTTTCCCACGGCAAACTGGTCCTAGGACTAGCCAGACTAAGTTGCGGTTCAACACACAAACCCGGGCGGTTATGATGACCAAACTCAAGGAGAATCGTTACAGTCGCCGGGAGTGGGCGTTACCAAGGGGCCCCCCCTGGAGGCCAGCCGCGGGGGGGTGTCGCAGGGGCGAGCGCGCTGGTGGAACCGGCGGTTGCCCATGGGACCCGGCGGGGTATAGCCCGAAAAGGCGACTTGGGATCACCTTCCTGCAGGCCCACGACCCACAGGAAGGACCGTAGGGGCCGGTGCAGTGTGTTTTTTGCGGGGGTCAGGGGCAGGTGCCTGGCCGACCGAGGCCATGCCCCACGGTCTCCTAGCGCCTGGGCGACATGGCCGCGTCTAACTCGCTGGCAGGAAGGAGGCCCGAGCTTGGTGCGGGAGGTAAGCATTACGGCTAATAAGTCGGGGACCTCTACCTCCCACCACAAGCCTGGTTCTGGTCCATTATTCCTGCGGAGAGAAGGCTGGACCTACATGCTCGACGTTGCTGGCGGAGGAAGAGGCGCGGGCTGGTGTGGGCTTGCTCATGGGAGAGCCCCCGTGGGCTCCCCGTCCGACACGTGTTGGGTGTTAGACCTCGGTGAACGAGAGAGTTGTGTCCCTGAGCCTTCAAGCCGGGGACAGGTCTCTTACTGTTGTGTCGGCCTATGGGTTGAATAACGGTGCAGAGTACCCGGTCTTCTTGGGGTCCCTGGGAGAGGTACTGGATAGTGCACCGACCGGGGATTCCATTGTTCTGCTGGGGGATTTCAACGCCCATGTGGGTGATGACAGTGACACCTGGAGAGGTGTGTTTGGGAGGAACGGTCCCCCCGAGCTGAACCCGAGCGGTGTTTTTTTGTTGGACTTCTGTGCTAGTTACTGTTTGTCCATAACGAACACCATGTTCGAGCACAAGGGTGTCCATCAGTGCACGTGGCCGGAGGTCAGAGGACAAGACGATAAAGTCGATCATCGACCTTCTGCCTTGGGTGCCCTGGTGCCACGTGTCTCGGACACTCGGTAAAGAGAGGGGCGGAGCAGTCAACCGATCACCCAACCTGTTCGTGAGCTGGATCCGCTGGTGAGGAGGAAGTCGGACAGACCTGGCAGGCCCAAGAGTATCGTGAGGGTCTGTTGGGAACATCTGGGCGGAGCCCTCTGTCAGCAGGGTCTTAAACTCGCACTTCCGGGAGAGTTTCTCACAGATTCCCGGGGGGGGGCTGGGGACATTGAGTCTGAGTGGACTATGTTGGCCTCTGTTGTCGATGCAGCGGCCCGGAGCTGTGGTCTTAAGGTCTCTGGTGCCAGTCCCCGAACCTGGTGGTTGACACTGGAAGTAAGGGATGTTGTCAAACTGAAGAAGGAGTCCTATCAAGCCTGGTTGGCTTGTGGGACTCCGGAGACAGTTGACGGTTATCGGAAGGCCAAGCGTACCGTGGCTCAGGTGGTTGCAGAGGCAAAGATTCGGGTCTGGGAGGAAATCGGGGAGGCTATGGAGAAGGACTACCGGACAGCCGCAAGGAAATTCTGGCAAACGTTCGCCGAGCGCGAGGGGAAAGCGGTTCTTCACCAACACCGTGTACGGTGCGGGCGGGGGAGCTGCTGACCTCAACTGGGAACGTTGTTGAGCGGTGGAAGGAATTCTTTGAGATGGTCCTCATCCTGCCGTCATGTCTTCCGAGGAGGGAGCAGAGGCGGGGACCCGGAGGTGACCTCGTCGATCACTCTGGCAGAGGTCACCGAGGTGGTCGGTCGGCTACTCGGTGGCAAAGCCCCGGGGTAGATGAGATCCGCCCTAGTATCTTAAGTTTCTGGATGTTGTGGGGCTGTCGTGGGCTGACACGTCTCTTCAACAATGCGTGGCACCTTGGGACGGTGCCACTGGACTGGCAGACCAGGGTGCTGGTACCGCCTTCTTATGAAGGGGGACCGGAGGGTGTTTTCAAACTACAGGGGGATCACTCTCCTCAGCCTCCCTGGTAAGGTCTATGCTAGGGTACTGGAGAGGAGAATTCGTCCGATAGTCGAACCTCGAATTCAGGAAGAGCAGTGTGGGTTTGGTCCTGGCCGCGGAACACTGAACCAGCTCTACACACTCCATCGGGGGGGGTGGGTGTGCTTGAGGTGAGGAGTTTGCCCCACCGTTCCACATGTGGAGGCTGGAGAAGGTCGTTCGACCGTTGTCCCTCGTGGGCCGCTGTTGGGGGGTTTAATCGGGCAGTACGGGCGGTCCGGGGCCCTTGTGCTCCGGGCCGTCCCAGTCCCCCTGTTATGACCAAGAGCAAGGAGCGTGTTTCGCAAGTTGGCCGTAGTTAAGTTTCGGACCTGTTCTCGGTGCATGTTGACTCCGCCAGGGCTGCCCTGTGTCACCGGTTCTGTTCATTGTCTTCATGGATAGAATTTCTAGGCACAGCCAAGGGTCGGAAGGTGTCTGGTTCGGGGGGCAAGTATCTCATCCCTGCTATTCGCAGATGATGTTGTCCTGATGGCTCGATCGGACCGGGACCTACAGCATGCACTAGAGCGGTTTGCAGCAAGGGTAGTTGAGATCCGCCCCGAGTATCTAAGTCTCTGGATGTTGTGGGGCTGTCGTGGCTGACACGTCTCTGCGTGGCGGCTTGGGACGGTGCGCTGGACTGGCAGACCGGGGTGTTGGTACCCCTTTATAAGAAGGGGGACCGGAGGGGATGTTCCAACTACAGGGGGATCACAATCCTCAGCCTCCCTGGTAAGGTTTATGCCAGGGTACTGGAGAGCAGAATCCGTCCGATAGTCGAACCTCGATTCAGGAAGAGCAGTGTGGGTTTCGTACTGGCCGCGGAACACTGGACCACCTCTACACACTTCATCGGGTGCTTGAGGGTTCATGGGAGTTTGCCCAACCGTTTCACATGTGTTTTGTGGACCCGGAGAAGGCTGTGTCCCTTGTGGTGTCCTTTCTGGAAGTACGGGTCCAGGGCACTTTGTTCATGGTCGTCCAGTCCCTGTATGACCAGAGCAGGAGCTGTGTTTTCGCATTGCCGGTAGTAAGTTGGACCTGTTCCCGGTGCATGTTGGACTCCGCCAGGGCTGCCTTTGTCACCGGTTCTGTTCATTGTCTTCATGGACAGAATTTCTAGGCACCGCCAGGGGCCGGAGGGTGTCTGTTCGGGGGGCACAGGATTTAATCTCTGCTATTCGCAGATGATGTTGTCCTGATGGCTCGATCGGACCGGGACCTACAGCATGCACTAGAGCGGTTTGCAGCCGAGTGTGAAGCTGCCGGGATGGGGAATCAGCACCTCGAAATCTGAGGCCCTGGTTCTCGACCGGAAGAAGGTGGCTTGCTCCTCCGGGTGGGTGGGGAGCCCTTGCTTCAAGTGGAGGAGTTCAAGTATCTCGGGGTTTTGTTCACGAGTGAGGGAAGGTCGGAACGTGAGATTGACAGGCGGATCGGTGCAGCGGCCGCGGTGATGCGCTCTCTGTACCGGTCCGTTGTGGTGAAGGAGCTGAGCTGGAAGGCAAAGCTCTCAATTTTCCGGTCTATCTACGTTCCTACTCTCACCTATGTTCATGAACTTTGGGTATTGACCGAAAGGACGAGATCGCGATACAAGGTGTCAAAAATGAGTTTTCTCCGCAGGGTGGCTGGGCGCTCCCTTAGAGATAAGGTGAGGAGCTGGGTCACACGGGAGGAGCTCGAGTAGAGCCGCTGCTCCTCCACGTCGAGAGGAGCCAGCTGAGGTGGCTCGGCTATCTGTTTCGGATGCCTCCTGGAAGCCTCCCTCGGGAGGTGTTCGGGGCATGTCCTACCGGGAGGCGGCCCCGGGGAAGACCCAGGACACGCTGGAGGGACTATGTCTCTCGGCTGGCCGGGGAACGCCTCGGGATCCCCCCGGAGGTAGCTGGAGGTGTGGTGCGTGGAGAAGGAAGTCTGGGCCTCCCTGCTCAGACTGCTGCCCCCGCGACCCGGCCCCGGATAAGCGGAAGAAAATGGATGGATGGATAGAAGTGCGTCTTTAAATTAAGAGCAATGCGTATTTACGCACAGCAGCGGTACAGTAGCTTTATTAACACGCCGCACATCACCCTTAATTTAAATTTTCGACTGCAGGTAGGATATTTAATACAGCCTATGTCTGTGTGCTTGGCAACAATACACGTGCACTGTTTGCGCGTGAAGGCGAGGTCTTCCGTGGCGAGTTTGTAGAGCGCGCGGTCAAGACAATCCATTTATGATTTTGCGAAGTTTAACACAAGTAGATATTATTGAGCTTGAGTATTTTGTTGTGTAATAATATGTTTTGAATGTTGAAGTGATTCCATTTTTCAATAAATGTTGATTTCTTTAACTTTGCACCTTAAATTGAAACTTATTAAAAACAGACGCAATCTTGATAAATCACAGTGCGTGTGTTATTTGAATCTATTTACATTTCCTCATCCCAGTATCTGCGCAATAGTATGTAAATGTCATATCTTGCATATTCCTTGAGACAAATTTATTAATTGATAAGGGCTATTTTTCACATTTGAAAGACAGTTAATAAATTGGGTTGTAGTGTTCTTCCTGTGCTATTAGGTTTGCACACACTACATTTAATGCTTTAGTATATCCGGCCCAAACACTCCCTCCAAATGCACCTGGCCCGGCCCCTCTGTCAAATTTGAAAACCTATTGTGGCCCGCGAGTCAAAAAGTTTGCCCACCCCTGCTCTAGGCCCACAAGACTAGGCAAGAGCAACAGCCCTGCCCTATGATAGAACCAGGTGCGACTGCTCTAGCCTTTGGGAAGGGGATGGATGGGTGGGCAGGCGGGGGTCGCAAGGAAAGAGACGAAACCAAAAAGCAGAACGAGAGATACGGGGAAGGAGGGGCGTAAACGCGAAAACGGACAGAGTGATAGAAGAGTGCAAGTGAGACAAGCCCGTTCTTCATGAGCCCCCCCCTCCATCTCTCTCAACCTTTAGTGGACCTTTACCTTTATAGAGCTGCTAGGATTGCATCAGTCTGTCTGCAGGAGTGGAGGGGAGCGTATCAGTCTGTCTGCAGGAGTGTATCACTGTCTGCAGGAGTGTGTCACTGTCTGCAGGAGTATCAGTCTGTCTGCAGGAGTATCAGTCTGTCTGCAGGAGTGTATCAGTCTGTCTGCAGGAGCGTATCAGTCTGTCTGCAGGAGCGTATCAGTCTGTCTGCAGGAGCGTATCAGTCTGTCTGCAGGAGTGTATCAGTCTGTCTGCAGGAGTGGGGGGAGAAGCAGTCACAAGGACTTGCTCAGCAGCAGAAGCCCTCCACTGGCCTCCCACAATGGAGGTCCTGTTCGCCTCAAGACTGGGGGCCCATTGTTACCCTGGAGAGACGCGAGAGCACGCGGCCCATATGGAGACCCTCTGCTGGGACTCACGAAGCTTTCGCTTGCTGGAGAACAAGCAGAGAGTGCAGCCCGGCTTGGCATTCTGCCTCTGAGCAGCCTAGCGACTCCAGGTGAGGATGCCTGCTGCTTCTCTCCATTGTACTGTGCGGTGCTCCACCGCCGGGAGAAACAAGCATGTGCACGGAGGATAATAACACCGAGTTGCCATGGGGACACAACATTGACTGTAACAGCGGTAGGTCTATATAAAACCTCTATTTGAGTCCAGGCAGCCAGCTCAACAAAATCTAGAGGAAAACAATTTGGCAGTTTGGCACCAAACCAACAGTGCACTCTTGGCTGCTGAGCAAGGAGACCAGGAGAGACGGTTCAGGTGACGGTCCTGTTCTGTTCTCTCCTCACCCTGGGCCCTCGTGAACCTCCTGGTGAGCACAGTCGCTTCCTAAAGTGGCGATGAAGAACAAGGGAGCGGAAGACCAGCGGCTGCTCTTTTGGTGCGTCTATCATCTGGACACGAGCCGGCATCCTAAATGGAAGCTCTGGGCCTGGTCTATCTGCTTCCTCTCAAAGACTGCAGGCCATTGTTCCACATCAGCACTCCACCATCCCCCTCACTTCCTGGTTCTAATTATATCTACCACAGGGCCTGGCTTGGGTGGAGAGAGGGAGGGGGCACAGGAAAGCTCGCCAGGCAGTTGTGGTTTGAAAATGGTGGGGTTTGAGGTGGAAAGGAAGACTTTGAGCCAGAACTCATGACCAAAGCTGAGGAGAGAGGAGGGGGAGGCTGGTATGGGAGGGGGGAGGAGGAGGAGTGAGCAAGAGAGATGCCATCGTTACCGACACGACAACCAGAACAGACCCAGCCCTATAAACCTGTCTTACAAGTACTCACTCCCCCACGATCCTTTGTTTGAACAGAGAGCTGGCAGGACGCTCAATAGCCCTGGATACAACAGGAACCATGGACACAATGACTGCTAGTCCAGGACAAACAAACACCTTCCTTTCATTGAAAACCATTGCTCTCTTCTATCTAGCCACTTGATACTGCGGGGCTGAGGTATTGGCCACATGGCCTCATGTGAGTTAATCACCTCTGTGTGGTTAGAGGAGCTGAACATGCCCCTGGAACAGGGAGGGGAAGAAGAAGAGGTTTTATGTATCCTCTAGCACTGCTCTCTACTAAGGAGGAGCCTGAAGGCTTTGCAGGTGGAGACATGTTTTGCTTCTACTGTGTCGCACAGCCGTAGCTACAGGGGGGGTGGGGGGGTGACGATTTGTGGGGCGGATCAGTGGGGGGTGAGGGGGGTTTAGAGGTGGGGGGAGGTCTGGAATGTGACCGCAGCATTCCAGACACTCCGCCCAGACGGAATGATTCCAGAGGGGCAGAGCTCCGGAACTCCACACCATGACCATCGAACGCATCACACGCAAAACCTCTTTCTAGCAAACATCAAGCGTGAGCAGGAGAGGGCCAAATGAAAAGAGGCCTTATCTGGCCTGCTACGCCGAGGCCGTCTGCGTTATCACCACCTCCACTCTGAAGATACGCGCTTAGTAAGAGACGGCCACCATTTTCGGTTCTGGTGAAGCGCTGGACTGTTGCAATGTAGCGACAGGAAGAGGGGTGTGTCATTCCTCTGGGCATATGTTTACATAGAATAGTGACCTTTGACCAGGAGGATGACGGGGAAGTGTTCGGTTACAAACCAGAGCTCTGTTTAATTACAGGGCTACAGTGTGAGCTCGCACACACACAAGCTACTTTTGTTCATTAACTTAAGATGATTAACTGAGCCAAATAGAAGGAATCTGTCTTTACAATTGGTGATGCATCTCACTGGAAAAGGATACTCAGTTCATGTTGAAACAGGAATGTGGTGTTATCATAGTCCCTTTCAGTGTGATTTCACTCCACAGGTCATAAAAGTGAACAGGAACCGTCCACAACAGGAAGTTTTATTACACAGTCAAACTCTAGGCGGCTAGAGGGCCCTTGTCTTCAGACGTAAACTGAATTATTCATAACAAAATACTCCATAAAGCCCCCAAAAGGAATCTGCTTGTTTCTGCGCAGTCCTTTCGCTGAGCGCAGAGTGCAAAATCCTGCCTCGTGTTGAGCCAACGCTCATTCCCACACTTCCCCAAGAAGTGTTCGCCTGGAACGCCAGACAGACACGTTTATGTTTCTGCATCCGCGGTGCCTGCTTAACATCCCTGCCAGCGGCTGGCCTGCACCTCTGCTAGGAGACCGTGCGCCCAGTGGCAGAACACCGCATCAAACCCTGTGCCTCTCTGTGCACACAGAAATACTTATTTTAGAGTACAAGTCCTTTCTGGAAACGTTCACTCTGGGTCTATTCATGTTTTTCTGCATGCAATTGTTCAGTTATACTAGCTAGCCTATTGTGGTCTTCCACATGCATTTGGGACACCCTATAAATAAATAAATGACTGCTTACCTTGGTGCCAACTGATATGTCATGAACACTGCTGTGAAAAAGAGAGACGGTTCATTATTATTTCATACACGCCATCAGGAGAATGTACACAAGTAACTGCTTTTAAGTGCACTTCTAGAACCAGGAGATGGACATAAAGTAGGTAAAGATAAACAATTCAAACGGGTTTGACTGACTATGACTTTCTGTGACTGAGCTGAAAATGATTGGCCATCAGCCCTTAGCAACCAGGAAGCTTCAGATTTTTTAAGTTCAGACAGGAAGTGAGCACTGCTGTAACAGCATTATCAACCTCTCCTAGGCCAATTTCCTTGACTAAAAATCCCAGGCTGGAAAGACATCACAAGAGCTGGGGCAAACATGGCCACAAACCCAGGATGAGAAGCTGTTCAAACTCTTATGAGTTTGAACATTTTCATAACAAAACAAATGTATAATTTTTTCTACAATGTTTTATAAAACAAAAACAAAGGACAACTTACTCAATCTCAGTGACGTAACTGGCTCCCAGAGGGTACAGATCAGTGTCTAGGCGGCTGAAAGAGACATGGAAGTCAAAATAGTGGGAAACACGATCGGCTCAACACAACACCCGCCTAAATAATGTAGTTGCGTCCCTTTTTAATTTACATAAAAAAACAGTTAGCAAACCCAACCGGTGTGGGCGTAAAAGACAGACCCTGGCTGAATGATAGTCTTTTTTTCACCTTTGCAAAATGAAGTGCGTTACCTAACTAGCTTTAAAAAATAAGTCTCTGTGACCATTGTCGACTCGATCACCCAGTCATGGTTTCGTAGATTAAATTAGCAGAGAACAGTGATCTCCTACCCTTCTTCAAACAGTCGGGGGCCAGAATGCGGAAATGAGACGCGATCCAGCAAATTCTCCTTTGTGAGGAGGCTGAAACTCGAAAAGTTTACTACGGTTGACGTGCGCGGTCTTAACAAAACGCCTTATCGATACATTTCTTCTAAGGTCTAGGTACAAACTGAACAATTGACGTTTATATTTTTAAAGAGGAATTCAAGCGTTGTGGATCGGTCTATTTCCTGGTTTGGAATCACTTGGACCTGATCTCAGTGTGGTGTGGCTACGCATCTCCCCACATCCTAAAAAGCTCCGCAGATGTACTCATTGGGTGGACGGTATTAACTTTAAACAGCCATAGCCCTGCAACTAACATATTAATACATGTTTTCGTTTTACTAACATTCTGATAGAATTTTATTGATCAAACGATAAAATGTAAGTCAATACACGCGTACAACGTCAACGCGACTTGACTGAGGCGGCCGCGGGGAACCATTGACCGATTATTATTTCCCCCTGATCCACAAATGTCTTTAATCGATATAAATATGGCCTGATATGATACTTGGCTCGATCAATGTAGCCAAACAAGCAAACTTAACAGTTAAGTAATTGAAGTACACTAACTAGTTCAAAAACTTTGCAGCTTTCCACGACGTGGAAGAACCCGCAAGACATTAACTTTCGTTGGAGGCTAGCTGGTAGCCCTAACGACATCCTTGTTAGCACACCCTTGCTACACAAGCGAACTCATCGGAAAACGGTGAAACGTATATGACAAATTTCACATTAGTTCGCCCAACAATTTATCATTTACTAGCAAAAAAAAAAAAAGAGATCAGCGAGTGAATAGAGAAAACACATTTGAAACCCTCACAAGACAACCACGAATAAGTTATGAGCACGATCCAGGGAATACTCTGAGCCCGTGAAAACAAGAATCCTTCCACCAACTGTTGAATCCCCCGAAACAGTTTGAGCCCCAACTCTACATTCTTCATCTCCATTTTTTTTCTACATAAACCACACAGACATAAATGACCGAATGCTTTCATACAGACTGTTTTGATCTACAATCAAAAATTGCTGTCTTTGTTATCTTAAGACTGTCTCTTTCTCACTTACCCGTCCATTGCACAATACAATCTGCAGGTCTGAGGAAGGAAGGTACCAGAGCGCCAGTTTTGCTTGGCTTTCTCAGGACGTACAAAATGGCTGCAAACACGGAGGCGGACGCTGATTGGTCCACCTACGCCCAAGAGCCTCAAAAAGGCGGGCCTTGACACAATTTAGGTGATTTGATTTGGTAAAATGCGCGTCAGTTTCTCAGGAATTTCAATAGAAAGCGACTAAAAAGGGGGTGAGACAAAAATACTCCCGAGCGAAACTTGGAACAGTTTGTCCACTAGAAAATGCCTCTTTATTTTCGAACACTTGTTTAATCTGTTTTAAGACGTTTAATTGAGAGTGTATTTTTAGTTTGGGATTCGCATTGCATTAATTGATTCAAGTACAGTGTTACTACAGCAGTTACATGCTTTTGATTATTTTGCTCAGATCGTACCGCATATTCAGGATAAAGTACACGTTATTTGCCAGCAGGTGGCACTATTTTACTGTAAAGCAATCACCTAGCCTGCTTAAATATTTTCCCCTCCACATGCATTTGATTTGAGTAAGCATCGTCAGTGGACACATAAATAGTTAAACAAGTTTTAATGCCCAACGGACACTTGCGCTTCTGAGGGGCGTAGGTTTGTTTTCGAATGTAAGTAGGAAGATAATAGAGGCGCATATCTTTTTCTCTAAAATGTGGATGAAGGAAAGCATCTTCCCACGTAAATGAAACCAATGCCTGTGGCGCAATTTTTGTGTGAAAGTCATTTGATGGGCATGTTCGAAGCACATGTTGTGCGTGGCCCGTGATCAACCTCAACTCCAAGACGTCGAGCCTCCACTGGCAGACCGACGTGAGTCAACTCACACAACTCGGCTTGATTAGGCATTTTGCGTCATTTGCGCTACTGGGTTAACCCTCTGGTCGAAGGGATAGCCTTCTGATTAAAAAAAAAAAAAAAAAATCGTGGACAAACAGGATTAAACACTGGTCAACATACATAATCAAATTGTTGCCTGACATGGAATTTCCAATCATACATATAAACACCAGCATGCCTTAAACATGGACTGGATAAGCTACAAATATTGAAGTCTATATACGTCTACATTGTTTGCATTGTGAAAAAAGCAGATTGTGGTTGTTTTGTGGAGTTGTCTAGGTAACCTGGCTGTGTGTTACTCTACATACTGTCACTCATGCTGTCCTTCTACTATAGCAGGGTGTGTGCTCCCCTGCAGCCCTCCCAAGGAGACCCCAGACACAGAGGAGAGGCTCCATTAGCCCCACAGTAATGCTTTTAACCCATTAGGAGGCACAGGACGTTAAACCACTCTCACCATTAGCACTGCCTAGGATGGCTGCTGTGTGTCTGCTTGTTTGTCTGTCTTCTCAGCATTATTTCATCAAATAAGACAGCTTAAGCAGATCTGAAAACAAACTGTACTTTTATTAGAGATTAAACATTTGGACGACCACAGAATAGATGAACAGGCGTTGGTCTGACACAGGGCTTCTCAGCTCCGGGACCGGTTTCACCATCAACTGCTTTGCCAGCTAACTAGTGTGAGAGACACAAGACCCTGGGATGAATGTGGATGAAACTAACAACTGGAGGTGAAGAAGTGGCGTCGTCGGTATGAAGTCGCGGTCACCTTTCCAAGCCTCCCCTCCTTCCAAGGCTGTCCCCCCACTCCATTCACTGCTCACTCTACAGGGCATACAGGAAATCCTCGTGGGCAGTAGGGCGTCTGCCCGAGTTTCACGTAGGCCACCATCTGGTGCGGGTCCTAGTGTTTGGGTTTGAGGAGGGGCGATGATGGGGAGGGCCCAGAGCTGGGAAACCCAGGGCTCACTAGCCCAACCAAGTGAACCTGACAAAAGGCACCGACAATACACAGATGTAGTCATCACATCAAATACAATGCTGCCCTTTACAACACAGGGGCCCAAATAGAAATCATGACAGTGAACGAGTCAGTTGCACAAAGGTTGGAACTGTACACTGGAAACACACGGCTGTCTGCGGAGGTCTCCTGGTCTTTTACCCTCGGGAGGCTAGACAGAAGGCCATTTTTTCTCTGGTTTTAACCACAGGGCAGTAGAGCGACAGTAGAGTCCGTTAGAAGAGCGAGAACAACTCGTTTGTAGAAAGTCCCTCCGTCCCTCGCACTGGAGGAAGGAGACAGCAAGCGGACAGGGAGAATTAGCACCAACCTCGGGGGGGGTTCTGTTTGCTCTGGGGTCCACACCTGCCACCGTGGGACTGTGAAGGGACAGTCAGCCTGGCTTACTTGACTGACTGTTTTACAGACTGACTGACTGGCTGGCTGGCGCGGTCTGCAGCCACACCCTCCAGATGTAGAACTCCAGAGGGACACACAGGGGGTTCAAGCTAGATCACCTCCCTGGTTGGTCAGCAGAAACCAGCAGTGAGTCATGAGGACACTGTCTGGGACTGAGTGTGTTTAATACATACGGAAATAAAAGATGCAAAGGTGGGGGGGGGGGGGGGGGGAGGCGCCACCCTCCACAGCGTCCCAGTTAAACCCGAGATTACATTCATGAGTAAACAAGGGACACATGATGGTGAATAGACCTGTCCGATCTGTTCATGCAGTGGTGCCTCTTCTTTAGATGCAACATTGACATTATTGCTGACATAACCAAATTGCTAAGCATTAAGAGGCGCTGCAGGGGATGACTTGACTTGCAGTGACCTTTGAGGCAGCGTGGTTCTGTCTTATAAACATGACCCCAGCACAGGTTCATGTTACGTTTCGACGACGTGCCATTGTGATGAGCCACTGTGTCAGCTTTGTATTTGTGACAATCATCAACAGTTAATCATATCACTGTGTAAAGACTAAAGACAACTATAGGTGAGGACAGGAGTTTAGACAGCAATTCTTTTTTCTTTTTTTAATCCTCGTGATTTTAACTGAATATGGTAGCGCTTACAAGCTTTCATGCAGATAGTGGTTGGAGATGATTCAAAATAAAACCCAAAACAAATAAATACACACTGTAAAAAACATAATTTGATATCAATATATTAAAATACTATTCAAAATTATATCTTGGAGACATTATCGTATTATGAAATAGATTGATAAATAGTTAGATACACAGAGGAATATACATATGCACCTGTGTCCTTCAAATTTCTTTGCAGTGACTAAATGACATAGATTAGAAGTTTCCAGACCTCCCCAGATGTAACACTACAACTTAGAGAGCTGTCACATGTTCTATTCAACAATAACAACAAAATTACATACAGTTCAATAATAAAGATATACATACTGAATACATTATAAATGTCAAGACAGAAAAATAGAAAAATATCAATAGAAATAAAAAGTAAATTACATATCGGAGAAAGGGGAATACTAGAGAGTGTTGTGTCTCCATGTTTGTTGGGGCGGCTGCAGATGTCCAGTTGGCTTCAGCGGTTGCCATTTTGGCTGTAGTTTTCTCTGGTGCTGAACTGTAGTTTTTTTCCCAGTCCTATTAGAACACACTCTCTTCCACACACATGCATATATGCACACAAGCACACACACCCTTCAAACCCACCCACACAGGAACACTCATACCCAAGCACACACGTATACACACATGCGTGCAATTGCACGCACAAACACTCCACTCCACACACACACTCTCACATAACCGTGCAACACTTGCAGGTCTGTTTCTTCTCATCCTCCTTCTTCTCTCCTTCCTCCCCACCTCCATTGGCCTCCCCTTTCTCTGCCATGCTTCCATTGGGGGGCCCTGCCTCTCCCGTGGCCCCGGCCTCCCCCCCTGTCTTCCCCTCCCCGTCTTCAATGACTACAAACTCAGCCTTGACGTTTCCATCCATGCCCTGAGCGGTACGGCTCTCCTGCTCCTCCTCCACTGTCTTGTAGCCCATAAAGACCAGGGTGACGGGGTTCTCAGCGCTGGCCTGGTCCGGGCTGGGCCCTAGGAGCTTGGCCTCCATGCCAGTCACCTCCCTCCTTGGGGTCTGGCCCGCTGCCTTGCCGCCCTGCACCACACCATTCTCACCTGCAGAGGGGCGCAGTGGCACAGCACAGGGAATAAGGTGGGGAGGAGGGTGAGAGAGATAGAAAGGGAGTAAGTTTGAGAGAGATAGAGACATAGATATTGAAAAAGAGACAGAAAGAGGGGGGGAATGTTGCGAAACAGAAAGCAGAAATGGAGGGACTGAAGGAGAAAGGCAATGAGAAAGAGAAAAAGAGGTGTAGGAGGATGAGGGATACGAGACCATGTGATCCATGTGGATGCTTTTAGAGTCACCTCCATTCTCTTTGGCGACGCCCCCATCAGCTGCCACGCCTGTCTCCAGGTCCTCAATTTCCTGCTCCAGCCTGACAGATACACAGGGGTAAGGTGAAATGAGGGGTCCATGGAGAACGCCGTACATTCAGGGCGGGCTACGGTGATGACCCAGGTTCAGTTCCCTAGCTGCATCCTGACCTGGTGATGTTCTGCTCCAGCAGTTTGGTCTTCACCTCGTCGTCATGGAGACGCCTCTGTGTCTCCTCCTCCTCTGGTGCGCCGTCCAGCAACCAGCGCTCCCGCAAGGCCTTAGACTGAACACACACAGCAAGGACTGAGGAGGTGTGTGTGTATGTGTACCTGGGTGTATTTATGTGCATATAAATCCACACACACACACACACACACACACACACACACACATATATATATATATATATATATACATGTGAGTATGAGTCCCTTCCTGAAATAATTTATATGTGCATACCTGTGAGTGTGTACCTGCATGTGTGTGTATCATAGCAGGAACACCAAAAGGACAGTTAAGAGTATTTGTCACGCACACCGCCCCTTGTGGTCACTACAGGTCACAGTCAACGTCTGTCCACCACCCATCTGTCCTCTCTCTGAAAGACCAGCCCCAAGTTCTGCTGCCAACTGGAGGTGGGAGAGAGCCAGGGACCTGACCCTTCTCAAAGATCCACCACCAGAGACCTCTCCTCTCTTCTACCTTGTCTAGACCTCCTCTCTTCTACCTTGTCTAGACCTCTCCTCTCTTCTACCTCGTCTACACCTCTCTTCTCTCTTCTCCTTCCTTTCTCCCTCACTTCCACCCATCCTGACTTTTCTTCCTCTCTCCCCCGTCCATGTCTCCCTCTTTCTACTGCCCTGTCTGAATATTTCTCCCCCCCTGTTTCTCCCTGCGGCCCTGACTAAACTGGTCCTTCCATCTTTCCCCTCAACGTCTCCGTCTCCTTCCTGCCTTAATCTCTCCTTCTTTCTTCCCCAGGACTGCTCCCATCTTCTCCGTCTCTCTCTCCCGCTCTCTATTTCTTGCCATCTCTCTTCCATGCCGTTGATCTGTCTACATCTTTCTTTTCCTCTAGTGCTCAGGTTTCCTCTGTCTTGTCTGCTGAATTGTGACGGTGGTTAAATGAAACGGTTCAGAGTGAAAAGACCGTTGTTGTCCTTCTCCCTGGGTGTATCTATGGTTGAGCCAGACTCTCTGGATGAGGACCCACAGACTGACTGTAGCTCTGGGAGCCAGCTTTATGTGGATTCCTCTCCAGTGATGCAACAAGAATTTCCAAAGCAAAACTCCCTGTTTCTCCCCCCTTAGCCCACCCCACCCTTCCCTCCCCTTCCTCTCTCCCCACCTCCCCTCCATCCCTTCATGTGATCATTCCTTCTTTTGTCTTTCCATCTGTGTATATTTTTCTTTTTCTCCTGTCTACTCTGCCGCTCCCCTGCCCGCCTTGATGGACTATGTTGGTCTTTACACTGCACACTCACCAACATTGATTTCTCTCTGCACTATGACTGTAATCCAACACTCCAGCTACATACTCCAGCTCTTTATCTGTCTCTGGAGTATCAGACCCAACCCTAGCCCTCCCCCTTTCTCTCTCTCTCTCTCTCTCTCTTTCCCCCTCTCTCTCCCCTGCTCTCACTATGCCTCTTCTGCTTTCTCTCCTTCTCCCTCTCTTTCTTTCACTCCATCTCTCCCTCCTGCCCTCTCTCTCTCCCCCACCTCCCACATGCAGGCTGGCTGCCTGACGTCACTGGATATCCTCATCCATAGACACACCCATACCATACCATACTCACACACGCGTGCACACACACACACACGCACACACACACACAGAGCACACATACAGCAGAAAACATCAGCCAAAGCGGCAGAGCTCCATGGCTCAGGTCTGCCACATTGTTCTCTGGAGTGAAACCTGCTAACTCTGCACACAATGGCCCTTGCCATAATCTCTCTCTCTCTCTCGCTGCTCTTTGTCGCTCTTGCTATCTCTCTTTCTTTCTGTTCCACTCTCTCAAACACACACACAGATGCAAACTGCTTGTTATGCTTTGACATAAAGCATTACAAATCTGACTGTAATAGGGATTCTTTTCTTCTCAGTGATAGGGGTAGGTGTGTGTTCCACATGTAGTGTTAGGGTTTGTCCAAGTGTTGGGGTGAAGTGTGTTGGGGTTAGTCATGGTGTTAGGGTTGAGGGATTATGGTTCATCAAGGTGCTAGAATTAGTCATGGTGTTAAGGTTAAGGTTAGTCAGGGTGTTAAGCATTAGACATGGTGTTATGGTTTATGGTTAGTCAAGGTGTTAGAGCTAGTCATGGTGTTAAAGTTAGATATGGTGTTCTAGTTAGTCATGGTGTTAGAGTTAGTCATGGTGTTCTAGTTAGTCGTGGTGTTAGAGTTAGTCATGGTAATAGAGTTATGGTGTTAGAGTTAGTCATAGTGTACTAGTTATGGTTTTAGAGTGATGGTGCTAGAGTTAGATATGGTGTTAGAGTTATGATGTTAGAGTTAGACATGGTGTTGGAGTTAGTCATGGTGTTAGAGTAGTCTAGAGTAGGCTAGGCTCCTTCTGTAAGCATCACACTGGTTTGTAGCTTAAGGCCAGTGCTTGTATCTCACATATGCCAATTTACTAATTAACAGCAGACCTAGTATTTCAGTGTTTACAGCCTTACCTTCACACGTGTGTGTAGGTGTGTGTGTGGGGGGGTTTGTATAGTTGTTAACTGTTGGGTGTGCATAGTTATATAAACCTACACACTTATATAAACCTTTATACTTACATAAACATACAAAAGGTTTTGCCGAAATCCTTAAACACAGACACCAGGATTCAGCATTTCACACGAGTTTGCATGAGAGTGTGCGTATGCATGTGTTCATGTTCACGCATGTGTGTGTTACTCTGGTGAGAAGAATACAGGGGCCTGTGACAATCCAGAGAAGGCTTAGCAAAAGGAAACACATTTCTGACCCACTCCCACTAAACAGGAAACAGCTCCCACACACACCGCACCCCACTCTGACTGGCTTACAGTGTACAATCAAACATTTCACACACACACACACACACACACACACACACACACACACACACGCACGCACATGCACACTAGCACCAAAATAGAGATTTGGGAGCACACAAGGTCGTAAGTGCACTTCACTGGCTCTCATTGAAGCCCCTCACCTACGCCAGCTCGACTGACAGAGGCTGAAATAGCCTTCAGATAGCCCTGTACTGTTCTGCCATACACACCCAGCAGCCAACTCTGATACAAGGTGTGTGTATTATACTGTAAGTGTGTACTGAATGTATGTGTTTATATGTGTCTACAATATGTTTAGCATGTGTGTGTAGTGTGTTTTGCATAGCTCTAGGTCCAAGCATTATCTGCTGACCATACAGAACATTCCATTGCTGTGTATGTGTTTCCATCTCTGTCGTTGTATCAGAGCAGAAGTTAGAGAGGTGATGGCAAACTCAGACATCCCACAGTTAACTTGCGCGAGTGAATGTGTGAGTGTGTGTGTGTGTGTGTGTGTGTATATGTATGGCTGCGCTTATACCCACATATGAGTGTACTTGTTTGTAAACTGTATTTTAATGTGTGTGTGTGTGTGTGTGTGCATGTTTATGTGTGTGTATATTGTATAGTAGTCAGTATGTATACTGTATGTGTGTATACTGTAGAGCATATACTGAATGTGTGTGCTTGCGTGTATACTGAACAGTATGTACTATATAAGTCTGTGTATTTTGTGTATAATGTACAGTATCTACTGTGTGTGTGCACTGTACAGTACGTACAGTTTGTGTGTTTACCTTGAGATGCTGAAGCTGTCTTCGGTCATCATCCAGCTGCCTCCTCTTGTTCTCAATCTCTGTCTGCTTCTTCCTCTTCTCCTGCACACACACGCACACGCACACACACACACACACACACGCGCACACACACACGCGGCTCTAATTATAAAGTTATTAAGGAGTATGTTGCTTGTGTGTGTCCTTGTGTGGGAACTAATACTTTAGGATATGGGGTCTAAAAGGTCTAACAGGCCTGAGAGCCATTTTAGCAGAGGGCTGACCGGTGGACAGGATGGAATGATGATGTTTCTAAAAACCTGCTTGCATTATATTGATTATGTGCGTGAGAGATGTATTAGACTTACAGCGATTGCCTGGAGTCTCTCCTCCTGTGACACCTCAGCCATTCTAAGAGAAAGAGAGAGACAGGAATATAGAGAGAAATACAGAGGGAAAGAGAGACACAGAAAGAGACAGAGGAAAAGACACAAAGAGAGAAAGAGAGGGACAGAGATAGAGACACAAAGAGGGAGAGAAAGAGCCAGAGACAGAATATGCCTCAGTTTATTTTCAACAGATTCCCAGTAGCCACGCCCCTTTCCCTCAACCTGTCAGGGCGTGAATCATAGAGAGAGCCTAGAATCATCGGCTGCTATGGCAACGTGCTGGGTGCATGGCAACAACGCCTTGTGTTACAAAGCTTGATAAAATGTGACATTCTTTTGTTGTTGTTGGTGTCTTCTGCCTGTTTGTTTATTGGTCCAGGGTCTTCGAGCATGTTGCCCTGGCAATAACATGTGGAGTATTACAGTAAAACTATTTTACACTCACATTGGCACACACACCCAAAACACCCAACCACATTAGCGTCACATGAATAGAGAGCCCTAGCAGAACATCATCTGATCTCCCTCTCCTCTCTCTCCCGTTCTTGCTCTTCTTATCTACCTCTATTTCCATCCCTCTCTCTTCCCTTCTCACTCCCTTTCCTCCTCTCATTGCACTGCCAGCTCTATATACTAACCCGAACCTCACCAGACCTCCTGCTATCACTAACCATAACCACACCAGACCTCTTAGACACTGGACAGCAGAACTCAGACCAGAGCAGACCTTGGTTTGGATTGCATGTCTGGGCTGAACAGGTCATTGGAGGACAGACATTCAGAGCACACAGACAGGCAAGTTCAAGAAGGCAGGCAGCCAGGCGGTCAGACGGACGGACAGACAAGAAAACAGGCCGACGGATTGCAAGAGCCAGCATATTGCTGGAGCAGCATTTCCAGTAAGACATTAGCCACTTGTGTTGAGTACTTCGTCTTAAACGTGCTTCCTGTCTCCCTAATGGCTACCACTCTCAGCCAGTGCCGTCAGCGCCCTGGGATGGTATACACCCCCCACCTGCCTATCTCTCCAGAGCCCCTCAACACTCCTCGCGTCTACCTAACATGTCACACATTTATCAAACCCCACCTGCTTGAACCAGGACATGGATGTGGGGGTCACATCTGGGATTGTAGAATGCATATCTACAACAATGATGGTTGTTATGGGATTCTAGAATGGTGATTTTTGATCTGTGAACACCAGGTTTTGAACCAGGTTTATTAATCTGTGCTTCTAGATGTGTTCTCAGTAAGGCATGTGCAGGCTAGAGACTTGGGGCTAGGAGTGACACATTGTCAGATTAGACTAGGCCTGAGAACTGCTAATCTGGGATTACGTTAAACAGACACCAATACCCTGGATTAGGACATAACAGCATACGGACATCAGATACCAGCGCGCACACTCCTACTCGCCTGTTAACGCACAAATCTGACCAAGGACAGACCATCTATCATGAACCTAATGACCAGCCTGTGCACTTGAACACAAGGGAAGGGGAAGCTAGTGCCATATCCTTCTACTACTCACATCTGGAGAGTCTCTGCCTTCCTCTGCCATGCTCTCTCCTCCTTCCTTCTCTCCTCGTCTCCCTTCCGTCTATTTCCTTCTCTCCCTACTTCCCTCTTGTCCCATCCTCTCTCCTTCGCTCCCCTCCTCCTTCTCTCAACTTCCTCCTCTTCCTTCCTTGAGGCCAAGAGGTCAAAGGGACAATAATACCCTCCTGTGACCATGCACTCATGGTCTCTATCTCTATATAGCTCTCACACACATCTTCTCTGTCACTTGTTCCCACACACACACACATTCTCTTTCACTCCAAAATGCCCACTCTCATCTACACACACAACCACATTCTCTCTCTCGTTCTCAAAAACACACACACACACTCTGTCTGTTGCTCTCACAATCAGATTCTCGCTCACTAGCAAACCACCACACTACCTTGCTCCTTTTGCTAAAAAACTCCTAAACAAAACAATCTTGGGCCAATACAAACCCAGAGAGGTTGTGAAGTTGAAGCTTGAAACTCCTGGAGAGGAAACCCAGATATAAGAGCAACCAGAGTAGAGAGGGATGTGAAACACTCTTTAACACCCCCTTCCAGTGGAGAAAAAGAAAAGCGAAACACTCCATAACACCTCCTTACACCGGAGATAAAGGGGCATGAAACATTCCGAAACACCTCCTTACGCTGGAAAGAAAGGGATGCGAAACACACTAAACACGCCCTTATACTGGAAAGGGAAAAACACTCCGACCCCCCCCCCCAACACACACACACTGGTGAGAAAGGGAAGTGAAACACTTCGAAACACCCCAACACTGGTGAAAAAGGTAAGAGAAACACTCTAAAACGCATTGCATTGAGAGAGACACAAATCCAGGGAAACTGAAGAGGAATCCCATTGAGAGACATGAGGAGGACACTGGGAGGGGCCTGGAAATGGTGTGTGCGTGTGACATCACACACACGCCCATCAATTATGTCACATGTTTCAGTAAGATTACCATCATGATTTGTGTCTCGTGTGTGTGTGCATGTGTGACTTTCCTGACAGGACTGGAAAGAGTCTGTAGGACCATCACGGAATAGCATTCATTTTTGACAAAGAAAAAACTCAAACAGGTGTGTGCGTGCGTGTTTTGTTCAATCAATGAAGGACGTCAGCTTGAACAAGAAGCGCAGTGATGTGTCAGCAGAGAGGAAACAGTCCTTTGAACAAAACCTTCTGTCTCCAGGCTTTCCACTCTGCCCACATGCTAAAAGCTTTAGCATGCTAAGAGCATTAGCATGGGTAGGGTTAATGGCATTAGGATGCTAATAGCATTAGATTGGGCAGGGTTAATAGATTTAGCATGCTAACAGCATTAGCATGGGCAGTGTTAATAACCTGATAGCCGTGTATACATTACCAGAGCTGTTTCTCAGAAAACAGACTCTCTTTCCCTTTCTGGTCAGGGGAAACAGGAAATGTAGATCAGCATTTTAGCCTGGTTTATAGTCTATTTTACATTACTACTAGAGAGTTTAATAAGGCATAGTTGGTGTCTCCCCTCCTGGTAGTCCCTCATAATATCATTTGCATAATCAGATGTTGATGTTATGACAACGGTCTTAATCCTTGGGAACGGTAACTCTCCTTTGATACAGTATGTGTGTATGTGTGTAGAAGATAACAAAAATATGTGTGTGAGAGGGATGGATAGAAAGATGGTGTGTGTGTCTGAGAGAGAGAGAGAGAGCAAGAGAGAGAGAGCGAGAGCGAGAGAGAGAGAGAGAGAGAGAGTAGCCTGGGGACTGTATTCTGGGTTAGGTTTGTTTCACAATGAACACATAGAGAGATTGAGTCCTTTTTAACTAGTTATCAATAGTGCTTTAGATATGATCCATCTACCATCCAACTGCTGACTATCATATGAGTATGTGTGGTGAGCGTGGTGAGCATGTGTGTATCTGT
Organism: Plecoglossus altivelis; assembly: GCA_036571765.1. Taxonomy (NCBI): domain Eukaryota; kingdom Metazoa; phylum Chordata; class Actinopteri; order Osmeriformes; family Plecoglossidae; genus Plecoglossus; species Plecoglossus altivelis. The sequence goes on from BROE01000009.1 coordinate 7,247,169, forward strand.
GTGTGGGTGTGCGTGTGTGTTTGTGTATGATCCCTGATCTGCGTGTTGTCATCTGAGATTAAAATGGTTTAGAGGGAAATGACAGTTTATCAAAAAAACAACAGAAACTTGACTGGGAAAATGCACACAGACCCTATCTTTCTTTCTGGCTGTCTTATTTAGTGTGACAGAAGAAAGAGGGGAGTATGAAAAGAGCAAATGAGGGGAGAGAACGTGAATTAAATTGAGGAGGAAGAGAATAGAGAGGAAAGACATGTGAGGGATGAAAAAGAGGGAGAGAGCAAGAGAGGGTGATAAGACTGACAGAGAGAGAGAGAGAGATAGTAGAAGAAGGTTATACCATGAATCATTTCCGTGGAGACAGAGACCTAGGTCATGGCAGCCAGCTGTCGGATTTGTGTGCAGAAATTAAGTTAACGCTCTCTTTTCTTCCTTCTCTATATTTCTCTGCTTCCCCCCTCTCTACCACATTCCCCTGGATGATTGAAGCCCTATACTAACCAACCATCATCGCTAGATGTATCATTTTCTTATAACAATAATAGTAAGTGTCACTACATGAGTGGAATAGCTACACTCCAGTTTACCATTTATATGTAGAAGAGAGAGGGAAAGTAAGAGTGGGAGGGATGTGGGTAGGGAGATGGAGAACAGTGTGAGAGATAGAGATAGGGAGGGAAAAGGGGAGGAAATTGAGAAAAGAGAGAGATAGAAAGAGAGAGGGACCACACTAGAAGGAACTCGTATCCTCTGTGTTTGAAAGGTCATAGCAGCCCTCTCCTCCTCTTCAGCGAGTGTGGCCAACCATGGCTGGTCACATCAGAGTTGTCTCGTCTGTCTGTCTGACACTACCCAGATTTGGAAGCCGGATATAGATCCCCAGCCTCGCTTGGCGGCCCCAGCCCCCCGCCCCAAGCACAGCCTGACCCTAACCCTACAGCCTGGGGGCAGGGGGACTGGGACTTTAAACACCGGATGCATATAGAGTTTAGTCACACCATCAAACCAATCTTTTAAACATCCGAAAAATAAAAAAGTGTTCATGTGTAGTCAATTACATGCTGACTCAGCAATAGCTATTCTGTGGTGGATTTATAGACTAGATGGATCTATCAAATATTACAAATCCCAATCTGAGAGTCACAATAGAATGATTTGTGTTATTGCTGTGTCTTTCATGATGTTTTAAAAGCAACAAAGCACCTTCCAAAGCTACTTGTTTTAGGATGGAGATCCACTTTGATGTCTCTGTCTGTCTGGATCTACATGAAACCCATGAAAAAGCTGGGTGCGGTGTGCTCAGATGCACGTCTCCTATTGTTGGTCGGCAAACGTGGGCCAAGTCAACAAAGATGTTGTCCCCAGTCTCTTCCCTTCCCTGGACACCCATGAGACTCACAGGAACTCAGTTACATACAATGGTAAACCTTCGAGAATAAAGACCAAACAAATAGGCTCCCGCAAATTCGCTAAATATCATTATTGTAACAAAGATTGAAAGAAAAATCGGAGACGTTGGGGGTCTTGGCCTTGATTTACGAAGGTGTGGGAAGATGCGTGAGAAGCTACTGTGAGTTTTTGTGTCGAATAAACCTGAATAAATGTATTCTCCCCGGACTACTGAACCCAGGGTACTAAAATGCTGCAGCAGGAGTAGTCTAGAGTGAAAATTCCAGACAAGAGTATGTAATATCCATGGTTATCAGCTCAAGCGCGCCATGTTGGAACGGACCCCGCAAACCACAACACAGCATTGAAATCCCTCGGACTCGGTTGCATTCAAACGAGATGAAAAAAGAAAAAGAAAAAACACACCGCCAGCATCTCTTCTCTGCCTATGTCTGGTTTGTGGCGCCACTAGTAATGCCGAGTCAAAAACCCAGACTGCCCTTCAACCTAAAACACTCGCCTGACGAACAAATCAATATACAGGATGGATCATCCTTGTGTTTGCGTAAAAACATGTCGCGGTGTTGCACCTGTCTTGACAGAATAGCGTTTGCCTCCCTGAATAACCTGCACGGGGACGGCTATAACAAACGGCACAATCAGCACCAAATCATATTCTTATCAAATTACGACCTATTGATGCCATTGAAAATGAAGGAAAACATCTGTTTTGGTGACTTTGACATCACACACACAATTAAAACACACACAATAAAAAAGAAGCTGCGTCGCCATCATAGCGACTTCATGCAATGTGATTGTAAACAACAGGTTCACAATATAGTCGGTTCATTTGACTGTCGCACGGGAAAGGCTTCATCATCTCGATGGCTTCGCCCGGGCCCGAGTCATCTCCTCTCCATCCCTTCGCAGCACCGGGAGAGCCTCGCTCGAACCTTTTTTTTCCACACAGCTTCGTTTCTATGTCAACACTAGACAATTAGATTAAATCGGTTCGATTACCTTGCTGTAGCTCTACATACAGTGTCTATGAGTTCATTTAAAACAGTACTTACTCAGTCGAAGATCCTTGTCACCTCGGGCGTGAGTTCTCTCCACTCAGAATATCAGCAGTTCACGGTTTGTATGCTCCGTCCTCGCAGACTGTAATGTGGCGTGTTTGTTTATTCTCGTCGTCGGTGCTCAGTTAACTCAGCCACCTCCCCTCCTCTTCTCTGTCCTCGGCTTCTCTCCTCCTCTCCTGGCTGCCACCTCGTTCCTTGGCTACTGAGCTGCCGATAACGCGGATTGCGGGGAGCTCGTGCGCTCAACCCGTCAGAGGACCATTGGCGTGAATGTGCGTACGGCAAAGCGCGTACTTGACGTACTTAGCGCTTGGATTGGTTAAATCGTCGCGGTTTCAGTCTGATTGCCGTGATGCGCTCCGAGTTCTCGCCTCAATGGCCTATAGTTTGAAATGCGATGGATGACCTACGGCTCACTATTGCACCGCTATAGTAGACTAATAATGCGTGTGTGTTAGCGTAAGTGTATGTGGAGAGAGGAATGGAGGGAAAGGGATGGGCTACGCCTTCCTATAGAAGATAAAAGAGGCCCTGCAAGCTTTGACAGATATGTTTCCTCCCACATATTGTGGGCCTCTGCTAAAACGTATGACGTGATCAGCTCATACCTGAGTCTGTGGTGAGATAATAAAAAGACGGCGGGGCCACTAATGTCTTGAAATAACAGGCAAATCACAGCGAATTTATGGGTGCTTGCAGAACTGTTGGGCTGGTTGCTCATGCTCGCCACCTAGCGTTTATTTTCCAGTATTTCCTCCTGTCTGCACCAAAATGACTAGCATCCTCATGGGTTCATAAAAAATGGATGATAAAAAAGGTCTTTAAGTGATTGATCAGTATATTCTGTCTATTGCCAATGTCTGTGGAGAACGACATTGTCTTTTTTTGCAATATCAAAATCTTTATCGCAATCCCCTTAATGTGGGTATTCTCCTAATATTGGTTTTGGGTTGACTAGCTTGGCGTATTTCATAATTCACCCTCTGACATGTAAGCCTATGCCTCTCGGCTGTGTTGGCCTGGACTCGCACGTGGTGTAGCAAGGAGGGTGGTTGTCATTACAGTAATATTTGGTTCCTTGCCGTTTATTATTGTCATACTGCACCCTTCTTCTTTCCCCACCAGAGGGCGCGTGTACTCCACACTTCATTTCAGATGGCTCAATAGAGATGAGCTCATTTTATAAAATTGGTAACTCGGTTCATGGTATTGGTGATATTTGTCCATGTGTTGAGTCGGCAATGGGTCATTTGTCCAGAAGATGCTTACTGATGTAAACTATAACTATTCTTTTATGTAGCTAATATAGTAGTGCTTAGCCCAGTCTTAGGACAGTAGTGTTCAACCCTGTATTTGATAAAGTTGTGGAGGCAGGGTTCGCATCTCTCTGAAGTATGAGTGGAGAAGAGAGCAGTCTCACAATAGAGATGTTTTTAGACTTCACCATGGAAACCGACAGTGTCCTAAATTTCAAGAGTTTAACAACCTTAGAGAAGAGCAGGGGCAGATCTAGGACTCAGTGCAAACTGGTCTAAGACTGGACTAATGACTTGGCAAGAACCACGCTTAGAAAAGTATTGTGTGACTACCAACCGGGCTAGGGCTGGGTTTGGACTCGCTTAGAACCAGACTATGACTGTTGTTGAACTGGGCTAGGAAGGCTGTTGGAGGGAGCCATGACCAGGTTAGGAATGGGTTTGAATCAATCAAGCACTGATCTAGAACCAAGGTAGGCCTTTTTCAGGACAAGCTAGACTACATGGGCTAGTACTGGGCTAGGTGGGATGTTAGAGAGATGAGAACTGATCTCCCTGTGTAAAGAATGTTGGGAGGCTGGAGAAGGGGGGTGCATGGGGTTGCTAAGGGGCTGGATGGAGGGGAACAGACTGAGTGGGGGAGGGAGGGCGGGGGCGTCTGAATATAGACGTTGGAGAGAATGAAAGGAGCTTATTTCTAAGACACAGTCTTCAGTCTCTTACTCTCTGTTTCTCGACGTCTCTCTCTTTTCTCTCTCTTTCTCTATGTCTCATCTCTCTCTCTCTCTTTCTCTGCGGCATACCCACTCACACATTCCCACATGCATTTGCACAAATGCACATGCATACAAACGCTCTGCGAAGTGGATGGGGGTCTGGGTTCTGCACATCTTCTGCCTTATGAGTCACTGTGGCACACACACAAAATATCTCCCCCAAACACACATGCACACACAATCTCTCTCACACTCACTCACTCACTCACTCACTCACTCACTCACTCACTCACTTACTCACTCACTCACTCTCTCTCTCTCTCTCTCTCTCTCTCTCTCTCTCACACACACACACTAACACACCCTCTGCCTTTCTCACACTTTAACACACTCACACACATACATACACTCTTTTCTTCTGCCTTCTATTCAGACATACAAATGACAGATAATGACAAACAAAACAGTCTTCCTGTATTCCTGTAGGTCTGTCATGACATCATTGTAACCATGGCTGACAGATAAGGGTCACTGCTGTTTCTGTCTGAGGAAGGAAATCCTGGTCTGACTGTAGTTTCTAGTATACTCTCATACCTACCAAGGATCTACTCATTACCTCAGCGTGTCCGGGCGAGTGTGTGAGTGTATGGGCGTGTTCAAGTGTGTATGTGTCAGTGTCTGTACATGATGCATGAACGTACATTCCCATGGGTGTTTGGGTGCATGTATATGGTGTGTGGGTGTGTGTATGTGGGTGTGTGTGTGTGTGATAGACCTACTTGCAGCTCATCGTGCCTCTGGCCTAGCTCTGCAGTGTTATCTCAGGAACGTTGAATAAACACCAGGGGTGTGTTGTCACTGGAGTTGCTACCCTCCTGCATGGCTTCATCTGGACCAGCACTCTGGGGTCAAGCGGTCCAACTAGATTACTGGTCACACTGTCGTGTCAAACACAAATCCATCTTTTATTTTGATTTGGACTTGATTGATAGGTCTCATTCTCCCTGTCTCTTTGTCTTTGTCTCTCCCCTTCTCTCATTTTTCATTGCAATGGGCTGTATAAGCATGAAAGAACAGATGTTCATATTGCCAAAGCAGCAGTGGAATTACAGAAATAGTATTTATATCATTATTATTTAGGTCAGTATATTCAGTATGTGTGGGACATTTATCAGGACCAGATTGGCAGAAGGCTGACTTCGGATATGGTGTTCGGCATAGACAAAATATACCCAGAATCACAACACATTATTATTATGTATGCCATTCACAATCTATTAATTTTTCTCTTTCATTTGAACTCTTAGCTAATATAGTCCCTCTTGTTTCCTTATTTAAATGTTACCTAGATAACCAAAGAAAGTCAAATACAACAAAACAACTTCAATCATCTAAATGATCATGTAGCTAACACACAAATCAGAACTCCTTGATACCACTACATAAACCGTCACCATCTACTCCAATAGGGACATTGTTGACGGTGTGTTGACTGCAAACCACAACTGGTTGAGCAGACCCTCCAGTGAGGTTGCTTCCTGGATAGCCCTGCCCAGAGACTGAAGTCATCGAGGTACGCCAGGGTGTGCAGTCCTCTTCGCCATCACGGTTCCAGAGACGGTTTCCACGCATTTGGAGACAGTTTGAGGAGCCAGCACGTACCCAAACGGCAGGCGCTTATACTTGTACATCTTTCCTTCGAAGGCAAAAGGCAAAAATCTCCTGTTTTTCAGATTGATGCACATGGAAGTATGCGTCCTTCAGATCCACGATGATCCCAAAATCGTTCCGCTGTATACAAGACAGCAAATGTTCCGCTTGGCCACACTCTCGTTCAGCCCCCTCAGGTGTAGAATGGGCCTCATCCTGCTTTTTTTAGGAACCAGAAAGTAAGGGGAGTAGAGACCTCAGTTCTCCTGATCTCTGGGAACCAGGAACTGTCCATTTGACCAGCAGGCTATCTGCTATCTCCTTCCGGAGTGCAAGTGCCTTCATCGGGCAGGACAACCTTGTTTCCCTCACTCCTCTGAAAGGAGGAGGAGTCCACATGAACTAGGTTGCACATCCCTCTCTCAGTATCCTGTCTAGCCAGCATGGCAGTGCACACGACTCCCACTGCTGCATAACGCAAAGAGAGAGAGAGCGCGGGTTCAGCTGCGGGGCAGCAGACAGGAAACTGCTGTATACTCGTCTGACCCCAGCTGCCGCTGTGTGTGAATCGGCAGCACAGTCTAAGGAGGGGTCAGTTTAAGGCTGGGCTGCTCCCTATAGCTAGGTGAAGTCTGAGCTCTGTCTTTGCTATGAGCCTCAAGGGTCACACAGAGTACTGTTTGTACTGTTGCAACAATGGTTCAGGCAACATGATAATAGAGTAACACACTGTGGTATGGCGCTCAAAGGCGGGTAGTGGTCCAGCCAGATGCTTGCCATCTGGTCCAGACTCCATTGCATGCGTGGTGCTCAGTGGTGCGGTGTTGCTAACTGTGTAACACTCGCACACCCAGGCCAACTCATCAGACCACTCAACGTCGGTACAAGTGTTTAACACTGTACCTGTTAGGTACAGATACACTAACAGGAACTATTGTCTTTCTTTGATAAAGTATTGTGGAGGTCTAAGCCTCTCTTTAAACTTTATTTCACTGACAAACTTGGACCGAATTCTTTGATCCCTGCTGCCAGACTTGCTTTCCTCTTCCTGCTGTGTCAACCACCACGCTAGACAGTGTCCGATGGCTGTGTGAAACCCATCCTCTCTGCCAGAACCGTTGCAGAGGAGGGCGGTTCTATCAGACAGAGATTGGGATCTATCACCACATTGATTGCCATCGACCTGCCTGTGCAAATCACCGCACCTAGGGTGAGATGCCGCTAACGTCGTCCTTGCAACTTAGGATGCCTCTTCAGCAGACAGTCCGTTTGTGCTCCCTGTCGAGAGCTTCGACTGCTGTCACGAGCAGAGCAGTATTCCTAGAGGCAGCTGCTACCTGCGCTCCCTACATATAAACCTTATCCCTCAGAGAGGCAGTAAGTTTGTCACATGGGCTTGGCAAGGTCGCCTTTTTGGTGGTGGACCATGCACTCAACCCTGGTACCAAATATGCCACCAGTGATGTTTCAAGGAGGCGGAAGACCAGCCTTTGCTAACTTCATCATTCCATCCATATGGGAGAATGAGTGTAGTGCTTTCACTGGCGCGTTGATTGCTAACAGCTTGTCCCCTGGGTCTTCTACGTCATTCCCCAGTTTCTGTCACGGCTCCAATCATGCCCTCTTGTTTTTTGGTTTTGCTATTGGTTTTGGCCTGCCGTTGTGTTCCTTGTTGTGGTTTTCACCTTGTCTTGTTCGGTTCTGTGTTTTTAGGTTCCAGTTTCTTGTCCAGTATTTGTCTTGTCCTTCCCTGTTGTTACTGTGTGCTACCTGTCTGTTTCTTGACATTTTGAAGAATAAACCCTTCGTTTGAAGATATGGCTTGCAACTCTCCTGCAATTGGGTCCTATCCCACCGCACACCCTGACAGTTTCAGCATAGCAAGGGCAAGTACGACAAATGTTCTACCTCGGAGGTCGGCATGGGGACCAGCCTCTCATGGGTCATCTTCCTCCATAGGTGGAGAGACCAGCATGGGAACACCCATCATTTTAGCCAATTAAAACTGGCAATTAAAACGGGAGAGTCAGCTCTCCAAGACAGAAGAGAGGAGACGGAAGGGCCGGCACTGATCATTCTCCCAGGCCTACCTTGAAATGCCTCCTGCTCCCATAGAAAAGGAGAGGGGGGTCGAACGTAACACAGCAGGGACGCCTCCACAGGGGGTCCCACCCTAGTGGTCGAGCTTCAACAGCCGCCTCGAGTGGTTCATCTGACTTGGAGCTCTGCTCATCTGAGGGAAGAGACCATGTCTACAAGGAGCTCCTCCACCGAAAAGATCTTGTGACACTTTCGCCTCTCCGTTATAGAGACTAGCACACTCAACGCAACCAGTGGAGTTCATCAGTCGGTCTCTGGCATGCCGCGGGCCTAGACATACTTTGTCACCAGAATTCATGGCAGTCTTCGTCGGCATCCAGATCGTGGTACTGCACTTAGCTCTTTAAAGAGCTTCACGCGGCAAAAGTGGCATGGAAAAGATCATTTTATTTTGGGGATGTAAACCTTCAATCACCGATTCAGAATAACTAATGATGAATTTTTGGGAGGATGAATGAGCTGTCACCCCTGTTTATATAAAGCAACTGTGTGATACAGGTGTGGATACATTGGTTGCATTGGGCAGCGGGCAAACCAATAGGGGCAGAGCTCACCTATTGGGCAGAAATAAAGCTTAACCAAACATTGTTCCCAAATTAAAGTGAAACACATTAAAAGTATAGAGCATAATATAACATGCTCAGCGTTTGAGTGACATCATATATTGTAAAGCTAGGTTATGACTTAAAATAATAGCAATGACAATCCTTACCAATGCTGTACTTTAACTAAAGCACTACTGCAATGTTTGTTCCAACAATAACCAAAATGAATGTAATTCTTTTAGCTCTACTGTTTTCAACATGTTTTTATATGTTAGTCGATCTTTGACCAGCGTGGCTCTCATCCTCGTCTTGGTATGAAAACGAAGGAAGAACGAGCACACGAGAGCTTTATTAGAGATCTCTTTTTAATTGGTTGTTCATCTGGGGGTTGCTGTTTAGTCCCACTAACTATGCTAACAAATTGGAAAATAATGTATAGCAAAACTATTTTTATTATTTATTTTATTTTACAACAAATCACACCTTCCCTTCTCTTTAGACCAACATCAAACACAAATAGTATCTACATGAAGTATATGAATATCATTTTTTTTACCTGGACCCTCTACTTGAAGGTATGCATGTCCATGTGCATGGCAATGGTTGACTGCTTCATTGTTTAAGCAATGAATTTAAGTATGTTTCTGAGTCTTCCGTTTCTGACAAAGGCATAAAGACTGAGCTATAGATACAAGTAGATTTCCATTGCATTGCAACTTTTCAGGTTTCTCTCTGTTTATTGAAAAACATCGGATAGTGCTAGATTGTTCATCAGTTTCAACACTTTCACTGAGTAACACATTATTCGTTTTGGCAGGAACATCTGCATCAGAAATATGAAGGGTTTCAGTGGCAGAAGTTTCATCTTCAGAAAACTCAGCGACTGGTTTAGTACACATGTACTGGTTCATTAATGTCAGCTTTCTCAGTCAGTTGTAGAATGTGAGCTTCCAGAAATTTACTGCAAGAGTAATCAAGTGAGATACTGGTACAGATACTACCTTATCAACAAGTATGCTATCTTGTACCGCTGTTTTCTCTGGTTCTCTATGGCTTGATGTAGGGATGTAAATCTAACATCTTCCATACCAGGTTATTCTCTGAACGACTCATATGGAATATCATCTTTAGAATCTGATGGGACACATACACCCTCAGACTCTTTAGTGGAATTTAACCTTTCTGGCCTGTGTGGCTTTGGCATGACAACTGGTACGCAAGGGGCCATCCCTGTTCTCAAAGGACCATCCCTGTTCTCAAGGGACCATCCCTGTTCTCAAGGGAACATCACTGTTATCTGGTTTTAGATTAAGGGCCAATCCCAAACCTCTGTTTTACCCTTCCCCTTAGTCTTAGCCCTTAGTCTTAGCTCTAGCCCTTACCCCTAAAACCGAGTGTAAGGGCTAAGGGGTGAAAACCTGAGACAAAGGAATGAGATTACACTTGGTTACAGTTGCGTGATCATACATCGTCATTAGCTGGTTGTACGTCACCAGAGGCGACAAGTATCATCACAAACTTCCAAGATGCTGTCTGCAAGTGCGTTTGTGTTGATGGCGTGGTTGTTGATGTTTGAGTTCATTTAGGGCTAGTCGGAGAAATGCGGGACTTTTGTGCAAATCAGCGATATAACGCTAATGTAGCAAAGTAGAAATTTTACAAACATTTCAATTAGGAACAGGGTTGCAAATATATGTACAGGGCAGAGCACAAAACAAGACATTAGTAATTTTAATCAATAATTTAAGACGAAAATACACATTTATGGCGCTCTAGAATATCTGACCAACATTGTTTGCTGCGTATTCTGGGCCTTTCCCCTTGATCACATGAGAATTTGATACAATTTGATGAATATTTACTCTCATGTGAACGAGCAAAACTAAGGGAGACAAACAGTTAAGGCAGAGAATTGGGATTCACCCTAAGACTGGGATATCTTCAGCGTGCTTCGTAACAACATAAATCTCCTGTTCCCATTTATCTGCAGGTTTATGGTTACAGCGAAGGTGGATGGATCTAACTAAAACCTGATCACCAGCTTCTAAATTAAATTAAAAACAATAACTTTTCTATCAAACCTGGCTTCGTTCTATTCTGAAAGTTGTCTTGGTAAATTTGAGGAGCTATCTTCTAAACTTGCTTCCAGGTGGGGTTCAAGACCCTGAATATCTTGTGAAGGAGAATTGTATTCATAGTTTTTTAAAGGTAGCCTGAATGCCAAGTCTATAGGCAAACTGGGTTGATGACCAAAGATTAGTTAATAAGGTACAAACCCAGTTACATGTATATTGCACAATTATATGAATGCACTATGGGTTTTTTAGAGCGTTGTCAAATGTGTTTTTCATATTCTCTAGTGCTCCTAGCATACCCAGAAACATTCTGTTGAATACATTCTACCCCATTTCCTTTAGGATGATAAGGAGCAGTGGGAGTCTTATAGATACCAGCAACCTTTCATAGTTCTTTCATTGTACGTGACTCAAAGCCAGGTCCTTGATCGCTGTGCAAGCATTCTGGAATATCATAATGAGCCATGAAATTGTCTCAAAGACATTTTGTGACAGTCTGTGATTTCTGGTTTTGCATTGGAATCGCAACTGTTGTAAAATAATCTGTGATCACCAGGATATTTTTTGTATTACTCCTATCAGGCGCCAAAGACAAGGTCCATTCAGACAAGCTCTAGAGGTCAGGTAGATTGTATGTTCTTTAAAAGTGCAGCTTTTTCGGGCTGAGTATTCTATCACAGATTTGGACTGTTTTCTACATCTGCTGCCATCTTTGGCCAATTGAATCTGGCTTTGACCAAATCTACGGTACACTTGATACCTAAGTGGCCCATGTCATTATGAAGACTTTGTAGGACAACAGCTCGAATCTCTTTGGGTAAAACTTGCTGGTATGTTACATGGCCACTATCTCGGTGCCCTTCAATAAGGTATTTGGTTGGGAGTTGACCCCACTACCTTCACTCCTCAACACACAACATGGATCTAAACCCGGCAGAGCGTCACTTAAGATTGTCTATAGCTTCACAAAGTATGTATTTGATCTTTCAGTGTTCCAGGTATTCCTGAAGGAACTTTTTTTTAAATGTATTTTTTGTATCACTACAATTGCTTTGCACAACATGGGTCTGCAATGACCCATATTCATTTCTTATATTATTTCAATCATGACTGTTATGACGTTACCATTTTTGACAAGGGCAACCATCTTATTGCTGGTTAAATACATTGGTTTTGTGCTTCTAACCAGCAGCACAAATCCATACTTGTCAGCCCCACTCTGTCTGAAATGTGCTTTTAGCCACTCACTAGAACAGAGTTTGGGACTAACACCTAATAGGGTCAATTAAGTCCATCTTGTAGCAACGCACGGTGTGTTGCCAGATCAGCAGGATTCCAGAATTGTTGCTTGGCAATGACTTGACTCCTGGGTGGCTTGCCTTCTAAGTTATGCAAACCTTACTGATAAAAGTTACACAAGCTTATTGAAATACACCCCACAAGTATGTGTGGTATATATATATATATATATTGTCTTAGTGAAGGTAAGGATGACAGATTTGTAAAGTGCACTTGATCACACAGTGGAGATCAAGTGTGGGAGGATGGGCCAGTTGGACGTTGGGTTTGAGAGCAGGATCTCTGGATATGCTGGCATTAATCTGCTGGGTGGGAGCAGGGTGGACGTTCTTTCTTGGTAGCAGCATAGAGATCACTACTCTTGAGGTAGGGAAAGTGTGTGTGGCTTTCTCTATCACACCTTTAAGTAGCCACTTTATCTTGCTGTACTGTACTAATGTGACTGAGTATTCTATCTTTTCTTCATTCAGCAGGTCAAGGGCACGCTCGGTGTTTGGACACCAGAGTTTTGTAACTTTGTCTCAGAAAGAGCTTTTCCCCCCTATGTACTTTCCATTTGAGTCGATTGGGAGCACAATTTGTGGAATTGGTGTGTCCTCGGTATGATTGTCATGTTCTATGCAAGTGGTGGAGTTCAGGTGGTCCTGATTGATTAATCCCACATTGTTGAGGTTGTTGTCTGGGTCAGAGGTGGGTAGGTTTTGTTCTTTGCTCTTTTTCATGCCTCAGGCCCTGATAGCTCCCTTTCTTCCTGTAGTTCTTTCATTTCCATCCTTAGTGCAGATACTTCTGTCTTGGGGTCATCTCTTGTTTCTTTGGCTTCTTGACGATCGCTTTGAAGCACCTTTTATGTTTTTAAGGGGTTGGTGTCTGTGATGTTTGGAGTATGGTGATGAGTTCTCTCATTTTAACCAGTTTGATCCGATAAAACTCATGCCCGCTGACGAGCCGTGGAGTGTAGATGTTTGCTCTGTTCTGGGACCAACTTCCACGGGACTTGATAAGGCCTTCAGGAGGGGGGTGGGGTGGGGGTGGGGTGGGGGGGTGGGGTGGGGGTGTTGTCTGCGCAGTTTGCCCCTGCCAGGATCAGGAGGGTGCTCCCGGTCTTGTCCTGTTGTGCCCTCTCTTTGATATTTAGAAAGTCTTGTTGGAATGGCTTAATATGTTTTCCTCACACTATTATTGTTCCGGTTTTGTGCAGGATAATGTGGGCAATGGCTTTCTCTGGTTCCTTCTCATCTCAAATTCTTAGCTTCCAGCCACTGCAGACCCCTTCTTTTTTAGCTGAGGTGTAGTGTGCTTTAATAGCACTGTGCTAGGCAAGGGGTTGGTCACGGTAGAAGATTCGGTTTTTGATGTTTCCAATTTAGTGAGAGTCAGCAAAGTGTCTCCAGGTAGTTTTAGAGAAGGATTTGTTGGTATTGGTTTTGGCCTTGCTCATTAGTAATCTCTTTTGGATATTTTATGTATTTTCCCTCCATAACAAGGGTGTGGGAATTTACATTCTAGTACATTTAAGAGGATATTGAATTTGAAATAATGTATTTCTATATGTCACCTTTTTTTCCTCCGAACTATCTAGCTGTTCTGATAGCTCTGATTTGTTTGGCAACGACTCTGTTGAACACAAAGGTGAACTGTTAGCTTGCTAACTTGCTGTAGAGTTCTTTAAAGCCCTGATATTTCTACCATCCTTTTACTTCTGAAGATGCACAGCTTGTTTGGTGTGTTTTGTAATTCTGTTCACTACCTTTTTCCCTTATTGGTCCAGTTATAAAGATATTCTGTATGGAAAATGTGGAGTTGACAGTTGACATCTGACTCTTTCTCTTTGCATCTCTCTAGCTGCCTCCCTCTCACTTTTAGCAGAGTATTATACCTCTCTGCTCTGGTTTGGGAGAGTCCTGCTGCACTTGGGTTTCCATGGAGACCACTTGTGAACTCCAGAAAATATCTTTTTGAACTCTTCTAGTCTACAAAAACAGTCAAAATGAAACTATCTAGTTGACAGGATACACACATGTATTATTCACTTATAATCAATGCTCACAATCTTCATAAAATAACATTTTCCCCTGCAGTGTTGGACAGTGGAAAGTGACAGCAGACAGTTGAACGCTAGCAGTTGATACCTAGCTAGTTATTTTGATGAAAATTCATCCAAGTGGTTTTGTTTGCTCTCTTTTTGAGTTGATAGGTATCGTTACCTCATCTTTATGGTCCTTTCAGAAAATGATTGAACGGTTGTTTCATGTAAAATGTCCCACTTCAAGGTCCATTTTTGAGAGATATTCATTTTTATGTAGCTACTCTCTCTCTCTAGCTCGCTGTCTTAGTCTCTTTCTCACTCTCTCTGTTGCATTCTCTCTCTCTTTCTATTGTACGCGTACAGTTGCTATGGAGCCATAATGAAGGTGGTGTCATGGCAGCTTGTCAGTGTCTGCAGCTGACACTGTCACATTATGAAGCAGCATCATTAGAGAAACACCTTCCATCACCAGTTCTCTCTTTTTCTCCCCTCTTCTCTCTCTTTCTCTCCACCCTCCTCTCTCTCCCCCCCTCTCTCTTGTTCATCTCTCGTCGCCATCGCCCCCTCATCTCCCCCTCTGTTTGTGTCTCTCAGAGCACAGACTCGACTCATATTGTTCTTGATCCAGGTAGCGTTGGTAGATGAGTTCATTTGTTTCAATGGTGTTATTCTGTGAATTGATTTTGTGTTGATTTATCTTAAGGCATTTGTTCCTGCTCCTCTCAGAGTGGTGCTATTTCTGTCTCCAGCTACCTATCACAGTCACTCACTAAGACAAGCTCCACCCTTTCAGAGATGAGGTGACACATCGGATCCTTCTTTCCTTCCTCTCCCACTCCCTCCTTCCCTCCGTCCTGTCACTCTTTCTCTATTTCTTTCTTTCCCACCCCGTTTCCCCCTTATTCCCAAGACTAAATCAGTCAAAATTAGATGCTGAGACAGCGAGATCACTTCTCGTGCTGCTGTGGGACTGGCAGAAAACGATGGGCTAGTCAGGAGAGCGGAAGGTTCAGTAACATGCTTCTCTGTTTCAGTCCCAGATCAAGCCTCTGGGCCCAGAGCAAAGAGCAGGTTCTGCCTCGCAAGAGGAACTGGGGTTCTAATGGTTGGTTAGGATGGACTCCTCAAAGTGGATGATTAAGCATGGATTTCACAGAGTCCATTTTCACATTTCAGACTGGTTTATTTACAGATTTAGCAGAACGTTTGTGTACGTAAAAAGACGTGTGCACGCATGCTCCTCTGCATCTCGGTGGTGAGATGATGGTGTGAAAGTCATGTGCATGACTGTGCGCTCATGCGAGTCTGCAAATGTATGTGCTGGTGTGTGTGTGTGTGTGTAAGAGAGAGAGAGACAGGGTTCTACCTTATGCAGAAACAGCGGAACAGGTCACGCATGACACACACATGTGGAGAGCACCTGTCCACATACACACATGCACATGCACACATACAAGCACACACCACACACACACGCACACACATACACACACACACACACGCCCATGCTCAGTCCCAGACGTGATTAGTGTGGTCTGATAACTGTGTCAGTGTGTTAGTGCTCTGTGGCAGGCCTGCAGGGTAGTTAGACATGTACAGTTCTACTCATGCATGTAGGAGTGCAGTCACTTGAACCCAGTCATGCTGAAACAGCAGTCCAGGGCTCCACGTGTAAACATCCAGTGGTAGGAAGCTACAACATGGAACCATGTCTGTGTGTGTGTTAGTGTGTCGGTGCGTTTGTGAGTGTGTGTGCCAGTGGGGGTAAACTGTATATGTGTGTATACTTGTCTGTATGTGTGTGTGTAAGAGGGAAAGAGAGGGAGAGATCTCTGTTTGTAAGTTCACATGAATGCGTGTGTGGAGGGTGTGTTTGTGGGTTAGATCTCTGTTTCAAATAAATGCATATGTGGCGTGTGTGTGGTATATGTCTGTGCTATAGGATCACATGTGTATTTGTGTGGGTGGGCATGAGATAAGAGGTAGTATCAAACTAAACTGGAGACAGCTAAGGACCTTAACAGTCCTCAGTTTTCTTCCGCAACACCGAATCACTCCTGAGAAGGTCAACAGCATCCTCTGGATAGATGTGCTACACTAGAGCACATAGAAACTCACAGACACACACACTCACACAAACTTACAGACACACACACAAACTCACAGACATACACACACACACACACACACAAACTAATAGACATACACACACACACACACACACACAAACTCACAGACACACACACACACAAACTCAGAGACACACACACACAAACTCACAGACATACACACACACAAACTCATGGACACACGCACAAACTCACAGACACACATACAGAAACTCACTCACAGATACACACACAGGTAGAAAAACGATTACACATAAACAAATACACGGATTCTGTGCCTACTTGCAAGTAAAGAAGGCCTAGTTTCTCTGCTTTCACCATTGTGTCTATACACTAAGAAGAGAAAGGCAGAGTGACAGAAAGGAAGATATAAAGGCGAAATGAAAGAGCACTTGGCGAAAACAATGAAGGAAGAAAGACTGATAGAGGGATAGATTAAAAAAGATGTGAGAGGGTAGCTCACTTGATACATGTACATAACACGTAGGTCAAGGCCTTACCATAGGAAACTGGTTTGGAATCTGGCCTGGCCCCTTTTCTGCTTGTCCTCACTCGCTCTCTTTCTCTCGCTCTCTCTTTCTATCTCCATATATCTATCAACAAAACATTTATATCTCTCTATACACTTGCAATAAAATCAATAAAGCTGAACGAAGTCCAAATTCAAAACAGCAGAAGTGCGAGAACATGAGATGGAGAAAGAGAAGGGTGAGAATTACAGCACATTCGAAATCCAGAGAGAGAGAAAAGGAAGTGAGAAAAAGCAACTGAGAGAGCGAACAGAAGACAAAAGAGGAGAAAGAGAGAGAGATGGAGAGGGGTAGAGAGGGAGAGCACTGGAGAGCCTGATAAAGGGAAAGTGAGAGAAAGGGTGAGGGGTAGCGAGAGTGGAGAAGTGTGGTGAGAGAGAAAGTGTGTGAGAGAGAAGAGGGGGAGAGAGAAGAGGGGGAGAGAAAAGAGGGGGAGAGAGAAGAGGG
>BROE01000009.1:7265035-7322535 GCA_036571765.1 Plecoglossus altivelis
GAAGAGGGGGAGAGAGGAGAGGGAGAGAGAGGAGAGGGGGAGAGAGAAGAGGGGGAGAGAGGAGAGGGAGAGAGAGGAGAGGGGGAGAGAGAAGAGGGGGAGAGAGGAGAGGGGGAGAGGGAAGAGGGGGAGAGAGCAGAGTGGGAGATTGAAGAGGGGGAGAGAGGAGAGGGAGAGAGAGGAGAGGGGGAGAGAGAAGAGGGGGAGAGAGGAGAGGGAGAGAGAGGAGAGGGGGAGAGAGAAGACGAGGAGAGATAGACTTCTGCAGAAAATCCCCAAGAAAGTCGATGTGACATAAAGAAAGCGAGAATAAGTGAATAAAAGAGAGATGGAGCGAAACAGAGAAAAGAAAGGGGAACGAGAATAGACAGAGTGAGGAAAAGGAGAGAGAGAGAACAAAAGACAGGAATAGACAGAATTAAAGAGAAGCGAGAGAAGCAAAAGAGAGAGAGTAAGAGAGAGAGAGTGTTCTCGCCTGTTGTCTGTGCTAAGGCTGAGTCACAGACTGGCTGCTGTCCTTGGGATTCAACACGCCATCTGCACACACACTGTCCATACCTTCATCTAACAGACCAATGCTCTAGAGAAGTATACACACACACAAACACTTTTATTTTAAAACAGACACACACTTTTGAGAAAGACTCCTTTAGAAGACCCACGCACACACTCATTGAAAACACACTCACATACGATTAATTTAAACACACACACACATATTTAATTGTGCACACTCTACAAAGTCTTCCTTACTAAGGTTGAGCTGGGAGTATCTACGAGAGTGGTAAGGGATGCAGAATACACTGTAGATAGTGTGTGTTTGTACAGTGGAAGTGTGTACATCGTGTGCTTGAACAGTATGTGGATGTGTTTACACTGTATGTATGTTTGTGTGAATCAATAAAGAAGCTCTACTCTAACATCAAAGAAGGCATCTGTGGGCGTGAAGACTAGTGCTCCACCAAAACCGATTAACAGGCAGGTTTAGTTACAACAAAATACTTTTAACAGTCCTTTTAAAAACACTTGTTTCTTTATTTAATAATATGATGTCACTTGTTACATGTATGACCATGATTTAAAAAAGAACTCAAATAAAACAGCAGCCCAGATGAGAAGGGGAACCATCGAGTCATTTCATAATATCAGGCTCAAGTCTTTTTTTTACAGTCACGATACAAAAGAAGCCAAAGGATGGTCAGCATGTGGAATGCAGCATTTGCGTCTGTTAAAGGTTACGCTGCTGAGTCGTAGCAGCACGCTAATGAGCCCCCACCACCCCGACACACACATGCAGCACGCACAGACAAGCAACAGCATCAATACACTCCGTACCAGAGGAAGAAATCCACTACGAAACTAAAACTCATTCTCAAACTAGGGAACAACAACCTACCCCTCACCAAAGTCTTTACAGCAAGGTCCATGTTTGTGTTTTTGACGCTCCAACACGACAGAGAGCTGAGTGGGAGAATCCGAACAGGTTCAGATTCCGGCTGTCAAAAAACAAACAACGTAAAAGCGAAACAAAAAGACTGATGTACTCGTATGTCATTATTGCAAATGGCTTTGTACAAAAAAACAAAAATGAAGCGAGGAGCAAGTTTTCTTGTTTGGCAGCTCCACGTGAACATTCCCTCTGCGAGGCCTCCTGCTGAGCTCTCCAGGACCTGCAGTGTTCTCCTGATGGTCCTGGGTGGACGGCAAGATGAGGAGGCGGTTGCATCATGGTTCGCTGAACCCCACTGAGGGTTCCTCTGTGCTGGTTCTGTCTGGCAGGTTTCCTCTCAGGCCGTGCGTGTGACGGGTAAGTCAGAGTTGACCCCCCCCCTCCCACCACCCCTCCCCGGCCGCCACCACCTCCATGCCCCCCTCCAAAGCCAACATTGCCTCCATGCCCCCCTCCCCAGCCCCCCACCACCTCTGCGCCTCCATCCCCAGCCCCCACCACCTCCACGCTCTCCTCAAAAGCCCACATTGCCTCCACGCCCCCCTCTCCAGCCCCCACCACTTCCACGGTCCCTCCCTAGCGCACATCACCTCCACACCCCCCTCCCCAGCGTCCATTGCCTCCACACACCCCTCCCCAGCGTGCATCGCCTCCACACCCCCCTCAACTAGCCCCTACCGCCTGCACGTCCCCTCTCCCCTCCCTCCCCATCCTCGGGTGTCTACAGCAGTAATCCACTCAGAGACGGTCCCGCAAAGCCCTCCCCTCTATGCCCCCTGCCCCTCCTCTACTATCTGCCCCCCTCACTCCTTCATCCTTCCACACTGATACCCACACGCACACCACGGACCGGTGGTTTCCTTGACCGCGTTCCGTAGTGTGCTGATGGCGGTTTTCCTGGCGTGTTCCGCGAGCTCCAGCGCTCTGCCTCGTCTGTCAGAGAGCTGAGAGCTCCTGTTACCTCCATCGGTGCCCAGACCCTCCTCATCGGCCCTATTCCCCATTCAGGGTAACAGGTCACAGCCCCTCAGTCTGTCCTGGAGGTCCAGCGTCTGCGGTGGAGGGAAAGAGAGCCGCGATCTGTGATCTGTTCCCATTGCTTCCACCCACCGACCTCTGTCACAGACATCCTTTCCTTTCAGGTTCGCATCTCTCCGACGCAAAGGAGAAGCTGCTGAACCCAAGTGCTTTTGTTTCTCCCTCAAATCTCCTATTTTATCAGTCCCTGTTTCCCTCATTTCATCTTTTGGATCTTCTTTTCCTTTCCAGTTCGGTTCTCGTCAGGTCCACTGAGGTGCAGAAAAAGGCCACAGTAGAAAGGAGATTGGGGAGGTTGTGTGGTGTGTTTGTGTGTGGGAGAACATCCCAGGGAACTCTGTCTCTTGCCCGTACAAACATCTCTACAGTATGTACAGTATGTATCACTGCCTGGTTCATGTCGCACTCATCCTAACCCCCTGATGGCAACTCGTTCACTTGCATCTTCACCTCTCATGGCAGCGTACAACTCCCTCCCTCCCTCAACACTATACATAAAAAAATTTGCTGCCCGACTGTTGACCATTTAGTATTAGGAAAAACTGTATCATTCAACTTGTTTAGCACTGTCACCTGGGTCTTTCTGTCCATGTTTCTGTCTGGTTTTGTCAGGCGGTTTATGAGGATGATATGTTGTTGGCCGTTGTCGTGGTTACAACCTCCGCTCACTCTGCATGGTCTTGTAGTAGTGTTCCTGCTCTGCGTGGCTGTGGACGGAGGCAGGGGGCCTGCGGGGGAGGGTGGAGGCGCGAGAGAGGGCGTGGGAGTGACTGTCCAACAGGAGGTCTGGGTGGGGTGGGGGAGGCAGGTGGGAGGAGGAGATGTGGTGGAGAGAGGGGGGCAGTGGGGAGGACGGGTGAGGTGGCGGGGGGAGCTGGGCATGGTCGCCATCGCTAGGCGAGGAGGAGGAGCAGAGGGAGTCGGTCTTGATTGACGACAGGGTCCGGTATTCCCGGTACTCCCGGCTGACGTTATCCTGCCGCTGCAGCGCCCCCCTCTGATGGTCCTGGGAGTCTCCGCTCATCATGCTCCCGCTCACCGTGTTCCGCCACTCCCAGGGCTTCCCGTTACCGGCCGACACGCGCACCACCGGGTGGTGTGGGGCGTGGGCGTCGATTGTGACAATGCTGCCGCTCCCGGTAACGCTGCCGGTAATGCTGCCAGGGTTGCTACCACTGCAGCTGTCCCGGTCGGAGGGGATCCGGTAATATGGAGATTCTGACCCGTTAGAGGACCCGCCCCCACCGGAAGAAGTGGTGTCTGAAGTCTTGGCAGACGACGTGATTGGTCCGTGGCCGGACTGCTTGGACATGGCAATCACCTGTGGGAAGAAGCACCAACCAATCACATCTCTATCTCTCCTGGAATGCAACAAACATAAGAGGAACACCTCCAGGTCTCTACCTGCATCACTCGCGGCTGATTGGGCTGCTGACTCGGGAGTGTGGTCGGCACCCGTGGGGTCGTCACGGCAATGGGCCCCTCTCTGGGCCCTCCCTCCCGGGACCCTCCCCCCTCAGTGAGTGACAGCCACTTTGCTCTGGTCTTGGCGCTCTTCGGAGAGACTGGCGGGGGGCGGGACGCCTCTTCAGGGATGTGAACGAGGGGAGGGGCCACAACCACCCTGTTCCCGCCTACTGTAGGCGTGGCGACCGCCTGGCCCCTGCTGGCTTGGACGGTGGGGTACAGGGAAGAGGGCATACCCTGCTCCCCCTCCGCCCCGCTACCCACCCCCTCCTGGCCCCCATCCTCGGGCCCACCCCCCTCCAGCCCCCCTTCGTCTTCGTCGTCCTGGTCCCTCAGGCTCTGGCTGCGTAGCTCCAGTGAACGCTGCTTCCACTCCGACACCAGCTGGCGTGACCTCTGGGGGTCAAAGGGTACGTGGAAGGTCATGTGACGCTGGGTGGCCGGTTCCTCCGAGGGGGAGGCGGGGCTGTTGCCGTTGGCCACCCGGGGCAGGGTGTTGCTGAACGTCACCATGGTCTCCTTCCCCATGGGCCCGCGAGGCGCCAGCAGCTCCACGTCAGCGCTTGCACGCTTCAGGGACGCCAGGGACGCCTTCTCCCGCCGCACCTTGCTGCGGCCCCCTGAGCCGCCCAGCGCTGCGCCCAGCTCCTCACGGCTCTCGGACGAGCGGCCGTTCTTCCTGTAGAGGGAGTCGTGGCTACGCTGGGTCAGCAGGCGCAGGGGGTCCTTCTGCTGGCCGGACGACGCCCTGGACGTTTGGGAGGGGCAGTCCTCCTCTGACGCCTTGAAGTTCCCCACCGCGTACAGAGCCTGGGGGTGGGGGGGAGATAAGGGGGGAGAAGGAAGAGGAGGAGAGGGAGGGTGAGAGAGGGAGAAGGAAAAGAGGGAGGAGAAGAGAAAGAGGAGAAGGGTATGTAAAGAGAAGGGAGTATAATTTTTGAGAAGACAGGGAGGAAGAGAGGTTGATGGGGAGAAAAGTGCAACCCATTATATGAAAGAAACCAGCAGACCATGAAAGTTTACATTTCCAAATCCCCAGAGAGGAAAGACACAGTGTGCTTCCTGGATCAGTCTGAGGTGAATTCCTTTCTGTCAGCTTTCTCTCGAAGAACCTCTATAATCTAATGAGCGAAGCATACAGTTTCCCCTCCGAAAAAGGGAGGTGAAAAAGACAAAGAGGGGGAGCAGGTTTTCCCCCGCAAATCTGGAATTCATCTACGGAAAGCTTATGGTATTATTCATTCATTCTCTCACTGTAATAGAAAAGGTTATATATAGCATGTTCCCTAAAAGCTAATGTAAAGAGGGGCTCTGTAGTGGTTCTCGGAGGACTGAAGGATTCGAGAAGAGGAGGAGCAGAGGGGGAGTTACATAATGAGAGACGGCTCGTCTGTTTTGTCGCAGCGACACAATATGCGATTGAAATCAATCGAGACGGTTTCGCGCGAACACACACCGATAGTGTGCTAGCACAACCAGACACGAACGGTGCGCACACATACATACTGTGTGCTAGCACGCACCTACACATACAACCCACACACGATAACGCATGCGCATGCTAATGTCACACAGGTAAACAACACACACCAAACAAACGCACTTACCAGATAGACTCCAATGCCCGCTCCTATGACGTAGCCCACGTATACGTCTATAGGGTGACTGCGGTGCTGGGTAATCTGAGTGAGGCCAGATAGGGCAGCAGCCATACAGAAGCCAAACACCAGCAACGGCTTCAACAGCTTAGTGCTGCCACTAATACTGGCGTTGAAGTACATCTGCAGACACAGCCCACACACAGACATACACACGCACAGATATGCACCCAACACACACACACGATGTATAGTGAGAACACACAATCAAACTGATGGGAAACTGGAATACGGGGGGGGGGGGGAAGATACACGGTCATGGTGATGACAAGAGTTCAAATAAGTTTACATCCTGAGAGACGCAACAGAGGGGCTGATAGGAGGCAGAGAGGGTTTCGAAGGGCGCGGAGAGTGCAGCACCAAGACATTGCCTCTAAGTGGAGTGGCCCAAGGGGAAGCGCTTCCAGGTTAGTGGAGAACCACGTCATTACAGGGAAAGACATTTGAAATTGAGGAGATGGGTGGGAAATGCTCAGGAACCAACGGGATACATTCAAAGAAAACGTATCTTTCCTAATGACAAACAGAATATGCGAATCGTTGTGAAACATCACAGAATTTGTTCAGAATTTCTTTACAGCGACCCGATACATTTGATTGTCCATACTTATACTGTATGCACTTCAAGACATATTCACTTCACAGTTATATTGGCTACCAAGAACAGCCACCATAATGCATCATTTATCCTTCTCTGGTGCCTTGTTGGTCAAATTAGCTTCTGTACAAGCACAAAGATTCGTGGGGAGTTGGTTCAATTTGACCAAACACTGGTAGCCTCTAGTTTATACATGTTATACTCTAGGTTATAGCTGTTATACTCTAGCCTATGGTGTCATTTTCCAGCCTATAGCTGTTATATTCCAGACCATATCTTTTATACTCTATCCTATAGCTGTTATACTCTAGCCTATAGCTGTTATATTCTATCTTATAGCTGTTATACTCTAGCCTATACCTTTTATACTCTTGCCTATACCTTTTATACTCTTGCCTATACCTGTTATACTCTAGCCTATACCTATTATTATCTAGCCTATACCTGTTATATTCTAGCCTATACATGTTATACTTTAGCCTATCGCTGTTATACTCTAGCCTATAGCTGTTATACTCTAGCCTATAGCTGTTATACTCTAGCCTATAGCTGTTATATTCTATCTTATAGCTGTTATACTCTAACCTAGCCTACTGTGTCATTCTCCGGCCTATAGCTGTTATATGCCAGACCATAGCTGTTGTATACCGAACTTCAACTGTTATATTCCAGACCATAGCTGTTATCCTCTAGCGAATACCTGCCTATGGTGGGGAGTGTCAGCATGCGTGCAGAATGTGACACTTGGACGACAGCATCATCCAGCTGTAATAATGAAAGACCCAGCTCCTCTCCTCCTCAGCTCATCTTCCTGTCCTCTCCATTTACCTCATCCTTCTCTGCTTCCCCTTTTCTTCCTCCTCCCCACCTCTGCCATCCACCCCTCATCCTTTCACTCTCTGGCTCTCACTATCCCTCTGCCTCCTGCCTTCTCTTCCTTCCACTACCCTCTCCTCCTCCCGCCCTTCACTCCCCATGGTAAAGCATCTTAATGAGCAAACACAGGGCTTACTGAGGCGTCAGTGATGTGTCCCGCCTCTAGCTAGCCGAGCGCAGTCAAGCCAAGCATAGATGCGCTTCACAGGGCTGACCACCAGGGCTGGTTGGATGAGGAGAACAGTCAATAAAATGCTTCAGTCTGCTATTCTGATGCGAGTGACGAGCCCTCTGACTGCGTACTGGCTCACTTGCAACCAGCAAACTAGCCTCCAGCTAACTAGCTACGAGCTAACTATAGGTAACCATCTCCAAACTAAGTAGGTACCAGTTCACTAGCTCTTTTACCGACTGCTAACTAAGTAGCAACCAGATGACCAGTATAATGACAGTGTAACCATGGAAATAGTGAGAACTAAAAACAAATCAAAACACTACTGTAAACACACAAGCAAGACACAGGAAGTTCTTACGGAAATATACACAGCAGCGAAGCCAGAGAGTGTTGCATGCTGAGATGGAAACGTTTTCCTGGTGGGAGATAGAGAGTGGAAGAAAGAGAAAGAGAGGAGAAGGGGGGGGGAGGTTTGACATTATGCATTAGCAGTAAAGTTGTAGAACCAACAGAGAGTATGTGTCTTAGCTTGTGAACTCTGTGAAAGTCTGTTCCCTGAAGTCCTGAAGTAAAGTCACACGTCTACTCTCATAAATAGTATATTTTGGTCTCTGTTGTTTATGTTGTGCAGTCTAATGGTTATCTGTCTGTGTTTTCTGTGAAAGTCAAGGAGAGTGAATGTCCTTGAAGTGAATATTAATGAGCACAAGGAGATCAGATGAAATGCAGTAGGGCTGTGTGTGTGTGTGTATGTGTGTATGCATGCATGTGTATTTGTGCGAGTGTGCGCGCGCGTGTGTGTGAAGTTCAAACACGGCTGACTCATGTGGAGGCACACTGGGGCTGTTGTCATAACAAACTGAATCACAAATCTAATCTGTCAGTAAGACCTGGATTGTGTCGCCATATCAAACTGTCTGACAATCAGATTAACACTGTTGGGGCCACCATTAAACCATAATCTACCACATTCGCATGCTTTTATATCACATAAAGACATCTGTGATACCCATATGCTGTGATGTATTCATATTAATAACAATATATTCACCAATTGCAAACAAGTCAATTAGGTTTGTGAATGAGTGTGAATGTTGGTGTGTATGAGTGTGTGTGTGTGTGTGAGGATGTGATCGATTGTTAGTGTGTGTGTGTGTGTGTGTGCTTTACCTGGCGGACATGATAGCATATTGGTCCTTCCCAGAGCAGATGTCCTGGGTGATGTAAGTGTTCTGGTCACATGACACTCCGGGTGCCGTGTAATTGGGCTGGCAGACGGTGAGGAAGAAAGGGGCGTGGTAACCAGTAGCCAACTGGATCACATCTGTCACCAGGGCCGTCGCCAAGAGACCGAACACATGAACACCTGGGATGCCCAGGGGAGGAGAGAGGGATGGAGAGAGCGAGGAGAGAGAGGGGAGGGCAGAATGAGAGATGAGAGGTAAGAGATGAAAGGTTGTGAAGCACAGCTTTCCGCAACCAGAGATCCAAGCAGGTGAAGCAAGCGATCAAACATTTACTGATCGCCGTTTAAACAGTTTTTTTTTTTTAATCTCACATCTCAAGTTTTGTTGTGATCTGACACCTAGGAGCTGTCAAATGTCCGCACGTACCCACAAAGCGAACGGTTCGTCGCAGGAAGGAGTTAAAGTTGCAGCCGCCAGCGTTGATGCTGCTCTCTGTTTTGGGGCGGAGCTTCAGTCTGGACTGCATGCAGTACATCAGCCCCTCCCCTATCATGATCTACAGATGGGGGGGTGGGGGGGGCAGAGAGGGGAAGAGTGGATGGAGGGAGAGAGGGAGAGATAGATAGAAAGAGAGAAGTGAGTGAGATGGGTGGGGGTACAGATGGACAAGGAGGAGAGGGAAGGCCAAAGATGGATGACAGAGTGAGAGAGAGGGAGGGAGAACGACACTAAGTGTGAGCATTGAGGTAGAAACAGGAGGTAGGGGTTGTTTACGTGTGTTGAAAAGCTGCTCAGAGGGTATTGATGAGGTCATGTAATCAGGTTGATTAATGAGCGGTGTGTGTTGCTATGTGCTCTCCTGATGCAGATGTATTAGTGCTTATTGATCAGAGACTCTGACTGTGTTCGGGTGATCAGCGTGCGTTGCTCTGTCAGGTGCATGTTTATTGCTGTGCATTGATCTGTGAGTGATGTGTACTTGATGCGTGCATCTGAGTGACTGCCTTCAGCTGTGTGTGTCTGTGTGTGTGTGTGGGTGTGAGTGTGTGCTGTGTGCTGGGGCGCACGTCTGTGCATGCGTCCATGTGCATGCATACGTACTTGCGTGCAAGAGTGCATGCTTGTCTATGCATGCGCGTTGCTGTGTTTGTGTATGTGTGGGTCTGTTTATGCATTTGTCCATGCATAATGTGAGCGTGTGCCTATTGTGTATCACGCAAGTGTGTATGTATGATTGTGTATACAAAAGCAGCTTGTGTGTGTATTCATGCATGTGTATTTGCGTGTGCAAGCATACATGTACGTTGGTACATACATACAGTAGAGACATGAACCGCTTTAATATTTTTAAAAGAGATACTAATTTTTTCATAGCAAATTAAAAAGGTAGAATTTGCAATATCAGCTTAACAATTTCTGTTAACTCCTTTTAGGATATCTTACAGTCGCATTTGAGATGTTCCTTACAGAATAAACTTCAACAAAATGTTATGATGACTCATGCTATCCTAGCATGACTTGACAGCTTCTTGTGATGTCACAGTCTATAATCCTCTCATAAAATGGATGTGTGTGTGCATATGAGTGTGAGTGTAGGCTGTAGGAGTGTATGATGTGTGTGTGTGAGGGTATAGGTTTGTATGTGTGTGTGTGTGCGTGTGAGTGTATGTGTGTATGCATATGTGTGTGTAGGCGTGTATGTGTGTGTGAAGGTGTAGATGTGTATGCATGTGTGTGAGTGTGTGAGTGTGTGTATGTGAAGGTGTTGGTGTGTACGTGTGAGCGTGTGTGTGTGAGAGAGTGTGTGTGAATGTGTATGAAGGTGTAAGTGTGTACGTGTGTGAGTGTGTGAGAGAGAGCGCGCGTGTGTGTGAGTGTGTACATGTGTGTGAGTGTGTTTGTGTGAAGGTGTAGGTGTGTACCTGTGTGTGTGTGTGTGTGTATGTGTGTGTGTGTAGGTGTGTGTGTGAGAGAGACGGTGTGTAAAGGCGTGTATACGTGTGTGTGTGTGTGTGTGTATGAAGGTGTAGGAGTGTATGTGTGTGTGCGTG
Organism: Plecoglossus altivelis; assembly: GCA_036571765.1. Classification (NCBI taxonomy): domain Eukaryota; kingdom Metazoa; phylum Chordata; class Actinopteri; order Osmeriformes; family Plecoglossidae; genus Plecoglossus; species Plecoglossus altivelis. Next base: position 7,275,536 of record BROE01000009.1, read on the forward strand.
TGTGAGAGGTGTGTGTGTGAAGGTGTGTATACGTGTGTGTGTGAGACCCACCGAGGCGGCAGGCCCAGCAAAGGCCAGGCTCAGCAGCATCAGTAGAGGAATCAGCTCATCTCCCGTCTCTACGTAGGGCATGGAGAGGTCGCGGTCATGGCAACGGAACCCCACCATTGCCGGGGACAACACATCCGTCAGCTCCAGGAAATACAGCGACACTAGAGATGACAAAACTATGGGGAGCTACACACACATTAAATACAAACACACACACACACACATGCATTAAAGTGAGAACCTTCAAGTGGCAGTACCAATAAATCTTAGTTAAAAAACTCTCACACACACAGACACACAGAAATTCATATAGCTAGACACAAACACACACACAACTCTGAAAAACATATGCAAAAGCACACTCTCACACACACATGCACATACACACACACACCTCTACAAAGTAGAAGCAGGGCAGCAACGTCATGCTGTCTTTGGGTGGCTTCTTCTTTGCCTTGTTTTTGGGTGACATCATCTTAGGCTGAGGCCAATCACAGGCTGGAGAGAGACAAACCAGGAAGAGACCAGAACATGACTGAAGGAACTGAAACACACCTGAGATGGCAGGGTGTTGGTGTGGTGCGGTGTGGACACACACATGCACACACTCTGCCACACGCGGTGTGAAGCCAACCATGCTGAATATTTACGGCTCCCTTTCTGACTCTTCCTTTCTTTTTCTCTCTGCTTCCCTGTCGCCTTGTTCACTGAGATAAGGGGCGACCCTAAGGGGATGTGTGGGAGAGAGAGAGAGGATGGGAGACGGAGAGGGAAAGGAGAGGAAGGAAGAGTGAGGGGGAAAAGCGAAATGGAGGGTAAGTGACAGAGAGACAGACAGAGGGAGATGGAGAGAGCGAGGGAAGGAGATGGAGAGACAGACACAGAGAGGGAGAGAGAGAAGAATGTAGCAGGGAGGGCAAAATAAGCCGGCGAATCAAAGACTTTTCACCATTTCCAATTTCCACCACAGATAGCGATCTATCAGAGAAAGCCCTGATGGCAGAAGGGGAACGCAGCAGAGGGAGGGAGGAGAACAGAGGATAGGGAAGGGAAATGGAGGAGTAGAGAGGAAAGGAAAGATGAGAGGAGAGGACCTGAGAGGGGAGGTGTGGACGGAGAAAAACACAAGAAGATTAGAGAAGAGAGGATGAGAGAAGAAAATGTGAGAGTGGAGGAGAAAAGAAGAAGAGAGGAGGGGGGTAGAGGAAGGAGGGGGAAGAAGAGGCCTGAAGAGGGGAGGAGATGAGAGGCAAGAGGAGGAGAGACATGGGAGAGACTCCAGAATGGGGGAAAGGAGCTTAGCAAGGATTCAGCCCCTCTGACTCAGGGACAAGAACTAGTGTGATTGTGCACCAGAGACAAGACAGAGATTCTGCAGGCAGACGGGAGCAGTGCATCCCCTCTGCCTATATACACATGCATGGCCCCATCACACACACAAACACACACACAATGAGCCCTTCTTGCAGTTGAGAGGGGTTCGTTTATCTAGCTCAACAGCTTTTGTCCTTAGGGGTCTGTGTGTGTGTGCATGTGTGTGTGTGTGTGTGTGTGTGTGTGCATGTGTGTGTTGAGGGCGGGGGTGGGGGGTAACAAGCCTGCACTAAGACAGAAACAATCTGTCAGAGAGAACAGAACGGCCAGCGGCCGAGAAGCGAACCTGCCCCCGCACACCTACAGCCCCGCGTGGGCGTTGCATGGAGACCCGTTGATATGCTCCTGACGAACTAACACATTCCTGCCGCTCCTCGCTTCCCAGAAAAACACCACATATGGAAGAGATAACTCGCCCGATACATCTTCCCCTCCTGCTTAGTTGCTGGGTTATATGGATAATAGGGACTACGGCGCTGTCCACGACGTGCGTGGTCCTGAACGAGCACTGCGGAAAGCAGCAGACATATGCTCCGCCGTGAAACCCCCCCCCCCAACCCCCATGCAACATATGGCATAAAACCTCAAAACCTCCATCATGGTCCGAGGGCATTGACAGACCTGGCTCCATGATGCGGTTTCTCTGTAGTCTTTCCCGCACTCTCGTTATCTCCGTTTTGGGGGCCACTAAAGCAGGCCAAGGGGGTACTCACCTCTGTCCCGCGGGGTGCGTGAATTCACCGAGTCCCTTCGCCCCCTTCCCCCCCGGCGCGGTCGTGTGTGTTGCTCCAGTTTGGCGCTGAACCGTTAATCCATCTCAAGTCCGTTGTTTCCCAGCGAAATCGCCACAATGCCAGACCCCTCAATACCGATACAGGTGCGGAAATTGCCGCGGCGGTAAGTGAACGAGGGAGACTCACAAACCAACAGATAGACTGATTTAGAGAAAGATGGGGGTATGCGGATGGAACACGGCGACGGTTGCTGATAGTGAAAAGTCTAATTTTCGACAGCTGACTGATTTCCCTGCTATTTCTCCTTTTAGGTGAGAGTAAGTAAAAATGACCTGTGAGTCTGGCTTTCACGTGCGTCCACCGGTTCCTCCCCCTTCAGTTCTAACGGTTCTCTGTAAGGTTGAAGAAATAAACGGGTTTCTCACTAAGGCATCCGTCACACGGTGTCGGGAATGCAGTCAGTTTCGCGCACACAAAGGCATTGGGGGGCGCGCGGGGGCGGGGGGAGACAGGGGGAGGAGAGAGTGTGTGTTTATGGGGGAGGAGACAGTCTGTTCTTCACACACACGGACGCACACACACTCTCACACACTGAATTCTTAATCCAGGGGTAGCACCACGGAGCTGACCGAGACAAAGGGTTGGATTTCGGATGTGTGTGGGTAGCCAATACCCTGCTGCTTGCGAACCAGAGGTGGCGGCTTTTCAGGGAACGTTCCTGGATAGAAACATTGGTTCTGATAGCATTAGTAGTCTTGTCCAGCCCCAGACCTTATTTATCATTTACATGTGTATGTGCCAAGTTCCCAGTAGCGAGAAAATATTTCCGATCACCGATCAAACTAGCTATTTTCTTTGTTTACTGTAGCAGGGTGGGGCAGGTGCCTGACCACGCGCCTCTCGGTGCCGCGATGCACATCCTTGGAGGATTCGGTAAAACGTGCGCGGCTCTTGAGTTAAAGCACATTCACTCACGCGCATTTACACACATATTTTGACTCGCTGCTTCACGATAATTGACATGTTCGCAATTCACTGCTTCGCTGTAGGTGTGGATGTGAGTGCAAAAGAGAGAGAGAGAGAGAGAGAGAGAGAGAGAGAGAGAGAGAGAGCATGCATGTAATTGATTGTCTGTATCTTTGCAGAACCTAGGCTCCCACGGTTATGAATTCTTTATATGGAGCTTAAAGCAGCAAAATGCACATTTAGCACCACTCCTCTCTCCCTCCCTCTCTCTCTCTCTCTCTCTCTCTCTCTCTCTCTCCTTTCTCTGTCACTCCTCTCCCTGGTAGAGGGGAGAAAAAGAAAGGTGCAACACACCAGGCAATTATAACCCCCCTCAATTCCTCCCTGCTCCCTTTCCCCTCTCTTCATCTCGCCCTCTCCTCTCATTCTCAATGTCTCTCTGTTGTTCTCCCTCTTGTTTTACTCATCTCTCTCTCTTTCTGTGGCAGCATTAGATGAATGGGGCCACTCCATTGAAGGTTCTGTCATTGGTTGCCAGGGAACCCTCCACAGGCCTCTAGGGTACTCCCCCCTCCCCCTTCCCCCCCAGAAAATAACTTCACATCATTAGGATGCATAGAATGTTGAAGTTGTTCAGAATCTGAAAGTAGCGTTTGCGCATCACGCCACTAAGGACTGGGTTTGGGAAGTGGCTCAGCTTCAATTTTCGCAGTAGTGGGTTGACATTTAGGGTTTTTGGGAAGATATCTTCTTCAGAGACATTTTTGATATTGGTTGGTCATTGTTGTCTTTTCAATACATTATGCTTTCTGGCTGGAAGGCTCATGTAGGACTGGCAAAGGACCCCACGTTCGGTTTCAGCCTGTTGTGAGCTTGTGTCAAAGTGGGGGTTGGTTAGGGTCTGCTTGCTCGCTACTGGATATGGCGAGGGTTTGTAGAGTATCTGCTGCTCGTGGAGCGGCCTGCATTCCTTTCTATGGGAATGTGTGACAGGGTGTGAGTGGGCCCCCGTCCCCCTTCCCCCCCCCCCCCTCAATACCCCTGTGCGTGGTCACAGCTGCACAGGAGCTAATAAACTCATCACTCACACTGGGGTCTGTCTGCAAGTCTGCATGGATTTACTATCCAGTAAATGCACACACACACACACACACACACACACACACATACACGTATATACAAACATCTCATTATAATTCAAAACACCATTCATTCTCTCTCTCTCTCTCTCTCTCTCTCTCTCTCTCACACACACACACACACACACCCACACACACACATACACACACACACATACACTCTTGTTTGGATCCATAACTTCTCTCCTACTGCGGAGTGTGTGGGCTGGGGAAGAGGTGACCCTACTTTGAACCCCTGGGAACTGCAGGAGGACAGGAGGATCACACACAACATGTGCAGTGGGTCCTTATAAAGAAGTACCTGGAGAGGAACCAGGGCTCTACAGAACATGACCAGATTGGGTCTGTAGGTCTTACAGAACAGTAATAGTTCAGGAACTAGTGTTCTCAATGAACAACTAGAACAGAGGTCTACAGACTGTACAAAACACTTGTAAAACAGTACTAGAACAGGGACGATGGTTTGTTGGATTGGTTGGTTTGTTACTAACCGGGGGACCAATATTCTTACAGAACAGTATTAGAACAGAAATTGCAACATATTACTGCAGAATATAACAGAACAGTTCAAGAATCAGGTCTTCCGAACAGTGGTGGAACAGGAACCATAGCTCTTACAGAGCGCAGTCCTTGAACAGGAATCACAGTTCTTTCATAACATGACTAGAACAGGGAGCAGGGTTCTTACAGATCAATCCTAGAACAGGGACTTCTAACAGTCGTCTAATCTTCCCTCTGACTCCTAACCCCATGGATGATAATTGAATGCCTGAGGGATCAATTGGTTTCCGGGCTTGATTAAAATGCCTCCTGACTGTTCGCACAGCTGACCCAATTACCTGAATGACTCTCCCAGCCCACGATCCTCCACGTTCACACACACACATGCATACACACATGCATGGGCACACGCACGTCTGTACACAAGCTCGCGAACACGCACACACATAAAGATCAGGTTCTGATAGATTTTTTATTATGGAGCTACTCTCTGTAGTTCACCTACTCTAGCTGACTGGCAGACAAAGAGTCTGCTGTGGATTTCCTGACTACAAACAGTGTATGCAAGACCGGGAGAGCGGAGGAAGCCAGACAGACCAGATCACGATATTATCCTCGGGGCTACATGTCCTCTTGAGGTCACAGCAGGGACACAAACACACAGATTCCTTCACGTCTCTGAGAGAGAGAGTGTGCGTTTGGGCAATGATAGGTTGCAGTTGCTTGGTGAAGAAGTTCTTAACAAAAGCCTTGACTGTCACTGATGCACGCTGGCAAGTCCCCCAGACCCAGTGGCCAGACAGCAGACACAAGTCTTCAGGCGAGGGTGACACGGCCAATCATGAATGATGTTTTCTCGCTTCTTCCTTCTCTCTGTGCTCATCAGCGTGTCTTGGCTGATTATCACCGGGGCCTTTTGCTGCTGTCAGTTACACCAATGATGGCTTCTCAGTCCACCCTTATGCAACTTGCTCGTCAATTTCATTGCTGCGGGCGAGTCAGATCAAGCACAGCCACATGTCTGACTGCAGTTACAAATTACAGTTACAAAGATCCAGTGTGACCTGGTGTAGGTCCACAGGCCTGTAGCTTTCTACTTCTCATCTGACAGATCATTAAGAGCGAGGATTCTAGCGCCCCCGTGTGGCTCCACCTGTGTAAACCAGGAACTACAACAGCCCTTGCTTGCTAAATGCAGCATTGCTCTCACTGTATAATTGTATATCATGTTCAGGTATTCCATAGACCAAACAAGACACATGATACAAATAAGTGTTGTAAGTTGGTGCAGGTTAAACAGCATATAAATGTTTATTTCAAAAGATGTGAAGGAACAACATGATAAAATACCATAATATTTCTATACCATTTTATAGCAGAGGAGCAGGAGTAGAATGGTGAAATTGAAGTATCATAATTTGGTCATAAATATCTGAAGCCCCGCAGGGCTGTCTCACAAACCACCACACATGTATATCCTACAGACACCTTGGTGAGTGAACACATCAGTTAACACCACAGCAAAGTTGAAATGCTCTAATTTACACAGGGAGCCGGGGCTCTGAGGCCTGCCTCTGAGGCAGGCTACTGAGGCAGGCTTCTGAGGCAGGTCCATGAGACTGGCTTCTGAGGCAGGCTACTGAGGCAGGCTTCAGAGGCACGCTTCAGAGGCAGGCTACCGAGGCAGGCTACTGAGGCAGGCTTCAGAGGCAGGCTTCAGAGGCAGGCTACTGAGACGTGCTTCAGAGGCAGGCTTCAGAGGCAGGCTTCAGAGGCAGGCTACTGAGGCAGGCTTCCGTGGCAGGCTACTGAGGCAGGCTTCAGAGGCAGGCCCCCAAGGCAGGCCACCGAGGCAGGCTTCCAAGGCAGGCCTCTGACGCTTATCTCTGGGCTCTGGTCACATCCCACTGAAAGGAAACGTGAGGCTTGAGGGTCACAGCTGAAGTGCTGAGTCCTACATGAGTCCAGCAAATATGTTTTGGAAGTCTCTGAAAGATATCTTCCCAAAAACCCTCAAAATGTCATACCCACTTGAATTGGTAGCTGAGCCCCTCCCAACAGTCCTCTGATTGGCTACTTTCAGATTCTGAAACGTTCATATGCCATGGATGTGGAAGTTTTCCCATGCCATAAAGGATCTAAAGGATCCACCCTAGACCACACTCATGTTTGTTTGAATCTTCAATCTCATAAAGGAGCTGAAAGCTGTTGTCCAGCGTTGGATTGGTTGGCTCCCGTCCTTTCTTGACTGTTCACTGCACGTGATAGGTTGGCCTTCTGTCTGTCAAGGCTGGTGGTGGAACGCGATTGGACAGTTCTCCCCTTCTCTGTGCTGTTAACAGTTGCTGATTGGTTTACCCAACCTCTCTCCAGGCTAGTAGAGGTGCGTGAGTGGATGATCTTTTCCCCTGTTAGTGTATTGACAGTACGTAATTGGTTGGCTCGTCCCCTATCCAAGCTGTTGATGGTGTTTAATTGGTTGTTTTTCCCTCTTTCAATACCAATCAAAAAACCTGATTGGTTGAGTCTCCCTGTTTGTTGATTGTTCAGGGTTTGCAATTGGATGGTCCGGTCTCTCTCCAGGACTTTTGATTGGCTGACATTTCCTCTCTCCAGAGTGTTCCCTGTTTGTAGTGGTCTCTCTCTGTCCCTCTCTCTCTCCAGACTGGTCTCTCTCCTTCCCTGGGTGCTCTTCTCTCTCTCCAGGCTGGTCTGGATCTCTGCCCTCCTGGCCAGGGCTTCTCTCAGCTGGGTCCGGAAGATCTCAATCCTCCCTTGGAGCTCCTGCAGCTCCCCCTCCCAGAGGCATGCCTGGGCAGCCCGGTTTCCCACAGCAGAGAGCACCAAGCCTGGGGAGGCCAGGGCCGAGGCAGGCCCGCCGTTAGCCTGGAGGCTAACCTGAGGAGAAGCCAGACCTCCCAGGCCCCCCAGCCCCAGGCCCCCCAGCCCCAGCCCCGGCCGGCCCACCATCCCAGGCCGGCCCCGCACAGAGGCTGTGTGCGTGCGGAGACGGTAGCTATGGAGGGTCTCCAGGTCAAAGTGCACATGCTTGCTCTCCTTCGGCTCCTGGGAGGGGGAGGGGGCGCGGGGGCTGTCTCCACAAGGAGTGGGGGCAGGCAGAGATGGAGGGGATGGGGGGGGAGGGGGCTGCTGTTTCCTGTGGAGGGTGCAGCTGTCAGAGAGACAGGGGGATGGGCTGGTTGGGGATGGGGGGGAGAGAGTATGGTAGAGAGAGAGAGTGGGGGTCAGAGGGGTTGGAGAGGAGTGAAGTGAAGGGGTGGAGTAGTGTAGGGGAAAGACAGAGGGTAGGAAGAAGGGGATGAAATAGAGTGAGCAGCAGAGGGGAAAGGGGGAAAAGGAAGGAGGAAAGAAAGAGAATTACAAACAGCTCAGGTCAGTTTACAGTTCAGTTCCCCCAGAAGGATGTGAGGCAGTTCTAGAGGTGTGTGACATGTGTGTGGTGTGTGAGGTGTATGTTAGGTGAGAGGTGTGAGGTGTGTGGAGGAGAATGGGATGTCCTGTGTGCCAATGCTATTGACTAATCAATTTGATCTTTCTCCTTTTTTCTCTTTCAACCTTCAGATGTATAATATTGAAAAAGTACAGAACTGAACTTTGTTAACAAAGAGATGGACAAAACACTTTCTTCATCAGGTAAGTGTGAGTTTTGCAAGGTGTGTGTGGTAAGTGAGGTGTGTGTGAGTTGCATGTGATGTTTGTGTTAGCAGCGTTTGAGTTGGGTGAGATTTGTGTGAGGTGTGTAAATTGTATGTGAGGTGTGTGAGAGGTGCGTGCGAAGTGTGTGTGAGACCTGTGAGGTATGTGTGAAGTGTGTTAGCTGTGTGTGGTGGGTGTCAGGTGTGTGTGAGCTGTGTGAGGTATGTGTGAGATGTGCGTGAGGTGTGTGTATGTGGTGTGTGAGGTGTGTGTGAGGTTTGTGTGAGAGGTGTGTGTGAGGTGTGTGTAAGGGAATACCTCTGGTCTATACCACTCAGATCCTTCCCTACATCCTCATAGGTGGTGTTTAAAGCTCGATGGATCTTCTGCAGAAGGAGCCACATGTGAGACATCTACCACTACAAACACAATACGTGTGACATATACTAACGCATATATACGCTAACCATACTAATGACTATACTACTGCTAACTATACTACTATACTGACCCCTAACCATACTAATCAACATACTACTACTAACTATACTACTACACAGACCCCTAAAACTACTAATGACTATACTATTGCAAACTATACTACTACACTCACCCCTAACCATACTAATGACTACGCTACTGCTAACTATACCACAATACTGACCCCCATCCATACTAACGACTATACTACGGCTAACTATACTACTATACTGACTCCTAACCATACTAATGACTATACTACGGCTAACTATACTACTACAAAGACCCCTAAACATACCAATGACTATACTATTGCAAACTATACTACTAAACTCACCCCTAACCATACTAATGACTATACTGCTGCTAGGTATACTACTATACTGACCCCTAACCATACTAATGACTATACTATTGCAAACTGCACTACTACACTCACCCCTAACCATACTAATGACTATACTACTGCTAACTATACCACGATACTGACCCCTTACCATACCAATGACTATACTGTTGCAAACTATACTACCACACTCACCCCAAACCATACTAATGACTATACTACTGCTAACTATACAGTCCCTGACAAAAGTCCTGTCGCTTATCCATTTTGTAGAAACAAAAGCTTATAACCTGACTTTGAATTAATCGATTGGTTGTAGAAATGTCTCATATGAAAGCTAAAACCCTCCCAAATTATGCTCAATATACAAAAAGAAATTTGCTTCACTGAAGAAAGATTGATCATTTAATGAACACAGAAAGGTCCGATTTTGGCAAGACAAAAGTATTGTCGCCTTGTCATATGATGCACCCAATCCTAGATTACAGCCTCACCCGTGATCAGTTCCTGATCAATCAATTAGTGGGTGTGTATAAATAAAACCCCAGCACACCAGACCTTCACATCAACTGCAACTTGACCTCTGACAACATGCCTAATATCCACCCTGAGACCAAAGCGTTAATTATCAAGAGGCTGAAGACCAGATCCACTGCTGAGGTGGCTGACACCTTCAATGCGTCTCAGCGTCAAGTACAAATAATAAGAAAAAGATCAGAAAAGACTGGAGATGTTTTGGATAAGCCCAGGTCCGGCCAACCCCGCAAGACAACTGCTCAGGGGGATCGTTTGTTGATTCGAAAATCCAAGGCCAGCCCCTTTTCCACTGCAGCAGAGCTCCACCAGGCCTGGTCACCTCAAGTCCCTGTGTCAACCAGAACAGTTTGTAGAATTCTGTCTCGAAATGGCCTCCATGGTCGAATCAGTGCACAGAAACCAGCACTAAACAAAAGGCAATTAAAAAACTGTGTGGCATTTGCCAAGGCCCACAGCCTGCTAAAAGGATGGACACTGGAAAAGTGGCAGAAGGTGGATTTCTCTTATGAATCCTTGGTTGAATTACATCACAGCCGCCACAAATATTGCAGGAGACCTACTGGAGCCCGCATGGATCCAAGATTCACCCAGAAAACAGTTAAGTTTGGTGGCGGAAAAATCATGGTCTGGGGTTACATCCAGTATGGGGGTGTGCGAGACATTTGCAGGGTGGAAGGCAGTATCAATAGCCTAAAATATCAAGAAGTATTAGCTACCTCTTACATTCCCAACCATAAAAGGGGTCAAATTTTGCAGCAGGATGGTGCTCTATCGCATACTTCTATCTCTACATCAAAGTTCCTCAAGGCGAAGAAGATCAAGGTGCTCCAGGACTGGCCAGCCCAGTCACCAGACATGAACATCATTGAGCATGTTTGGGGTAGAATGAAAGAGGAAGCATGGAAGGCAAATCCAAAGAATCTTGATGAACTCTGGGAGGCATGTAAGACTGCTTTCTTTGCTATTCCTGATGACTTCAACAAATTGTATGAATCATTGTCTAACCGCATGAATGCAGTCCTTCAAGCTCATGGAAGTCATACAAGATATTAAATATGGATCTCACAGCACCACTACTTAATTCACTGACGTTATGCAACATATTTTTGTATTTGAAGTAAATTATTTGTTCAATTTTCTGTAGGCGACAAGACTTTTGTCTTGTCAAAATCTGACCTTTCTGTGTTCATTAAATGATCAATCTTTCTTCAGTGAAGCAAATTTCTTTTTGTATATTGAGCATAATTTGGGAGGGTTTTAGCTTTCATATGAGACATTTCTACAACCAATCGATTAATTCAAAGTCAGGTTATAAGCTTTTGTTTCTACAAAATGGATAAGCGACAGGACTTTTGTCAGGGACTGTACTACTATTCTGACCCCTAACTATACTATTGACAGTACTACTAATAACTATACTTCTATAAAGACACCTGACAATAATAATGACTATACTAATGCAAACTATGCCACTACACTATAGGGGAAGTCGTGGCCTAATGGTTAGGGAGTCGGACTTGTAACCTACAAGTTGCTGGTTCGATTCTCGCACCGGCAGGAATTGAAGGTGGGGATTGTAAATAAACAGCGCTTTCTCTGCCTTCAATACCATGACTGAGGTGCCCTTGAGCAAGGCACTGAACCCCCAATTGCTTCCTGGGCGCTGTAGCAATAGCTGCCCACTGGTGTGTGTGTGTGTGCGCGTGCGCGCGCGCGCGTGTGCGTGTTAAATGCGGAGTGGAATTTCCCCATTGTGGGACAAATAAGGAATCTCATACACTGAACCCTAACTATACTACTGCTAACTATAGTACTGTACTGACCCCTAACCATACTAATGATTATACTGCTAATAACTCTACTAATATGCTAACTACAAACTATACTAATTTCTCTACTGCCTCCTACAGTACACTACAACACTGATCAATAACTTTACTAATCACTGTACTAACGGAAAACTATACCTCTACCCTGACAATAAACTGCTGTGCTAGGTGCTAAAACTCCTACTACTATACTGACTGGAAACCATGCTTAATACAGGTGCAACTGAAACATACAGCATGTTTGATGCCGCTGTTATTCAGTGCTGTAATGACACAGAGTGAACAGCAGAGGATGCCACTTGACCATGTCTGAACGGATGAGCAATTTTTCCATTATGCTGATGTCCTATCTGGTGTGTGTGTTTAAGTGTGGGCAGATATCTATGTGTGTGTGTAAATCAGTTTGTGTTACCTCACCTGGCTGGTGTGTAAGCAGTACAGTAGAGTGTGTGTATTACATCAGCTGGCTGGTGTGCAACCAGTACAGTAGAGTGTGTGTATTACCTTACCTGGCTGGTGTGCAATCAGTACAGTAGAGTGTGTGTATTACCTCACCTGGCTGGTGTGTAACCAGTACAGTAGAGTGTGTGTGTATTACCTCACCTGGCTGGTGTGTAAGCAGTACAGTAGAGTGTGTGTGTATTACCTCACCTGGCTCGTGTGTAACCAGTACTGTAGAGTGTGTGTGCGTCGGAGTCGGGGCAGAACCAGGTGATAGAAGGTGTGTTCACCTGCCAAGGTAAGCAGGGCTCCGCCCACACCCACACACAGCAATACAAAAAGGCCCGAGAAATGCTGGATCCCCATCTGTAGAGTCTGGGTGGTGGAGGGGAGGAAGAACGAGACAGAGAGAGAGAGAGAGAGAGAGAGAGAGAGAGAGAGAGAGAGAAAGCAAGTGGGATGAGGGGCGGGAGGGAGATAAAAAGAAGCAGAGTGGGGGAGGGGAACTACATCAAGAGGAACCGGAGTGGGCAGAGGGAGAACCGATTAAACCAAGACTCATTTGTCTTTCATTGGTGATGGCGGCCCCTTCCCCACACCCTATCTGGGCACATCTGCCTTTGAAGTGCCGGGGAGAGAGAGACAGGGGCCCTGCTCCCTCCTCCCAACACATTCTCCACCGCCCCTCGCAAGCGCACTCCTGCTGATTCAACATGTTCAGCAGGGAAATCGGTGACCTCTTTTCCCCTCGCTGTGGGAGCCCTCCCTCTACCCTGTGGCAGCGTTTGGAAGCTCTACCCCGCTCACTCAGAGCCTAGGAGAGGTTCCTCTTTGAACACAGGAAACCTTGCCGGCTGTAGCAGGTGTTATCTGACATCTGGGTTCACACTGGTAAGGTGCCCTCTCAACCTGCATTTCAAGTTCCATTTGACTGGTTTCACTCCCTTTGTGCACTGGGAGGGAAGGTGTTCTGGGGAAAGGGAGGGGAAGCCGCTCTGTTCTTTCCGAACGTGGTGCGGTGAAACAGTAGAGCAGACAGATATAGAAACACTCGAGACACAGCGTAGACACCCGAAAAACCCCCACAAGGAAGGAGAACCTCTCATAACATGCTCTGGTGTTACGCTTAAAACACTGATGCAAGTTTGCTGCAAGGGAAGAAGAAAGCGATGAGAAATATAAACACGAAGGCACATGCCCGCGCACACATACACACACTTGCATACGCACACACACACACACACACACACACACAGACACACACACACACAGATGCACAGAAGCAATAACAAACAGTCTATGCCTGTAGCCATAGGCTACATATTGGGATGTGTACGGCTAGCAGCAAGACATGACTGTTCCTCTATGTCCCAATGGGAGGCTTAGATACAGGCCTACATTCACTACCACACATACCTCCTAAATACACAAACACCTTCTACCAGATACACAAACATCTCTCTCTCTCTCTCTCTCTCTCTCTCTCTCTCTCTCTCATACACACACACACAAACAAACAAACACACATGCATGCGCACACACATTCCTCCAACACACTGACACCAATGCACCTTTTTCCCCACACATATACACTCACTGACCTCGGTAACAGCGAACACGCGTTTTCCACAGGGTACCACCTTATACCACTTGTCATGTAGCATATCCATGAAGCCATCAGACTTGTAGCGACTCACAAACTCCGACACGTTCCTGGTGAGGGGTGAGCCCTGGGCAGTTCCGATCCCATAGCCTGCGGGAACACAAACTAATGTAAACACATACACACACACACACATACATATATGTATATATACGTAAACACACACACGCAAACACACACACACGTAAACATACACACACCTAAACACACAGGCACGTAAACATGTATGCACAGACAAACATGTAAACACACACAAGTAAACACAAACATACACAAAAGCATGCATGGAGATACACACACACAAACTCATGAACCGGAGCCCCATGCACAAAAGCACACAAATATACGCACTGTTTGTAAGGGTATAGAGTGATATAGAGTGCGAGTTAGCTCTGCACCTTAAACAGTCAGTCTCTCAGCATTACTGACTTCCTGTCACTGTTGTGGCCAGTTCCTGTCCTCTGGGCTGGCTTGGTGCTAATCTCAGAGGATCCAGCCGTAGGCAAGATCACACTGGCACTCTGATTTTTTTTTTTTACAGTAGATTAAAATTAAGTGTCTCTCTCTCACTATCCTCTTTCTCTCTATCGCTCTTCTTTCTCTCTTTCCTCACTCCCTCTCTCTATTCATATTTCTCTTCTCTCTCTGCTCTCTCTTGTACCTCTCTCTCCACCATGTCTCTCGCCCCTCCCTCTATTTCTACATCCCTATATCTCTCTCTCACTGTCTCCCCCCCTCTCTCTCTCTCACTCTCTTCTGATGGGTAGCGACAGACAGTTTTTATCTGTCAGCTCTCGTCTCCTCCCTCCTCATGCAGATGAGGCAGACAGTGAGAGACTAAGGGGTAGCCGTCTATTTAGTTTTGCTCTTTTCCTCTCCGAATGATGGCCATCACTTTACACGCACAGCCCAAAGCCACAAACAACAGGCTTGCTTATTCCCTCTCTTCCCCCTCAAACTCTCTCTATGTCTATTTTATCATCGCATACCAAAACGCATGCACGCACACACCGCACACACCCACACACACACACACACACACAGTCAAATCACTCTTGCCAAGCAGCAACTACCCTGCCAACAACAATCCCTGCCTGGCATAAACACAGCTTTGCCCGCCTGCCTCATTTTGAGGCACACACTGTTCTGCCTGGCTGGGCAGACATGGAAACACACACACACACCACATACGCACACTAACCCACACACAAGCACACACGCACATAAACACATACGAGCATGCCATCACACACACACACACACACAGCTCAGTGGGAAGATTATTAATGGGGTGTGTCTGAGCTGTCAGAAACATTTCTGCACCCCAGAAACAGAAGGAAACTCTTCTTCTTCTCTCTATTCCAGGTGTCCAAGAGAGACAGAACACTTCCTCTTCCTGCGGTGGCTGGACGGTGCGCTCCTTTCCCTTTCTTTCCCTTCCATCTGCACCCCCCCCCCTCCTCAGACATCCCTCGTGCCTCTTTGTCTCACCAAATAACTTTCCTCCCATCTCTCTCCTGCCCTCCCCCCTCCCACCCCTCCATCGCTCCCCCTCTCTGGGGATGGGGTGAAGGTTTGTCTTGATTAGGTGACTCCTCTGCCGAGGTCCTTTATCACTCCCTGCGCAGAAGGACAGTAACTGGCAGTGGGCAAATGAAAGCCCTCTATCTCCTCGCTTCTCCCTCCACTCCCTCCCCTCCCTCCTCTTCCTCCTTCCACCACCCTCAAGCCTCCAACATCAGTCTTTCTTTGAGGCCCACATCTCTCTGTCTTTGTGAACTGCCAGTCTCTGTCTAGGGTGAAAGATCCATTCGATTCATTTGAGTTGGATCATGTTCCATTCTATTCTACTTTTTTCTATTCTATTCTTTGCTGTTCCCTTTCACTCCACTCCACTGTAGTCTAATCAACTTCATTCTACTCTACTAGAAAAACTCTCTCCATTCAACAAGCTTCTGTGTGAAGTCATAGCCATGGCAGGTCAACAGTCAACACATCAACTATGAGGCTGTCTACACGCTCCGCTACCCAGCATGCATACCAACAAGGCGCACTTGTTATCTCCTCAATCCACTCAGCACCGATTGTATCTCACGTGAGACACAGAGCTCGCGAAGCGTCTCTGCTGCCCTGGGAGATGAAACAAATGAGGTTTGAAAGAGAGGACGTTTGCGTGTGGCTGGTCAGCTCTCCTCGTGTGTGTGTGGTGGGGGGTAGGTCTGTGATTGACAGGCCGTGCTGTTTCCAGCAGGGTTGTCTTCATGCACACACAGAAGATGAGCTTCTCAGTGTATCATTAAGGGGTGTGTATGTGTGTGTATGAGAGAGACATAGTAACTGACTGCATATTCTAAAATTACAGAAATGAATTACAGAAATGAAATATATTATTCAGATAGCCCCCAGCAACACCAGAAGTAGAGCATTGACTATCTATCTTACCAGCTTCATTTTTTTTACAAGCTCATTGAAAACCATAAAACTCTATAATCTTGTTGTCTAACAACACTACAACTCTACGGTCTGACCACACTTCAACCCTACGGCTTGACCACACTTCCACCCTACAGTCTGACCACACTACAACCCTATGGTCTGACCACACTTCAACCCTACACTCTGACTATACTGAAACTCTACAACACCTCAGGCCATCACTTCAGCCCTTTGCCCCAAAACCCTACAGACCTACAATCTTCCAACCCTTCAGTCATCTGTCAGCCTAGCTGTCACTCCACTATGTCATTTCATCTGGCCAGGGGCTGGCTAGCAGCCAGGAACTACAGCCAGGAGCTAGCAAACAGGAACTAGGAACTAGGAGCTAGCATCCAGGTGCTATCAGCCAGGAGCTATGAACCAACAGCAAGCATCCAGGAGCTAGCATCCAGGAGCTAGCAGCCGGGAGCAAGCAGCCAGGAACTACAGCCAGGAGCCAGCAAACAGGACCTAGGAACTAACAGCTAGCGTACATGAGCTAGCAGCCAGGAGCTAGCATCCAGGAGCTAGGAACCAGGAGCTAGCATCCAGGAGCTAGCAACCAGGAGCTAGCAGCCAGGAGCTAGCATCCAGGAGCTAGGAACCATGTGAGTGTGTATTTGTGTCTGTGTGTGTACTTGTGTCCGTGTGTGTGTGAGAGTGTGTATTTGTGTCTGTGTTTGAGTGTGTACTTGTGTCTGCATGTGTATTTCTGTCTGTGTGAGTGTGTGCTTTATGTCTCTGTGTGTGAGTGTGTTTATCTGTCTCTGTGTGTGAGTGTGTGTGCTGTGTGTATCTGTGTGTGAGTGTGTCTATTTGTGTCTGTGTGTGTGACTGTATGTATTTGTGGCTCTATGTGTCTGTGTGTGTCTTACTCACCTTCTATTGCAAACGGTTTCCCCACAGTGAGTAGTTTGCAGTCCGCGTCGATGGACACCTCAAAGTCCAGCAGGGCTTTATCCATGATGAAGGCATCCAGGGTAGGGGGCTCTGTCCTTCAACACACACGTACACACACACACACATACACACACACACACACAC
This sequence comes from Plecoglossus altivelis, assembly GCA_036571765.1. NCBI lineage: Eukaryota > Metazoa > Chordata > Actinopteri > Osmeriformes > Plecoglossidae > Plecoglossus > Plecoglossus altivelis. The sequence continues at coordinate 7,292,773 of BROE01000009.1, forward strand.
ACACACACACACACACACACACACACACACACACACAGACACACACACACAAGCAAACACCACACACACAGACAAGCAAACACAACACACACACACAAGCAAACACACACACATAGACACCCACACACGCACAAACCATAGGAGTTAGACTACACAAACATCATCGATTCATGGAGACACCAGCCAGTGTCAGCACAATTCTTCAGATAGCTGGCTGCCTCCAGATCAGTAGAATGCAGCCAGTGTTTCAGAGCATCCAGCCTCGTCTCATGTTTAATACAGCAGCTTGTCTCTACTCCTCTGACATTTAAAGATGCGATTAACCTCCTCTTATACACTCAACTATGCAAACAAACACACCCACCTGTGCCTGCTTGATAAGAGAGGAGACATACTCATACACCTGCACACCAGTATGGGTGACTGACCCCTTACTGACCCTGACTGACCCCTGTTATGGAGTTCCCTCAGTAGGAAACACACCTCCACCTGCTACCTGAGCAGCTGGACTGGAATACACACACACACACACACTCACACTCACTCACACACATACCTAAACACACATCCACACACACACACACACACACACACACACACACACACACACACACACACACACACACACCACACACACACACGCACACACACACAACACACACATAAACATACCCACAGGCATGCCCACACACTCACAAAGTCGCACAGACATATGGTGGATATACACAAACACACACGGAGCACTTACTGACTGGAAAACCAGGTGGATGTCACATCAGGCTGGCTGATCAGATTACCTGACCCTCCTTATTATTCTCCAGTGGGTGTAGGCTAGGTTTACCACAAACACAGACGACTTTAAAAAGTCTTTGGTTTTAGGAAAAAACCATTGCTAACTTCTCTGCACTCTTTCTCTCTCAGCATCCCAAACTCAAATGATCTTTATCTGTCTTAGGCCTTTTCTCTATCTTTCTTCTTCTCTCTGCCTCTCTCTGTATCTAGCCATCTCTCTTTATCTCTTTTTCCCTCTCTACCTGTGTCTATCTCCTCCTCCCTTCTCTCATTGTCTCTATCCCTCCCTCTCTCCTAGTCTGCGAGGGTGGGCAGAATAGCACTCCCTCTGAAGGCGGGTGGGGGGGTCCACTCAGTGGGTGTCGATCACCCAGTGTGTGCTTTCTGGCAAGAATGTGTGTGTGTCTGTCTGTGTTTCTCTCTCTCCTGAAGCTCCTGTACTCTGTCAGAGCTGTGTGTGGGTCAGTGCTTTTACTCCGCCCTGACGTCCTCTTCTGTCCCTCTATACAGACATCAAAGTTCCCTATTCTCTCTCTCTCTCTCTCTCTCTTTATCTGTCTCTCCCTCTCTCCCTTGCTCTCCCTCTCGCACTCTCTCTTCCCCTCTGTGTTTCATCCAACCAAACATGGTTCCACCTTTCATCTCTGTTTGCAAGGTGTGCCCATGTTTGTGTCTGAGCGGGGGTGTGAGGTTGTGTGTGTCAGCACGGACACTCTGCTGGCCTTGTTATCTCATTGTGTGTGTGTCAGCATGTAGCCTCTGTCAGGTGTGCCAGGCTTGTTTGTGTGTTTGTGTGTGTTTCTTACTTCAGCATGGACACTCCGTCAGGTGTGGTGGGCTGGTTGAAGCGCCTCATGTAGTCGTACATTTCCGGAAAGCTCTTCTTCATGTAGTCCTCTGCGCTGCTCTCTCTCACTGTGCCAAACCTGAACCCCAGAGAGGGGTGGTGGAGCTGGGGGGGGGGGAGCAGGCATGCGAAGAAGGAAGCAGGAAAGGAAAGAATGGGAAGGGAGTGAGAGGGGGAGAAAACGGGAGGGGGCAGGAGAGGGAGGAGGTAACATCATCAGTCTCATCTTAAATTCACCATCTATAAACTCCCTCAGCGGTTAGAAAAATACCAGGGGATAATCCTTCATAAATAATCCCTCTCTTCACTTACACACCCGACCTTGCGCGTGTGAGTGTGGGCATGTAGAGGGATAAGACACTGAATACTAAAAGAATAGACTGAGGGTGTGAAGTGTGTATGTGTACCTCGATACATGTGCGCTTCTGTGTGCGTGTGCATGTATGTGCGTGAATGTGGTGGTATGTGTGTGTATGTGTGCTGACCTTGTCGTCGTGTATTCCAGACACCTCCTCAAAGGTCTTCTCTCCCACCATGACGGCGGCCAGGTTGGCAGTGTAGCTGGACAGAACCAGCAGGCAGAAGATGGCCCACAGGTTCATCAGGAAGCGTCCGGTCCAACACTTAGGAGTCTGCACACACGAACACACATGCGCACACACACACGTATGCACGCGCACACACACGCAGGCACAGACACACGCGCGCGCACACGCGCGCACACACACACGCACACACACACGTACGCATGCACACGCACACGCAGGCACACACACACGCGCGCACACAGACACACGCACGCGCACACGCGCGCACACACACACGCACACACACACGTACGCATGCACACGCACACGCAGGCACACACACACGCGCGCACACACGCGCACACACGCACTCACACACAGACACATGCACGCCCGCACACACACCCGCAGGTATAGATGGAGCATACATGAACGCACACACATACATATACAGAAACTCACACACACAGAAACACACAGGAATACACATATGCTTAGGTTTACCTCTGGTGTGGTAACATACCAATAACAAAAAGACCAAACAATTTCATATTGAAATGAATTTAAGGTGTGATTAAAGTTATCCTCCAACGGTGCAGTAAGAGACGAATAGAATGATGGATTTCAAATTGCTTCCCAAGAATCTAATGCATGCGTTTGGTCTGGCTTCAGTTCTGCTGATTACTTGGTAATGTTTGTATACAGGATCGTGCAGTTGGTTTGTTTACATAGCGACAACACCATTTCATGATACTCTTTCTCTCTCTCCTTCCTCTCTTTCTTTCCCTCAATTTACCTCTTCCCTTCCTCTACCGTTGTTCTACCTCCCTCTCTTCCCTTTCCCTCTTTCTCTCAGCATTCCTCTTCCTTCCTTCCTTCCTTCCTTCCTTCCTTCCTTCCATCCTTCCTTCCACTCTTTCTGTCACTCACTCACCCTCTCCCTTCTCTTTCACATTCCCTCCCTCCCCCTCCCCCCTCTCCTGCAGACAGACCTTGGTGGCCACGGTGCGTCCAAACAGGATGGCGTAGCAGAGGTTGAGGGCAGAGGAGTAGGAGAACACCCTGAGCCTGTTGCGGCCGTGGGGCGTCATGCCGAAGGGGCTGTTCCACTCGTACAGCGTGAGGAAGAGGGCGGTGAGGTGGAGCGTCACGAAGATGCCCACCCACATGGACCAGTGCAGGGGCCACATGAACGCCCCGATGGGGGCCGCGGTGTCTCTGCTTCGCACCTGGGAGCGGGGGTGGGGACGGGGACAGGGGGGTGGAGATGGGGAAGGGGGTTTGATCAATGCATGGACACACTAGCACAGACACTTTTTACACATCTCACGCACGCATGATCATACTTTTCACCCCCTCCACCTAACATACACACCCAGAACAAAACAAAGGCTTTTGGCGCAACTAAAAACACACCAACAGCTCCTCTCACACACACAGACATAGACAAACAGAACACAACTAAAGTTTCCCGCACAAGCATGCACGCGCCTGGCAGCTCTTAGAGACCAGTTGGTGTTGGTGGGGAGTTTATTAAGGAGGTTTGAAACATCAGTCAGAATACTGATGAGGCAGATGGGTGGGCAGCCTCAGAACCAGAGGCAGAGGAAAGGACGTCCAAGGGGAAGGACGATGAGATCGTTTAGAGTAGGGAGACGTAAACGTCACAGCTAAAACCATGTAAAGGGGAACTAGGTTCACACACACACAAAAACGCACACACATGCAAATTCTCCCAAAAGAAAATGAGCTTACCCCCAAAACTTTCTCATACACACTCTGTTCACACACACACACACACACACTTTCCCCCTACGCGTCCCCCCCCCTCCCCCCCAACAGCCTGCAACCCACCAAAGACATTGTTACCCCCGAAACACACTCTCTCCCCCAAAAACACCCTCCCATCCCTCCCTCTCACCAGTATCCCCAGGCTGGTGGAGAAGAAGGGAGATGTGAAGTCGATCACCCGGCTCCGGGCTGAGTTGATGCTGAAGGAGGTGACGGCCATGTCTGCTGTTCCGGCCAGCAGGTCTCCTACCAGCCCCGTCCAGTTCCCCCCACCGAGCCGCGCCCCGTACTTCCCGTCCCCCACGATGTAGAGGTCGAAGGTGAAGCCCATGTCCTCTGCCAGCTTCTCCAGTAGGTCGATGCAGTAACCATAGCAACACTTGCGCAGGTCCTCTGGAAGGTCTGTGTGAATTCAGAGCTCGTGTGAAGGTTCCTACAGCCATCAAACACGTTGCTTTGGCCATGTTAGAATCAACAGATGGAGAACGACTAAACTCGTCTTAATAATCAAATTTACTTTCTAAGCTGTTGTGAGAAGACTTCTCACCAAAGTTAGAAACATCACGCGCTTTGTGTGAACGTGTAAGTTTCACTGTTTAACAGTGTGCATATAAATGGATGTATAAAACAGCAATGGCAAAAAACACACAAAAATAATTGTAAGTATAAGTATGTATCCAGTATAGTATGATATAAGTAGAGGTATCTGACCTGAGTATTGAGTGTCTTCTACTATTGAGTTTAGTAATGAGAAGAACGAGGATGCAGGCCAGAGTGGGTGTGACTCACCCACGCCCTCCCCCAGGTCGGCCGATGTGCTGTTGGGGTTACGGAGCTGGAGGAACAGGGTTTGGAGTAGGTCAGACCGGTTGGTCCTGGGGTCCAGACACAGCTGTCCGGCGGGGCAAAGCCCATCCTCGTCCACCTCCCTCGTGAACACAAACGGGTGTTCCACCAAGGTGACCACACGCAGGCGGTGACCCTCCACGGTCAGGCCCGGCCTCCAGCGGTCCCCGGGGCTGCTCTCCCCCTGGCTGTCCCCTCCCCGCACCCCGGCACCCTGGCCCTGGCCAGGGGTCACCCCCGGGCCCCCCAGCCCTGCTCCCAACCCCAGGACTCCCTCCTCCAGCTCCAGCCGACCCCGGGTCCATTGCCCCACAGTCACCCAGGCGGGCTGGCCCAGAGCCCCCCTCTTCAGGCTCCACACGTGGAAGAGCTGGGAGGAGAGGACCCTGGACCGAGCTGACTCCACCTGCACCAGCCCCGTGGCTCCGGTGAAGGAGGTGTTGGACAGGAACCTAAAGGGAGACAGAGGAGGCTATGTGCTGCTGCAGCTCCACACATCCACACCAGGATGTTCACAGTGACGGGCTGAGAGTGGGGGAGGAACTGTGATGTTGTGTGGCCCCTGGTGTACCCTGGGAGCCGCGTTAGGATACGTGACCTCATGAACGCCATGAAATAGCAGGAATTACGAAATATGAATCTCCCTGCCAAGGAGCTAAAACTGGGTCAACGTTGGATCCTTCTGCAGTACAAGGATCTCAAACAAACATCCACATCAATCTGGAAACGGTCCAAGACATCTAGCGTCTGCCGTGGCCATCTCAGTCCCCTGAGCTGACCTCACATGTGGGCAGAGCTGGAGAGGAGAGTGCATACAGAGCTCCTAGGAGGAATGCTCTCTGATTCCTTGTTCTGTGTTCTCTTACTCATGTATTGATGACAAAGATGTATACTAAAAAACTATTTTAAGTTTAAATAGACAATTTTAATAAGATATTGGAAATTGTGAATGATAAATAAAAAAATCTGTATGACGTTAATCTAAATGACTGAAAGGTCCTTTTTCTTTATCCTTTTACTCATCTTCACCAGGGCTGCCAATAACTCTGGAGATGACAACGCACGCACACACACGCACACACACACACACACACACACACATATATTTGTGAAATGAAGAGTTCTTAACACATTCAAACTTAGTTTCAAAACTCCCAAGCCCTGCCTGTGTGTGTTGGCTGCAATAATTGCATCTTTCACTAAGTCATTATTAGAAGTTAATGTGGATCTAGACGGTCTGGCCTGTCTGGGCGTCCGAGCTGTCATTACTATTCCTCTCACTCTCTTGCCAGCCCGCGCCACCCTTTACGATGGAATACATTAGGATGAGCAATCGCCACTCACACATAAATCTGCCTCTGGCTGGTGAACCATACAGTGATCGTTACGCGATGTCTGAATGCTTGACCATGCAGGAAAACACTGGATGTTGTCTCAATGTTAAACCGTGAAGAGGCAGTTGGGGCAGGCCAAGGGAACGTGTCATGCGATGTGACGGTGATTATAGATTCCTTTGCGTGAAATTGGGGGTTTGAGCTGTGCTGGGATCGTTGGGTCATGTCTAGTCAGCGGAGGAAACTTACGTGATATGTCTCTGTTTAACTGCACTGCCATTGTAGGTTCTGCTGGGTCAGGAGGCGGGGCTAATAGTGTCCACATTTCTCCTGGTTGGTGGTGCCTCCCAGCTTGGCTCTCACTGCCTGTATGCTTGCTGAGTGAATGACACGTCTCTCCTATATTTGTCTTGCTTTCATTTTCTCTTTCTCTTTCACACACACACACCCATCCTTCTCTGTCCTTAAGCTTTCCTCTCTTCTTTCTCCTTCCCTCTTCAATGTTCTCTCTCTTCCTCCCTCCTCCCTCCTTCCCTTGTGTGAGTAAGAGGGAGAGCAGTAAGTGAGACTGCGGGTGAACTTCCTCCATTAAACATGAGAGGTGGGGAGGAGGAAGGAGGCTAAATTGCTAGTGAGGGTCATTAACCCCGCCTCCTCCTTCTGGCCCAGCCCTGACTGGGGGCTGCCTGCTCTGCAGGGCTGGCCAGCGCATACTGAGTGTGTGTAGGGCAGTGTAGGACACACCTTCACACACCTTCACACACACACACACACATACACACACTCGGGCGCAGTGTACGACACGCCTTCACACACATTCACTCCTGAGCACAGACACACGCACACATGCAGTCACACACACGCTCGCACTTACGCACACGCACCCACCCACGTCCACACACACACACTTCTTCATATGCAATTCGCTGTGAGTGAAGTTTAAAAGGAACGGGTTGGATCTTAATTACACAGAGCTAATTAACGGGCTTCCTGTTTTCCTCCACATTGGCCTGTGTTTCATCACCAGCTCTGTGTGTGGATGTTCACCTTCAGCTGGGCTTTTTTGTTAAATCCTCTTCTTCCGCTGTTGTGGGGTCATTGTGCCCACTTACAGCTCACGATGGCCACAACTGATCACACGCACAGACACACACACACGCACAGACACACACACTCTGACAAGAAGCTGTTCTAGTCAGCCTATGAAGACCAAATATACGAGAACCACCTAATTGTTGTTCTTTTCTTGTATCGATCTCAGATCGATGCATAGATTCCACCCTCCTCACATGCAGAATAAAAAACACCTTGGCGTTTGATCTGATATTCTGTGTGACGTCGGCCATTAATCACAGGCCGGCCAGTCTGAATGTAAATGTGTGTGCCAGGGGGTAGTGGCAGAGAGAGATGAGCCCCAGGAAAGACACTTGCCCTGGTGTCCTCAGGGAGAGACAGTGCCTTGCAAGAGCAGAGCGTGACAGATGAGGCCACTAATGCCAAGATTGGGCTGGTCTCTCCTCAGGATCGGGCTGGTCTCCCCGTCTCTCCCTCTCTCCTGCTCCATCTCATGGAAGGAAGTTTCGTACTCACAGCGGTTGGGGGGGGCGCTTGTTTCGAATCTCAGAGGGGAAAGAGGGAGCCATTCTGGCAGCGGGGCCCCTGAGATGGCAGTGACTGGCGGATCGCTTCTCCAGATAACAACAACAACAACGCAATCCCTCTTTCTCGTTCGCTCGCTCTCCGGCTTTCTATCGTTCGCTTTATATCTCTCTCCTTCGCCCCATCTCAGCTTCTCTCTTTGTGTTTCACCTTGTGTCTCTGACAACCTCTCTCACTCAGTCTGCTTCCTTTCCTTTCTTCCTCCTCTCTTTGTCAATCTCCCTCTCTCTCCCTATCCCTCGCTCTCTTTCTTTGTCTCTCCCTCCCTCCCTGTCTGTCTGTGAGGCAAAGGGAACAGGCACTCAGGGATTGTGATTCTGGACCAGAGGAAGGAGCGCCGTCATCCTGGGTCGAACGTTGACATATTTGTATTCAAGCTTTGTTTCCGCTTAACTCCCTTTGGGTTTGGCTGCTTTGAATATGAAACAGGGAAATGTTACATTTCCCCTTCTCTCCCTCCTCCTCTTTATACTCCTCCTATTCCAGCTCATCCCCCCACCCACCCACCCACCCGCCTGCCCTCCCTCCCTCAATCCCTCCCTCAGGCATAGAGCTGTTAATTGCCTTTCCATGTTGAAGTCTCCAAGTTCCCAGTGCAGTGTAAGCCTGACAGAGTCAGTCTGGGCTGGGCACAGAGCAGTGATAAGCATCAGGCTCCATGCTGGAGGAGAGGCAGAACAGGCGCTGTCCCAACACAACCTACCTGAATGGAGCAAAGAGTCTAAACAGCAGAACCTGTATCCAGAGAACAGAACCCTGCAGATTCTCTCTTGTCCCCTATTCCTCTGTCTTACTCTCTCTCTCTTTCTCACTCTCTTTATCCCCCCCACCTTTTCCTACCCAGGAGGTCACCAGTGTACATGTATGTGTGTGTTAGGTCAGTGTGTGGTGTGTATCTACGTGTGTGTTTGGTCAGTTTGTGGTGTGTATCTACGAGTGTGTGTGTTTGTTTGATCAGCCTGTGTGTTTACCTTGCCAGGTACTGTCCCGACGAGGGCAGTTCGTGGCGGTTAGGCTTGTCATAGCAGTTGACCATGTTCTGGATCAGGGCCAGGTCAGGCCTCACCATAGTTGCTGCGGTGACGGCTCGTCCAATGAGCTGCAGGGCATCGCGGATGTAGAAGCTGATGGGCTTGCGGCCGACTTCCCCGTAGGCCAGCAAGCCCAGGGGGCCCCCCAGGGTGTGGAGGGAGTCTGGGGACAGGGGGTATCCCATGACCCACTGCAAGGCGGGGAGGGAGGTGGAGAGGCGTTGCGCGGCGCGGAGGACAGAGGAGAGACACTCTGGGTCAGAGCCCAGGAGCAGGGCGGAGGAGAGAGGAGTGGGGGAGCGCAGCAGCCGGCCTGAGAGGAGCTCCAGCACCTCCTCCTCTCTCTGGCCCTCCCTCCCCTCCTCGCTGGCCTCCTCCCTCCTCTCCTGCCCCCTCCTCCCCCCCAGGCCCCCTATGTGGGTGAGGTTGATGATGTCCCAGAGGCGCCAGCTGGTGTCGCCCCCCTCCTGCAGGTGACCAAGGAGCCCCTCGCCCCCTTCCTCCCAGCCAGAGCAGACCACTGCTGCCCCACCTGGGCCCCTGTCCCCCCTGCCTCCCCCCTCCCTCCCCAGGAGCACTGACAGCAGCAGGTTCCCCAGACTGGATGGGGGAACGCGGGCCGACAACTGGAGGTGGAAGCGGTTCTACCGGAGAGAACAGAGGAGAACCAGCAGAGAACAGGAAAAGGAAGGAGGCAGAAGAGAAGGGGAGGCAGAGAAGATGAGGAAGAAAGGGAGAGAGGGGTGGGAGAGAGAGACAGACACATAGAAAGAGAAAGAGACAGAAGGGTGGGTGTAATGAATGGAGGGCAGAGAGAGAGGGGATAGGGAGGAGAGAGCACAAGAGAGAACAGCAAAGATTAATAGATGTAGTCAAACCCTCAACACCTACTCCTACTCCTTCCCCATGTTCAATCAGCAGAACACATCCGGTCAGCATCGAAATCACTGTTCCTGTACCATGAAAACCCACAGAGACAAGTATCCAGTTACAAAAGCACTTAGCACAATCATCCTTCTCTCTCTATCAGTCTCTTCAACCCCACATCTCGCCCCAGCCTCTCCCCCAGCCCTCTTTCTCACCTCAGCCTCTCCCCAAGCCCCCTATCTCACCCTAGCCTCTCCCCTAGCCCTCTTTCTCACCCCAGCCTCTCCCCCAGCCCCCTATCTCACTCCAGCCTCTCCCCCAGGTCTCTTTCTCACCCCAGCCTCTCTTCCAACCCCCTATCTATCCCAGCCTCTCCCCAACCCACTGTCCCAGCCCCCCTATGTTACGCCCCAGGCAAGGTCCACTAAAACTGCATAGCAGCATCTGCTTGAATTCATCACATCTGATTGAAGATTCAGCTTTTCTTTGGCAAGCCTCACAAACAGAAGCATCCCACATGCTCACACACGCACGCACACGCACACACAAAAACACAGGCACAAACACAAACAAAGACACAAACTCACAAACACACACACACACATACAGATGCCATTGTAATGGAAATGTCCCACCCAGAGGTACAAAGCAAACAACAGCTCCAGCGGTCTGAGTCCTTCAGTCTCTACACTGAGATTTGCCTGGAGTCTTTGCAGACACACCCAGCTTAGCGAGCATATAGCAGACCCTGGGGGACCTCGGATCTGTGTGTGTTTGTAGGTGTGTGTGTGTGTGTGGGGGGGGTTCTGCTCTATAAGGTACTCTACCTGCTAGGGAGGTGGTCTGCTCTATAAGGTATTGTACCTGCTAGAGAGGTGGTCTGCTCTATAAGGTACTCTACCTGTACAAGGGGAATGGTGTTCTCCAAGTGTCAGTGTGTGTGTGTGTGTGTGTGTGTGTGTGTGAGAGAGAGAGTGTGTGTGTGAGCGTGTGTGAGTGTGTGTACCAGAGAGAGTGTATCAGTGTGTGTGATTGTGGGTGTGTGTGTGTGTGAGTGTGTGTGTCTCTGTGACTTCGTGGTTGAGGTGCTTACCTCCTCCTGGGGTAGCAGATGAACATCAGAGGCTTATGCCGGGGCAGCTCAGTGTAAATCCATAACTCTGCCCCTGCCTCTGTCTTCCACGTTCTGTCTCTGCCTCTACCTGACATTGCCTCTGTTTCTGCACTGGCCCCTGCCTTTCTGCGTCTGCCTTTACGTTTGCCTCGTGCTCTGCCTCAATCCCTCCCTCAGAATCTTTCTTCGCCTCACATCTCTGCCTCTGACTCAGCCTCTATCTCAGCCTCTGTATTAGCTTCGCTCTCTGCCTCCATCAATTCCCGTGTTCCTCAGCCTCTGTCTCTGCCTCAGCCTCTGTCTCTGCCTCAGCCCCCGTCTCTGCCTTAGTCTCTGTCTCTGCCTCAGCCCCCGTCTCTGCCTCAGCCTCTGTCTCTGCCTCAGCCCCCGTCTCTGCCTCAGTCTCTGCCTCAGCCTCCGTCTCTGCCTCAGCCGTGCTCCCAGTAAACACCAGCAGAAAGCCCAGGTCCTGTCAATCCTAAACTCTTTGAAATAAGATACTGGAATACTTCAACCACGACCCACAGGGATTTACGTGTGTGCGTGTTGAGCGTTTGTTTATTCGGTAGTGTGTGTGTGTGCATGTTTGTATACCGTGCCTGAGTGTGTGTGTGTGTTTGTAGCAAGCAGACACGCAGAAAAAGAGAGAAACCCAGGGTGTTGAACTGAAGCAGGATGCCGTGGAAGCTCATTCCTTATTTAAACGTAGGGAGGCTTCAGCTCGGCGGATCTGAGCAGCAGTCACTGAGCCACGCAAAGAGCAGGGTTCAGCCAGACAGACAGACAGACAGCTAGCCAGCCCTATGTGGGGGGGAAGGGTGTTCTTAACAGCAGCAAACACATGGACTCTGGGTTTAACAGGAAGGGGACGAACGCAGACAGGATTTCTGATGGGAGCCCCGGCTGTCTCTCTGTCTGTCTGTCTGTCTGTCTGTCTGTCTGTCTGTCTGTCTGTCTGTCTGTCTGTCTGTGTGTCTCCCCCCAGTGTGGTTCACCTGTCTCTCATTAGCTTTACCTCCTCTACCCACTCTCTCTCTCTCTCTCTCTCTCTCTCTCTCTCTCTCTCTCTCCTCTCTCTCTCTCTCTCTCTCTCTCTCTCTGTCTGTCTTACCTTCTGTCTGTCTGTCTGTCTGTCTGTCTGTCTGTCTGTCTGTCTGTCTGTCTCCATCACACTCTTCTACCACAGTTCCAGGCCAATGTGGGTGTTCTCCCGCTACCTCTCCCTCTGCCCCTCCCTCCCTCCCTCCCTCTGACTCCTGTACACCAGAGGAGGAACCTCAGCTGTTAATCTGTGTCTTGGACTTCACCCTCGTGAATCGTTCCTGTCTACGACTTGCCAGGAGATGCTTTGAAGCCCCCCCCTACCCCCCCCCCCCGCCCCCACTGCACCCTGCCCCCCTCGCCCCACTGTCCTGTCTCCCCTCCGCTTTGGAAGAGAGACTGTCGCCGGCAACCAAGAACAACCCTTCAACAAACAAAAGGCAAGACTGGTACCAAACCTTCGAATACTTCACCGGGGCCTGAGATGCATTACTTCGACGAGCGAGACGCAACGAGACCTATCACTATGGACTCTTCCAGGAAGAACAACAGAGAGCCATATAAGGGCACACACCACACACACCTTGCTGCGCGTCGGCACTAACCTGTGATGTTCTCGCTGCCGGACCCACAATGTGTGCTTGCCTGTGTGTTGGCCGCGCGATCACTTGGATCCCAGGTTTTGTCCGTAATCCTGCAGTGCAAAAAGGAGCGTGGCTGAGATGTCTTTTCAACAGACTGGCCCCCTGCTGTGTTTAGCAACTGAAAATGTCATACGCGCCACTACGCCATCTTTACTGTAAGCACACACACACACACACACACACACACACACACATGCATGACACACACAGTGGGTATAGCACCCACCCACACAATGCCATGTACACACACAGTGGGTATAGCACACACACATGCATGTACACACACAGTGGGTATAGCACACACACACACAGACGCGTGGACACACCCACACATGCACAGTGATGGGTGAGCACACACACTCTAACCGGATTCTGACCTCTTACTCAGGCTACCCCCTGATTGGTTAATGTCCACTTCCTGTGGGTTAACAAAGGTCAAGGAAGGGCAGCTCATGGGTCTGCAGCCTGTACAGTTAAATGGTTATTATAGTTTAGTACATTCATAACTCATTAATTCAGGACAGTTCAGGACAGGGCTGGATTTTTATGACTCACTGACTGGCAGTTTTCAAATTAAATTCAAATTCTGCCATTTGGTAATTTTACGATTTTCCTCAATAAGAGTTAGCTGCAATCTAACAACACATTCTTGCAAATTGAACTCTTTCAAAAACTAGATCATTTTGTCAATGACCAGATGTGACAGTAATATGTTGCAGCACACGGATGGCTACATTTGTAACCACAAATTTACAGACTCTTCTGCGCAGCCTGTTTTGGATTATTATGGTCTGTGGGGTAACCAAGCAGTTACCACTGCGTTGTGTGATTATGCAAACCGGCATTGTTTAATTTCCCCCTAATTTTCCCCAGGTCCCCCGGCACTAAGTATAATGTGAGACAGTAATCTCCCTTACCATGAAGGGAAGAGGTACACACAGGAACACACGCGCACACACACGCATCAAATTATACAAAGCACACACACAATCACGTGCATGCACTTCTCTTCATTATCACACACTCCCTGACACGCACGGGTTTCTCCCAAAAACCCCAGGAACAGAAGAGTACACAAACCTCCCCATGTGCACGGCAGGCAGCTGGAGCTCTCAGACACTTAGGCTTGTAAATGAGGTTGGTTATCTGGGCGCAGCAGCCTGTTGGGCCAGAGAGAAGGAGCTGATCTTTACCCAGATACAACACCGCCCAGTCCCAACACCAGATTGGACACACGCCCAGCAGGTTCAAAAATCCTATTTCACAGTTCAGGCCGAGGGGTCACGGTGGAGCCTTTTAGACTCCAAACAGGGAATTATGTACGCAAACGACCATCTTTTCTCCATCAACAGGAGCAGGCGGCGGGATAAGCCAATCAGGAAGCGCCAGTTGTATGATGTCACGGAGCCTGTCGTGGGCGATTGTGTTGTCTGCCGGAAGACGAACCGGAGCTGAGCGCACACACCAACGCACTCTGTGAGGGCTTGCGTGTGTGTTGGAGATCCACTTTAAGTAAGTGTTGATTTGATTGGATTTAAATGGCTGCTGGCTTCATGTGGTCCAGCCTCCCCTGGCCTGTGAAGGCAGGTATGCAGGGGGAGGTGAGTGTTAGTGAAGCTGTGTCCATTAAACATAAGGACCTTGTTAGTCTCTCCACCAGGGGGTTATGGGGTTGTAAAACAGCCATTGTGATCTGAGGGAACACTGACGATGCTATAAAGCTGCCAGAAAGCCCCCCCCTCCTCTCCTCTCCTGTCTCTCCTCTACCTCCACCTCTCCTCTCTCTCTCCTCTACCTCCACCTCTCCTCTGTCTCTCCTCTACCTCCACCTCTCCCCTGTGTCTCCTCTACCTTCACCTCTCCTTGACCTCTACCCCTCCTCCACCTCTTCTCTTCTCCACCTCTCCTCTCCTGCACCTCTCCTCTTGTCGAACTTTCTTACAGCTCTCCACCAGTCATCTCTCTCTCCTCCACAACTCGTCTATTCTACCTCTCCTCTTATCTAACTTTCCTACTAACTCTCCACCACTCATCTCGGTCGCCATTCCACCACCTCTCCTCTCCTCTGTCTCTCCTCTACCTCCACCTCCACCTCTTCTTTCCTCTCTCTCCTCCAGCTCTCCTCTCCTTTGTCTCTCCTCTACCTCCACCTCTCCTCTGTCTCTCCTCTACTTCCACCCCTCCTCTCCTCTCTCTCCTCTACCTCCACCCTCCTCCACCTCTCCTCTTCTCCACCTCTCCTCTCCTGCACCTCTCCTCTTGTCAAACATCTTTACAGTTCTTCACCTGCCATCTCTCTCTCCTCCACAACTTGTCTCTTCTACCTCTCCTCTTATCTAACTTTCCTACTAACTCTCCACCACACATCTCCCTCGCCATTCCTCCACTTCTCCTTCTTCCTGCTCATTCACTCTCAAGCAACTCTCATTCCACGTCTCCTCCTCTACGTCTCCTCCACCCCTCCTCTCATCTCTTGTCCTCTTCGCTACCTAGCCTTCATCGCTTTCCCGCTCTCCTGGAGTCTACCTCACATGCGCCTCTCTCCCCCTCTACCTCTGGTGCGTCTCTCTCCCCCTCTACCTCTCCAGCTCTCTCTCCCCTTCAACCTCTCCAGCTCTCTCCCCCTATACCTCTGGTGCATCTCTCCCTCCTTCCACCTACTTCTCCTTTTATCTATCTCTCCTCTCCATCTCCTTCCCTCCATCGCTCTCTTGCTCTCCCTTTATTCACCTCTCCTCTATCGCTCGTGACCCCTCTCTTCTCCTCTTTTCACCTTTCATCTGCCTCTCTCCTCTCCTCTTCTCTCCTCTCTTTTCCCTTATCACTCTCCCTGCGCTTCTCCACCTGCACTTTCTCATGTTAACATGGTTTCACATGAAAGGGGAGAAGAGTGAGAAAAATATGTGATTCAATTTCAGAATCAGCATTAGACCAGTCTTACTAAAGAAACTGTGTGTGTGTGTGTGTGTGTGCTTGTAAGGCGTGTTTGTTGGGTGTGTGAAATGCTGTGCAGTGTGTAACATGTAGCGTGTGTCATTTATGAACCATTTGATGGAATATTGTTCTCAGCGCGGCTCCAAATTAATTTGAATGATGAAGAAGCGGAGCGCATCAGTGTTCCCCTGGAGCCACGACAGGAGGGGAGGAGGGGGAGGAGGGGGGAGGAGGAGGGAGAAGGGGGAGGAGCGGGACGGGGGATAAAAAAAGGAGGTGGAGGAGCAGGATCAGAGGATGATAAGAGGAGACAAGGGGAGAGGAAGGGGGAGGACAATGAGGGAGATTAAGAGAATGAAGAGAAGAAGGAGAGGAGGTTAGGGAAGAGGAGGCACACATTCATCCACTCACACACCCACTCACTCACTCACTCACACTCTCACTACCTCACTCACCCACTTACTACCTCACCCACCCAACCACCCATTCACACACCTGCTTGCTCACTCATTCACTCACCCAGTCACTCATTCACTCACTCCCTCACTCACCCACTCACTCCCTCACTCACCCACTTACTCACCCAATCACCTATTCACTCACTCAATCACTCTCATCTTCACTCATTCACCCACACACCCACTCACTTACCCACTCACCCACTCATCCACTTATGCACTCCCTCCCTTCCTCCCTCCCTCCCTCCCTCCCTCACTCACTCACTCACTCACTCAAACTCTCACTCACTCACCCACTCACACTCTCACTAACTCACTCACTCACCCACTAACCCACTCACTCAGGCTGCTCTTGTGTAAACAAGCATTCATCCAAAGCAATTAAGCATTAAAGTAAGTTTAGCGTTTTATCGCCAAAAGCAGACGCCTTGAAGGATCCAACTGTTCTAAATATATTCTCAAACCACACTCAAGAACTATTTTACAGTTCCGAGATCATCAAATGAGACGGCTTCTGTGAAGCCATCCATACCGATCAGATGAGGTGATTGACGGCGGAGAGGGAATATTCCATTCAAGTCCCAGGCAGCGTTAATAGGGCCGTGTTCAAGCAGCAGCACCAGAGCCGAGGCTAGTGTTGGGGAGAGAGCGGCAGTTATCTCTGCTGCAGCAGAAACAGCACGCGCCCAGCGGATTGTCGCGCATCCCTTTGATCCGCACACACGCACGAGCACACGCGTAGAAGATCGGCGTGCCAACGAAAGATACGCTCGCCATGTTTATGTACGATAGATCCCCCCCTCCCCCCCTCCCTCCCCCTCCCCCCCGCGCTTCCTGACATAGCCCAGAGCTGCTCGCGATCCTCCATCCGAACGCATGCCGGCGCTTATTAAGCGGCGGGGATTTTCGTACAAACAAAAGATGTTCATCTTCCAACGCCGAAGGGAGAAGGGAAAGAAACGAACACAAAAAAGCAGGAGAAGAATCTAAGGGACTTTCCTGGTGTGCCGGCCGCGTCTCTGGCCGCTGATGAGAGTGTTTGTGATGGAGATGGATGGTGATGGCGAGCAGAGTGGAGGAGATGGGGGGGAAACACGCGCAGGCTAATCTGAGTCATGATTGCCTCTGTAATCTCATTTCCAGCTGTGAGTCATCCCTTGCTGCTGCAGCCTACATATTCTGATTACAGCGGAGCCCTAACCATCCGTCAGGGCACAACGGGGGAGAGGCAGCAGGTTACACGCCTCTCTCTCTCTCTCTCTCTCTCTCTCTCTCTCTCTCTT
Organism: Plecoglossus altivelis; assembly: GCA_036571765.1. Lineage (NCBI taxonomy): Eukaryota > Metazoa > Chordata > Actinopteri > Osmeriformes > Plecoglossidae > Plecoglossus > Plecoglossus altivelis. The sequence continues at coordinate 7,309,941 of BROE01000009.1, forward strand.
GCCTGTCTCTCATACTCTCTCTCCTGACTGTCTTGCTCTCTCTTGAATCTTTCGATCTCTCTCTCTTTGTATATAAACTGTTTCTCTCACTCACTCACTCACTCACTCACTTACTCTCTTTTCTGCCTCCGTATATAATCTCCCTCCGTCTCAGTATTTGTACTGTCTCTACGCCTCTTTCCCCCTCTCTGCCTGGCTCCCTCCCTCCCTCCCTCCCTTCCTCCCTCTCCCAGTGTTTTCCTCGCACAACTCTAACCCAGCCGCTCGCGCTCCGACAGAAGGGCCTGTTAGCAGAGCGGCATCTCCCCGCAGAAGCGGCAGGTTAGCTGTAATCACGGCCGCATGCGATCAGAGAACAGGCTGTTTTGGATTCCTGGCCTGTCAGGGTGTCAGATGGCCTCTCACAGGACTGTAATGTGATCAGCCGGCAGCGGACCGAGTACAATGCCAACATTATTCAGTTACCCTGTGAGTGATATGAAACGCTCCCTGGCCCCAATGTAGGCTGCTGTGATGTCATTAAGCGTTAGCCCTCGGGGAGTGTCATACAGGAAACAGGAAGCAGGAACTTCAGAGGGGAATCAAGGGACACATTTATTCTGCGCACCCCAGGACACACATTACACTCCGAATGAGTCTCATAATGAGTCGACAGCTATGGGGTTTGTTGAAGTTGATGTTTCCATCCAACTTTGAGGTTGTGTATCAGTGTGAGTGTGTGTGTCATTGTGCGTGTGTATGTGTGTATGTGTATGTGTCAGCGTGTGTGTCAGTATGAGTGTGTCATAATGTGTGTGTGTATGTGTGCGTGTGTGTGTGTGATGGACGTCCACATAAAAACGATCCCTATCCCTTGGACGTGTTGAATACTGAAACTATAACTATGCTCAATGGGAGAGAAATGGAAGTCATTTTGGCGAGAGAGTGTGTGTGAGTGTGTGTGGAGAGTTATGGATGGGGCTGGTGCTGAGTAAATGACCTGCCCTGATTCAACCAATCAGCAGAGCTCTCCACCCGAGTCCTAAACATCCGCCTTCATCCATCTTTATAAGAGAGAGGGAGTGAGGGGGGGGGGGCGACGGGTAGGTAGACAGAGAGAGAGAGTTACACTGAGAAAGGGAAGTAGATAGGGAGAGAGAGAGAGGAAAGGGATGAGAGAGAGAGAGAGAGAGAGAGAGAGAGAGAGAGAAAGACAGAGAAACAAGTAGAAGTGGACAGGAAAGGGTTAGGAGAGAGTGAGAGAGTGAAATACTTTAGACAGAGGTAGGCAGGAAAGGGTTAGGAGAGAGCGAGAGAGTGAGAGAGAGTTTAGATACAGGTCAACTGGAAAGGGTACAAAGAGAGAGAGAGAGAGAGACAGAGAGAGTAAAGAGACAGAGGAGACAAGTACAGAAGAGTAAATGGGGAAGGGAGAGCAGATCATCATCTCAAGTCATCTCAGATCATCCCATCTCAACTTAGTTCTTTAAACTGTTGTCCATGACATCATCGTGAGTGGAGTTCTTTGAAGGGTCCACGATGTCACAAGTGTAGATTACCCAAGTTATGTCTATGACATCGGTCGTGAGGGTGCCTGAGGTGGGAAAGTATAAAAACTACATGCTGAACAACATTTCCACACATAACACACACACACGCTCACACATGCATGCACATGCACACACAAAAACACTTCAAGGGCCTGTATAATGACAGTAATGTAGGTTCACAGGTGGTCTGGCACTTCACATGTGCCGGGGTTGGGAGGAGTCTTCAAACTGTTGATCTTCTATGAGTCCCTACATGACATCATCAGACTGAGACGTCTGTGTGTCTTCTGTTGCCTTATCAGACAATAGCTACACTTTCTTAGAGGGTGGGGGGGGGAGGGGGGAGAGAGGGTGTGTGTGTGGGGGGGGGTCTCCTTATCAGGAACAAAGACTAAGTCATTACTTATCAAAATATAACTCAAGAAAAAGATAACTCAGGCTGTGTGTGTGTGTTTGTGCGCCTGGGCTTGGTGCAGACAGTGTCTGTGTGTGTGTGAGTGTCTGCAGTTTGGTGTTTCATGTGTGTTTGTGCGCTTGTGTTTGTGTTCTTGTGTGTGGATTGATGAGGGTGTGTGGTTGTGTGTGTACAGGTACTGCATGTGTGCGTGGGTGTGTGAGTGTGTTACATGGACGCAGCAGTCTTCTGATCCAGAGAGAAGCACTTTGATAAGAAGCTCTGGGATCTCCACACTAATGATGCGATAACTAGGAGCTCTCAGAACAATTGTCTTTCTCTAACTGGCCAGAGGGACCTTCTGTCTCTCTCTTTCTTTCTTTCTTTCTTTCTTTCTTTCTCTCTCTCTCTCTCTCTCATTCTCTCTCTCTCTCTCTCTCTCTCATTCTCTCTCTCTCTTTCTCTCTCTTCTTCCTCCCCACAAAGTCACCTTTCATTTTCATTCATAAAAAGATAGTGTGCGTCAGATCCTTTAAGTACTGATAGTCTTTTCGGTGCCAAAGGTAATTTACTTTGTTGGCGAACCACTGAGTTTGAGGCGCTTCTTTCAGCAGACCAGTAAAGAAGGTGTGTCTGTATGTGTGTGTGAGTGTGAGGACCGGAAGTGTTCTAAGATCAGAAATGATTTTAAACTTTAATATGTAAATCCGGAAAAAAACAAGCCTCTTCGCCGGTCTGAAAATGTAATGTGTGTGTGTGTGTGTGTAAGTGTGTGTGTGTGCCTGTGCTCCTCTCTGTTTGATATTCTTAGCAGCAGATCACATGTTGATTGATGTTGATTGAAACATGTAAAGGGCATCAAAGAGCAGCGCTCACATACTAACTTATTAAGATCATGGAGGAGAGAAGAGTGTGTGTGTGTGCACGGATGTGTGTGAGTCACGGTCTGTATGCGTGTGAGTGTCTGTACAAACTTGTGCATGTGTCTCGGTGAATTTGTGAGCGTGTGTGTAACTGTGACAGGTCAGAGACAGAATCATAATTTATGAAATATCACAGATAATCTTGTGGAGATTAATGATCTCATTTTGATTAATGCTTAATGTTTAATTAACTTCAGATCTGCGATCATCTTCTCCTCAGGTGTTTCTCTGCATAGTAAGCAGTCTGCTTTCTCTGTGTTCTCCTCCCTAGGGAGCATGTGTGTGTGTGTGTGTGTGCTGTGCGCATGGTGTGTGGTGTGTGTGTGTGCTGTGCGTATGGTGTGTGGCGTGTGTGTGTGTGGGTGTAGGCTGCGTGCGTGGCGTGATTGTATGATGTGTGTGTGGTGTGTATGTGTGTAGATTATATTCTTGATATTCATGCTGCTCTGTCTCTGGTAAACTCTTTACCCTGCGAGTCTGTGGAAGTCTGCAGATAGACAGGGGACAACTTCATTAGCATCCTCCAGCCCCTACTCTACTCTGACCCCTACCTCCGGTCTCTACCTCCAGCCCCTACCTACAGCCTATACCTCTGGCCCCTACCTACAGCCTATACCTCTGGCCCCTACCTACAGCCTATACCTCTGGCCCCTACCTACAGCCTATACCTTTGGCCCCTACCTACAGCCTATACCTTTGGCCCCTACCTACAGCCTATACCTCCAGCCCCTACCTATGGCCTCTACCTCTGGCCCCTACCTCCGGCCTCTAACTACAGCTTCTACCTCCTCCCGGTACCTCTGGCCTCCACCTCCAGCCTCTACCTCTGGCCCCTACCTCTGGCCTCTACATCCGGCCTCTACATCCGGCCTCCTCCAGCCTCCTCCAGACCCTTCCTCCAGCCTCCTCCAGCCTCTACCTGCCAGCCTCGTTACACACTATGAACACCTCTGGCCTCAAACCACCAACCAACTCCAGCCTCTTCCTCGTTTTAATCTTCACCCACACCTCTAGCGACCACCCTCAATCCACCAGCCTCTAGCCTTCACCCCAGCCTCTTCCAGCCTCCACCACTTGCCTCCACCTCCAGTCTCTACCACGGCTCACAGGATGCAGGAGCTGGCAGGGGAACTACAACTGTAATGATCTCAGGCAGATGTCTCAGGAACTACATCATTGCATACATCATGTTTTGTCTTCTCACCACACACTCTCTCTCCGTCTCTATTCATTCCTGTCCCCTTCACTCCTTATGTCTGCCCTCTCCTTTCACTCCTCTTCCTCCTCTCTCCACCCCTCCTGCCCCATTCCTTGCAGCTCACATCTTGTGTGCTGCTCTCATAACGTGATTTTACACAGAAATAAAATCCTCCCTGCACGCGTGCTCCTCAGCATCCCTCCTCCCTTCATCCCTCCCTTCCTCCCTTTATCCCTCCCTCCCTCTCTGCCTCCACTCTTCATCCCTCCCCCCTTCTCTGCCTCCCTCCCGCTCTCAGAAATTTTTATGGTGACTGCTCAAAGTGAAAAGGTGGCGGGTGGCGTGTGGAGAGACTTTGGCAGGTGTGTGCATGTGTGTGCGTACGACTGCGTGTGCATGCATGCACGTGTGTGTGTGTTGGCGTGTGCGCGAGGCTCTCTTGGCAAGGGTGCATATGTGTGTGACCGCGTGTGGCTTTAAGAGATCCTCTGGCAGATGTGTGCCTTCAAGGTGGAGACTGCTCGCTCTGAAGGGTAGAGCAACATTGGGGGAGCGTTCGGTTGATCAGATTAGACATGTGCAGACAGTGAGAGGGAAAGAGAGGGAGGAAGAGTAGCGAGGGTGAAAGTGTGAAAGTGTAGGGAAGACCCAACAAGGGCGAGAGAAAGAGAGAGAGAGGGAGAGGAGAGAGAAGAAAGACAGCGAGAGAGAGAGAAAGAAAGAGAGAGAGAGAAAGCCTCTTGGTCGTTGATTCAGTACTATCACGGTGAGCGAGAAAGCAGGAGGAAGAGAGAACCTTTCAAAAGGGCCCAACAGATGAAATTACATTTACGGATCAGAACTTCACACATTCCGTTCCCAACATCAGACACTCTATTCCTGGGAGGAATTCTGCCCCTCCGGAAGGTTCTGGGTGGTGATAGACCAGAAGAGACAGCAGAGGGATGTCAGAACCCCCTACAACAAGAGCTAGAGGGAAAACAAAACAAATTACTCAATAAAAGTCTCACCTTAGGAGCCAGAAAATGACAAGACAGTTGACAGTTGAGGGACTACAGGGGGAGAAGAGACAAAGACAGGACCAAAACAGGAATTGGAGATTTCATTTCCTGGGCTGTAGCAGCAAGCATTAGGTTCAGGCCAGACAAGGAATACTCAAGCGTTGCCCAGAAATCCTAGACATGAAGAGTGAGGACCAGGGAGGAGAGAGGAGGGAAGAGGAAGGAGGGAGGAGGGAGTAGGAAGGAGGGAGTGGGAGGGAGGGAGGGTGTGTGTGTGTGTTGGGGTGGGGTGGGGGGGTTGGAGAGGAGGGAGGAGGGAAAGAAGGGAAGAGGGAGAGGGAAAGGGTACAAGGAGGCAGGAGGGAGTAGAAGGAGGGAGGCAGTGGAGAGGAAGAGTGAGGAGGCGGCGGTAAGGGGAGGAGGGGAAAGAGAGGAGGAGGGGGGGGGGGGGGGGAAAGAACGACGAGGTTGATGAAGAGAGCTGAGAGGGAGAAGAGAAGAAGATGGGGGTGGGGGAGAAAGGGAGAGGGAAGAGGAAGGGACGGGAGGAAAGAGGCGAGGAGCAGAACAAAAAAGAAAAGGAGGAGGGAGGAAGGAAGGGAGGAATGGGATGTGTAAGAGGTTCGAGGAGGGGATGCGAATTAAGAGGGAATGGCGAAACAGCTAAGGCTGCGAGGTGGTAGAGGGAAGTGAGGGAGGGAAGGGGGAAAAGAGGAGGGGAAAAGAAGATAAAGAAAGGGATTGATGGGACCGGAGTGAGGGAAGGGGACGTAGCGAGGTGGAGAAGGAAGGAATAAGGGGGCGCTCGAGGGGAACACGGGGGGAAGAGTAAAAGTGTGAAGTGGGGACGCGGGGGCAAGGAAAAGGGAGGGGGCTGGGAGAACAGAACGGCGTAAGAGAGGAAGGGGAGAGCCGGGAAAGGGAGGAACAAGGTGATAGAAAGGCGGTGAGGAAGGGAAGAAAAAAAAAAAAGGAGGGATGGAAGGAAGGGGACGAGAGTAAAAAAGTGTCGCGGCGGAGGCAGTCCAAGTCATTGAGACAATGACAACCATGCAGAAAGAAAAACTCAAGAGGGAGTGCTAATAGGAGAGCAGGAATGGAAATGTGCAGAATGTTCTGGATGTCAGGATGCAACTAGAGACAGGTAAGCTAGAGGAACAGGAGGCAAATCTCCTGAGCATCTACAACAATCACCAAACACACACAGGCTAAAACACACTGCCGTCGACATGCACGCGTGCATGCAAACATGCGCAGGCCAAAACACACTGCCGTCGACATGCACGCATGCATGCAGACACGCGCAGGCCAAAACACACTGCTGTCGACATGCATGCGCGCATGCAGATGTACGCACTCACACGTGTACAGACAAACCCATGAGCACAGACACGATCAGACAGGCACACGCACACACACATGCATCAACTCAGACACGCATACAAATTCACACTCTTGGACAAAAACCCGCACACACCTTCAGACACACACGCACGCACTAGGGTCCCCCTGTGTAGCCCAGACTGACAGATGGAATTACACACTCCTGTGAGTCTGTGCCTCTGCCTACACTCCACAAGGGCAACAGAAGACTTTCTGGGCACGGCGTCTTAGGGAAGGTTCCTCTCCATGCAATTTACACAAACACACACCCATCCACTCCCCCCTCCCTTACACACACACACACACTTACTCACACACAGTAGCTGCGCAGACACCAGCAGTAGCACCACGGACAGCAACCCTGGTGACACCATGGACTCCTGGATTGTTACCCAATCAGCCAACAAGCCCAGCGGTTGTCGCCAATAGGTGATGAGGAAGGGGGGGGTGGTGGGTCAAATCACAGAAACACAAGAACGCAGGTATGCACACGCATCACACATAAACCTCCTGCGTTACGAAACTGTGGCGCTTCGTTTACGAGCCAGACGATGTTTGGGTTTGGATGGGAGCCAGAGAAGCCCAGAGGGAGGAGGGGAGGTGAGTGACATTCATTACTGTTGTGCTCCTCACGCTTGGTTCAACACCGGATCTCCCCATCTAGATAAGAGGATCTAGATAGACGGAATTCTGGGCTTCAAGGACACTTGATTGAGGTCATAAAAATGAAAGATGACTTGTTGGAACCAAGTCACTGCGGCTTTTCTACTTAAAATTCTCTCTCTTCCCTCTCTCTTCCCTCTCTCCTTCCTCTCTCTCTCCTTCCTCTCTTTCCTCCCTCTCTCCTTCCTCACTCTCTCCTCCCTCTCTCCTTCCTTTCTCTCTCCTCCCTCTCTCCTTCCTCTCTCTCCTCCCTCTCTCCTTCCTCTCTCCCTCCTTCCTGTCTCCTTCCTCTCTCTATCACCTTCCTCTCTCTCCTTCCTCTTTCCTCTCTCCTTCCTCTCTCTCACCTCTCTCCTCCCTCTTTCTCCTCTCTTCTCCCTCTTTCTTTCTCTCTCTCTCTCTCTCTCTCTCTCTCTCTCTTTCTCTCTATCTCGTCTCTATCCCACCCTCTCTTTCTCTTCTTCTCTCTGCGGCTGTTCCCCTGCCAAATATTGCATCTGTCCCATAGTCTCAGTGGTGGTTTGGGGGGATAATTGAAAAAAGTTTTCTTATTTTGTGCAAGGAAACGAGTTAAGCAAACAAGATAAGAGTTTATTTATGAAATACGACGCAAGAAAAAAGAACACATTAAATGGAGCGATAAAGTTGGACAGAGCACAAGGAGGTGAACTTTACACAGATAGTGAGAAATAGACAGAGAGAGGGATGAAGGGAAGGAATGAAGGAAGGAAGGAAGGAAGGAGAAAGGGAGGAAATAAAGGAAGAGGGAAGGATCGTAGGGTACGAGAAATGGAGAGAATGAAAGAAGGAAGGAAGGAGTCTCGTCTCCTTACTATCCACAGTGTCTGAGGGCCCAGTGTGTAATACCCATCCATCCATCCATTATCTACTGCTAATCCCTGGGAGGGATTGCAGTGCTGCTTCTTCCCATTGAGGGGTCACGGGTGACTGGAGCCTAACCCAGTAGCTTTGGGCCATAGGCAGGGTACACCCTGGACTGGGGCCAGCAAGTCGCAGGGCCAACACAGAGACACAGACAACCATTCACTCACACATCCACTCTCTAGGGGCAATTTCTCAATACACCAATTAACCTATCACATGCATGTCTTTGGACAGTGGGAGGAAGCTGGAGTGCCCAGAGAGAACCCACGGTAACATGGGGAGGACATGCAGACTCCACCCAGAGAGATCATGTGATGTTGGATTCAGCCAAGAATCGAACTCAAGATCTCCTTCCTGGGAGGCAAGGGCTCTAACTGCACCGCCACCATGCACCCCCTTGTGTAATACCCATTTATGCAAATATAAATACAGTGTTCTGTTCACTCGACTGTGCTAAAGCTTGACTACACACGTGTGTGTGTGTAAGCTTGACTGAGTGTGTACGTGTATGTGCATGACATTTTCGTGTGTCTCCCTTGACGCCTGCATGTTAATGTCCCTGTGTGTCTGTGTGGCGCTGCGTACATGAGCTTGGCCATGGTGGTGGGGGTACAGGTGTGCGTGTGCCCTGACGCCTCTGTGTGTTTCCGTGTGGTTTCCTCCAGCCACGCTCTTCTCCTCGCGGCCGTCCCAAATGGATTGGGATCAATCGGAGCAGTCAACAGGCATTGTTAGCGAGGCCGTGTTGCTTGTGTAAGAGCCCTTGCAGCCTGCAGGCCCTCTGGACTCATAATGAAATATCTGGAGGAGAACATTCAGGACTGCAGGAAGGCTGTGGGTTGTACTGGCTCTGGCTGGGACTCACACTGCAAGCTAATCAGACAGCTTGGCTCACAGGAGCCTCGCTGATCCACTCCACCTTTAAACAGTAGGAAGGCTGGCGGAACACCCGACGTGGCTGAAGGGAAAAGGTTGCTCCTGCAAAGCAGACAGGTGAGAGAACAAGAGGTGGGACGCTTCTGTTTTCCTTGCGCGGTGGGAAACTGATGTATGGCAGCTGCGGGCACGTGGTGTGTGTGTGTGTGCAGGCGTGTGTGTGCAGCTGTGTGTGTGTATGTGTGTGGATGGATGTGTGTGTGTGTGCACGTACATTTCCTGACTGATCAATAACTCAACCTAATTCATTAAGTGCCGTGGCTGAATGATCCTGAAATGAGATGAGATGGCTGCTGACTCCGCCCCTGCTGGCCGCCTGGACCCCCCCCCCACACACACACACACACACACACCCACATACACACACACACACACACACTCCACCTGCCAATCCACTCTCAGTCGCCTTACATTCTGATACACTACGATGAAAAGGAATAACCGGAGTTGCACCACAGCACTGGCAACACACTCAGGCACACACCGCCACATACTGACACTCTCTCTCACACACACTGACATACACACTCACACACACACTGACATACACACTCACACACACACTCATGCACACCACGGCCAGTAATATTGGCAGTAATATTCGGTGGCAGTGTCAGTGCTGGGAAGGTCTTGGCAGGGAACGTGCTCTACCACCCAGCAGGACTGGAGGGGGGAGGGGGTCCTGCCCTTGGGGGTCCTGCCCCAGGAGGTCCAGCCTCCTCCACACCGGAGTCCTGCTGGAAGGTAGACAGGAACAGATCTGGTGGTGTGACGACTGAGAATCAGCTCTGTCTGTCTGTCTGGTTGCCGGTCTGTATGACTACCTTTCTGTGTCTGCATGACTGCCTATCCGTCTGTATGACTGTCTGTATGTGTCTCTATTACTGTCTGTCTGTCTATCTGCCTGTCAACTTGCCTGTCTGTATGACTAACTATCTATCCGTCTGTCTGTATGTCTGCCTATCTACACGTCTGTCTACCTGCTGGTTTGCCAGTCCACCTGTGTGCAATTATGGTAAAAGGCAGAGTGGAATGAAAGCTCTTGAAATACTTGCACAAGAAGCACTCATACAACACGCTCCATTGCTTTACCTTCCCTCACTCCTTCCTTCCCTCCTTCACTATCTATCTCTCTCTCATTCCCTCCCTGTTTAGAATGATCCCTCCCCTCCCCTCACCCTGTGTCTGTCTCCCTCCTCCAGCCCTCCTCTGGGCCCATCTGTGTGTCTCAGTCCCATAAACAGGCCTGGAGATGATGTGAATATGAATCTGATGCCTCAGCACATATCGCCTAGGATTTACACCCAGCTGCTCTCTTCCAGGGGTCAGCCTGCTGATGACGGATCTGCTGCGGGTGTGTGGCTGTGTGTGTTCCTACAGATGGGGGCTCTTCCCCCAGACAGGTGGTACTGAAACCCGTCCGTATGGGCTGTAAATCAGTGACACCCAGTTGGCAGCTCTGCTCATGAACGGTGCAGTTCCACCTAGCTCTTAACATCCGCCGGTCTCCCTCAGAACACCGCATCTTCCGACTTTCCTTTTCCAACTTCTCCTTTCTTAGCTTATAAGAACATCCGTTCTAATCTCTCTCCCGCTCTTTCCTGCGTGTGTTCCTGTCTACACATGCGTGTCTACCTGTGTGAGTGTATGTCCGTGTGTATAGGTTTGTGTTTGTGTGTGTGTGTCATTATCTGAGAGTCACACCTGGTCCAGATTACAGGTTATCTCGCTCAGGTCACCACCTTCTTTGCCAAGATTCACACAAACACACGGCGATAACACCTTGAAACACACACACACGTTGTGCACAGGTGTGTGAGTGTGTTTAACCTACCTTCAGTGCATTATCATTTGCTAATACTCCAGCACTGACAGAGCAGCACCCTGAACAAACGATGTGCTTTATCCTTCCATCCCTCGTATATTGCTCTGTCCAGCCCTCTATCCTTCTATCTCTACTTTAAACAACTTATTTTGCCCTTCAATGACTTAAGTATTCCTTCCCTGCTTCTCTCCTTCCACTGTTAGCTTCTTCTTCTCTCTCTCTCATTCTCTTTCTCTCACTCTTTCTCATTCTCTCTCTCTCTATCCCTCTCTCACTCTCTTTCTTATTCTCTCTTTCTCATTACATCTCTCTCTTTCTCATTCTCTCCCTCTTTCTCTCCCCCTCTCTCCCTCTTCCACTGTTTTGCTTTCTCTCCACCCCCCCTCCCGGAGCCCAGTAGCAGAGCTGCTGTTTCCAGATGTTTCCATCTCCAGCTAGCTGCTGCCTGGTTACCCCCAGGAGGGGAAGCGACACCAGCGACCAGCCTGCTGCTGGGTCCCTGTCTAATCCACCCCAGCACTAATACACTGGAGCTCTGCGCCCTCTCACACGCCACACACACATGCAAACACGCATACATGCAGTCACTCTCACACAAACACACAAATCCCTTGCTCGCACGCACATACACGCACACTCATACAGACACTCAAGCCTGCAACACGTGCAATATCTCAGCACACACACATACACATACACAGACAGACACACACACACACCGGCACACGCACACAGACAGACACATACACAGACAGACACACACACACACGGCACAAACAGAAGACACATACAAACAGACAGACACACAGACACACCGGCACACGCACAACACATACACACCACACACACACACCGGCACACGCACACAGACAGACACATACACAGACAGACAGGACACAACAACACGCACACAGACAGACACATACACAGACAGACACACACACACACCAGCACACGCACACAGACAGACACACACACACGCACACAGACAGACACATAAACAGACAGACACACACAGGCACGCAGACATACACATACACAGACAGACACACACACGCACACAGACAGACACACACACGCACACAGACAGACACACACACAGACACACAGATCTCAGACATCAGGCGGGGCCTGAGGGAGCTTCTCATCTTAACACTAATAAAACATCTCCTTCCGGCTGGTTTTGTGTTCAGTTGGCTGCTGCTTTCAAGCTGTTCGTCTGGCTTGCAGCAAGCAACACCGCAGACACATTTGAAGAGCTCTTTACCATCATTAGTTTTCGGTTGTTTTCACCGCAAATCCGCCATCGCCTTCCTCATCGTCATCTTACTGCTATGCTGCAAGCTTTACAGGCTTAGCAGCCTTCAGTGAACTATGCGTGTGCGAGTCTGTGTGTTTACAGTGTGTGTGTGTGTGTGTGTGTGTGTGTGTGTGTGTGTGTGTGTGTGCGTGTGCGCGTCCTTAGAGAACAGAGCTAGTTGGAAGCTACTATTCTTCCCATTCAGCAAGGTCTCGGGATTAAAATGTAATTTCATTCAAGGAGGCAAATTGAGTTTTTTAATGTGCTAATCTTCATTTTCCTAAGCAGAATGAGCTGGGCAGTCAGAAATGGAGGGAGCCAAATGAAAGAGGGCAGGATAGATGCAGGGTGGGAAGCAACGTCTGTCCTCCTCCCAGAAGTGTTTGCTGTTTCCAATCCTACCAACCCAACCCCATCAGTAGGTGTGTGAGTGGTGTCGGGTCACCCGAGGCAGACAGGAAGTGACATCCACCGCAGGAAGAGCAACATCACCCAAACCATCGCTTCACCAGCATTCCCGTTTGCAGCTGTTTGTTTTCGTGTCAAAATAGTTTCGAA
>BROE01000009.1:7327535-7367293 GCA_036571765.1 Plecoglossus altivelis
AGACAGCATGAGAGAGAGAGAGAGAGACAGAGAGGTGTAGGAAAGAGAGGGGTAGGAAAAGAGAGAAAAGTGTTTATACACAGGCTACTACTGCCTGCGCTTGCATTTTCACTAAGACAATCTCACTTGTTAAACGTCAGGCGCTAACGTAATGGTTTTTCTAATTCTTTCAGTCTGCCGTTGAATGAAGAAGGTTCCAATACTTATTAATTTTCCGAAAATGCAATCATTTAATGCCGATTTGATGATATGGCCGCTCATTTTAAACATAATTACGTTTCTCCTCTTAACATTTCCATTATAATAATACATAGTAAGGAAGCCACGGCGAAACTGTCTTCATGTCGTCATGTACTGTGTTATTCATATGTCCTCACCATGAATAGCAATGGTTACGGATCCCTGATGACTATGCACTAACCAACCCTGCTTTTGACAAGTGACCATCCTGCACAACAACCCTCTGTGACAAACAGGACTCATCTTAAGTCAATAAGCATGATCAAAATCAGGTGTGCTGGATTAGGGTTGGACTGAAAAGGCCAAGAGGCTAGTTCCAGGAGGAGGGTTGGGATGTCACTGAAATCCGCCCGTGCCTGTGTTAGTCTAGCAGGCCTTTATCTGTTTCTCTGTTGGTCTGTAGGAAAGTATGGGCGTCTATTTTCATATCTTATCGATTCAGCTCTAACAGCTTTGTGTCATTACCTGTAATCAGGCCTAGTCATGTGTGTGTCACTGTGTCTCAGCCTTGCCCCAATTATGGCCCCGCTGTCACAAACACAGGGCCTCACCGTCCAGAGAGCTGCGTGTGTGTGCTGGGGTGTTCACGTGTGTGTGCTGTGTGTGTGCTGTGTGTGTGTTTAGTAGTTGTGTTTCTTGACAGTGGCGGAGTATCAGGGAGCTTTCAGATGAGCACGGCCCATTTGAGCCTTGATGTACACACTGACATCCTGCACTCGCTAGGCTGAGAGATGTGTCATTAGGCCACACACACACACACACACACACACACATACACACACACTCCCAACTTTTCATAGGATCAACAAGTCATTTCACACCTGGATAGCCTTCTGGTCTGATGGTGCAGATCCCCTTTTCTTGTACTCCTCCCTCCATCTGCCCTCCCTCTGTGTCTTGTCTCCCTCCCTCCCCACCCCTCTCCCTCTTCTATCCATTTTTGACATCCACTGGGCATGGATGCATCTCTTTTCTCCCTATCACATCCCAGAATAATCACATGCCTTTCCCTCGCTTGTTAGACCGATGGATGTAGAAACTGCTAAATTGGGAGGCAGGAACTGGAGACTTGGCTGCGTGGAAGTGTTCTGTTTGCCTTGTGCTGTGTTTGTGGCGTGTGTTGGCAATACTACTCATTAAAAGTTGTTAAAATTGTAGTTGCAATTATAGTTATGAACAGATTGCAGTAAATGGTTTATATGTAACAGTTGTCAATGGTCGGGTAAAGCCATCTCTCTCAGCATGTCTATGTGTGCATGTGTCTAACCGTGTGTATGTTCTGTTTTTATGTCTCTGGGTGTGTGTCCGTCTGCGTGTGTATCCCTCTTTGTGTGTGTGTTATAAACAGAACCTGCTTGCTTACATCAGAGCTTCCTATTCAAGCTTGTCTCTCTCTCGCTCTCTGGGGAGTGTTTGTGTTGATTATGTGCGATGTATGGGATTAATAGAAAGAATGGGATTAAGTCTGAACCTAATTAAACTAGCATGTATCTAAGGAGGATTACTCCCTCAGCTCAGTTAACATGGGTTTGTTCCTGTCCATAATCCTCACTCTCATAACCTCCATCACACATCCCTCCATCCCCCTCTTCCTTTCTGTTGACCTCTTCTCCTCCTGCCATCTCCCTCTTTCTCTCTGCGCACCCTCCCTTTCTCCCCCCTCTCCTCCCTCTGTCCTCTTTGTTTCTGTATTCACTTTCTCACCCTTCATCTCGCTTTTTCTTTGTCCCCCTCTTTCATTCTTTACATCATCTCTCGCCTGCTTTTGACCCGTCCCGTTCACCTCCCTCCTCCAGTATTCCCCTACTCCCCTCTCCTCCCACGCCCGCTCCCTTCAGCCTCTCTCTCTCTTAAGCATATCTCCTCTTCATCTCCTCTTGCACTTCTCTTACTTTGTGACTCCCTGCAGTGCCAAATCTCTCTTTCACCTGCTCTCTCACCCTCTCTCTCCTTTTCTCTCTCTCTCTCCCCCCCTCTTTGTCCCTTATCAGTTAAATATGCTTAACTGGCATGAATGTTTAGGTTACATTTATATCTCTTGCTTTCTATTTCTTTGACCCCCCCGTCTCCCCCGTCTCCCCCGTCTCCCTTCCTACCCAACCTCTCTTTCATCTCTCTTGGTTCACCTCTCTGTCTGGCTGGGAGAGGAAGCATTAGCGCCACTCTTGCATTGGCCATTTCCCCACATTAATGATTCATTCACTCACTGACACTACAATTAGACCGCTAAAGACTGCCTCTGAAAACACCAGTTCTTCTAACGAGGTCCACCACAAAACCAGCCAATGCCTATTACCCATTTAAGATTGGGGTAGTGTGTGTGTGTGTGTGTGTGTGTGTGTGTGCGTGTGTGTGTGTGTGTGTGTGTGAGAATGTAGGTGTGTGTGAGAATGTGTGTGTGTGTGTGATAGAATGTGTGTGTGTGTGAGCATGTGTGAGTTTGCGAGTAGGTGTGTGAACAGTTGTATAATCCACAGTAATCTGGCAGCACAGGCCCTGGTTGAGAGAAGCTGTACAAATGTCAGTGAGCGATGAGTTAGTATTCCTGGCATAGCTCTAAAGCTGCTATTATCACCCTTTACCACAACACCTTCTAGCATGGGGAGACAGGGGAGAGAGGGAGGCAGAGAGAGACAATGAGATACAGAGAGGGAGAGAGAGACAGGAGGAGAATTAGGGACCAAAGGAGAGGGAGAGAAAACGAGCGAGGTGAATGAGCAGAGGGCAAGAAAGCTGAGAGGGAGGGATGAAGGGGTATGAGGAGGAGGGCTGGCTGGAATAAAAGTGGCCAGGAAGTCAAAGAGGAACAGGCATGTTTAGAGAGGATTGAAGCATTAGACTGTGTTGTGGTTTGAGCGTCGAAACAGCAGAGCTCACTGCTCTAACCTCCTGGTCTCCCTGAGTCTCTGGCCAATAGAGAGACTTATCTGGCTTTAGCAGTACTCACTGTTATTTTTAAGACACTCCTTTGACGGACAGACAGATGGATGGAGTGAGACAGACAGACAGACAGACAGGCAGGCAGGCAGGCAGGCAGGCAGGCAGGCAGGCAGGCAGGCAGGCAGGCAGGCAGGCAGGCATGTAAACATTCTTTCTGTCAACCTTTCAAGTAAATGCACTCAGAAGCAGCCAACAAAAGAAGCAGACTGCTCACCGGCCCAACAACAACAGAAACATCAATGACAGACTCATTTCCATCAGAGGAGGAACGTGGGTGGTTTGGGCGAGTCGGCAACAAACCAGAGAATTCAGGGGGCTATTAAAACCCCGTCTGTCAGATCAGACGAGGAGATCGAGAGGGAGACAGGCCAGAGGGAGGGGCTACTTCAGCCAAACAGCTCATCCAACTGCAAAGGAAGGCATCGAGGGTAGATTTACATGGAGAGCATGAGTATATGCATGTCTACATGCAGGTAGTATACAGTGAGTAGACTTTGCAGATGAGACAGTATATGTACTTTGGAGGTATATGTATGTTTCAGTGTTAGAGAGTTACTGACCTCATCCTTTTCTCTCCCTTCCAGGCTTATCTGTGTGTGTGTGTGTGTGACACCTTGTGACCTCGCTTCGGGAGTGTTTGCAGGTGAAGGACCTACATGGGCTAATGAGGATATTGGGCTTCTCAGCAAGGATGTGTGTGTGTGTTATTGTGTGTGTGTGTTAGGGTGTGTATTAGGGTGTGCATCTGTGTTTGTGCGTGGTTCTGAACATGATTTTGCTCATTTATAGGTGTCTGCGTATGTGTACTCCTGCAAGCATGTAAGTTCATTTCCTTGTCCTCTGAGGAGACGATCTTAAGATGTAAAGAGGTGAAGGGGGGGGAATATACGGTCTGTGACGTGTCAGTCACGTCAGTTCAGTCAACTGCTCCACCACTTTGCTGGACCGGTCCTTTATATGGGGTTTCTGGTGTTTAGGCTATAACTGTATTTGTCCTTGACAGAAATTGCTGTGTTGATGTCCTTCTCTCACATGTATGCTTTTGCGTGTGTGCTGTCATATTCACATGTGCTGTTGTTGTTTAGACAGCAGAGCTGAACGGCCATTGTTAACATCTATTCTAGCATGTCCCGTCTCAACCCCCTGTTTGAGCTGAACAGCACAGGTGCATCCTGGAATATTGCCTGCTCCTGTTCCTTCCTGACTCATCTACCAGGGAGGGCGGGGCTCTCCTTTACTTAGCTGTCCTCTGACCCACCTTCGGAGCTATACCAATCAGTGCTCAGTGAATGGGCTGTCAATCACCAAGCCCCTCCCACTTCAGATCAGGGTCACCCCATCAGTATCCCTTTTGAGCAGCACAAGTGTATGTGTATGTGTGTGTGTGTGTGTACCGGAGTGTGCGTATGTGCCTGTGTATTTGGCAGGTGCACGTTTGAGAGTGTATGTTTGTATAGACGTTTGCAAAGGTATGGGTAAGTACATACATGAGTGTGTGTGTGAATGCATGTGTGTGTGTGATGACAAATGTGTGATGGCGATGACAAAGCCAAATCTCAAAGAAGGCACTCCTCCATGGTTTCCAGTGCAGGGGTTCTGTGGGTTAATGATGGGGGAGGGAGAACCGTCTTGTAATATCAGGTTGCTATTACTCCTATTGTCACCCCGAGCTCTGTTATGCTGAGCTGGCATAGTGGGATCAGGGGATTACATTAACATCATCAGCCTAGAGACTGACCGCCAGGCAACCTGCTCTTTAGACGGTGAGGAGGAGGAGGGGGAAGGAGGAAGAGGTTTGGGGTGGAGGAGGGGGAGGAGGGGGAAGAAGAAGAGGGCGGAAAGGGAGAAGGAGGAGGAGAGGAGAAGGAGGGCAAGAAAGTCAGGGGAACAGGGAGAAAGAAGGGGAGGAAGGGGAGGAGGGGGAGACCCAGCAGGTAATGTAGTGTACTGTAATTCAGGTCCCTGTAAAAGCTAATCTCTTTCCTCTCTTGTCCTACCTACTCCTATCTGTCTGCCATCAGTCATTAGACTAACAGGGCCAGCTAATGAAGTTCAGTGTCACCCTCCACCCTGCCTGGTGTGCTGGCGCTGCCACCATGGACCCGTGCTGATGGAATTACAACCCCCTGTATCTCTCTCCCTTCCGCTCCACTTGTCTCTTTCTCTCGTTCCCATCACATGGCTCTCTCTCTCTTTTCCCCTCACTGCTCCACCCGCTCTCTGTCTCTCTCCCCTCCTCTCTGTCCGTCTCTCTCCCCTCATATGGCTCACCTGTCCCTCCCTCTGTTTTCCTCTCTCTCCTCCTCGCAGCTCCACCTCTCTGTTTGTTCAACTTCAGTCAACCCTGATCTCAGTCACCCACATACTTCTAATCTTCCTCTCTCCCTCCATCTATCTCTGCACCCGCCCTTTCCTCTCTGATTCCTTGCCTCTCAATCTCCCCTTTTCTCCCCTCCTTCTCTTTCTCTTTCTATCCCTTCCTCTTTCACTCTCTTCCTCTCTCTCTTCTTTTCTCCCTCCCTCGCTCTCTCCCTCTCTCTGTCTGCTCACTTTGAGGGATGGCTCTATTGATTCTCCCTCTGATGATATTGCCCAAGGACGACCACAGGGCAGAAAACCTGTTTAACTTCCTTGTGTGTGTGTGTGTTAGTGTGTGTGTTAGGCCACAGGGTGGAGGACCAGTTTAACTTCTAGGCACCAGTGCTAATCACACGTCAGAAAGCAGAGCCCCCAGGTATGTGTGTGTGTGTGTGCTTGTGTGTGAGTGTGTTTGTGTGAGAGAGAGTCTTTTCCACTTCCATGTCTAATCTGTGGGACCATGGGCCATGAATCAGAACCCCAGCCCATGAACAAGCCATCACAACCAATCAGGGTGAATTGTGTGGCATTGCTGTTGTTGTTGTTGTGCTCTGTTGGCTGTTGGGTTCCAGAACACATCTGCAGCGGCCCTCAGTTCCACCGGACACCCATGCTCCTCAGAACACAACACCATTTTCAGGTTGCTAAGGTGGTTGTGGCATTAACATGAAGTCCACCCCTCCCCCTTTTTGCACCTGTACCAGCTGCCACTATTCTGCAAAGAATGTCTGCAAGATTTGAAAGTCTGTCTTCAAGAATTTGTGCCTGTTCAGCCACAAGAGCATTAAGGATGTTGGCCAGTGATGTTGGGTGAATAGGCCTGGCATGTAGACACAGTTAGAATAAATGCCAAATATATTTGATGGTATTAAGGTAAGGAATCTGGCCAGCCAAGGTTTTCCATACCAAACTCTACAAAACATTTCCGTGAGCTAGCTTTGCTTTGGGCATTATCAAGGGGATGACAGAATGTTTTTCATAGTTTTCAACTTGCAGAAATACAAAGGATCAAGTATCAAATGTAATTCTGCACAACGTTATGCCAACAAGGCTCTTTCCAACTTCACCTTGATAATCCATCAACGCCGCAAAGCGAGGCTCCACACAGAAATGTTTTGTCAAGTTTTGTGTGTAAAACCTTGACTGGCTTCCACAGATCCTTGACCTCAACAGCATCCAACTCATCTGGAATGAACTCACATATATTTATTTATGGTTTGGTTCGCACTGCACAGATCATTCTGAGCAGATCGTTCTGAGCAATTAAATTCAACGCAAGGCAACTGCCCCCAGTAGGCATAAAAAATACCAAAAAAGAAAATGCAACTTCTCAGAAGCAGCAAAAGAACCAAAGCAGCGGTGAAAACAAACACTAATAACAGAACAATACTACCAGCAGTTAGGATGGTTGTATAGACCGTTATACTGGTGATCCAAATAGATGTAATATAAAGTGCTGAAGTACATATGAAATATGAAATATGAAATAGATGACGGTTGCTGGTTAAGTAGCCAGATGTCCAGGGGGGAGATACTATTCACCAATCTAGCAGACGGCAGCAGTGAAAACAGTCACAGGATAGCTAAATCCTTCATGATTCTCCAATTTTTCCTAAGGCATTGCGGGTAGTACATTCCTTACTCAGAGGGGAGGTGGCAGCCCACAATGTGTCTCCCTGTCTTCAACACCTTCCAGACGGTCTGACGATCAACAGCAGAGAAGTTGATAACCAGGAAGTGATGTAGCCAGTGAGAATGCACGCTGAGATCGACAGTTTGACAGAGTTTCCCAACTTCTTGAGTCTCTTCAAGAAGTTCAGGTGCTTTTGGACAGATTTTACCACCGCGACCGAAAACTCTGACTAGTCATCACCGATGGATCCACCGAGGAACTTGGTTTCCCCATCTCAGCTCTTGTCCGACGTGAACAGGGGTGTGTTGCTTCCCCAAGTTCACGATCATCTCCTTGTAAAGACATTGAGAGGTTGTTCTTCTATGGCCATTGTTTTCACCTCTCTCTAGTCCCCTGGGGGACTCCGGTGTTCAGGGTCAGTGCAAAGGAGCGCTCCTCCATTCTCCGCATCTGGATCTGCCCATCAGAACGTCACAAAGGGAGGGGTCAAGACCCAGGATCCTGAGCTGAGGGGGAAATTGTGTTGATTGGTGACTTAGGGTCATGAACCAGCATCCATGCATGTGTTGTGGTAATCCAGATGGGAAGTGATGGCTTCTACAGTATTGGGGCGGTATACACTTTGCAGAGGGTCCAAGATGTCAGGAAGGTAGTATAGAATTCAGATTCCGTCTGCAAGTCAGGTCACATGACACCAGTGCTAGCAACACCACAGCAGAAAAAAACATGTTACATTCGATATCTGTTGCCGTTGCAGACATCTTAAGCATGATCATGTGTGATTATTGAGGGGTCTTTACGTCCCTACCCTGCCTTCAATGTTAAGATGTTATAATGTGATGTGTGTTCAGAGCATCATAGTGGTGCAGTCAGCGCTTTAGGAGAGAGGAAGAAGACTGCAGTGAGGAGGAGGAAGAGAAGAAAGATCTACTGTATGGGATGGATGGAAGATCCTGGATTTGTACCTGGTTCCTGCTGTGATTGGCACAAACACACACTCACATGCACACACACACCCACACATATGCACACACACACACACACACACACACACACACACACTGAAGTAAGCCAATAAGACAGAGTGAGAGCATGCATAAATTGCTGTCACAGGGAGCGGGTTGTCCTGTGAAGGTCAGAGCTGTGCTTCTCACGGCAGCCCACAGAGTGATAGATCCTCTCTCTCTCCATCCACACCTGTGCCTCACTAAATCTCTCTCTTGCTTTCTCTGCATGCCCGCGTGTCTTTCTCTCTCTCCATGGTATGCAATTTACCCTCCTTCCGCCTTGCCACTCCTGTCTCGTTCCCTCGCTTGTTCTCGCTTGCTGCGGTAGTCGTTAGCCTCTAACTCCTCCCTCGTTGCTGTAGTTGTGTCAGGAATGAATCCCCTTCCTGAATCCCCTTTCCTGCTGCGCTGTAGTTTCTCTAACTGTCAGGATCTCTGACTCCCTCCTCTGTTGTTCAGTTAGACTCTGACTCCCTCCTCTCTCTGTTGTTCAGTTAGACTTTGACTCCCTCCTCTCTCTGTTGCTCAGTTAGACACTGACTCCCTCCTCTCTCTGTTGTTCAGTTAGACTCTGACTCCCTCCTCTCTCTGTTGTTCAGTTAGACTCTGACTCCCTCCTTTCAGTAGTTAAGTTAGACTCTGACTCCCTCCTCTCTCTGTTGTTCAGTTAGACTCTGACTCCCTCCTCTCTCTGTTGCTCAGTTAGACTCTGACTCCCTCCTTTCAGTAGTTCAGTTAGACTCTGACTCCACTCTCTCATCTTTACGTATCAAGGCAGTGCAGGGACCAGAGCAGTCTCAGAGTAGCTGTTTGATAATAGAATAGAGAATTCCACACACATTAGAAGACCAGTAGCCTTACTCCTCTCTCTCTCTCTCCTTTACTTCTCTCTATCTTACATAAACACCCTCGCTTCCACCAGTGTGTGTGTGTGTGTGTGTGTGTGTGTGTGCGTGTGTTTTGAGGATCTCAGTAGACCTTTTGTCAGTCTATCAGAGGCTGAGCTAATTGAGGTCAGTGGTGGAGCTAATGCAGAAACAGAGACAGGACACGCACACACAGGAGACACAGTAGAAAAAGGCTGCTTTGAACTCTCTTCAGCTCAGAGCAAACATCCAGAACACACATTCTCTCACCATGCTCTTTTTTCCCGTCTCTCTATCAAAAACACCCACACCACACACACTTCTGATATTCCTGCAAATCTTTAGACAAACAGAAGCTGTGAATACTCTTGCTTGTTTTAATGTGTTTTTTTTCTAATATACTCCGTATGTTTCTGTGAAGTACACACACACCCTTTTAACTTCAATGCGTGTGCGTGTGTTTATGTTTTTTGTTTATACATGTGTGTTTGAATATATGTGTGTGTGGTGTGCGGAATGTGCATGTATGTGAGTGAGTGTCCGTGTGTGACCGAATGGGTGTCTTTCAATGTGTTTTTAAGGTGTGTTTGTGTGTATGTGTGAGTGTGTGTGTGTGGGAAAGAGCGTGTGTGTGTGTCTCCATGTCCCTGTCTACCACTGTATGAAGGATTGCCTGAAACAGAAATCGATCACAGGGAAATACAACTCTGGGTGAAATCTCTTTCACCCAGGGGCGTTTCTATCTGTCTGAAACTGTCAATAACAGACCCGCCCTGACCGGCGGCACGCCCAGACACAAAGTCACACATACACAAACAACCACACACACAGATAAGGACTGATGAGACTCTGTATCCCAGTGATTGATGCAGGGAGATGACAGACTAAACCACAGCCATAACAAATTGACCCTGTCCCTGTCATGACCTAACTGAATATTGGCATCACTTAACTGAATACTGTCATCACCTAGCTGAACACTGTCATCACCTAACTGAATACTCTCATCGCCTAACTGAATACTGTCATCACCTAACTGAACACTGTCATCACCTAACTGAATACTGTCATCACCTAGCTGAACACTGTCATCACCTAACTGAATACTGTCATCGCCTAACTGAATACTGTCATCACCTAGCTGAATACTGTCATCACCTAGCTGAATACTGTCATCACCTAGCTGAATACTGTCACCTTCTAACTGAATACTGTCATCACCTAGCTGAATACTGTCATCACCTAGCTGAATACTGTCATCACCTAGCTGAATACTGTCATCACCTAACTGAATACTGTCATCACCTAGCTGAATACTGTCATCACCTAGCTGAATACTGTCATCACCTAACTGAATACTGTCATCACCTAACTGAATACTGCCATCACTTAACTGAATACTGTCATCACCTAGCTGAATACTGTCATCACCTAGCTGAATACTGTCATCACCTAACTGAACACTGTCATCACCTAACTGAATACTGTCATCGCCTAACTGAATACTGTCATCACTTAACTGAATACTGTCATCACCTAGCTGAATACTGTCATCACCTAGCTGAATACTGTCATCACCTAGCTGAATACTGTCATCACCTAGCTGAATACTGTCATCACCTAGCTGAATACTTTCATCACCTAGCTGAATACTTTCATCACCTAGCTGAATACTTTCATCACCTAGCTGAATACTGTCATCACCTAACTGAATACTGTCATCACTTAACTGAATACTGTCATCACCTAGCTGAATACTGTCATCACCTAGCTGAATACTGTCATCACCTAACTGAACACTGTCATCACCTAACTGAATACTGTCATCGCCTAACTGAATACTGTCATCACTTAACTGAATACTGTCATCACCTAGCTGAATACTGTCATCACCTAACTGAATACTGTCATCACCTAGCTGAATACTGTCATCACCTAGCTGAATACTGTCATCACCTAGCTGAATACTTTCATCACCTAGCTGAATACTGTCACCTTCTAACTGAAGACACATTTCTCTTCAATCCAAAACTGCACCCAGTAACGCACAGCACCAGTCCACACCCCCACACATCCTTTGGTTTACGTACTACTTTTTTCCAGTTGCTTAGACAAAGTTAGTGGAACCTGAAAATCAAGCATCAGAGCCACAGACCAGGTCTACACAAGTACAGGAATACCTTTGTCCTCACACTCAACATGTCTCGAAACTTGACACAGAAATTAAACATGATGTCACTTCTTCACCATGTCAGGTTCACATTGAGAGAGGCTCCACAGGGAGTTGAGAGGTTTCCATGGGTGTTTTTTTTGTGTTTGCAAATGTTTTCCCATTTTTGTTCTGTAGTTGTATTACTGTATTTTTGGTGTTGGTGTCCAGTGCACAATACAACCATTAGAAATGCATAGATGCATTGACTGATTTTACAACGTTGAAACAAATTCATATTTTTGTCAGTTTGCCGTACTGGTCTTTTTAACTCGATTTGATCAATATTTTTATGCACTTTAATCTAATAGCTCTGAAATGAAGTCCAGGCTATATCATTAGAAAAGTAGAAATGTTCAAAGTGTTGATTGAGTGCGACAGTGCGTAACTGATTCCAACGGAATGAGATTGTGCTATCCATGTGCGCCCCACACAATGGCAATATTGGTTTTTCATAAATGATTGGATTCTTTTGACTGAACTGTTTCATTTAACACAAGCTCAGAAGCGTGGTGCTGCATTTGTAGGTGCACATGTGAGTTGAGTTTAGGGTTTTGACTGAAAACATGAATCGTGTTTTAGAACTGGAAAGAATCGCTATACTCGTCTGAAGTATTTTATTCTTTTTGGCTATTTCCCTCCCTCCTCTCTTGCCTGCTAAAAACGATTTTTTCAATGTTTGCTAAGGCACTATCTTTGCAACCATTGCCTATTTATGCTAAACAACACACAATAACCAGATCATTATACCAAACCAGCAAAACATAGATCTAAGGCAAAAAGAAACAATTATTGACAAACTAGACAAATGCTTTCAAGAAATTTGTTTTTGCGCCAAACTGTACACGGCTACAATTGTTTGCAGAAGCGCATAAATCTCCACATGTGCCTTGATAGCAGAAATCAAAAAACCCTTGTGGCTTTTGATTTTCCTGTGAGCGGGGGCCAGGAAGATTAGCCTAGCATTTGTCACACGTAGAACTGTAAACACACACACAAAGAAGTCCACATGTGTGAAGTATAGATGTGTTTTCCAAACACAACACACTGTTGGTTCGTCTACGGGGGAAAAGTCAGTGCGCTTTAAGTCAAGTCTCTCTTGCTATTTGAGGAGATACATGACGAGTCTCTCTTGCTATTTGAGGAGATACATGACGAGTTTCTCTTGCTGTCTGAGGAGCTACATGACAAGTCTCTCTTGCTGTTTGAGGAGATACATGACGAGTCTCTCTTGTTGTCTGAGGACGACATGACGAGTCTCTCTTGCTGTTTTAGGAGATACATGATGAGTCGCTCTTGCTGTTTGAGGAGATACATGACGAGTCTCTCTTGCTGTCTGAGGAGCTACATGACAAGTCTCTCTTGCTGTCTGAGGAGATACATGACGAGTCTCTCTTGCTGTTTGAGGAGATACATGACGAGTCTCTCTTGCTGTTTGAAGAGATACATGACGAGTCTCTCTTGCTGTCTGAGGAGCTACATGACGAGTCTCTCTTGCTGTCTAAGGAGATATATGACGAGTCTCTCTTGCTGTCTGAGGAGCTACATGACGAGTCTCTCTTGCTGTTTGAGGAGATACATGACGAGTTTCTCTTGCTGTTTGAGGAGATACATGACGAGTCTCTCTTGCTGTCTGAGGAGATACATGACGAGTCTCTCTTGCTGTTTGAGGAGATACATGACGAGTCTCTCTTGCTGTTTGAGAAAATATATGACGAGTCGCTCTTGCTGTTTGGGAAGCGCTACATGAAACTTTTTGAAAAACAAATGTGCTTCTCTTCCCTGCTACTGTCACAACAAATAAAATAGTGATTTTCATTTAAACCATCAGTGTGTTATGCTGCTGGTGCTTATGCAAATGATTTGGGTGGTTTTGGTGCATCAAATGACTCAAAAACAATATTTTTAACAAGCTAGACTATTTTTCCAAAAACGTTTTGTTTAGTGTGAAGCTTTGTTGATTTGGTGTAAGCATAAATTGCTACTTGTTTCAACGATAGTGACTCAGCAATCAGAAAACACATAAACAGAATAAACGATATAAACCCGAAAAAAAAGGATGAGTTGGTGCCTCGTCCTGTAAGTCCAGTTTCTTTCTTGGGGCAGAAAACGTTACTGTAGAACAGACCAGACCTGCACAGAATCAACAGATGTGTTATTACAGTAATGGCACACACTGGGACTGGCTACCCTCCTGCCACACCACAGCTCAAATTATTGTCCCCTCTCACACATGCATACACACACACTTACTCACTCATACACATACACTCTCGCTCATACACACACACTCACTCATACACACGCTGTCGCTTACACACTGACGCTCTCGCTCGTAGACTCACACTCTCGCTCCTAAACACACACTCTCACTCATGCACGCACGGTCGCTCATACACACACATGCACACTCGCTCATATACACATGCTCTCAGTCACACACACACTCTCGCTCATACATGCACATATTAGTATAACGTATCCACTACAGTGGCCATACATCATGCTCACAGTAAGGGCAAGTCCGGTGACAGGAACATGAAGCAGTTTCAGCTTCCTGTGGACCAGGGCTGGGAGCCTCATTAGTTAGTACACACCGCTGCCTTCTGCTCTGCCTCGCTGGGTCACTATGCTAATTACACTCCAGGTGTTTAAGAAACCATGACCCCGCAGACGTTTAAGGAGCTGTGAGCTGAGTTTGTGTGGTTCACTGAGCACAGCTGGAGGGCTGGCGATCCAGGGGTTCTACACAAAACACTCAAAACAGAGGTTCCTTAGGCTGTAGAACCCTGTTTGGATCAGAGGAATATTTAACGGTTCTGAATAGCATCTTATAGTGTGAGGTGGAATGAATGTAATGCGCCAACTTAAGTTACATTTAGAAATAGAGGGTCCTAAAATGTTGCAATAGCGGTCCTTCATGAATACAACTTTTACTTCGGAATGTCTGATACATGGTAGATGTTATACTTACAACTTCGACTAAATGAGTGCTGGTGTTTTAGCAAAACCAACCTTGGTACTTGTAACTAAACATGTGCTGCTATGTTTCCACTAACATCCATTAGCAAACGTCACACCTCGGCTATGATGGACGTGTTTCCACTAAATAACGCTCAAATAAAATGATGACTCGTCATCAGGAGAGGATCATGCGAGGGAAAGATACTTACACTGATACTTATGACATCATCCGACCTGGACAAAGTACCAGAGGTCTTCCATGAAGTGGTGGAACTATTTTGTGCTGGCAGAGCTAGATCACACGAACAAACAAATTCTAATCTGCGGTTGCTTTGTGTCCATAAAAAGAGTCCCAGTCGATATTGTGCATCACTGGCCTCGTAGCCACGACCAAATCACTTTCAGCAATAACCCTCGCCACCTCGTGCTGAAGTCCAGAGTTTAGTCGAATGAGAATATTCTGGTAAGCCTTCGTATCTCTTCTATATCAATGTATTTACTGACGCATACTTTTTTACAGACCGTATCAGTGTGTGTCTTGGCGTGGAGGCAGGGAGGAGGGGTTAGGAGGGGTGAAGGGTGGGGGGCTTGTGGCGTCTCTGTGAGAATGGAGCAGCAACATAAACAGACAGTGGCGATCCAGCGCTCCTTATCCCCTGTCCGGCCAGCTCTGCATATATGGACGACTGCACATCAGCACAGCTGACAACATAACACAATGCACTGGTGCATGTGTCAGCACACACGCATGCTGAGAACTCTGAGAGAAAGACGCACACACCTGCGCGCGCCTACACACACCTTTGCGCACGCACACATACATACGTGCACGCCTGCACCTACACAGACCGACACGGGCACACTGACATACATGCACCAGTGCACACCTGACCACAGACGTGCACACACAGACGTGCACACACACACGCAAACACACAGACAGAAATGGGCAGATGACCCTTGGGTAACTCTTCTTATCAGTATAAGCCTTCCCAGCCCACAGGATAAGCAGTAGGAAGTACTGGAACACGCAGTTTGTATAGATTTCTAGAAACTGTGGAGCTAACATATTTCACATTTGAGCCATAAGGCTGGAGTTACAGTAGCGTTGGCTGGGGGAGCAACCTCACTGATTGGGCAGAACCCATTTTAGACACTCTTCCTGGTAGTTGAGGGTCTTCCTCGCCTATGGAAGGGAATATGCAACGTTTTCACCGTGTACCAGATTCACTGCGGATGAAATGGAAACAACTGAAAGCCGGTTTGTCAGTCACCGTAAATCCCACATGAGCGGAACTCACCAAACCATCGCACTCGTTTTCAACACACAAATTCTGCTCTTCTGCCTCTCTCTACCCAGAGCAACAGAGAGAGAGGGTAAAGCATATGGAGAGGATGGAAATAAGACAGACCTGTGTGGCAGACACACTGGCAGGGAATATATGGAAACCGCTATTGTCTAGCCCAGTCAAACCCTTCAGGGTTTGTGCTCCACGTACAGTTGAGACTGTGTGTGTGTACTACGCATGTGTGTACTGCATGTCTGTGTGCGTGTGTATTTTGTGTGTATGTTTTGTGAGTGTGTGTGTACTGTGTGTCTGCATGTGAGTGCGTGAGAAAGAGAGGGAGATCGCATGCATCCTGGCGTATGTGCGTGTGTTGAGTGCGGTTCTCAGGGTCTGTTTAAATGATGATAAGCCAGTTGGCCCTCTTAAGGCCCAACAATAAAATAAGTAAAAGGACCAAAGCCAGCTTGGCAAGCCTCTCTCCCAGTACAGGAGAGGGTTCTCTTGTTGACACCTTGTGCCTGTCACCAGTAAAGAACGACAGTAGCAAGTGTTTTATTCCAGAAGACAACATGAAGTTTACATGGCATGGCTGACGCTGTTAGTCTCGCTCTTGCGCAGTGACACGCACACTGGAAACGTTCTGGAGATGTTCTGCAAATGTACGGAGACGCAACTTTTTTCTCTATCCGCCTTCCCGCCTCCTCGTCTCTCCTTCCCTTCACGGGCCTCCAGACCTCCTGCAGATGCCATCAAGGTCAGTTGGTGAAGACCTTGAGATGTCCTGACCCTCCTCATCTTTCTCCGCATCCCTTATGATCCCTCATATCCTCCGTCATCCATCCATCACGCTCATGACCTCCTCCACTCCATCTCCCCACCTTCCCCACTGCCTCGGAACCCCTGCGAGCGAGGAGGGAGAGACATAACGAGGAGAGAGAAAGAGAGACAGCTTGTGAGAGAACGAGAGGGATGTGTACAGAGAGAGAAAGAGAGAAGGAAAACTTTAGATATTCGGGTAGTGCGTTGACTCCTGATGACCTCATATCCCTCTGTTGCTCTCTCTTCTGAACACTGGTCAAGTGACACCCTCCCAGGGTGAGAGGGGCTACAGCCGAACATGTCACCTGTCCCTCCTCAGTGACTGATGTCATACTGACTTTTATATGGAATGATGCTTTCGTGAATGATGGTTATATCCTGGAGTGAGCGAGACAGATATACTAAGAGAGGAGGGGGAGGAGGTTCTGAACAGGGAAAGAGCGGAGGGTAGAGAGAGGGGGACGGAAAGGGGTGGGGAGAGGAGGGGATCATGTACTGTACAGGGAAAGAGAGGGGAGGGGAATACTGTACAGGGATGCAAAGGAGGAGAGGGAGAGATAAGTGAGAGAGAGAGGTGGGGAAAGAGAGAGGGAGGGAGAGATAAAGAGAGAGAGCAAGAGAGGGAGGGTGAGAGAGAAAGAGAGAGAGTGAGAAAGAGAGAGGGAGAAAGCGAGAACAGAGAAAAAGACAGAAAGAGGGAGAGAGAGAGCAGGAGGGAGAGACAGAGGGAGCTATTTTAATTTTGAGAGTGGCTGTCGAGTGGACTGCAGAGCTGAGGAGAGGAGATAGATGGGAGACACGGCCTCAGAGAAGCCAGGACAGTTACTGAACCCAGAGCTCATTACAGCCTAGTTCTGTTGTTCATCCTCTGAGGAACTCTGTGAGGGGAGACAGGCACTCTGATTGGCCGTTAAATCCAATCCACAGCTGGGCTAATCTGCTGTCAGATGAGACCATTAGAATTAGACTAAGAAACAGATGGTATTGTGGGTACAGGAAGAGCATGATGTGACACTCGTGCTGGATGTTTTCATGGAATGTCAGTGAGGGTCTGAAACTAGACCGTGGATTGAGAGGAGAAGATGTCTAGTGTAGTATCAGAATAGACCGCTTTCACCCCCAACCCCTACACCGACGATATAATCCTCACTCCTCACCCCTCACTCCTCACCCCTCACTCCTCACCCCTCAAGCATCATCCTCTCATCTCTTCTCCCCACCTCTTGCCCCTTCCCTTCATTCCACCCCTCTCCGTTTCTCCCACACAAGCACACACAAAGGCTCCCACACACATACACGCGCGCCTACACGCACATATCCCAACACACGACTGAGAGGTGAAAGCAGCCATGTTGAAACAGGCTAGTTTCAGGGTAGAGGGGTAAGATGAAGCTGTGAATGCCTCACAAAGCAGGGCTTACTCTATTTTTTCAGTCTAGTCACTTACTGTCTCAGTGGTTTAATATAGACAGATAGGGGAGACGGAGGGGACACACATGCTCATCCAGCACCTTGACAGTCCCCTCGGAGGGTGACAGGGCAGACAGGGCGTTCCTGTGTGAGCAAAGCTTTGCCCTGGAGAGAGAGAGGGGTGGATTGGATTGGACTAGACTGAGCTGGACTAGGGAGCTGGGCTGAAACATGACACTGTGGTCCAGTTTTGGCTTGGTACCAGCTAAGACCAGCCACTGCTGCAGAACTCTGCTGATGATATATGAGGCACCAGCAATAATCTCTCAACTTCTTGCTCCCTCTCCCCCTCTCTGCCTCTCCACCCTCCGCTCTCTATACCTGAAGCTAAAGTATTCCATTGATCACTAGAGGCTGCTGTTTGTGTTGATTTGTAGTATTCTAGTCGATTATCCTACGTCGGTGTAAATTTGTCATGTAATGGGATGTAGCTGGTTGCCATGTGGCCGTTTAAACAAACCAATTAAAGGTTCTCAGAAATCTGGCTCTTCCCTTACCTCTTTCTCTCTATTTTTCTGTCCCTCTCTCCCTCCCTCTCTCTCTCTCTCTCTCTCTCTCTCTGTCTCCTTCTCCTTACACCCTCTTATGCAGTAGATAATGCTGGGACCACCATGTAAAAAGAGATTGATTATTCTGTTCTAAGTGACAACATTGGGAGAAGAGGAGGAGAGGAATATCCCAGGGAGGGGCAGGGGGGTTGAAAAATCGAATGGAAGCATGGAAACGTGAACACAAGCACGTCAGGGAGAGGCTTTGTGAATGGTCAGATGGATGGCTGGTTGGATAAGCGGATGGATGGACTGACTGACAGATGGATGAATGATCTTCAAGGGTAAAATGGCTGCCACACGTAAAAGCGGCAAATAAATGACTTCGTAATGAGAGCGAAGGATACGGGGGAAGAGATAACGAAACAGAAAATGATTTTAGCGATTACACAAAATTAAATGGAATCGTGTGGTTCCAGAGAAAGATATGGCGAGGCCGAGATAATGAACAGAGCGTGCAGGATCTCCCACAGGCCCCAGCAGACATGAAGCTGAGAGCGAATCATCACAGCTTCAGCTGAATGAAATGTACAGTCTGGGTACAAGAAATCATAGCAGCCCCCCTCCACCTCCCAGCCCACAGAGGGAAGAGACCGGTACCATGGAGCCCATCGTCCTGGAGACCAACCCTGCTTCTGATTGGCTGCACTGCTGTCAGCTCCATCATTTGGATCACTTCAATCATCTCCTGTGAAGATTAACAACAGTGGGTGGAGCACCACATGGGTTGCCAGTCAACGGAACAGTGGTCACAGTTCTTAGTTGGTTTTGAATCTATGTAATAAATAATCCTGAAGAAAGGCTGTTAATACAAAGAACAAATGGATCATATATGCTGTTTGTCCCTCAGCCAGCTTGGCAAGCTTCTGTCCCAGTACAGGAGAGGGTTCTCTTGTTGACACCTTGTGCCTGTCATCAGTAAAGAACGGCAGTAGTAGCAAGTGTTTCATTCCAGAAGACAACATGAAGCTTACATGGCATGGCTGACGCTGTTAGTCTCGCTCTTGCGCAGAGACACGCACGCTGGAAACGTTCCGGAGATGTTCTGCAAATGTACGGAGACGCAACTTTTTTCTCTATCCGCCGTCCAGCCTCCACAGTTCTTAGTTGGTTTTGAATCTATGTAATAAATAATCCTGAAGAAAGGCTGTTAATACAAAGAACAAATGGATCATATATGCTATATATACAAGATGTATTCACAATAACTATAAAAAAATGTAAATCTTTGGAGTACTGCAACCGATTTGGAATGTCATCTTGTCTAAAAGGTGGCACAGCAGTCACAACAGGGTGCGCTATGAAAGTCCTCTATATTTACTTATTTATAGGATTTATTTATTTAGGGTCCAGACTTGCTTTCTACCTGTTTTTGTTGTGGATGTGCCCCATTTAACTTGTTTTTGCTGCTTCTGATATTTCCTCTGGTGAATCTAAAAAGTTTCCTTCTTTCCAGCCTGACTATACGTATATCTATATATGTAGATATACATGCACATATTTCACTCACTCATATTCCCATTTCTCCAGATGGTCCACGCCCGTCCCTATTCTCTTCACTGCCCTCTCTCTCTCTCTCTCTCTCTCTCTCTCTCTCTCTCTCCTTCTCTCTCTTTCTCCACCCTCTGCTCTCCACCTCGCTTGTTCCACCAAAGCCCATCTTGGACAGGCGCCTTTCACTCTATCTCTCTGTCCCTCCCTTCCTCCCTCCCTCTTTCCACCTCTCTCTTTGTCCCAGAAAGACCTATGGGGAGAGACGGTGCGAGGGCGTGTGTTTCTCTATCTCCCCAGCGGCGAGGCTGGGCCAAGCGGTCGTTAGCGCCAGCAGTGATGTATCATGGGTAATCGCTTACACAGTTTGTTGTGATTAATTGATACTAATCACAAACACGGTTTGCGGTGATGGATCTCGACTGCAGCTCCGACACACAGGGAGAGAAGATCA
This sequence comes from Plecoglossus altivelis, assembly GCA_036571765.1. Classification (NCBI taxonomy): domain Eukaryota; kingdom Metazoa; phylum Chordata; class Actinopteri; order Osmeriformes; family Plecoglossidae; genus Plecoglossus; species Plecoglossus altivelis. The sequence goes on from BROE01000009.1 coordinate 7,347,824, forward strand.
GACACAGAGATCTGAGGAGGCCCTCAGAGCTCCAAGCTGCTCCATCTGGTGGGACTGGAGCTGACAAGGAGAAGGGAGGAGAGGAGGAGAGGAGAGCAGAGCAGAGAGGAGGGAAGGTGAGTAGAGGACAAGAAGGGCGGAGAGAAGAAGAGAGACGAGCAATGAGCAGAGAACAGAGAAGAGGGGAGAGGAGTGGGGAGGAGAGGAGAGGAGAGGAGAGGAGGGGGAGGAGAGGAGGAGAGAGAAGAGAAGAGAAGAGGAGGAGAGAAGCATCCCTCTTTGTTTGTTGATGAAAACAGCAACTGTTGTAGGTAGTGACTTTGCAAATCGATTGTTTGCAGTGAACAACAACTGAAGTGAGTTCCTGGAGCCGGTCTTCATGTCCCCCGCTGGAGAGAGGAGAGACAGGGTGTCTGTCATGGCTGGCTGCTTTCCAGAGCAGTCCTGAAGGTGCCCTTTCTGGCTCGAGAGCAGCACTTGTTGGTCCACGTGCTCTTCACCACCAGTCACCTCTGCAGGTAGTCATGGAGACCATTCCTCCTCCTTCTTCCTCTGTTCACCTTCCTCCTCCTGCTAATCCTTCTCCTCCTCCTCCTCATTCATCTACTCCCACTACTCCTAATCCTGCTCCTCGTGTTCCTGGACTCTTGACTGAGTGACAGTTTCCTCCCTGAGGGGTGTGGTAGTCTCTCTCCCCTGATCTAATATACACCCCCGCCCCCTCCTCACCCCCACCCCCTCCGTAGCAGAGAACCCCAAAGGAGAACCAAAATCCCATCATCTCTGTCTGTCACCATGGCATGCCTTCTCATTAGCATAATATTCCCATTCCCATGCTGCCTCACTCTTCCTGTATCAGACAAACTACACCAGGAATTATGGAGGCATTCTTCTTGTTCCCTTAGGTTTTAAATACACAGTATCTCTCTCTCTCTCTCTCTCTCTCTCTCTCTCTCTCTCTCTCTCTCTCTCTCCAGAACTAGCTCCTCTCCATTAGACTAATGAAATGAGTGAGGAGACAAAAGAGGAGAGAGAGAGACAGTAAGAGAAACAGACATAGAGACAGAAAGAGAGAGAGAGACAAAGATAGAGTAATCAAGCATGGAGCCAGTAGGCGATAAAGAGTGTTACAGAGGGTGAGAGATAGAGAGTTTGGGAGAGAGAGGAGAGAGAGAGTTAGGAGCAGCAGAGCATCACAGGGTGTGTTTACATGGGTGGGTGGTCACAGCTACTTATCAACATGATGGAGATGTGCTCCGCTGTTTCAGATGGGACCACGTGAGTTGAGGCAGCGATGGATGTTAGAATAGGCACGGACCAGGAGGGGATGTGAAATCCAGAATTGGAAGGAGGCTTAGTTCCACACCTCCATCCATCACCATGGAGGCTTGATGACAACCTGTCTAAGATTTGTGGATTGTTAATTAATCTCTCGTGACAGAGTTGGTATCTTCACATCAATTAATCTATTACAGGCAGAGGTAGGGCAGGAATTGAGGACCTCATGTAAAAATATACACCCTTGAATTAATTTAGATGGCTGGTGTCTGTTTGGCTTCAGGACTTATCAAGTCTTTTCAGTGCGTAATTTATTGACGTCCTGATGGTTTTTTTGGAATCAATGCTCATCTTGATCCCACCATATCACCCCCCCCCCCCCCCCTCCCCCGTACGTTCCAGACGGAAATGAATGACGGATGTAATCTCACTCCAAAGACTACTGCCTCACGAAAGTTAAGCACATACTCGTATGGCTCTCTCTAGTGGCCATAGGAAGAACTGCGGTCATGGTGGTGCCATAAATTAGGATTGTGCAAACAGGTCGTAATTGTGAATCTAGGTATTATTGGTTGGGATATAGATTCAGCGTTTCCGGAGTGGACCAAGCCGTATATTAGAGTACTAGCGAGCGGAAGAAGTCGTTAGGCTAGTCGAGGTCTCTCAAATTTGATCGAGAATATTTAGCTCGACATCAGCATTCCCCCCAACCCCCCATCGGGGGGGGGGGGGGGGGTGTTCTGGTGGGTTTGATTGGCTGGTAGGTGGCATTTAATTGCATTTAACAGTTCTCAACTCAGTTATTCAGTTCTCAACCTGGCAGAAAACGTACCTCTGAATTCCTGCTCCTTGTTATCCCTTAAATAAATATGAGGTGTTGGCTTGTGACGGCTGATACCGTCACAAGCCAACAGGGGGAAGTAATGCTCTAGAATGAGAGAATGGTCGGACTAGAGTCATAGGGAGAAGGGCTCCAGCCAGGGCAAAGGAGGAGATAATACACTATTCGTTATTTCCAAGCATCCCATTGGTTGGACGTTTTTGGGTGGTCTTCCTCCAAAATAACTGCTCCATATAAAACAGATGTAGAAGCGCTTCTCTCGTTCTTAAGGAGTTGAGTTCTTCCCAAACTGAAGGAATTGTTGTATTGCGAGATCATTTTCATATTGGATTACCGCTTCTGGAATATCATCACTAAAATCAATACAGCTGCCTTTACAACATACTCTTGCCAAAACGCAGTCAACTGATCTACATAAACTAGTATTTGTTGCTTTTGGGGATTCCTTTTTTTATACTTTATACCAGGATTATTTGACTCATGGCAAACTCCTGCCTTCAGATGTGTGGTTTTCTGCTCAGCTTTGTTGGCTGGGTAGGCATCCTGATCGCCACCGCCACCAACGACTGGGTGGTGACGTGCAAATACGGCATGAACACCTGTAAGAAGATGGACGAGCTGGGAGCCAAAGGCCTGTGGGCAGAGTGCGTCATCTCCACAGCCCTATACCACTGCATATCTCTGACCCAAATCCTGGAGCTGCCAGGTAAACCTACACCAGAGTCTTCTCTGCTTGTCATTTAAACATCTGGTGTACGGAGAAACCCGTCTGCACCGTAACAAATTTGTTTCGAATTTATGTGTGCAGTCAAAAGAAGCTTCTCTATTATGTCCACAGAAACGAACAAAAACATTTTACTGTCTGGTTTTGTTTCATTGCCGACAAATTTACATTGTGTTTTTACCTCTCCTTTCCCTAACGTTTTTACTGTATTTGTGTCTATGCGTTTGTCTGTTTATGTGTGCATGTGTGTGTGTATATACATGTGCTTCTGTGTGTGTCTGTGTCAAAACGTTTATGCGTGTGTTTGTGTGTGTGTTCAGCGTACATCCAGACGTCGAGAGCTCTGATGATCACAGGCTCTATCCTGGGTCTGCCTGCAGTGGGGCTCGTCCTCATGTCCATGCCCTGCATCAACCTGGGAGGAGAGCCAGAGAGTGCTAAGAACAAGCGCTCAGTCCTGGGGGGGGTCCTGCTGCTCCTTGTGGGTAAGACACTAAAACCCTCTCACTCCTGACGGCTGATCCCTCAACCTAGCTACTAAACTAGCTAACTGACCCATCAGGCTAGCACTAAACTAGCTAACTGACCTCTCAGCCTAGCTACTAAACTAGCTAACTGACCCCTCAGGCTAGCTACTAAACTAGCTAACTGGCCACTCAGCCTAGCAACTAAACTAGCTAACTGACCCCTCAACCTAGCTACTAAACTAGCTAACTGACCCCTCAGCCTAGCTACTAAACTAGCTAACTGACCGCTCAGGCTAGCTACTAAACTAGCTAACTGACCCCTCAGGGGTACTTATTAACTCCATACTGCTGTCATACTCTGCACTCTGTTCCATGAATACAATTAAATTGTTTACAATACAAACCTAATTTAGGCTAGTTAGTCATAGAATAATGTCTGAGTTTCCTGTCTGGAAACCCAGACCTTATGCCCAGCCCTGCTCCAGTCCCTGACCCCAGTCCCTGACCCCTGACCCCTGCCCGAGCACTACCTTGCTGAAACCTTAGACCACAAGCTCAAGTCCTTATGAGGTGCTGAGAGCAGAGGATACAAAACATGACTGACTTCCTCCCTCGAGTGTCACTGGAATCACACAGTGTACACACACACACACACACACACACACCAATGCACACAATTCCTGTCAGTGGATCCACCCCACCCTCTGAGTTCGGTGTGCATTCCTCCCCTCCCACCTCCTCCACACCCTCTCTGTTCCTGTTCACATTGGAACTTCAGCTGCTGCCCTACCCATCTGCTAGCGTGTGTGTGACAGTGTGTGTGTGACTGTGTGTGACTGTACGTGTGTGTGACTGCGTGTGTGACTGCATGTGTGACTGTGTATATTTATATCTCGCGGTTTTCCAACATCTATAGCCCACACGCTGGCCATGAAAAAACACTGTAAAAAAAAGTGTGATCGGGTTTCTATCCATATCCTCTCCATTTCTATGTCTTACTTCACAGAGTGAAACAAAACATGCAAATACTGTCATTTCATTTTCATTTATTCAAGTCTGCTTTGATGTGATTGTGTATTTGTTAGTGCCTGTGTGTTTATGTGCATGTCTGCAAATGCTTGATGTAGGTGTGTTCTAACCTTGTTCTGACCGTGCTCTAACCCCTCCAGCCATGTGTGGGATCGTGTCGACAGTGTGGTTTCCCATCGGAGCCCACCAGGAGCAGGGCCTCATGTCGTTTGGCTTCTCCCTGTACGCTGGTTGGGTGGGGGCCGCGCTCTGCCTGCTGGGGGGTTCCCTCATCACCTGCTGCTCCTCAGAGCCCCAACACCCCTACCAGGACAACGGCCGTTTCTACTACTCCAAACAGGGGGGCCCCACCCAGCCTCCGCCCTCTTCCAACCATGCCAAAAGTGCCCATGTCTGAGATTGACGCCAACGACAAGCCAACTAGCCAAGACAAACACACACACACACACACAGCTTTTACAGCTGAGCTCATCTCCCAGCATGCTTTGCAGGGGGTGTGTGGCACAGACTCGCCCCAGGTTAAGTAATTAGATAGGCATTCGAGGTGACGCCGGCAGACAAACCAGGGGTCCTTTCCAAACGCCGTGCCCTGATGGACTGAGCTTTCTAACTGATCTTTGTTTTTAATCGTTTTTTCTTCAATTGTATATCCTTCAATGTTAATGTGCTTTTTTCAACATAAAGATGTGTACCTTTTTTATATTTGGAGTTTGTTAAGAATACCAAATCAATTATATTTCTTTGAGCATTTCACATGTGTAAATAGGACAGGATCATTTGAAACCGAATCTGACTGCAGACATGGTAAGGTTTATGAAATGCTATCATTCTGTAAGACCACATTTTAGTTCACCATCCTGGCAGTGGTTATAAACAACATGCCAAGAGGTCTTCTATCTGATTCATCCAGCACATCAGGCCGAGTTAGCTGAGGTGAGCGTGTCTGAGTGTTCACTGGGGAGGGAAACCATTTCCAGCTGTCTCATATGGCTAACCAGAAACAGGGTTCTGACCTTGAGGGATGTGTCCAGACACCTGGCCCTGGGCCCCGCTGGTGATCAGAGGCCCCTGCCCCTCTTCAGCTCTACGTCAAGCAGCATCTCCAGACCTCTGCAGTGGGAGCCGCAGTTATTTATTATGATCTCCGTGTTCCAGTGTTGTTCCATTCTTGTTCCGTTGACGTACTGTTGTTTGGTTTGATGTAATAAAGCTGAGGATTCTGACTAAGACAGACGTGCGTGTCATCAGTGAGATCAGATCAGCCTTCTCTTTCCCTCACTCTCTCCTACCCATTTTCCATCCTCTGTCCCTCCCTTTATCTACCTCCATCTCTATTTCTCTCTTCTCCTCTCCCTATTTCGCTGTCTCTAGTGGCATGATTAAAATTTGACCCACATACACAGGAAGTTGAGGTGTGTGTGTGGGAGGGGGGGGGGAGGGGATGTCATGAATTTAGTAATCCTGTGCTGTGCTCTGCTCTGTCCATGTGGCTCCAGGACCTGCCGGTTATCTCTCGGTAGATAAACGAGGGTGATGTGGACGTGTGTGTCTGTTTTTAACGAGCTGCAGCTATTTATGTGTGAAAGAGAGAGAGAACGAGAGAGAGAGATAGTAAGATAGCAGTCAATGCATCATTGCCAGACTGTTCTATCAGTGTCCTTGTGCTGGATACACCAGAACAGAAGATTCTGTCCCCGGAGATTCACTCCCCAAGTCTCTTTCTCACCGTCTACACGTTTGCTAACGTTTGAGTGTACTCTGTGTGTCTTTGCGTGTGTTTTCTGGACGTGTGTGTGTGTGTTCAAATCCCTGAGTCAACTAACCAGACACAGCAAGGTAAAACAGGAGTCAGTCGTTTGGTATTTGCAATAAATATAACTTTCATTTTTGCATGGAGGCGATATCAACAACGCAGCAGAGAAGTGCACCAAGGAGCAGAGAATCAGACACAAGGAGGAAACCATAGAAAACATCAACATAACAAACCCCAACTACATTATACAACTTTAAATATAAATATACAGAGGAGGAAGGAACATCCAGGCAGCAAAGAGAGCCAGCGTCAACATGGCTGACAAGCTGGACACCCCCCGACACGCCAGGCCTGGACACAAAGCACAGGGGTAGCATGGCCACAATGCCATCTCCTAAGACCAAAGGAACAAATAGTAGCGGGCTTTAAAAGCAATAGTGGCAACATCTGTTGTTGTCAGTTGGATAATATGTGTCTTTTTATATAGAGTTATAATAAAATAGTTTTTTTTTACATACTTAAAGTAGTCCGCCCTAATTTCTAAACAGTTTAGTAGAATAAATGGTCTTGGTTCACAAAAAAGAAAAGGTCTTTAAACTGAGCCTTATCCTTCTAGCTAGACGGAAGTTGTTAAAAAACATACACCTTCCTGTCACACTTCCCTGTGATTTGATGACAACACAGGAAGTGAAACCCCGAATGAAGCTCCGCCTTGCCGGTCTGGAACGCGGTTTCAAACAAAACACAAAGGTTTGGAGACAGCTATAGAAAAATACTTCTTTTGTTAAAGTTTGATCCTGTGTGTCACCGTCTTCTATCTCTGCCGTCAGGTAGCCCTCAGAGGAGTGTTAACTCCAACTGCTGTATACTGGGTCAGATCAGGTTTGATGGGTCTGCCTCATAAAATTACAACACCCAGTGGTTAACTTACAGCCAGTGGTTAACACCCAGTGGTTAACTTACAGTCAAAGGATCGCGCAAATGGTCTGGACCATGTGAACATACGGAATCTAGCGCCTCATCGGGGGGGGCTCGGAGGGTTCACCGCATCGCCGATGAACCCGTTTCTAAGGGAACCATCCACTGTTGGGTTTGAACCCGCTCAGGTCAGCGGCTGCACCGTTCTAACGGCGCTCATCTTTCAGAAAGTAAACGATTGGCCGTGGGACTTTGGCTTGCTTTGTAAACAGAGGCTGTGGTAGAGGAGGTTGGGGTGGGGGGTCGATGGTAAAGCCCCCTTGCCCCGCCGTCGCCCCCCACCCTCACCCCCCTCCTCGAGGCTTGCTACATGTATTACTCTGTCAAACATGCACCTGGGTACCCTAGACCTAGCCTGGACCTGGTTAAAGCCCAGAGTTTGGGGTTGGTTCAGTAGGGCTAGGCTTTAGCTTAGAGATGTCATTAGGTTCGGAGCTGTCCGTGTGACTTGTTTTTCATGTCTGCTATGTCACACGTTCATCGGGCACCCAGGGCCAGGGGTTAAGGGTCAGATGGTTTGGGGTTGGGCGTTGTAGTGAGTTCTATAGTATCCTGCGTGGTCAGTCACCACATGCACAGACAACAGCTAGGATAGGAGCTACATGCTTGACAGCATGCTACACAGTCACCACACAACCACGTGGAGGCACGAAAACCCAAACCACACACACAGAAACCGCCACAAACTTGTGCACGCACACATGCACACGGACACTCATGCACATACGTGCGCACCCACAGAAATTCACAAAAGAAGATAAAGCGCTCATTCAACACAAGGGCCATGTCCCTTGTTCATTTTGGCTGAGTTATGAATGTAAGGAAAGTATGGTTTGGCTGAGTTGGATGTGTATGTGTGTGTTTGGATTAAATAGGGATTGGCATACGATGTCATACAATCATTCAGAGAGTAACACAGGCAAGCCCAGAACTGACCAGAGGAAGCTCTGGGAAGTGTAGTTCAAGGGGAAACTGGAGTAGGGGTTGGCCGTCAGGGGTCAGGGCTAGCGTGGCATTCAGTTTAGTGCATTTGACATGTAAGGCTTCCCCAGGAGGGGCCAATGCAGCAGCAGGGGCTGGAGGCTGGGGTGAGGATATGGGCCGAGGACATGGGCTGAGGTAAGGACATGGTCTGGAGAGAGGACACGGGCTGCAGTGGGGGGAACGAGGAAGAGGGTGGGGCCAGAGGTCACGGCAAGGGCATGGGAGAGCCAACGGGTTTCCTTGTACAGTCTACGGGGAGGACCAGAAAGATACGATCACACAGAAATCCACCCACAAGACGGCAAGAGAAGAGGATGGAAGAACGAAAAGTAACAGAGGAGGAGGAGATGCAGAGGAGGAGGAGGAGAGAAGAACCAGGCAGAGAGGAGAAGGACAGGCAACAGAAAACCACACAGCAGAACAGGGCACAGCAGACAGTAACAGCAGACAACTAGCTAGCCATGCAGTTAGCACTTCAAAGTTCCGTCTATCTCTCAGTTTGGCTCTCCTTCCCTCTCCCCCTGTCTCCCTCTGTCTCCCTCTCTCTTTCTTACTCCCCTTTTCTTTATTCTCTCTCTTTTTTGTTCCTCCATTTTTGGAAAGGTAAAGCTGACAGGTGCAGGTTGTGTGTGTGTCTCTGTGTGTGTGCATATGCTAACTACGGGACTACCTTGACCAAAAAGTAAGAACAACACAAATGTATGTTTGTAAGAAGAGAAAAAGCATAATGGCTACAAAAAAACGATATTTTCGCCATTAGTGTACACATAAGTGTACACACATACGCACACACACACATGAAGGCACTAGTGCAAGCCAAGTCCAATTACTATTTGTGACTGAAAACATCGATGCCCTTCTTGTACAGTACATCATTCATTCAGTGTGTGTAAGTATGTGTCTGGTAAGAGAGAGAGAAGATGAGAGAGAAAGACAGAGAGACAGAGAGAGAGCGAGAAAGAGGGAGATTGTGAAAGGTGGGGAGGAAAAGTACTGTGTGTTTTAGTGTGTGTACCACACACAAGTTACCTAGAATCTCACTGGATGATTTGGTCACGATTTTGGTCTATTTTAATAAACACACACACACACCCTTACGCACAAATGCACACACACTCACACACACAGTAACATGATTGGTCCACAGAACAAATCATGAGTATTAGCTAACAGGACTGGTCTGGCTGGTGTTCTACTCTTCTGTTTAAATAGGCCTGTTCAGCAGTGTGTGTGTGAGTGCGTTTGTGTGTGTATACAGCTGGTTTCTGTCCATCATAGATAAGAAGAGCAGAGCAAAGCAACAAATCAGACACCTGGACACAGGAAGTGACCCAGGGCTCGGTGCTTTAACATCTTCCTGTGTGTGTGTTGAAACAGGAAGAGGGTTGCTGACGCATCTCATCGTTCTACTTTAACACTACCCTTTCTCTCTCCCTCTCTTTCTTTTACACTCTGACTGTTTCTATGAATCAAGGAAAACCAAACACGGTGCTGACACTCTGTCAACACATTGGAGTTTCAGAGTAAACTAAACACACTAACTTTCTTCCTTCCTTTCTCACTCTCTCGTCCTAAACCTGATCTGCTGACAGGGTAAGAAACACTGGGACAAGGCAGACAACAACAGGCATTGCTGAACAACCAAACCAATCAAACAAAATTTGACAATCCAGTCCATGGGTGAAATCAAACACACACACACACACCGTCCCCTGGCAGCAAACAGGCAGTACATTCAGGGCAACATCAAGTCAGTCTCTTCAGAAATCCATCGGATCATCCTCCGCCAGCCCATGATTGGCTATGCTCTTAGCCCCGCCCTTCGGTGCTGTCCCATCCTCTCCACCCGTGTTGGCAGGGGGTGGTGTCAGCCCCGACCCCCCCTCAGGGGCCCCCCAAGCGTCGTTGGTGGGGGGGTAAAAGTCGTCGTCGAAGCCGGTGAATCCCTCGTCCACGCCCTGGTCGTAGCGCTGGTAGGTGGAGGCGTGGGCCTCCTGTTGCCTGGCTGTGATCTCCAGAGTACTGTTCCACATGCCGTAGCCAAAGTAGATGAGCACACCTGGAGACACAGACATGCGCAAACACACACACACACTTTTTTAACGCACGGTTTAACCTTCTGTCCATCCCTAGCCCTAGCATTCATGCTTGAACCTTGCGACCATTCCCTGCAAATAAACCTGCTCTTCCCACTCAGACTGAGTCAGTGTGCTTCCTTCACCCCAGGGTGAGGAAAGGCTAACAGAATGTTCTCCTACGATCCCACTCACATGGCAACTAACCACCCCCCAGAGCACCAACCCACTGGAAGAAGGAAAATAATGCACTGCACCTTCTGCTCCTACATTGAAAAGAGTCCAGTCAGCTTGCTTACTTTACATTACGCAACAATAAAAAGGGTAAAAACATAAGAAAAAATGTGTTGCAAAGAGCAGGAGACAAAGCCGTAGCATAAGAATATGCCATGAAAGTAGTAGTAGATTACTAGATAAGAAGATAAGTAGTAGAATAGGTAGTAGACTGATGGTGGAGGGAAGAATATTAAATCAATCAGTGGCCCTTCCGCTTACCCACAAGGCACCAGATAGCGAAACGAATCCAGGTGATGGCGGACAGCTTGAGCATGAGGTAGATGTTGACGAGCATGGCGGAGGCGGGGACAAAAGGAACGCAGGGGGCCATGTACGGCAGACGCTTTGGGTTTTCTGGCTGCTGGAGGATGATGACAACCAGCAGGGTGATGAAGATAATGAGGAAGACTAGCAACAGAACCGCCCACCAGCGCCCCTCGCCGATGTAGCCGGCTCCTGTGGAGAGAAGGAGGTTGATGTGGAGGAGGAAAAGGAGGTAGAAATGAGGAGGATGGAGGAGGAGTAGCAGGAGGAAGAGGAGGAGAACATTTTACTTTCCCTTTAGTCGAACATACACTTTATTTATTCACTATACAGATGTAGCATTTGACACAACAGAAATGTTTATTTGTGTGCGAAAGACCAGAAGTCGGTGGTGACAGACAAGGCCTGAAACGTTCTGGCCAGCAGTGCTCCTCTGCTCACCAAAGATGATGAAGGAGCAGAAGATGAAGAAGAGGATGAAGAGCAGAAGCACGCACACGGTCACCGTCTTCCCCGTGACAACGGTGGGACGGTCCATCTTCCCCGGGAGGCCCAATCGGATCCTCAGAGTGTAGTAACGTGGACCAATGAGCTTCTTCAACCGCCGGGAGAACCCGGTTTCCGACTCCTCTGATTCGATGCCCGTCGTCATGTCGACCGTGCCATAATTAGGGTGGCTGGCTGCATACGTGGTCTTGTCAGGTTTGCCGATCAGCATCTCATTATCGCCAAGCGACGGGAGGTTTTTGGCTCCACAGGTGTTGGTGACCATGCCTCCATACTCATCAGCTTCACTGATTGGTGAGCAGGCATCCTTCTCACACTCGGCTAGCACACCTTCCTTCTTCCTGTTGTTCTGTTCCTCGGACAGGAAGTTGACGAAGCCATGGATGTCACTCTCGGGCTGGTAGCGTAGCAGGAGCACACACAGACTAACCTACACACACACACACACATTAGACCAGACCAGACCAGACTAAAGCAGACCAGACTAGACCAGACTCTAGGCCAGCACAGTCTATGTCCTCATCTGTAAGGATGTGTGTGAAGGGGACTGCTGTGAGGCTGGAGGAGTCTCACCAGAGTGTATGCCAGCAGGGTGCCGATGGACATCATCTCTATCAGGTCTCTCAGGCTGACCAGCAGAGACAGCAGAGCAGCCAGACATCCTGACACCACACATGCCACTGCAGGTGTCTCTGTGTAGGGAGACACGCTGGCCAGGAACCTACACACAGACACACAGACACACAGAAACACAAACACACGCAGACACATATACACAGGCACACAATTAGACACACATGCACACATACCCACACAAAAACACAGGTACATACACAGCAAAAGATTTAAGAACATAAATACATTAGCAAGGCTAATAACAAAAACTATGGCAAAGAAGTATGTGTGTGTCTACTGGTGTTCATGCATGTGTGCAAAACTGTGTGCCTCTGAAGTCTTCAGAGTGTGCGACTGTGTGTGTTCACGAGTGTGTGTGGATTGATTGGGTGTGTGTTCATTTTTCATTTTATTCACTTCAGCAGACATTGAAAGCACATTAGAAAACTAAGCATGCATTCTAATTATGACTGTAATTCTACAGTATTTCGGTGATCAGAGTAAAAGAACAGTCTGTGTTTACTCGCAGTATCACAAAGTAACCACATCTCCAAATAGGCATGCTGGACTGAAGTAACATTACAAGGACTTACAATACTACAGCACTACACTACATTGTGTGACGCTACTCCACAATACTACAGTAGAACTACGGTGCAACAAAGGTATCTCAATTTCTTAAGTATGTCGCAACAACGTCTCGATTATAGTGGCTGGCTGACTGATGCTTGGTGAACAATAATAAAAGTAGTCTAGTGCAGTGCTGTCATGACCCCTATGGTCCTCTCCTGCAGTCTCACTATGGTGTCTCAGTTCCAGTAGCACCTGGAAAAGTGCCAGCACTCAGTAAAGTGTGTTCACCTGTGTGTTTATGTTGGTGTTCACTGGATACCATGTGCTATGAGTGTGCATGTGTGTGTATTTGAATGTGTATGGCTGCGCATGTTCATGCGTGTGGGCTTCTAAGCGTTCACGTTTGTGACCATGCACGCGGTCAAGTTCACGAGCCTGTGAGTGTGTTTGTGTGTTCGTGATCACGTGTGAATAGTGGTGTGTTCATGCGTGTGTTCATGTGTGTGTTTATGTATCTCTTGATGTGTGTGTGTGTGTGTGTGGTGACTCACTTGAAGAGCAGGCCGTCCCCTGCCATGGCGTAGATGACCCTGGGCATGGGGAACAGTGATCCCAGCAGGGACACAGTCAGCCCAGCGATGGAGCCCACAGCCACTATGTACTTAGCGAACAGGCAGCCGTGCATGGCAAACATCTCCATCAGAGGAGCGTCTGCATCAATCTCACTGTAGGGGACCATCAGAGTCAGGACCACCGACACCTGGGAGACCACACACACAAACACATACATGGGTTAGACACACACGCAGTTCACACATGCACACACACGGGTTAGACACACACACACAGGTTAGACACACACACACACACACAGGTCAGACACACACACACACAGGTCAGACACACACATACAGGTCAGGCACACATACACACAGGTAAGACACACACAAATCAAGTCAGACACACACACACACAAACACAGCTCAGACACACACGCATGGGGCACACACACAGATGGGTCAGACACACACATAGGTCAGACATACACACATGTACATGGGTCAGACGCACATGTACACGGGTCAGACACCCACACACACAGGTCAGACACACACGCATACAGGTCAGACACACATGCATGGGTCAAACGCACACGGGCCAGACACACACACACACAGGTCAGACACACACGAATGGGTCAAACGCACACGGGCCAGACACACACACGCACGGGCACGCACTCACACACAGGATCGCACGTACACACACATGGCTAGAATCAAACTACAATAATGTGCAAACTCACATTTGTGTGTGTGTGCGTGTCTGAATCAAATGTATGTGATGTCCATGAGTAAGAAGTGTACAATTATACTGGCCCATCAGTCCGATAGAGAGCGTGTGCAATGAGAGATCATGGAGAAATACACATAGAAGCAAGAAGACCAGCAGTCACTAACAGGAGCCTATCAAAACTAGTCATCCTCCCACAGACATGTCAGCCAATCAGAGAGTCACACTTGCACAGATCAAACCTTGACCAATCCCAGCCATCGTCATTATGGTCCCTTATGAGGAGGAAAGTAAATACACAGCCTTCCTCTAGGAAAGACCTTCTAAATATTAGGAGGAAGAGATGAACAGGAAGGGAAAGAGAAACCGATAGGAAGAGGAGATGTAGGATAGAGTGAGAGAGAGAGAGAGAAAGAGAGAGAGAGAGAGAGGGATGTAGAGAGAGATAAAAAACACAAGCGAGCGAAGAATGCATGAAGTGACACAACAGCAGAGAGAGAATACAAGGTTGGGGAAAGAAAAATTGAGATATAGAGTGGGTGAGAGAAAAAGAGACAGAGCGAGGGACAGAGAGTGAGAGAGACTAATAAACAGAGGATGGGCACCGCCTAAGGCTATAAGCTAGAGCTTCCTCAAACTCACTGCTTATTGGCAACCCATAGCTGGGTAACCATAGTAACAACCAACCCCCAAAAAACTTGGGTGTGTTCTTCGATCAGAATCAGCAAAGATCTGGGATTGAAGATCCCAGAGGAGACAGACTGACACACAAGAAGCTAAACCAAAGGACAAGGATGTTTAGAAAGAGCAGTCTGAGGGGTTTGAAAGGGATCGTGACCCTCATCTGGCCAATCAGAACTCTTCATTATTAAAGACGAGAAGGAGAGGAGACAGAGGCAGAGGCAGAGTGTAAACTGGGTGTTATGCCTCTCATGAGGCATATGGTGTGTGTGCGCGTCTGTGTGTATGTTCCTTAATGTGTGTGTGTGTGTGTGTATGCCTGAGTGTGTGTGTACTCACAGAGACGTAGGCGGTGAGGCAGGTGACGAGCGAGGCGGTGATGGCGTAAGGGATGGAGGTGTTGGGGCTCTTGGCTTCCTCTCCTGTCGTGGCAATGATGTCGAAGCCAATGAAGGCGTAGAAGCAGGTGGCCGCTCCCTGCATCACCTGCACACACACACACACAGACACACACAAGCAGACACACACAAGCAGACACGCGCAAATAGGTTGGATGGTTACCGATATGTGTGATTGTCTGCCTGTTCATGTGCCTATATATGTGTGTATGTCTGTGGATGTGTGCGTGTATACATGAGGCCGTACCCCCGACCACCCAAAGGGTAGGAAACGTCCCTCGTCCCAGTTGGCGCCGTCGACGAAGAACATTCCGGCGATCATGATGAACACCCAGACCATGAGGTTGATGACGTTGAGAATGTTGTTAAAGCCAACTGAGTTCTTCACCCCCAGAGCCACGATCACCGTCACCAGGATGGCTATCAGCAGGGCCAGCAGATCTGGATATGACTGCTCTCCCTTACCTGGGGGACACACAGTCACACACAGTCATACACACACAGTCACACACAGTCAAATACACACAAATATATTATTTGCACACATTAATTTACAGTCAGTCAGTCAGTCAGTCAGCCACCTAATCAGTCAGTCAGTCAATCAGTCTGTCATTTATCCAGCTCTTCAGCCAGTCAGTCACTCAGCCAGTCAGTCAGTCAATCAGCCAGTCAGTCAGTCCGTCATTCAGCCAGCCATCCAGTCAGTCAGTCAGTCAGTCAGTCAGTCAGTCCTTCTGCCAGTCAGATGATGGCTGCATGTTTCAGATTTCACACACTCGGACCGGACTAACCTGGATTCCAGAGCTGATGTCTTCAGATAAGACACATGTTCAACACACACACACACGTACGCGCACACACATGTTCAACACACACAAAAGCACAGATCCCTCTCCTCTCACCTAGACCATTGAGTGTCCCAATGTGTGTAGTCATGAAGTTGCTGATGCTGTGATTGGCTAGCGAGTCAGCCATGCTGCTGAGGGCCGACGCCCCCGCAGCTGTACCAATCAGGTACTCCAGGATCAGGTTCCAGCCAATGAAAAAGGCCACACACTCGCCCACCGTCACGTAGCTGTAGGTGTAGGCGGAGCCTGTGGTCTTAGGCACACGCACCCCAAACTCTGCATAACACACTCCTGTGAGGGGAGGAGATTCACACACACAAATGATGTGTATGTTACAGAAACACAAGCTCCTAGCCTTTTTCCTAAGGAAGAATCTGACAGATCGCCATGTGCAGCAGGCCTGGTCTCCAGCCTTCCTCTCTTCCTCATCATCACTCCCGTGATAATAACCTTGCTCTGTTGTCATGTTTTCCCTCAGTCGTGTGGTTAGCATTCCCCTGCTTTCACACAGACCCCCCTGCTCACCTTAACAAACACAAGCCCTTCAGTGCAACATCAGCCAGAAACTTTACCGCAACTCCAACAAGTTCAAATCCAACAGATATGCAACAATCGAGTTAACGGGCACCGCCTCACCTGAAAGTATTGAGGCCACCGCGGCGATAATGAAGGACACGATGACCCCTGGCCCCGCCATCTCCTTGGCAACCAGGCCGGAGACCACGTACATGCCCGTGCCGACACAGCTACCCACGCCTAGCGACACCAGGTCCACTGTGGACAGGACCCGGGCCAGCCTGGTCCCGTGGGCACCGGTGGCGGTCGCGCCCGAATCCAACATGGACTCCACAGGCTTGGTCCTCAGCACCCTGGAGGTGAAGGTGTGCCAGGCCGCACCCCATTGGACCCTCCGAGGGTCCAGCTTACCCACCAGGCCTGAGGCCATCCTGAGGACAGGGGCAGGGGGCAGGGGGGCGAGGAGGGGGACCCAAGCAGGGAGGAGGAACCAGAAGCTGATTAAGGAAAGTTCTCTCTCTCGCTCTCTCTCTCTCTGTCTATCAGGAGGAGAGAGGTTTGTGGAGGACTGCGAATCTGTAAGGTTCCTTGGCTGGATGACAGGGTGGGACCAGGAGGTCTGTTGAAAGGTCTGTCTCTTGTTTGTCTTTCTTCTGTCTGGTTAGTGGAGGTTCATCCTAATAGTTGTCTAGGACAGTGAGGGATCTGTGGGAGATAGCAAAGGTTGCTGTTAGACATGTATTACATGCTGTGCGATGTGTAAATATAGGGGTAAAGAAACACACACTCACACACACACACATACAGGGCCTACCTGAATAAAGAAGTAACTAATTAACACCCTCTTCTCCATAGTCCCGTTGCTATAGTGACCATTCTCATTAGTTTGCTGCTAGCACATGACGGATCATTGCCACCTCTGTTTGTGTGCGTCAACGTGTGTACGTGTGCATCCTTGTGTGTCTGCATCTGTGTCTGTGTGTGTGTGTGTGTAGGTGTGTGTGTCTGGGTGCGTGTTCATGCACAGCACTGTCGGTCCGTAACATCGGTGTTTTGTTTGATATGAAATCAGATCCCAACCAGGTCCAGACATCTTCAGGTGAACCTTTGGACACATCATTTCTAACAGCATCAATTTCTAACTTCCTGAAACCGTTTGGGAGGCACTCACCATACATCTTCCTGACACATTTCCTAAGATCGTGCTACGCTCAGGATTTTAAGACTTGGTGAAATAAAACTGACTACACATCACTCGTGTGTATTTTGGCAGAAGATAACTACCAATGAGCAGACATGGGAGCAGTTTGTTTCTCTCAACCTCGCTCTGTCACATTCTACCTGGCTCTGTCACTCTTTCTACTCTCGGTAGAATGGGACACTCACTAACCACTACCACGAAGAGGAGCGGCAAATCATTCATTTACCAATCACACATACACACAAACACACACACACACAAACACACACACACGTAGGTAACACGGAGCCATCAAACACTTAAAAGAGCTGCAATTACCCAGCTGTATAACAACAGTGTTTAGGAGGGGGTCTATTGTCACTACATTTAGATTGTGCCTGTATGTGTGCTTGTGTATGTGTGTGTGTGTGTGTGTGTGTGTGTGCTTGTGTATGTGTGTGTGCGCGTGCGTGTGTGTGTGAGCAGAATGTTGACTCTAGTCAAAACTGTTAGTCCAAAGCAAGGCCCAGTGATGTTGTATGGAGCCACGAGGGGAGACGTGTGGTGGGAGAAGCTGGGGGGGAGGGTGGAGAAAGTGTGAGTGGAAGTATAGAGGAATGAAAAGAATGGATGTGCTGGGAAGGAGGGATGAGAGAGGATGATAGCTTAGGATGGGAGAGGGTGAGGATGATGGAGCTAAAAGAGAGACAGAGAGAGGGAAAAAAGAGAGACAGAAACCAACCGACAGACAGGCCAAGATATATATATATGTGTGAAATGTGTGTATACACTGGTGAACACAACAACGATATAACCTGATAGAAGTGACATTATGGGGAGGGGCAGGACTACTGAGGTTTAAAACATTTCTAATAACATGCTCTGGTAGAAAGGAAGATGGAGATAAGATCACACTGTCGGTAAAGCTCAAACAGGACGACTCAAGTCTCAGCTGCAAGGACATGCAAGGTGAAGCATGGGATTCAACAGCCATGTCCACGGAGGATATGTCCTGACAAAGATGGAGGGAGGGAGAGAAAGCGAGGGAAGGAGATGATGAGAGAGAGAGGGAGAGAGAGAGAGAGAGAGAGAGAGACAGAGAAGACCAATACCCTAGACAGCTTAATAGGATCTAAGCAGCACTCACATCCATACCAGCAGCAGAGTAAACAAACAAGTCGTTATCATGTCAACGATTGCTGATCAATATCCAATCAACCACTGACATCACTTCCTGTCTGCAGCCAGCTTCCCATCCAATTGTCTGTCAGAGTCTAGTCAGCAGTGACAGAGCTAATGGCTGCAGTCCGCCCCCGCCCCTGCCACACCACAGGATTAATATCCTGATTGAACTTCCGCTGCCCATAGACTTTAAGTTTTAATTCAGCTAATAGCTTTGATTTACTCCAACCTGGCAACCCGCCCTGCTCAGAACCCACCCTGGCAACCTGCCCTGGAACTCTGAGTGGCTCGCAGACAGAAGGCAGCTAACTCATCTTCGTACTGTAGGGCCTGAGTCAGGGGAAATGGAGTCTTGATATCTCTCCGTGATACTGTCAGGGTTTTTTTGTCTCTCTCTCTTCATCCCTCTCTTTCTCTTACTCTCTCTCTCACTCACTCCCTCTCTCTCATCTCTCATCCTTTTGACGTACTAGACTGCGTCTCAGAGAACATGCCCCTTAATTAAAGTGGTTTCATTCTCTCCGAGATCTCAGAAAAGACACTCCAGTCAAACCCTGCCTTCCTGCCTGCCTGCCTGTCTTTCTGCCTGTCTGCTTGTTTGACTCCATGCCTGTATCCCTGCTAGTCTGTCTGTGAAGCAGAGAGAATATGTGATACAGCTTCCTAAGTCTTAACAGCACGAGCAGTTAAACTCTTCTCTCTGTGTTACATAATCTTGACAACATAGGTATTATGTGTCATGTGTGTGGCACGACAATGCCTGTGGGGCGTAGCTGTATGTGTGTGTGTGTGTGTGTGTGTGTGTGTGTGTATGTGTGTGTGGCATGACAATGCCTCCGGGGAATGGCTGTGCGTATGTGTGTGTGTGTGTGCCTGTGCATGAGGCACCACAATGCTTACAGGGAATGACCGTATGGCTGAGCAATTTCCAGGGCAGGATTTATGGGTACCAGACACTAGACCTTGGTATAAGGCCTCCAACAGTCCCTAAATACCCCCCCCCCCCCC
>BROE01000009.1:7367633-7408548 GCA_036571765.1 Plecoglossus altivelis
TCCCCCCATCCACCTCCCCCCTTCCCCTTCTCCATCCTCCCCTCCGTTCCCCCAGCACTGGCACAGACAGAACCATGGGCAGAGACAGAGAAGCCTGCATCCGGAATGACCCCGTCTGCCCCCTCCCCAGACAGGTCCTGCCAGCCGGGATAAGTACAGACGGCATGCTGGGATAGAGGAGACAGGAGGCATAAATAAAGATGAGCAGAGCCTTGGTGTTTCCAGAGCAGCTCCCTCTCTGTCCATCCCCTCCGCAGCACCAGCAGGGACGGGCCCGCTGCTCGCTTAAATAGGCTCCCACACAACCACACACACAAATGAAGGTCCGTCGCCGCAATAACCCAACGTTGGCATCCCTCCCCCCGCCCCCTTCTCTTCTGTCTCCCCTCTCTCTCCACCCAATCATCCCTCTATCCCTCCACCCAAACCCTCCACCCCCATCCCTCCCTCCCCTCTCCCCTCCTCCCCCTCCGCTCCTCCCCCCCCTCCCCCCCTCCCGTCACTCCTCCTTTCCCTCTCTCTTCCCTCCTCTCTCTCTCTCGCCCATCGTTCCCCAACACCTTGATTCTACAGTCTACTGTACTGTAGCTGACCTTGTATTCCATTGCCATGGTACCCATGTGAGCCAGACCCCCTGAGCCCTCATCGCCAGTGAGTCTGCCAGAAGCAGTGCTCCTTCAGCAACACCCCCCATCCCCCCACCCATCCACACACTCACACACACACCAGTTGGAGCCTCTGTCCTTGGCACCAGTGGGCATGTCACACCAGCCTGCCACGTACCCACTAAAACAGGGGCACATGTCCACTGCACTAGCCTCTCTCCTCCTCCATGACTCTCGCCTGCTGTCTCTCTTCCTCTCCCCTCGTTCAGCTGCTCCTCCCCTTTCCTCCTCTGGACTCCTCTGTCCTCTCCTTGGCTGCTCTCTCCTCTCACCTCCTCCTTTTCTCTGCTACATGGACATGTCATCTCCATCCCCCCTCTCCGTGGAGGAGGGCTACCACCCCCCCCCCACACACACACACACACACACACTGTGACCTGTCCTTTCCAAATCTATGAGCTCCAGGCTGAAGAGATAGAATGTGCGGAGAACATGAAAGACGCCATTCGGGTGACAAGACACACAAACACACACACATATGGTCACATTGTAATATATATTACACAGGACATCAGATTAGACTGTACTTTACACAAACCTCTCTCACATGAATCAGCCCTAAGGGCCTGTTTTATGTTCAGTAACCCCTACACACACACACACACATTTCCACTCAGACGTGCTCCACACACGCAGTGATCTTATTGTGTTAGCTTTTATACACAGGCGGGTCCAGTGACGTCAGCGGAGCCAATGACCAAAGGTGGGGAGGGGGGGGGGGGGGGGGGGGCATAGAGCTCTCTCATTCACAAACAGGATTAGTGTGTGTGTGTGTGTTTGTCAGTGAGTCACACCTGCGCGCCACAATAGGCCTCAGGCTGTGATCTCATTGACAGACACACAATAGACACACTGGCTATCCATCTTAGACACACACACACACACTCAAACAAACATTGACTGAGACGCACATGGGATTATCTGCTTGGAAATGGAGCTTCAAAGATGCAGTCACACAATGAGAGAGAAGGCAAAATGCACACACACACACACACACACACACACACACACACACACACACACACACACACATAGACACACACACAAACCGAGAACCACTTAGGTCAGCAAAGGTAAAAGTGACTTTTACTGTAGTAAACTTAACCTAATAATTGCTCCATGAGAGTTTTATTGCCAGACATACTTTCTGATAAACTATCCTCATAACGGATAATTGTTCGGTTTGTTTTTTCGGTAACGCTAATGGAGTAAATGGAGTCAATCCAAGGCTGGTGAGGGGGCGTAGGGATATTCTTTGAAATACAGCGCGCTACCGAGTCTCGCCACCGAACGGAAAAGACTTTCGCCGATGTGTTCCCAGCGCCATGGAGACGATAACATCTGTTGTATTGTGTAATGACATGAAGACCGAGACCGTCAACATACTCACGAGCACCACCGCTAATGAGAGCCGGTTCAGAACCACGGAGAGCGCCACATCGTTAGGCACAGAGAGCGAGGGGGGAGGGGGCAAGATGGTAAAGTGATATTAAACCTGACTAGATAACGGAAGAGAGGGGGGGGACTTGGCAGTGTCATTGGGGATTAACCCCGTCCCAGTCTCATTTATAGCCTATGAGAAAAGTACTATGAAGACAGAGAGAGAGAGAGAGAGAGAGAGAGAAAAGGGGAGTGAGAGAGAGGAGAGAGAGACAGCGTGAGAGAGAGCAACGACTTCAAACTGCATCCCTGAATAATTTAACTCAATGTCTGTTTCTGAGGAATACAGAGGAATGTGGAAGATGGGTCTGATATATGATGTAAGACCCTAAACCTGATAGCAACGATTCCACCCCCTCCCCTCTCTCTGTCTCGCTCGCTCTCTATCTCTGTCTGTCTGTCTCACACACACGCCGACATTGAGTTGGCCTTGCTTACATTTTAGAGATGACATACCCTTTGGCCTAAGCTAGGATAATCGGTTCTTTGTCTTTGTTTTTGTCTTTGACAAAAATAGCGAAATTGCGCACAGGATATCGAAGACCTTCACGCAGACGGGTAGAACTCCTTTGTCCGGCCGATTAAGAGCTCTCACTCTCGGTCAAGTTGGAATCATTCAGCATCCTTCAAAAAGTCCCTTCGCGCCGGCATTGACACAAGCCACAACCAGCTACAGCCTACTGCTACGGTCTCACAACCTCCCATCCCCTCCACTTGAACGCAGACAAAGGATAATCAGGGCTAAATGTAACATTCAGTCAGTGGGCAGGAAGCTGAACACACAAACTCACGCACAAAACACACACATAGCCGGAAGAAAACAATAATATGCTCCAACTGGAACCACATCATCCCAGCCATGATGCAGGCACACGTTGAGGACACTCATATTGATAAGTCAGAATTATTCATAACAACCAGCTAACCTAGTTACCAAAGTGTTGTCCGGCCGCGCCTCTCTCTTTATCTCTCTGTCTCTCTCTCTCACTCTCTCGGCCGATATCTGCAGCAGCTCGAGCCCGGTGAGAAAGCGGCAGCATCCGCCCCGAACATTCCCTCAACACAGCCTCTAGCACACCGTCCGGACAGGTGGAGCTCACGAAGGCAGCATTTCCGTTTTGACGTTATAATTAGACAGCACAATCAGGACGCGCACGAACAGCCGCCTTGAAGCGCCATTCGCACGTAAACAGTGACGCCACCGACGGATAACCTCGAGGGGATAAAGAGAAAGGATGGGATGGATGGGATAGAGAGGGGGGAAAATCACTCACGTGCTCTGCTGTGACCCTAGTGGATTAAAAGATGCCCGTGCTCCGATAACGCTCCAGCTCCATGTCGGATGCTGCAGTCAGCAGCAGCATCTCCAGCCTGCACGAGCATCACCGGGAGTCGGTGGTGGGGGCGGGGGCAAGGATGATGTAGAAGCCTTAAATCATTCAGAAGCCTGCTAACACCACGTGATCAGCCACGCCGTCTATAATTTATCATCAAGAGTGCCCCCCCCCCCCCCCCCCCCCTGGCGTTATAAGTATTCTAACGTCATTCACTGCTGTCTGGTCCTGATACCAGACAATGCTACAAATCTGCCACTACCTGGGCGCACCTGCCATTTTGTCCATGCTGAGGTGGTGATTCATATTTATAACAAAAGAAGTGACGGACAGTTTAGTGTGGGACGTTCCCAGGGCCATTCCTAAATGTGCTCTGATTTCTCTTGTCTACAGTAAAAAAATAAAAATAAAACGAAGGTGCTGTTATTTTACGGCTGCAATTTTTCAATTACCAAACTAATGAATACCCCCCCCTCCTCCCCCCTACGAAATTATCTATTGCTCTTTTTTTCATCCGTGATCAGAGTGCTGGGGGAACTAATCATTTCCCTAACTGCGGTACTGATGTCGTTTCTTTATTGAAAGTTCACCTAAGGGCGTCATGTGTAGCCTGTAATTGTTCTGGCTCTGCTTCGTGTGTGAGGTGATCGATTAGCCGGAAAATCACTGTCTCGCGCAACAAGTTTCAATGGTGGCTCAGAGAAAAGCGGAGAGTCTACCATTTCCATATACTGACTGTGATTTTCTCATATACCCGCAGTGTGTAATGCTTAGATGGACCCTTGTGGTTTAAAACTGAAGGATCGAATTGCTACGTGCAGTAGCAGTCTAGCGAGCAGGACACGCCCTGCCTGGCTCACAAACCCCAACGGGAGAGAGAGACGCTTAGCCTACTGGAGGACCAGCAGGAACGTTTCAAACCATGATGTTAATATCTGATGAAATAGTCACACCTTCGCCATGTCGTTTTTACAAAGACTATACAAGATAGGCTATGTATCAATGGTATTTTCATCTCAATATGTGTGTGTGTGCGCGCGCTCAAAACAGGATCCAGACAAGCAGGCAGGTGTGTGTATTGATTATTCATTTGTATCAGTATTTGTTTAGCTTCTCCTCCCAGCCCTATCAACAGGTGTGTTGGCTACTGGGCCACACATGCAGGTGGCACCTGTAGCGGCCTGGCTCCTTGTGTGTTGTATGTTGTAGTGAGATGGCCAGCGTTTGATGGATCTGCGGTAGATCTCCCTCCTTTGCTAAATGCCAGCACCTCTGCAGTCCAGCTTTGTGTGCGTGTGTGTGTGATTGTGTGTGCGTGCATGCGTGTGTGTGACTGTGTGTGTGACTATGCGTGTGTGTGTGTGTGCATGTGCCTGTGTGTGTGGCCATGCATATGTGTGTGGGACTGTGTGTGTGTGTGTGTGTGAGACTGTGCAAGTGTGTCGGACTGTGTGTGTGTGACCATGCGTATGTGTGGGACTGTGTCTGTGTGTGTGAGACTGCTCATGCCTGTGCGACCGTGCCTGCGTGTGACTGAGCGCGCAAGTGTTAGCATTAGCGTTGCCGGTGACTCACTAGCCTCTCTCTCCCTGAGAGAGAAGAACATGGCAAGCCCCTCTGTGTCACTACCCAGGATTCCACACTACTGAGCGATGAGGTCATCCGACTTGTGGGGTGAAGCATACACACACACACACACACATTCCAGTGGGCTCACCATCAAACAGGGCTACAAGCACAGACTATACACCAGACTATAATCCAACAGAATGTTGGGTATTATTGATTGTAGCCCAGGCTAGCGCATGTACGCACCTACTTGTGTGTGCAGAGGCTGATGAGTGAGGTTTAATAGCCCCCTCTTCCCCCTTCTGCCAGCCACTCTGTTCTGCCCTCCTGTCCGTGTAATGAATGTCTGTCGACCCTCTTACTATCCAAACCCACTTTCCTTTTGCGGCGGCAATCTGGCATCAATAATTCACTCAGGCTATCCAGACTGCAGTATCCTCCCTGTCCCAGACCCCTCCCTCCTCTCCCCCTCTCTTCCCCTCCTCCCCTCCCTTCCCCCACAGACGGCCTGGCCACAGCACACCTGGGCCCTGCTGTGGTTCAAAAGGAGGGAGGGGAGGGCGTGTGTGTTGGTGGGGGTGGGGGGTTGAGGCTGCTATGGATACAGGGCCAGCAAGCAGTCAGGACAAGGGAGGTGAGGGATAGCTGGGCGCAGAGCTCACGCCTCCCTTCCCCTGTCTCTTCAGCGCATTGTCAACCTGCCAAACTTTCAGGATCGTCAGGGAAGGTGTAGTAGGGTGTCTAAGCTGACGGTCTGCGTGTCTGGGAGTGTGTGGTGTGTTGTGTGGTGTGTTTGTGGGTTCACTGTCCTAGTAGCAGGAGTCTGCTTGAGGCGGAGTGGGTACATCCCATCATGCTTACAGCTCTTTGAGGTTGCCCCACGCCTGGCAGGTGTTCTGCCCTCTGATTGGTTTATTAGCAGCTCGGGCCTGCTGCCCTGCACTCTCCTACAAGCAGTTTGGGAAAGAAAGTAAGAAAGCATGAGAGAGGTAAAGAAACAGAGAGCGAGGGGAAGGGAAGGGGAGAAGGGGGTGTAGGAAAGGGTTGATACAAAAGAAAGTGTGAGAGAGAATAAGGGAGGAAAGGAGGGGGGAGTGGGGTGTAGGGAGAGGGTGGTGCAAAGAGAGGTAGAGAGAGAGGGATGGAAGGAGCAAGAGTGGGGTTGTGCAGGAAGAGTGTAGTACCAAGAGAGCGAGCAAGAGTGTGAGAGAGTTAGAAGTAGAGAGAGAGGTAAAGAGAGAGATAGAGAGCAAGAGGGAGAGAGGGAGAGGGATAGAAGGTGAGGGAGAGGAAGGATGAGAGCCATCTGCTCAGCCATTGTGTGAGGGAGACAAGGAGAGAGAGAAGCTCATTAGGAGAGGATAATTATAGGTAATTCCTACTCCGCCTCACTCCTGTTGATTCATAATAACCCAAACACACACGCACACACAGACTCATACACACACACTAAGGTATCATGTCCAAAACCAGATAAACATCCACCTCCTTCCATCAACAACACACACTTGCTGTTGGTGTCTCTCTCCCTCCCTATCCCTCTCTCCCTGCCCCTCTCTCCCTCCCTGCCTCTATCTACGCTTCCTGCCTCTCTATCCCTCCCTCACTGACTTTCCCTCCCTCCCTCCCTGCCCCTCTCTCCCTACCTGCCTCTATCTACGCTTCCTGCCTCTCTATCCCTCCCTCACTGACTTTCCCTCCTTCCCTCCCTGCCTCTCTCTCCTCCCTGCCTTTCCCTCCCAACTTACCTCTCTCTCCCTTCCTCCCTGCCTCTCTCTCCTACCTGCCTCTCCCTTCCTTCCTCCCTGCCTCTCTCTCTCTCCTACCTGCCTCTCCCTCCCTATCTCTCTCTCCCTAAAAGGGAGGACAGCAGGATGAGAGAAAACAAGACAAGGATTTTCACCAGACACTTGAGCATGTGTGTGTGTGCATGCGTTTGTGTGCCTGTGTGTGTGTGCATCTATCTCTGTAAGTCTATGTGTGTGTCTTTCCGCATGTTGTGGATATGTAAAAGAGAAGCTTGGCTCATTCTAATTGCCTTCAACACCCCGAGATCCAGATGATCTGTGATACCACTGGGCAGCAGAGGGCTGTGAGTGTGTGTGCGTGCGTGTGCAAGGGGAGTTACCATGGCAACAGGTTGGCTGAGCCGTGTGTGTTTGTGTTTGTGTGTGTGTGCATGTGCGAGAAAGAAACAAACAAACAGTGATTACAGCTCTAACTTAGTCAGTGTGTGCGCTTCTGCATGCCATTACCCTTTATACGCCTGCAAATGATTGGACATCTACAGAGAGGACAGAGAGAGAGAGAGAGAGAGAGAGAGAGAGAGGGAGGGAGGAAGGAGAGAGGTAGGGAGGGAGAGAGAAACAGAGAGAGGGAGGGACGGAGATTGACAAGATGGCAAGTTACTGACAAGTTGTTCTATGTGAGAGGCTGCAGGGCTGGGAGGCTGGGAGGCTGGGTGGCCGTGGGGCTGAGGGAGGGGCTGGGAGGCTGATCTCCAGCGAGAGGCAGGTCTACTGTGAGAGGCTGAGTTGGTCTTCAGTCGGACTCTAGCTGTTAGAGGCTGGTGTTCAAGGAGCAGTCTTGGGCAGTGAGTGGGATTACTGTATTACTCAAAACTGACAGTCACAGAATGACAGAACGAGAAAATAGCAATTTCCCACTTACCTTGAAAAGGATTACACATTTACTTTCCCACTCTCTGTCTTGCTCTTTCACTCTGTTGCTCTCTCACTGTGGCAAGATCACCATGGAGATGGACACATGAGCATCCCCCTTCGGAAATGCATGCAGAACACCCTCCTCTCCTCTCATCTGTTCTCCTATCCTCTCCTGTCTCCTCCTCTCCTACTCTCCTCTTCTCCCTCCTCCCCTCTCCTCTCCGCTACTCTGCTCTACTCTCCTCTACTCTCCTCTTGTCCTACCTCGTCCTGCCCTCTCCTCCTCTTCCTCTCCTCTCCTCCCCCCTCTTCTTCTCTCCCCACCTCTCCTCTCCACCACCCCTCCTCTCCTCTCCTCCTCCTCTCCTCCTCCTCCCTGCCCTTGAAATAATCAGCTATACAACAATATTCTCGATATCTCTCTCTATCTTTCTCAGTGTTTCTTACCCTGCGTCTTTCCATCTCTCAATCTCAGGTTGTTGAGATAAACATAGAAACAGCTCTGTTAGTGACATCACACACTGGAGGCAAATGGTGACTCACTCCACTTCCACACAAACACACACACATATGCACACACACACATATGCACACACACACACACACACACACACACACACACACACACACACACACACACACGTGACGGCCTACTTTGGGTGATGGCACAAAGTCCTTCATGTCCATCGCACACTCACACTCATGAAAAACAGAACACAAAAACAGACACACAGACACACAGACACACAGAGACACACAATAAAAGATCAAGATCAGCAGCACTGACAAAATGATACCGTTCATTTCAATTGCTATGTCATTTTTTTATTTGTATATTTTGAACAATTGTCCTAAACTCTTAACACAGTTACCACAACACTGGCTGTGTTGCTCCATCATCACTACGTCCCCTTTTCTGAGGCTGATGGCCACATAGTCGCACGTTAATGAACAGGTTCTATTTCTGACTCTTCAATGAGAAGAGTGTGAGGGGCATCAGTGAGCCAACACAATGACAGCCAACACACACACGTACACACGCGTGCACACA
Source organism: Plecoglossus altivelis (assembly GCA_036571765.1). Lineage (NCBI taxonomy): Eukaryota > Metazoa > Chordata > Actinopteri > Osmeriformes > Plecoglossidae > Plecoglossus > Plecoglossus altivelis. The sequence goes on from BROE01000009.1 coordinate 7,376,356, forward strand.
CACACACAAGCACGTTCGCATATACAGCATCGCAGTCACGTGCACACGCACACAAACATACACATCCACGCACGCACAAGCACATTCACACACAAGCACATTCGCACGCACACAAGCACATGCACATACACACACAAGCACACTCACACACAAGCGCATTCACACACAAGCACAGTCACATGCCCACAATCACATGCACACACACACACCAGCACATACACACACAAGCACATGCACACAAGCACACACAAGCTCATTCACACACAAAGTTATACGCCTACAATCACATAAACACACACACACACAAGCACACACACACATTCACATGTACACACCGACACACACGCACACACACACACACACACACACAGAGGGAGAGTTCCGTGGGGTTTTTAATTGAAAACACAGACAAGAGTGCTAGTCCTGCTTTCATCTTCCCCGTCAGCGAGGACAGTCTATCTAGTTAACCTGAGCTACTTTCATTTCCTGTTCAGGCTCCAACAGGCTGTGTCTGTTTGCTTGTTAGTGTGGAACCTTCTGGAACTATCCTCTCAACTCATTGTGTGCAAACACATGATCTAATTTCCTGTGTGCGCGAGAGGCTGTGTGCGTGTGTGTGCAGGTGTTTTTGTGCGACTGTTTGTGCGTGGATATATGTTTGTGCAGGCGTATACACTGATTTAGGTTTGTGTGTGCGTTTGTGTGCAGGACATGAACATACGTGTATGTGCCTCTACAAAGTAGATCAATCCTGTCTGCAAGCAATAATGATGTTGCAAGGGTGATTTATTGATTAAATGCATTACAGTAACACCTCTATCCAATCATGTGCATATGTGTCAGTTTTTTTTCTCAAGGGAACATAATCATACACTGTGCTAAAGTATCAGTTAGTCTGCAATGCTAAAGTGAACACCCCATGGAGGACATGGAGAGGAGACTAGAGGAGAGGAGAAGGGAGTGGAGGAGGGGAGAGGTGGGGAGGGGAGAGGAGAGGAGAGGAGAAGGGAGGGGAGGAGGGGAAAGGGGAGGGAAGGGAAGAGGGGAGGATGCATACAATAATAATGCAATTATAAAGGAGAATGGAATGGTGCACATCAGAGGAGTGAAGAGAAGTGTGCAGGATTGAAAACTGTTATTACAAAGAAGATGAAGGCTAAAGGTGAGACAATACTGAGGCCAGATTGTTTATCGTGTTATTCTTATTTGTGTGAACCGGAAGGTGTAACATCACCCACCTGGATCAAGTCCACTCAAATGATTTTGTGCGCTTGATATGCTGCACCCACTGCAATAAAAACTATAAATCAGCCCACCATGTTCCGACTGTGACACAAAACAAAGGCGCCTTTGCACTGCTGCTCTGGAGGGGGGGGGGGGGTCATGGAAGGCTTGCTACACCCCTACTGTCCTACTGGGTCTCTATATTAGGGTAACAGGTTGGCTGTTCACACCTCTTCATTAAAGGAGTGACACAGACACAAACACACACACGCACTGTACTGTGGTACACAATCGGCACTTGCAGGAAGGAACTAGTGAGTGAGAAAAGTCCCCGAGCGAGAAGGGGAGAGAGATAGAGGGAGGAGAGAGGGAGGGAGGGAGGGAGAGAGACACAATGTGGTCATCTGCATCCTGGTACCATTCATAAGAACCTCTGCTGCCTATCTGAAGAGGGTTCATCGAAACGTATTAAAGTAGACGCACAGCTGCAACACACAATGGATTTCCCCCGGAAGAACAAGCATCACAATGGGGTGTATTGTTCTTTTACACACACACACGCACACACACACACACACACACACACACACGTAGACACGTACTCACAACACACAACACACACAAGCACAGGCATTTGAACATTCCATTCTCTCCGAAGGCTGCAGAGCAGGACTGTAGGTTCAGGAGAGCGATAACATTCGGAGGCTCTTCATTTCCACGGTCAGGGCTTGAACGGGACGGAAAGCAAACACACCGCGTGTTAGAGTTGGAAGCTTTAGTCACACTCATCAAGTCAAGAATGTCCTGGCCTTCTCTCACCTCCTCATGTTTTCTCCCTCTCCCTCCTCTTTCGCTTTCCGTCTCCCATCCTATTGTTGTCGTGTCTGCTCTCTCTCCCTCTCTCTCTCTCTCTCTCTTCCTCTCTCTCTCTCTCTCTCTCTCTCTCTCTCTCTCTTCCTCTCTCCCCCTCTCTCTCTCTCTCCCTCTCTCTGTCTTCCTGTGTGCGAGTGGGAGAACTGATGTATTACCTGTGTCAGACTTTCTCTGTGATCCAGGTTAGCAACACAAATGTGGGCCAGCCTCTGGTGTCCTTGACTCACACACACACATGTGTGGACATGCAGCGCAGCCATCTGTCACAGAATCGGATGTAAATGGACTCTTAGGACTGTGGGGTGTTGATGGGCCATGATGTTTGGACAGTGTGTGAGTATGTGTGTCTCAGTGTGCATGCCTCAGTGTGTATGTGTATGCGTGTGTGTGTGTCTGTGTGTGTGTGTGTCTCTGTGTGTCTCTGTGTGCATTTTCCTCTTTGCCTGTGTTCTTTGTTGTTCACAGGAACAATATGAATCGAATGAGATTGATGACAGTATATATGTACACACTCACACACACACACCACATAGAGAGCAGTGGCCTATTATGCAAGGACAAACCCAGTATAAGAAATGGAAAGACATAATAGAAAGAGAGCGAGAGAGAGAGCGAGAGAGAGCAAGAGCAAGAGAGAGCGAGAGAGAGTGAGTGAGAGAGAGCAAGAGAGAGAGAGCGAGGAGCGAGGGAGAGTGAGAGCGAGACAGAGAACAAAAGACAGGGAAGAGATGTTCCGTGCGTCTGTCAGCCATCAGTCCACCCCCAGCCAGGTGCAGATCAACAAACTGAGACCCGTTAGGATCTCATTACAGCCCCTAAACAGAGACTCATCTCAGTCCACATAAAGATAGACAGAGAGAGAGAGAGAGAGACAGAGAGAGAGAGACAGAGAGAGAGAGAGAGAGAATGCAAAAGAGCCAGAGGAGGGAGAGAGAGGAGAGGTAACGTGAGGTGCGGCAAGAGGAGGGAATTTCTCTCTCACACACGCACGAGACCCGTTGTAAGATGACGGCTCCCTGTAGCCCTGACTGACAGAGCTCTCATACACCACCGTGGACCTAGACCAGGTAATGAGCCAATCACCGCACGCCATTTCATGGGGTCATGAATAATTGATGTTGACTCTTCTTCAACTATTGAGGTAGAGGGGAGGCTATCTATCTGCGGGAACGGCAGAGAGGAGTGTGTGGGTGTAGGTCTACCATGTGTACTTATGCATGGGTGCATCTCTGCGTGTGTGTATGCGCGTCTATGTGTGTGTGTGTGTGTGTGTGTGTGTGTGTGTGCCTGCATGTCTATGTGTGTGTACATGTACATTTGTATGTGTATGTATGTGTGTGGATGCTGGTGTGTGTGTGCCTGCATGTGTATATGTGTGTGTATGTGTGTGTGTTTATGCACGTGTGCGCGTGTGTGTGTTTATGCCTGTCTGAGTGTGCGTGTGTGTGTGTGTGTTTATGCCTGCGTGCGCATGTGTGTGTGGAGCAGATACCAGGTTTAGAGCCTGAAGTCCAAAGACACCTCAGTGTCCTCTACTGATCGACTTCCTGTTGAGTCTAGTTACAGAGGAAGTAGATAAGGTCATAGCCTGAGGTCAAAGAGTAGCGTGTGAGGCCAAGGGTCAGGGGTCAAATCAGTAAGGATGCCAAAGAAAAACCATACGTCGTTGTTCTGCAATCGTTCTGGTTTTAGGCAAATGGGGCCTGGTGTCACTGGGCAACACACACAAATACACACTCAAATACACACACACACACACACACACGAACACGAACACACACACTTCAGCTCCACTGCTGTCTCAACATGGATCCTTGTACATTAATCTAATAAAACCGGCATTTGATTGGATTAGAAAGCAGGAAATGATTGCCATGTTAGGCTAAAAGGTCAGATGACAGACGCACTGGAGGAATCTGTGTTTTCATTGTGACGATGAGCTGGACATGAGCTGGTTTGTGTGTATGTTTGTGTGTCTGAGTATGTGTAATTGTGTCTGAGTATGTGTGTGCGTCTCCGAGTACGTGTGTGTCTGTGTTTTCATGTCTGAGTGTGTATGTGTGTATATTTGTGTGCGTGTGTGTGTGCGTGTGTGTGTGTGAGAGGATGTGTGTGTGTGTGTGTGTGTATGTGTGTGCGTGTGTGAGGATGTGTGTGTGTGTGTGCGGTGTGCAGTAGAGGAGGTGTCAGTGTAGTCAGTGAGGTAAAGGAGCTGCAGGGGCCCGTTTCAGCTCAGGTCCCACAGGGGTCCTGCTAGGGGCCTGCTAAAGCACAACCAGATGACTGGGGTTGGGTTACAGTGATGGAAACAAGACTTATATGATCTACTGGTTTCTGGTAAACCTTGTGTGTGTGTGTGTGTGTGTGTGTGTGTGTGTGTGTGTGTTTGTGGCCAGGGGTTAGCTATTGACACATTTCCTACAGAATCTCCATCGGCTTCAGATACCTTTCCTCTTGAATTCTTTGCCTCTTGCCCAAGCGGCCCTCCGCTGTGTGAGCTGTTCTGCATCATCCTCCTGAAAGCACATGGAGGCTGCAAAGGAGGAGCTTCTGCCTTTTTAGCAAACGCAAACATGTGTTGTGAGAGTGTGTATGCGCTATTGTGCTTGCACAATGTGTGTGTGCGTGTATGTGTGCATTTGGGGCATGTGTGCGATTGTGTGTGAGTGTATGCGGGTTTCCGTGTGTGTGCGTGGTCGAGAGTGTGTGCATTTGTGTGTGTGGATGAGTGAGAGTTTGTGTGCATTTGTTTCTGTGAGTGTGTGTGCATGAGTAAGAGATTGTGAGCATAAGAGTGTGTGTGCATTTGTGTGTGTATACATCAATCAGGAAAGATCAATCAGGAAGGTAACGTGAGTTTATTTACAGATTTGAATGTACTACAAATCTTTGGGTTTAGACCCTGAGGGAATTATAGATCAGAGAGTTCCTGCCCAGCATAGAGGAATAATCTTCTGTGGACTCAAGACACTGGTGGTGGCAGCAGCCGATGATCCAGTCAGATGAGGCGAAGATAAGACACCTGGCGGTGGCAGGGAGGTGGAGGGCCGCACACTTGATAGTATGGACAAACTCAACAAGGAGAGAATCGTATTTAAAGGCACAGGATTGTAGCGATAGGCTGACAGCGACCATGGTGATTGACAGCGTTGCTGTAATTGATAGATGGCAGCACGAGACAATGCTGAACCCAGAGGGAAGGTAGAGCATTTCTAGCAGCGGAGCGAGACAGAGAAAATGGTATAATGTGCACGAGGGCATGGGGTGAGTGAGAGTGTGTATGTGCATATGTGTATGCGCATGAGTGAGAGTGTGTGTGCATTTGCGTGTGTGCGTGAGTGAGAGTGTGTGTGTGCATATGCGTGTGCGCATGCGTGAGAGGTGCATGAGTGAGAGTGTGTATGTGCATGAGTGAGTGTGTGTGTGCATGAGTGAGAGTGTATGTGTGCATGAGTGAGAGTGTGCATGTGCATAAGTGAGAGTGTGTATGTGCATGAGTGAGAGTGTGTGTGTGCATGAGTGAGAGTGTGTATGTGCATGAGTGAGAGTGTGTGCATGCATGAGTGAGAGTGTGTGTGTGCATGAGTGAGAGTGTGTATGTGCATGAGTGAGAGTGTGTATGTGCATGAGAGAGAGTGTGTATGTGCATGCGTGAGAGTGTGTGTATGCATGAGTGAGAGTGTGTATGTGCATGAGTGAGAGTGTTTATGTGCATGAGTGAGAGTGTGTGTGTGCATGAGTGAGAGTGTGTGTGTGTGTGCATGAGTGAGTGTGTGTGCAGTTCTTCCCACTCTGCCACGATAAGAGGTTTCATGCTCTCTCATCCCTTGCTGTTGGACGAAGGACAAAGCAGACGTGAGCAATTCATCGTAAAATGTCTGGGGTAAGACCAGCATAACCCACATGCTGCCAACACACACACACACGCACACACTCTGGGACTAGAACACCACAACATGATGAGAGCCAACCAGATACTATCAATGGTTGTGAGCTCAACTGTAAAAACAGTCTTTAGTTCTATCTAAGCAGAAAACAAACCTGACTTGCTCCACGGGGCATTTTTATCTAGGTAATTACTGAGCGCTTGACTTTCTGACTTTCTGAATTGCTACAAGAGGAATATGCTTGGGATTAAGTGCTTGACATCATAATGAGAACATTGTCTGATGACAAAGTTTGAAGCTGCCGCAGATCATTCTTCTGTCTCCGGATCAGATTGTTCTGCTCACAACCTCCTGATCAGATCGCCTGTTCTGCTCACAACCTCCTGATCAGATCACCTGTTCTGGTCACAACCTCCTGATCAGATCACCTGTTCTGGTCACAACCTCCTGATCAGATCACCTGTTCTGTTCACAACCTCCTGATCAGATCACCTGTTCTGGTCACAACCTCCTGATCAGATCACCTGTTCTGCTCACAACCTCCTGATTAGATCACCTGTTCTGTTCACAACCTCCTGATCAGATCACCTGTTCGGCTCACAACCTCCTGATCAGATCACCTGTTCTGTTCACAACCTCCTGATCAGATCACCTGTTCTGCTCACAACCTCCTGATCAGATCACCTGTTCTGGTCACAACCTCCTGATCAGATCACCTGTTCTGGTCACAACCTCCTGATCACATCACCTGTTCTGCTCACAACCTCCTGATCACATCGCCTGTTCTGGTCACAACCTCCTGATCACATCACCTGTTCTGCTCACAACCTCCTGATCACATCACCTGTTCTGGTCACAACCTCCCCCTCAACTCACCTGGACTAAAGCCTCCGGAATTACATTAAGCTCTGGCTGCAAATCTCTTCATTTGGTTCTTTCTCATTAGGTGGTGTGTGTGGGTGTACACATGTTTGTGTAAGTGTGTGTCTGTTAGCTTGTGTGTGTGTGTGTTAGCTTGTGTGTGTGTGTTTGTGTGTTACGTTGTCTTTGTGGTCTGTCATTGTAATAGGAGCATGTTCACCTCCGGATACTGGTGTCTTTTCGCAATCTATAGAATTCTTTCTAGTAACCCAAACAGGAGAGAGGATTTTGTGCATGTCAGTGTGCGTATATGTATATGTACGTTCATGTGAGTGTCAGCATGCATGTGCGTCAGCGTGCCTGGGGATTTGTGCGGGTGTGTGTGTGAGTCTAGTGCATGTGAATTTGTGTGGATGTGTGGGTGAAATAACCTGCTATTTACAAAACTGTATGGATATTGGCACAGTTAGGACAGTATATTTTAATGTGTGTGTGTGTGAGTGTGAAGGGGGGGTTGGAATATATGTGAGTGGGAAGTGATGTGTGTGCGCGTGTTTAATATGTTTGTGATGTGTGTGTGTGTGTGTAGAATGCTGAGAGTGCAAATACCTGCTCACTGCTTATCTGATATCAGATTAGACTGGTGCAGTTTATTTAGGCTGAGGAAGGAAGTCTTCATCCAACAGGCCAGCAGGGTGTAAAGATAACACTCACTTCACCCAAATACCTTCAGTCAGGCTTAACCAGGGCCCCCGAGGGCCACTTCACTGTAGGGCAGACACACACCAACCTGCATGGAGACACACACACACCACGTATTGTCACACTCTGATATATTGACACACAAAGGTCACAGACAAACAATGACAGTCATATTTTGGACGGCAAACAGCTAGTATCACCCAATAGGTCCAGTGTGTATTTGCTCACACGGTCCTGCGGGACAGCGTGTACGGAAAGTTCTGGAACCTGGGTGACCATTGTTATCACACTGGAAGCACATACAGGGAAGCTAAAGCCAGGCTAAGCTAGCCCAGACAGGCTGTGGGGTATGTATGGTTTTGTACCACTTTACGGGTGAAAAGGAATGGGTCTTACCACAGTTTTCGCGCGGGGGACGGGGGGGATATGGGCTGTACCAATATGTGAGGGTAAGGTAGATATGGGCTGTACAACAGCATTGGTGTAGGGAACATGGGTTGCTCCACAAAAGTGAATAGAGCTTAAGGCCAGGGGTGTTCTAGAGCTGGGAAAAGAGAATTTCTTTCTTTTGAGCCCCGGAACAGTCCGATGGATAGGGCTTACATGGCCATTGATACATTTAGTAATATAATATACAGTAACATTATTGCATAATTAGTATGTTTGAAGAGGCCCATGGGATGTCTTTTCATGGTGGTGTGTGTGTGTGTATTTGTGTTCGTGTCTGTATATGTGTGTGTGTGTGTATGCATGTGTGTAGTATGTGTGTGTGGGCGGGTGTCTGTTTGTGTACGCACGGTTGTCTCCGTCTGTGTGTGTATGTGTGTGTCGATGTGTGTGTGTGTGTGCATTTGGGTGGGGGCTTGGCCCTGGTCTGAAATGAGACATTCTAGCTCAGAGATCACAGCATTCCACCTGGTCGGGAGAGAGATTCCCAGACAGACACACCAACCATTCCCTCCCTAATACGCTCTCTAAAAATACACTGTGGGAAACACATACACACACTGTAGGGGCAGTGGTGTAGGTGGTGTGTGTGGGGGGGGGGCATTAGGGTGAGAATGAGTTCTCTGTATGCTAGAGGGGGGGCAAGGCTTTGATCATCACATGGCAAACGGGGGGGTTGGAGGGGAGGGACAGAGAGAAGGAAAATAAAAACAGGAGGGATGGAGAGAGGGATAACAGAGAAGTCAGGGACGAGGCCAGAGTAAGCAGAACCACTGGCAGGCCTTCTGTCATGTGTGTGTGTGTGTGTGTGTGTGTGTGTGTGTGTGTGTGTTTGTGTGTGTGTGTGTGTGTGTGTGTGTGTGCGCGTGTGTGCGTGTGCGTGTGTGTGTGTTCAGGATAAGGGAAAACATGTTTTGGAATGGCGCATTATTCTCCTGACGGGAGAGATGATATAAGTACACACTCACACAAAGGCACACAACCCCAAACACACACTGTTCCACTGTCCAAGTACATCCCCAGTACCATGAAGCTCCACAAAATGCAATCTGTGTAGATCTCAGAGCAGGCTGCCATTGCAGTCACACTAGAGAGAGGCATGACCAGAGACACTGAGCTTGTGTCTCTCTTTGTCTCTCTCTCTCTTTCTCTCTTTCTCTCTCTCTTTCTCTCTCTTTCTCTCTCACTCTTTCTCTCTCTCTCTTCCTCTTTCTCTCTCTCTCTCTCTCTCTCTCTCTCTCTCTCTCTCTCTCTCACACCATCGGTCTCACGCACAAATGTACACACGCTCACCTCATCTCAGACTGCCTTCTGTGCTGTGAGTGTGAGTGTGTACTTATATTATGTTCCGGACTCTTCGGAGTCTGCTTGATCTTGCGCCCTGTCACACATCCCACTCTGCCCCCGACCCCTGACCCCAGGACACCGACTCGCCTGACTCTGGCTAACTCATTTAGCTGGCGTGACATGCTACATGAATGAGGCCTCTCTCTCTCACAGCTCTGTTCTTTCGTTTCCCCTCTCTCCTCCTCAGTCTCACTCAGTCTCTCCCTTCATCTGCTTTCTCATGCACTCCCTTCCGTCCCTTTCTCGTCAGACGTCCGGGTGGTTCCTCCTCTTTGTCTCTCACGCTCCCCTTTCTCCTTCACGCTCTCTCGCCCTCCTCAGTTTGTCTCTCACACGCTCCCTCCCCCCCTCCCTCCCCCCTCCCTCCCCAGTAGCTCAGACACGCCACATCGTTTGCCTCCTTGCTCACCCACTCCGGCCCAATCTCGGGACACCTGAGACACCTGGGGCAGGCACTAGGTCCCTAGGCATCCTTTTTATGTTGTTCGGGTGCGAATCTGTTGGACTTGGCTAGTTTTATCAATGCTCACGCTCACAAGGGCACACAAACACACACTCACGCAGAAACGCACACATTCAACTCAACCTCCGTGTCACATTCATTCCTCTCAGTGGCCTCTCAGTCCCTATCTTGTCCTTGACATGGGTTGTTTTTTGCTAAATGTTCCCGTGTGTGTCAGTAGTTCCAGTAAAGTTCCCATGTCTGTACTTTTCCGTCAGCAATTGCACAGTGTGATGGGAAAGAAGTAGCCTACTACAACCTTATCAAGCAGCTGTAGTGTTTAGTGGTGTGGGTATGTGTGTGTGTGTGTGTGTGTATGTGTGTGTGTGTGTATGTGTGCGTGTATGTGTGTGTGTGTGTGTATGTGTGTGTGTGTGTGTGTATGTGTGCGTGGCTGTGTGTGGGTGGGTGTGTGTGTGTGTATATGTGCGTGGCTGCGTGTGGGTGGGTGTGTGTGTGTGTGCATGTGTCTGGGTGAGTGTGTGTGTGTGTGGGTGTGTGTGCGTGGGTGGATGTGTGATTTTGGTGTGTGTGCTTCCTCTTTGTCTCTGTATTCAATAATAAACTTTAAGGAGGGTGTCATAACAACCCAGTCATTCTGTTTCTCTCTTCCCCCCCCCACACACACACACAAAAACACACAAACACACACACATAGACAGACAAACAGATGTGCTCATAGTACCAGACCTAGCCCTAACCCTAGATGGATGGACAACTCAACAATGGTAGGTCATAGAGGGCTATCAATCCTTCTCACACGCACAAAGTGACACACAGTGGTTTTAAATAAAGCACTTCAGTGTGTCTGTGTGCATGTGCTTGCTTGTGTGTGTGTGTTTGTGTGAGCAGACCAGTGTGCAGGCTGGTGTTCTCTCACACACAGGTTAAAATCCTTAACGTCTACAGCGCACTGCTGAATTTAGGAGAGGAAGAGAGGAGACCAGAGGAGAGGAAATGAGAGAGGAAGAGATGGGATGGAGGAGATGAGAGGAAGAGAGCAGAGAGGAGGTGAGAGATGAAGGGAAAGGAGAGGAGAGGAAAGGAGAGGGGAGGAGGACGGGAAGAAAGGAGGTGAGATAAGAAGATATTCAGATTGTTTAGGAACCAAATGCATGGATGAAGTGAGCTGATTTTACTCTTACATCTATCGACCGACTATCTCCCCATCAATGCTGATACTAGTCCTCTCCTAGCAGCACCTACACAGAGGAACAAGAGTCATGAGAGACACACACACACAGACACACACACACAGACACACATACATAGAGCAGTGTGTCCTTGATTGATGTGGTCTTCCTTTGGTCAAACGCCCCCGCCTTCCTGCTACCACGGCAACTGGTTTGAAAAACAATGATGGTTTAGATAGATTCTAGGGATCCTGCAACACACTGGGATGCACGCACACACACACTCGGACACACACACATGCACTCATACACACACATACGCGCACACTCGAAAACACCTTAGTTTTGCTTTTTCAACTAACGGATTCTGTGAAGTGAGAAACAGATTCAATTATTTATCATCCAAAAGATTCAATACAAAAATATAGCCGCAAGCAGCAATGTAGGATTCCTCCTGGAATAAAGGCTCGCGGTTTGTGTTTTATAACTGGAGCATTGACCAGAAGACTTGAAACTGTTCTATCAGAATTAAAAACCAGTGTCCCTTTGATTGGTTTAGAACCGACAACCCTTCACTTTCCAGCACAATATCACATCCAATTGAACTATTCCAGACTATGTTTAATACTTGATCATAAAATAAGACGTTTCTCCAATGGCCGTGATCTACTGTAGCAGCATATCAAGCCGGCTTATGAAGACACACACACACACACAGGTGAGCATCCAGGTAGTTCACCTAGCGAAAGAGCACAGCGTCATCTAGTGAAAAAGGCCTGCTTCCAAAATATAGCATTCATCTACATACACATATTCACATACACACGCATGTACACGCACACAATCTTAAAGAAATCATCCAGACTCATCCACACCTGAGATAGTGGACGTAAGATATAAACACATAGATATTCACCATCCTTAGCTTTTGGTTACCATGGCAAAACTGCCAAAAACTGGCTTCCTGCTCTTTTGAGGTATTTTTAAGGTTCGTAAAGATAGCGCTCACACACCTACACAACGCACACCTACACCACACACATGTACACCATACACACGTACACTACACACACCTACGATACACGCACACACACCACAGATTGGAGTCACTGTCAGGTTCATCCGCTCCCCACAGAGACCTGACTTTTCCCAGAATCCCACGGGGTGCGCCCTCTGACCCAAGAGAACTGTACTCTGGGTATTGATGTTTTTATAACCGCTCCTTGTCTGGCTCTACAAACACACAGGACCACAGAACACATGCACTCTATTACACACGCATACACAAACACCGATCGTAACAAAGTCCATTCAAAAGCAGTCCCGGAAGATAAATATCCCTCTGAACCACACACGGTGAGTTACATAAGTGTCCAGTGTGATGAGTCGTTCATGTAAGCACTTGTGTGGTCATGCTTACTGTGTTTGGGTCTCTGTGCAGTGGCCACACCATCTCCTACACTGTTATAGCATTTGAAGGAACATGAAGTTGTCAGCATTCTACTCGAGGCCTCCTGGGTTGAATTATAGTGAGTAGGAGCAGTCGGACTCTCCTGCCTTCTTAGGGATTAAGGCACCTGGGAAAGGCACCTGGGGGAGGCACCTGGGGGAGGAACCTGGGGGGGCGCACCTGGGGGAGGAACCTGGTGGAGGCACCTGGGGAGGCAAATGGTAGAGGCACCTGGGGGAGGAACCTGGGTGAGAACTTGAGAGAGGCACCTGGGGGAGGCACCTGGTGGAGGCCCCTGGGGGAGGCACCTGGGTGAGGGGCTGCTGTACAGGTACCTCTGCTGTTTCAGACCTGTGGACTGCAAGAATCCCGCCTGCCAGTAGTATTAGCTAGACCTCATCCTATCTGACTAGACGAACAGCAAGGAAAAATATTATTACCGCTCACCCAGACACACACACACACACACACACACACATACACACACCACACATAAACATCGCACACATATACAGAACAACTCATAAGCTCAAGGCCGAATTGAGATTGTTTTCGGGTCACTATTTTTGGTTGGTGTTGTCATGACTTGCACACACATGCACACTCACTCTCTCTCTCTCTTTCGTTTCCTCTCTCTAGCACACACACTCTCTCCCACTCACTCCCACACACCAAAGTATGAGACATCTCTTCTCAGTGGTCAGGAGTAATGGCTACCGCATCCCACCAGTTACCGGATTGACATAAACCAACATAAACACACACTCCTGACCACACCGCACCTCCCAAACTGAGGGTGTTGTTTTCTATGGAAATGTTTTTGTTGCAGGAAGAGAGTGTAGCACAAGGGTGAGGGAATCTCTCCTCTAAATACAGTACGTCCTCTACAGAATGAAGACACACTGTCGCATCTGCTTATCTGCTGTGCATTTCAACATCCCAGCCAGCCTCCCTCCATCCTCATCCTCCCCTCCCTCTAAGCCTTCACCCAGCCTCCTCTCCCTTTCAGCCAGGCTCCCTCAGCCTCGACCCAGCCTTATTTCCCTCTCAGCCAGCCTCCCTCCACCCTCAGCCTCCCCTCCCTCTCAGCCTCCACCCAGCCTCCTCTCCCCCTCAGCCAGCCTCCCTCACTCTCAGCCTCCTCCCAGCCTTATGTCCCTCTCAGCCAGCCTCCCCCACCTTCAGCCTCCCCTCCCTCTCAGCCTCCTCTCCCCCTCAGCCAGCCTCTCCCACCCTCAGCCTCCACCCAGCCTCCCCTCCCCAGCCTCCACCAAGCCTCACCCACCTGTATCCTAACCTCCCCAACCTCCTCTCCCTTTAGATCTGCAGTCAGCCTGGCTCATTTGAGGTATTATTGAGATTTGTAAAGGTGGCATTTACACACCTACAGTACACACACCTACAACACACACACAAACACAAATCCCACACATCTACACCACACAAACCTACTGCACACACACCTCACACACACACATACAATACACACACTCCTACACCACACGTACACCCAACACACCTATACTACACACACACACACTGCTGTCAGCCCCAGCCCTCCTGCCTGCAGGTTGGGTCTCTGGGTGGGGTTTCTGTGTTGACCTGAGGACGAGGGTGGGGGTGAAGATCTCCGTCTCCATGGAAGCCACACTTTAGGCTGTGCACCCTGGCACTCCTCCCACCACATGCAACCCCCACCCTTGCATCTGGTTTCAATAACCCCCCAGCCACGCCAACCCCCACACTGTAGGGTGCGACCCCCCACCCCCCCACCCCATTCTACTCCTCCTTTCTCCACTCCTCCCTCTGATCTTCAGTCAGGCTCCAGATGTTGGCTGGAGCCTCTAAAAACAGTACTCACCGTTTTAACACACACATACACACTCCACTCACACAGGAGTCACACCCAGGGCAGGAGGGTAGCAGGTGGGCAGCAAACCCCTGCCCTGCTGACAGGCCTGGGGGCCAGGGGCCCCACACAGGGAGGGGGCCTGGGGGCCCCAGTCAGAGCCACTTTGAGCGGCCGGTAGATGTATGCGTATGAGTGTATGGGTGGAGGCCTTTAGTGGGACCCAGTCTGATGTCATTTTCCCTGCTGGAGTGGACTAAGGTGTTACAACACAAGACAAGCACACACACACACTCTCTCTCTCTCTCTCTCTCTCTCTCTCACACACACACACACACGCACACACACACACACACACACACACATAGAGCTGTTTAGCAGTAGTGATGTGTGTGTACAGGGTCCTGTCAACTAAAATAGAACATGACTGCTGTGAAGGTAGTTCTCATATGAACAGACTGTTGTTATAACACACATACACACACACAGTCTTTCACCTCTTCCCTACAGCTTCCTCAGTGGGACTTGGACTTGAAAGGAGCATCCCTGGCTCCCTCTCTCTCCCTCTCTTTCCCTTTCTCTCCCCCTCTCTCTCCCTCTCTCTCCCTCTCTCCACTACTGTTAAGGCCAGAGATCAACAAACCCCCCCTCCTGCCCCCCCGCCCCCTCCCCCTTTTCAACATGGAATCTGGATCTAATAACTCGACCTTCCTCAAAAACAACCACCCCTCCGCTACCCCCCTCTGTCTCCTTCCTTCTCGCTCCTTCCTTCTCGTGTGTGTGTGCCCTCCCTCCTCTTCTCAGAGGAGGGAGGGCACACACACACACACACACTCCTGGAAGGTTACTTCAAAGACACAAACTTGCTGGGTGACCGGGCAGTGCAGTGGGAGGCGCAGGGCTGGGTGACTGGGCAGTGCAGTGGGAGGCACAGGGCTGGGTGACTGGGCAGTGCAGTGGGAGGCGCAGGGGTGGGGGACTGGGCAGTGCATTGAGAGGTGCAGGGGTTGGGGACTGGGCAGTGCAGTGGGAGGTGCAGGGGTGGGTGACTGGGCAGTGCAGTGGGAGGCACAGGGCTGGGTGACTGGGCAGTGCAGTGGGAGGCGCAGGGCTGGGTGACTGGGCAGTGCAGTGGGAGGCGCAGGAGTGGGGGACCGGGTAATACAGTGGGAGGCACAGGGCTGGGTGACTGGGCAGTGCAGTGGGAGGTGCAGGGCTGGGTGACTGGGCAGTGCAGTGGGAGGCGCAGGAGTGGGGGACCGGGTAATGCAGTGGGAGGCGCAGGGGTGGGTGACTGAGCAATGCAGTGGGAGGCGCAGGGCTGGGTGACTGGGCAGTGCAGTGGGAGGTGCAGGGGTGGGGGACTGGGCAGTGCAGTGGGAGGCGCAGGGGTGGGTGACTGGGCAGTGCAGTGGGAGGAGCAGGGGTGAGCTCCGCCCTGTGAGCTCAAGGTTCGAGCCTTGATGAGAACACAGGAGGCCTCTGAACCAGGCACACCACAACATACAAAAACTTAGATCAACACATACAAACATTGAGTCATTCTAGACACAGTGTGTTTTTGTGTACATATATATATATATGTATACCGTGCTTAGCAGATGTAAACATGCTCTGTTATATATATGGAGTATATATATATGTTATGTAACATATACAGTATATATGTTATATGTGTACATAATGTATGTATATGTATGTACATGTACTGTATGTGTAACAGATATAAACCCACTGTTATATCAGAGCATGTTTACATGTTACAGACACGGTCAGGCACACATGCACTGTACACACACAGACACAGTTGCACACACGCACATATAGTCCCACCCATCCGCACTCTCCTTTCCCAGCAGAAGCATTAGATCGTGGTCACATGGCACTCGTCACAGCGGCTGTGAGCCATGGCAGCCATGAATGACAAACAAGACTTGAAAAATGGTCTCCTTGCTCAAACCTCAACGACAAAATTATAGCCCACAGGAAAACCAAGATGCCTACAAACACAGTACACAGGTAAGGAATTGGGAAGTGAATTCAACAACCATTTGCTAGCCTGAGTGAAGACGCCTTAGCGTCTTCACTCAGGCTAGCAAGTGATCTAGGCCTTAGAATACTCGGTGGCAGAGTTTGTGTGTGTGTGCGTGTGCGTGTATGAGTGTGACCTCCTAGTCTCAGAGATGCCGGTGAACCAGAGTAACATGAGAAGTTAATCTGCAACATGTTGGAACAGCAGGGGAAGTGTTAGGGGAACCTGAACGTAGCTCTGGGATCTCTGTTCTCTTCTCACCGCTTGCTCTCTCGCTCAACCAACAAACACACTCTTGTTTCTCACACAGACACACACTCTCACATCATATCTCTCCCTCCTGTGAACACACACGCACACTTTGATATCTCGTTTCCCCAGTAGCGTACTGTTTGAGACCTTGGTATTGAACTGACATCATGACCTTCTCTCCTGTGTCATGGGCTGGACCAGCACACACACACATGGCTGGGCTATGTCCTGGAGTTACACTCTGTCCTGGATCTACACTACGTCCTGGACTTAGTCCTTCCCTTGGCAGCGAACACGTAGCCGACCCACCCGCAGGATCCCACAGGATTCAACGTCTAGGTAAACAAGCTCCAGAGAGGAGCTTGCTCGGAACAGTCTGGCTCAATCCCACCGCCACCAAGCCCCCCCCCCCCCACCCCACCCCCACCCCCACCCCCAGCCCCACCCAGCCACACCCAAATCCTAAACATGCCGAAATCTTGAAAGGTTCTGTCTGATCCTTTAACGTTCTGGGAGGGAGAATATCAGAACGGTCCAGTCTTCCTAACGCCAGCGGGGACCAGGGGGCCCGGAGGAGAGGGAACGCGCGTGTGTTCTCCCGCGGTTGATGTGTGTTGTAAATTCCAGAGGAATGGGGCAGTGATAGGAATCGAATTGCCAGCAGGTACAGTGTAGATGGTGATTAAAGAGGAGAATTTTCAGGTGATTACGCATTTGGGGGGGAAGAATGTTTCGTTGTCCCTCCCTATCGTTTGTAGAGCTGAACCTTCAGAAGGAAAAAATTTAAATGCCTTTGTGCATGCGAGTATCTGAGACACAGCCTGAGAATGTGACCAAAAATGAAGGGAAGACAGAGAGAGACCCACCAAACCCCCCCCCCCCCACCCCACCCCACCCCAACCCCCCCCCACCCCCAAGCACCCCCCCCCCCAATCTCAAGTCCGAATCTGAAAAGAGTTCTGTCTATCCGTTAAAACTTCTGGAGAGAATATCAAACGTCCAGTCTCCTAACGCAGCGGACCAGCCCGGAGAGAACGCGGCTGGTCTCCCCGGTTGGTGTGTAAATCAGAGGAACAGTGGATAGAATTTATCAGCATAAGTAGATTGAATTAAAGAGAAATTTTCAGTATTACCTTTGGGGGGGGCAGAGATTTCTCCCTCCCTATCGTTTGTAGAGCTGAACCTTCAGAAGGAAAAAATTTAAATGCCTTTGTGCATGCGAGTATCTGAGACACAGCCTGAGAATGTGACCAAAAATGAAGGGAAGACAGAGAGAGAGAGAGAGAAAGAGAGAGAGATTGGTAGATAGAGGGGTGGACAAAGACTGAGAGAGATGGAAAGAGATAGAGACAGATAAACAGAGCTATGATGTTGGGATGCCTCCCCAAGTTTCTAGGGGTTAAGGTCAACCCAGCAGCCACTCCAGAGATTCCAGTTGGCCTAGCCATCCAGGGTAACAGTCAACACATACCATTTCAGGAAACTTTACACCTTCGACAGGCTCAGTCCAAAACAGTTAACTATTGGGATGTGTTTGTCTATAATTGAGTAGGCGTGAAGTAGGCCCAATCTACTGATGATCAAGGAAATAAATGGCTGCCTTCAGTTATCAGACGTGATGTTGCCCTGACCCCTAGTGGCTAAAGATATGTACCTCATAACATGTTTTCATCATATCATAATGTATATATAATTTCACAATATAATTGCACACTACCTAAAAATGTTTACTCATAAATTATTTGTGTATATCCTATGTGTGTCCAATTAATCACATACTAACTCATTAAATATATAACTAACTTGTCATATGAAAAATTGAGACAACTGACGCAGTGATAGCCAGTAACAGGAGAAATTTACTTCAAAAAACAAAGAATTTAAACAGCATTGTGAAAAACGACAAAAGAATACATTTTGATGAGGAGTGCCCCGATTTGCGTCCACAGAGAAGCACCTTATCACCTTGAGACCAATGGCGAGTGATCGATGAATCGCCAGGGTGGGACGCTCGTCCACGCGGAGCAGTAGCATCCTCAAGTCAGAACACTTTTACAACGTAATAAGTCACGCATCCAAGCAACAAGCACTTCCATGTTAAGCAGTGGACTTAATGCAACACAACACCTTCCCTCCTCTCACCTTCACGTAGGTTGCTACTTCTGTGGCAAAACAACTATGGTTGATTTTAAAAGGGAAAAAAAAAACAATTTCTTTGTGTTTTTAATGAACCCAGGAAGACAGAGCAGCCAAACAAAAACAAAGATGTTCTGGTAGATGTGGAGGATTAGCAGATGCCTTAAAAACAACAGGCTTTTCCAACACAAGATTCTCCAACGCAGTATTTACAGGCTGTAAGAAGACTCCTGAAGTAAATCCGCAAGCTCATGAGCTCAATCAAATCACATGGAAAATTGAGTGTAGCTTCAAAGCGCAGGGTCTATGAGTTCGCCAAACTAAGGATTTGCAAGGTTGACAAAGAGGAAAACCATAGTTATCGGTTAACAACAATTTGATGTGTGCATGGCAGCAAGGAAATTAATCCATTATAATTGGCTACCAATCATAATTACTTCAATGCAACAGTCAGATTCCAAAAGAATAAAAATATAATCCCACAACTTCAGGAGCCTTCGTATACAGACGTCACACAGAGTTACCTGAACATTCAAATTTCCTTTTGGGATCTGTAAAGGGAATTGGATGGGACTGACAGCTGAAGTTAGCAGACAGCATGTCAGACCTCCTCCTAGTGCTCCTGCCTCTTCTGACAGACTGGAGAGGAAGGGAAGGAGGGAGGGGTGGTTGAACACTGATCCAGGTCCAGCCATCCATGAAAGCAGGCAGGGGAGGGAGAGGTGACAGTTGAGTGAGAGGGAGGGATGTGGGCGTGTGGGGGGAAGGGGATCTTCGTCTCTGCGTCTGTCTGGCCTTGGCTACAGCATAGGGAGTGTACCCATACATATGGCTTAGAGAAGACTACCCTCCCCCTCCTCCTCCAACCCCAGGAAGATATAGTGGAGCTAAGTCCCAACTATCTCTCACTACATGCCTGTTCACCACCACGTTCACTCACACCGCCTGTCTGTGTGTGTGAACTACACAGACCAGCCCAACAGCATCCACAGTTAAGAGGAAGCCCCCTTAGCTACCATGTCTTGGGAGGGTACAACCATTCAGAAGATCTTGGGAGGTCCTTCATCTCTGTCTACATCCTAGACCCACTGAACACCCAGATCAGCTACACTGAGCTGGGCTCGTCTCCATGCTGTCTCGGACTCTTATTTCCACCCCAAATCCCTGAACTCTAACCCTGTTCCCTGCCCCCCCCCCCTTACCCTACTGTCCCCGCCCCCTGGAAACATGCACAACTAGCCGTGTAAAACTGTGTCTGTATAGAGGGATCCTAGGTGACATGCAGTGGCTATACCGTGCCTATGTGGCGCTTGTCGCGTGCCATCTCTCTACCAACAGTAAAGCGAGATTCTGTTTCGGTGTGGGGTGGGTCCAATTACCCAAATGCTAAATACTGACAGTATATCAGAGCAAACACTAGCATATAAATATGTGTTCAGTTCTATTTTTTATGCCCCTCACCATGCCCCCATTTTTATTTTACATCAGGTCACCAAGGCCTCAAGTGAAAGTAAGAGGTTTCGCAGCGTCGACAGGATGGCCCCTCCCGCCAACAGTAGCTCCTCCCCCAGCAGAGAGTGAAGAGGCGGGTCACAGCTGCAGAGGTAATCACACACTGTCCCTAAGTCTGTTACAATAATGCGCGTGTGTATGTGTGTGTGTCAGAAAGGCATTGTGTCCAATCACTGAAGTTAGCCTTCCTATGTAGAGGGGTTAGTAGGTCATCTGGGGATGCAATGACTGAAGCTGTGGAAAGGCCAGAGGAAATGAAGGATGGAGGCTCCACTAGGACAAAAAGCCCTATCATGAAGGCGAAAGTCCACCATGAAACATGCACACAACATAAATTGTCAAAATGATTACACGAAACATTAAAACAATAGATTAACAGTCAAACAATGGTAAACCAAGAATAGAACATGACCCTGAATATTTTTAAATGGTTGGTAGGAATGTGAAGTGCTATTGATGGTAAACTTTACCAGGCAAATGATACCTTTATAGGACAAACCCCAGGGGAGAGACCTCCCTAGGGAGATGCTTTCAATAGACAAACCCTCCTGAGAAGAGATTCTCCAGGAGAGAGATCACCCAGGACAGGGATCACCTAGGAAAGAGATCCCCCATGAGAGAGATTCTCCAGAGGAGAGATCGCCCAGGAGTGAGATCCCCCAGGAGAGAGATCCCCCCAGGAGAACTATCCTCCAGAGGAGAGATCCTCCAGGAGGGATCCTTCAGAGGAGTTATCCTCCAGGAGAGATATATCTCCAGGAGAGAAACCACCAAGGGGTCACAGTCTAGAGAGGAGAACTTTAGCGATCCAGGAAAATGCCAGTCATCCATGAGAGCAGGAAGCTCCAGTCAGACTGGTCGGGTTCAATGTGTGAGGCGACCAGCGCTGATACAAGTGGAGGTGAGGGATGAAGGCCATTCGCTTTGGTGAGGTTCCAGAACCAACAGAGAGGATGGGTCTGGGGGGAGGGGGAATGGTGATTTCCCCGAATTACTTGTTTGCGGCCTTGATGCCGACAGCACACTCTTCATCGATGGCGCTGAGCACAGTGATCTGAGAGACAGGATAGAGACGAAGGCGTGGGTACACATGCCACCACCCACACAATCATATGCGCAAACACCCAGACAAACACTGCCCCACGCAAACACACAAACCACAAAGGGTTACACACCCAAAAACATACACACATCCGTACAATATCACAAAACACACACCCGGACAAACACACACTCACCAATATGTCTTCGGAGGCATCAAATCTCTTCTCGATCTCCTTGCCCAGATCGCTCTCAGGCAGCTTGAGGTCCTCTCTGACATCCCCGTTAGTGCTCATCAGGCTCAGGTAGCCATCTGTGATGTTCAACAGCTAGGACAACAGGATTGTTGAGTTTAAAGCTCTGCTCAGCAAATCTATTTGTTTTCCTGAAACATGGATTTACCCGCTGATACAAAAGAGCCATGAACAAATCACTTGCATATTTTGTTTTTTACAATTGCTAAGACCTGTTTTTTGACAGTTGGGTCAGATTTGTCAAAACTCTTCTTATAGTTCCGCTAACCGATTCCATCCATTACACAAGGTCATCACCCAACAAGCACAGTCACTCGTAAAAACATTGACCTTAAAACATTAGCAACAGGTAGCATTACACAACATTAAATCTTGTACAAAACAAGGATGACATCTCTCTACTTTTGATTCTCTGCAACGCTAGGCTACCTTGTCATCTACACCATCTACAGATACAGTGGCAACACTAAACAACCCTACCTTCTACAGCATCTACAGATACAGTTCCAACGCTAGGCAACCCTGTCTTCTACACCATCTACAGATACAGTTGCAACGCTAGGCAACCCTGTCTTCTACACCATCTACAGATACAGTTGCAACACTAAGCAACCCTGTCTTCTACACCATCTACAGATACAGTAGCAACGCTAAGCAACCCTGTCTTCTACACCATCTACAGATACAGTGGCAACACTAAACAACCCTACCTTCTACACCATCTACAGATACAGTTGCAACGCTAAGCAACCCTGTCTTCTACACCATCTACAGATACAGTTGCACTGCTAGGCAACTCTGTCTTCTACACCATCTACAGATACAGTAGTAACGCTAAGCAACCCTGTCTTCTACACCATCTACAGATACAGTTGCAACGCTAAGCAACCCTGTCTTCTACACCATCTACAGATACAGTTGCACCGCTAGGCAACCCTGTCTTCTACACCATCTACAGATACAGTAGCAACGCTAAGCAACCCTGTCATCTACATTTGGCCACAGATTCTCATCCACATCTTATGTAATCTTGGGTGCGCAGCCCATCCCTTACTGCTTTCTGATGATGTTCAGGCAAACAGTTTTCATTGCGTTCAAAAGGGAGAAAACTAATTATTTTTGTAGAACTAACTGTTTTGATTTGGAATGCATTTCAATATTACAGCAAAACTGTAGCAATTTGTAGCCTATTTAATATTGGTATTTATTTGGGGTTATGCTTTGTATTAAGCTTAAAATGTAAATTTAACAGTTTTGAAAACAAACTATGTGAAAAAGTAAATAAACTATCAGTCAAACTTTTGGACAGATGGTCTCATTAATTTGAATGGAAGGTGTCCAAACTTGTGCAAATGGTCTTTAAGGGTACAGCTAATTTTGATGGTGGTTGTTTCTGGGTGAGAAAATAATATATGTAATTTGGAAGGTGTTGAATGAATGCTGTGCCAAAGCAATTCAAAATGATCCACAGTTTAGCCCACAAATACTGCTGTTACGATTTCATTCAGTTTTTATACTACGTGACCGTAGTATAAAAAACTGGTCCTAGCGACTGTAAAAGTAACGGTAAACGTTTCAATTTACTTTACACATTTTTCAGGGTTAGGAACAACACCAAATGTTAGCGACAGTAATGGGATCTATATCCAAGACATATCGTTTTTATAAAAAGGGTTAGGTTAAAAACAATTTAAATACAGGACCAACAGACGTTGATGAAAACATCTAGCCATCTAGAAGATAAGTAACATCCTGCTTGGTTTAAGTTTGAAGAATGAAAACAAAGAGGACACACAACATAGGGGTCACACTGGGGTCACACGGGGGTCAAACTGGTAGGCCTGATGCTTCAAAGCTTCATTTGGTAAATATCCCTCTCAGACTGCACAGAGAAGCTCACCTAAATATTCCTGAGACCAGCAAATACAGACCAAGCCAAAATCAGATATAATAGACCACGCACGTTTATTTCCTTCAAGTGATGGTGAGGGGCATAGCCATTTAAGCAGCACAGCTATGAAAGCTGCTACTGTAACTTCTGTCTGCGGTAGTGAAACAGTCGCAACCTCTCCCACACCCATATCTTTTCTCTCAGAAAAGGTTCAAGAGTTTTATGAAAATCTCAAAACCATACTTTTTCTGACCTGCAGAAAACAGAAGCAGTTCCTCTCACACCTTGTCAGGCCTCCAAAAAAACGGACAAAGTGTAATTTAGCTCCAACCAGCTCCCCCTGCCATCTTAATTCATTGTTATTTTAAAATGTGTGCACAGTGCCCCATGACACAGTTTGTGATTAAGATGTCAGTGACACACAAGTGCAGATAACTTTAAAAAAGGATAGTGTGCAGTGCTTGTGATAAAATTGGTGGCACACACACACTGATTCAAGGACCAGTATACACAGGGCACAGTGCCTGTGATGATGTCAGTGACACACACTGGAATTGTACATATATTCAGACTACAGTTATATATTGCAGTGCCTGTGATGCAGCTGGTGATGATGGTTCTTCTCAGTAGCTTTGGTATCCCCAGTCATCTTGGAAGTACTTGTTCTCCACAACATCTCTTTTAGTCACTTATGCACATCCCAAAAACAATTTCCTATTAGTCTAAACAAATTGCCAATGCTTTAGTATATGTCCGAGATAAAGCTGGTGATAATAATGTCATAGAACATCTGCAATCTACAGGCAATTTTTCCATCAGTAAACACATAAATGTAACGCATGTTACAAAATTCACTAGCCTATACTGCAAGTATCCACTTTGCATTGTTTCTGTGTTAGCTAGCTATTATTTCTCCCTTAAAGAAAACCAGCACTGAATTGGCTCCTAATAACAGTAGGCTACTGCATAGGGTACCAAAAACATATTTGTGAATTTGCAATTGAAAGGTTGTCCAGCAAGTGGTGATGCCTAAAGCAATGAAAATCAAATCCTAATATGTACCAAAACAGATGCAAACATAGAGAATGAAATCCCTGGCATTATTAGATTTTGTTTCTCCAGTTTCAGAAATACAGAGCTATGGATCTCTTATCGTCACTGCAGCTCACAGGCTATTGCATGATAGATTATTGCAATATACTCAAGAAGAGGCTATTGCACTGTTTTAATTAACTGCTTTTCAGTAATACTTTTTGTTCACTGTACCTGAACATGGAGAAGGTTGATACAAAGGTAGGAATGTGCAAAACTGTCAACAGTGAAATGATTGCTGCTTTGAGGAGGAATGTAAAAACAAGTCTTTCGATTTTTGTCACACTTCATAACTACAGTTCATACGTCCCCATATGTAATTTTGGAATTAAATGTCTATAGTATTATTCTACAATGTGGACTAAAGTCCTTTTGAAACATTGAGTGACTAAGTGTATCCAACCCTTTTTAAACACTAGTACACTAACAGCACTGTACACTAACGCCTAGAAAACTCTATAAAAAGGAAAGGAAAAGGGAAAGGTAAGTGTGAGATTTTAGGATTTAGGGGGGACATTGGAACTTGCCCGAGACACTATGACAACCCTCGAGCTCAGGATCAGTTGATCCAGGGGACCACAGCTCCAGCTCATCAGCCAATCAGGGTGAGCCGCTGTGTAAAATCTGGGCAGTGCAGAGAAGTGGAGGAGAGAGAAACCATAGGGAGAGCTGCATTGGACGAATGGTGCACCTTGCTTTTTTCATGCCTGAAGAGCCTCCAGTGAGCCAGGGCCATGGACCTTACTCTTACAGCAAAGAAGTACGTTTAATTTGACCTTTGATTTTGTGTTTGTTTGTTGAATAAATACCCAATCTGGGCAAAAGCAGTATCTGGTTCAAAGCCCAAGTGAGCTCCCTGCTTATCACACAGTTTGGAAAGAGATAACATGGGAGAAGTTTGCTATATGAATGATTTGTTGGAAAAAAACTCCAAACAAACACAAGATCTAAAACCAGCAGCAGGTAACAAACACACGCTCATTTCACATAAACATATTCTTAAAAGAGTCTTTCATTTTACAATGACCAGTCTTTACATGTAATCATTAAAATCCCAATTCTTTACCACTAATTTGACCATTAAGGCTCACCATGAGAAGGTTTTAGTAAACACTTTCTAATATCTTCAGCTATATGATTTAGGATAAACTTAACTTGTTGGAAGTTTTCTAATCACTAGAGTTGTCCCTCTTAGTCTACAAGATGATTTTTTGGTCGATATGACCTTGGTCGACTAAGATCATTTTAGGCGACCAGCCATATGGCAGCGAGAGATCTGATTCCTGCTTGTCACCATTGCTAAATTAAAGGAAAGTTCTACAGAAATTGTATATTACATTATTTAAGACAAGCAAAGCAACTCTAAAACATAATTGAATACATATAATTTTAACAGTGTTACTGTTTTCTTTTCTCTTAATCTGAGGTTGTTTTTTTCTTATGCTGCAAAAAACCCCAATATGCTGCTCTTTTTCAGGCAGTGAAAGTCGCTGTTTGTGGTTCTGAAGAAGTGTTCAGAGTTCACCTTTTAATTGAAGCTCTGACGATTCGTATATGAATCATTTTTTTACTTTTGTAGTACATTATAAGTGACCATAAATAATAACCATTCAGGCATTTTTTATTTGGCATTTGTAAACAACAGGCCTGGCGATAGGAGGCTTGTTATTTATAATAGATGATTTTTAGCAGCTGAATCTGGAAAGTCCATGAGCTACATTAAGTCAGATAGGGAAAATGTTTTTACATTTATGTTTGTCTAGTTGTCAATCACCCTTCTTATATATGTATTTCTTTCAGATTATTTCTTGAAACAGTGATGTAAAACATCACACAAAATGGTTTGATGAAAAACTGAAGATGTGACATTTATAGAAAAAGAAAAAATGTTTCAAATTTAGATTAGTCAATTTTCAGAAGTGTTTAGTCGAATCTTGGTCGACCAAAAAAATCTTAGTCGGGGACAGCCCTAAGAACTAGTCTTCTGGTCTAACGACAAGTCATGCAGGTCTTAGGAATGTAATCTAAAGTGTCAGACACCCATCATTCCTCTTTTTTGTAAAATAGAAATGTGTTTTGATTACAAATTATGCTTCCATCAATTGCATAAATAGGTCATTAAAGAGCCATCTAGCCAACACAAGGATAATAGCTTATTGCACTCTCCTCTTGCTAGTTGGCCATGGTTTGATTTCCATCACATATTCAACCGTGCCAGCTTTTTGATGAGCACAACATGGACCTTACTGTTTTCCCAGCTGCTCAGAGGTCATGGAGATGCCACTCTACAAGTGCAGCAGTGTTCCTAGGCTTGCTGTGTTTACTCCTACTGACTGGAGTCATTGGCTTGGCAGTTAGCAGTAAGTGCCCTTTACTTTATATTATTACTATTGGGAAAACTACAACACAACTCTGAAATTACTACTCACTATCGCCCCAACTTTGAAGCACAAAACCATAAACAATTGCTAAACATAATGTAAAAAGTATATCTGTCTCAGACTGGGGATATAATTCAGAGCAGACATTGCCATTGTCAAAATATACATACAGTTAATACCCAAATAACCTATAAATTACCTGATGCAAAAATACATTAAATAACATATATATCATTTTTTGACATTATTTGACATACTATCTTCTTTCTTTAAGGCATGATCCACATTTAAACAATTAGAACCACCTTTTCCCATATGTGCGAAGGGTGGACCGAGTGTACAGCAATGCTTTGTTGTTACATTCTGTATAAAAGACAACCGTTAATGTTGTTCAGACACTACTTCTCATATTTGCTCAAATAAACTTAAAATCAAGATCAACCTATAAATCTTAAGGTTTATCCAGAGAATTCTGTTATCTGAAAAATCTGATATCAGTGGAGGTCTTACCACTCTCTGATCCTAAACAGAACAAAATGCAACTAATGAGATGATGAAGACGGACCAGCTGATACCCAGGAGGAACCCCTTTTGTCGCTCAAAAGACAAGCAGTGGGCTGAGAGAGACCAGCTGAGGGCTGAGAGAGACCAGCTGAGGGCTGAGAGAGACCAGCTGAGGGCTGGGAGAGACAAGATTAGGGTTGAGAGAGACCCGCTGTGGGCTGAGAGAGAGATGCTGGGGACTGAGAGAGAGACGCTGAAGACTGAGAGAGACGAACTGAGGGCAGAGAGAAACAAACTAAGCACTGAATGGAACCAGCTAAGGGTAGAGAGAGACCAGCTGAGGATGGAAAGAGACAATCTATGGACGGAGATAGTTCAGCTGAGGGCAGAAAGAGACCAACTGAGGGGCGAAAGACACCAGCTGAAGACAGAGGGACATGACCACATGAGGCAAATTTGTGGTCTGTAATTATTTAATCTACAATAATTATGTGATTTCATTCAGTTACTTGATAACATGAAGGAAATAGTGCAACAGTAGCAACAAAAAACAAGCTTCATCACAATGTATCCTTCAAAACTACAGCAGAGCAAACTGTTGGTGTTACTGTGAGTCATGTCATGTTGTGTTTGTCAAAAGAGTGCAGCGGATGTAAGAGGTTTGGCACCAGCTGTTACATCGTCTCCAATGAGACAAAGACCTGGCATGATAGCAGAGCTGACTGTAGATCTAAAGGAGGAGATCTGGCTATCATAAGCAACAGAGAAGAAGAGGTAGGTTCTTGCAAAGGCAAGTGAGAGAGACAGAGACTAACCATTAGCATAAATCAAGTGAAATCTGCATTGGAGAACTTTCACTACACACTTGGATAATTTCCGTATCACATTCCCCTTTTCAATTGTAAAACTGCAAACACACAAAGCATTGGTTTATTCCTTTGTTTATCTCTGAATTAGCAAGACTAATGTGGCGTGGTCAAAGTCAACACACAGCAAGCACAACAAATAAACATGCTTGCTATGCTCATCTCCATCTGCTTGATGATGCCAGTGCAGTTAGTAGATGCTGTCCTTAAGGCCAGGGAACAGGGCACATGCTGTAATTGGACTTGTATCTTAAACTTTGTTTGTGGTTTTGGTTCTTCACAACAGATATTTCTCTTCAACTTAGCCACAAAACATTTGTGGTTCGGTATGACTGACATAGTCGAAGAGGGGATCTGGGTCTGGGTGGATGGAACACCAGTGACTACAATGTGAGATTGCCTAGATGGACCAATAGGGAAATTCTGGTTTATGTTTATGTTTTGAAGCCAATAGCCGATATATGGCTATTGGCGATGAGTACAAAGCCTAAGTCTGATTATAAAAGCATTATACATTCCAATTTCTTTCGCATAAACAAAATATATTACCTTACAGAAAAAATAAGTGTGCGAAATATCCTAAATTTAACATGTTACATTTATGGACCAAATTTCTTCATGGGACCAATATCGATAACACTAAAAATAAAACGTTTATCGTCCTAAGAGGCCGATATATTATGCATCCCTAATCAGCATAATTCCAAAGGTCCACAATTTTCCTGCATTTTCTTCCTTGGGATCAATAAATACCTACTCCAAACTGACTCCAGTAATTGAGAAAGACACATACACACCATGACATTAAGCACAGTAGTCACCCACAGTAGTGTGACTGTCTGGTTGACTGTGTTGTATTCCTGTAGGTACTGGGAACCAGTTGAGCCAAATAATGGTGCTGGGAAGGTGGGGGAGGAAGACTGTGCCTTCATCTCCAGGGTATGGATACCTAACAACAACAATCCTCTACAAGGATGGTTTGACTACGGTTGCAATAAACAAATTAATTATATCTGTGAAATAGCAATGCAACTGTAGATCTTCCTAAAGTCTAATGGAATTCATCC
This sequence comes from Plecoglossus altivelis, assembly GCA_036571765.1. NCBI lineage: Eukaryota > Metazoa > Chordata > Actinopteri > Osmeriformes > Plecoglossidae > Plecoglossus > Plecoglossus altivelis. Next base: position 7,405,659 of record BROE01000009.1, read on the forward strand.
ATTCTCAGTACACCAATGCTTTTGTTTATCACAGTCTGTAATAACCATAAGTGAGTCATTTCTTTAATGAAAGATGATCATTAAAAAATATTTGAAATTGAAAACTTGTTGATGTGGTTACACTAAGAAGAGAGCCTGCTGAATAAATAAGATGTTATAACAAAATGATCAGTCTGTCATAGAGCTAAATGTTACATCACATGATGCATTCTCTATCAGCTGTATGTTAAAGCTGTCCAAAGCCAGACAAGACCATTGGATATTGCATTTAATTTCCACAGAGAGTCTGGGACTAATCCATTGATAAACATTTTTTCCATTAAGGTGGATACTCTGTTGAAGTTTAAAACTATTGGATCTGCCCAGAGCCACTCTGGGTCTGCTTTAACCAATCGCTAACGTTTGGTCATGACATAGGTCATGCGCTGTGAAGTAGCCACTTAGGCTACAAACAACAAGATGGAATGAGCAGAGGAGTGTTTGAAGACGTTGAATTGAAGAATTAAAAGGAGCAATTGTAAATGGTACATCTACATTTGACACTAAGGCTAGTGATAATGTATACAGCCAGCTGCCGAAGCTGAGTCTAATCATTCACAAAAAGCCACTTCGGTCGTTTCGGGTATGCCACCCATGCAGTACAGTGACTACCACACTACTGCACGATACGGATATTTTGCACATGCGGAAGAAAGAGGAGACAACGAAGACAAGGAACCATTTCACTGATAAGAGAGACAGAGACCCCACAACTTCTATACAATCCACAGGTCCTACATAAATTATCTAACGTTGACAGAAATATTCTGTCCAAGCTCAATTATAAGAAATTATGGCAATGGATGCATTCCGAAAGACTGGAGGGCTGTAGGAATTTAATTACTTACTTGACTGGTTTGTAATGGTCCAACTTTGAAGCTCTATCAAAGAACACATACTTGGAATGTTAGTGTAAATGTTATTTAAATTGTTTATTGTATTATGTGTAAACAATAATAATTATTATTATTATTATTATAAATAAAAAAAACACATACACACTAGTTATTCTTGCATATAATGTTAAAGAATGTGTAGTGACACTAACACTAAACACCTTTTCACAGAATTCTTTTTCGCTTCAGTTAAACCTTAAATAGAGTACTTCAAGTGTATGATTGTTTTCTATTATTTAGTACATCTACAGTTTTGTAGACATGAAAAAATTATAACACATTTTAAACAATACTTGCAACTAACACACTAACCATGTTCCTGCACAAGTACTCATAGGGGTTCAAAGTGTTCTGTTCATCACTAGAATCACTAAACTTACTGTTATCAATATAATTGCCAAAGTAGTTATTGCAATAGAAATAGGGTTGAGTTAAATATCCCCTTGAATCATATAGCAGATCCACATCAATATCCCCAAAAAACATAATAAATGTTACAATTTCCTCCAAATGGTCCAATCTAAACACAGGAAAGTTAGCAATCATGTACAACTGCTCAAATAGTGCAAAAAGCAAGAAGAAAATTACAATGAGGCAAGCTGGAAAATCAAACATTTTCCAAACCTCGTGGGGAGGAGGGCCACGACATCACGGCGACCAAAAAAACTCTGTAAAGACTGTTCTTGCTTCGGTTTTAAGTTCTGGATATTCGAAAGCATTGCCACAACGGAATGAAGTTCAAGTTCAAGTTCAAGTTGTGCTTTATTGTCAGTCCGCTACATGCGGGTGCATACAGTGGAACGAAATGTCGTGCCTCACAGAGCCACGGTGCTACATAAGTACAGACATTTAACAGTACAGTCTAACGACAAACAATTTAAAATAAATATAACATTTCTCCTATACATAAACTAAACAGGATACAAACTATACAAACTGTACGAATACTTACTGATGTGCATGTGCATAGAGTATTGCACATGTGCGAAGAATAGATACATATTATTACAGAGTCTTTAGTGCAGTTTGTGTACACACGGCAGTGTGTATGAAAAGTGCAGTGGGTGAGTGACTAGTGCCAGTTTCCTGATAGTCTTAGTTATTGTGTGGGTAGTCATAGAGGCCCGGAAGAGTTCAGGGCTCTCACAGCCTGGGGGAAGAAGCTGTTGATCAGTCTGGCAGAGCGGGCTTTGATGCTCCGGTATCGTCTACCTGATGGTAGCGGCTGGAAGAGGCTGTGGGAGGGGTGGGTGGGGTCCTTAACGATACTATTGGCCTTGCTGGAGCATCGTGTGTGGAAGATTTCTAGGATTGAGGGGAGAGGGGCACCGATGATCTTCGCAGCTGTGTTCACTGTTCGCTGGATGGTCTTGCGGTCTGCTGCAGTGCAGTTCCCGTACCAGACAGTGATGCAGCTGGTCAGCACACTCTCAATGGTGCCCCTGTAGAATGTGGTGAGGATGGGTGGAGGGAGACTTGCTCTCTTCAGCCGGCGGAGAAAGTGTAGGCGCTGATGTGCCTTCTTTGAGAGTGACTTGGTGTTGGTGGTCCAGGTGAGGTCCTCTGTGATGTGCACCCCCAGGAATTTGGTGCTGTTGACTCTCTCGACAGGCGAGCTGTCGATGGTCAGTGGGGGGTGATCCGCGGAGTTCCTCCTGAAGTCCATCACAACCTCCTTTGTCTTGCTCAAGTTGAGGGACAGGTTGTTAGCCCCACACCATTTTGCCAGCTGTGCCACTTCCTCTCTATACTGTGTTTCATCGTTGTTGCTGATGAGACCTACCACTGTTGTGTCATCAGCAAACTTGATAATGTGGTTGGAGCTGAACTTGGCAGTGCAGTCGTGTGTCAGCAGCGTGAAGAGCAGCGGGCTGAGCACACAGCCTTGTGGGGCACCTGTGCTCAGTGTTGAGGTGCTCGAGGTGTTATGGCCGACACGGACTGACTGAGGTCTT
>BROE01000009.1:7408823-7472672 GCA_036571765.1 Plecoglossus altivelis
GATCACATCAAACTCTGCCAAATAAACCATAATAAATTGTTACATATTTCCTTTGCAAGGTCCAATCTAAACCCTGGAAAGTTAGCAATCATGTACAACTGCTCAAATAGTGCAAAAAGCAAGAAGAAAATTACAATGAGGCAAGCTGGAAAATCAAACATTCCCCAAACCCTGTAGGAGGAGGGCCACAACATCAAGGCCACCAACAAAACTCAGCAAAGACTGTTCTTGCCTTGGTTTCTAAGTTTCTGATATTCGAAAGATTGCAAAACGGAATGCAGTATCAAGTTTCAAGTTTCAAGTTGTGCTTTATTGTCAGTCCGCTACATGCGGGTGCATACAGTGGAACGAAATGTCGTGCCTCACAGAGCCACGGTGCTACATAAGTACAGAGATTTAACAGTACAGTCTAACGGCAAACAATTTAAAATAAATATAACCATTTCTGCCTATAAATAAACTAAACAGGATACAAACTATACACACTGTACGAATACTTACTGATGTGCATGTGCAAAGAGAATTGTACATGTGCAAGATAGATACTTATTATTACAGAGTCTTTAGGGCAGTTTGTGTACACACGGCAGTGGGTATGAAAAGTGCAGTGGGTGGGTGACTAGTGCAAGTTTTCCTATAGTCTTAGTTTTTGTGTGGGTAGTCATAGAGGCCCGGAAGAGTTCAGGGCTTTCACAGCCTGGGGGAAGAAGCTGTTGATCAGTCTGGCAGAGCGGGCTTTGATGCTCCGGTATCGTCTATCTGATGGTAGCGGCTGGAAGTGGCTGTGGGAGGGGTGGGTGGGGTCTTAACGATACTATTGGCCCTTGCTGGAGCATCGTGTGTGGGAGATTTCTAGGATTGAGGGGAGAGGGGCACAGATGATCTTCGCAGCTGGGTTCACTGTTCGCTGGATGGTCTTGCGGTCTGCTGCAGTGTAGTTCCCGTACCAGACAGTGAGGCAGCTGGTCAGCACACTCTCAATGGTGCGCCTGTACGAAGTTGGTGAGGATGGGTGGAGGGAGACTTGCTCTCTTCAGCTGGCGGAGAAAGTGTAGGCGCTGATGTGCCTTCTTGGAGGGAGTGACATGGTGTTGGTGGTGAGGTCCTCTGTGATGTGCACACCCAGGAATTTGGTGCTGTTGACTCTCTCGACAGGCGAGCTGTGGATGGTCAGTGGGGGGTGATCTGCGGAGTTTCTCCTGAAGTCCATCACAACTTCCTTTGTCTTGCTCAAGTTGGGGGACAGGTTGTTAGCCCCACACCATTTTGCCAGCTGTGCCACTTCCTCTCTATTCTGTGTTTCATCGTTGTTGCTGATGAGACCTACCACTGTTGTGTCATTAGCAAACTTGATAATGTGGTTTGAGCTGAACTTGGCAGTGCAGTCGTGTGTCAGCCGCGTGAAGAGCAGCGGGCTGAGCACACAGCCTTGAGGGGCACCTGTGCTCAGTGTTGAGGTCTGAGGTGTTTTGGCCGACCGGACTGACTGAGGTCTTTCGGTTAGAAAGTCTAGAATCCAATTGCAGAGGGAATTTTTTTTCAGGCCCAGTATGTTTTATTTGTTAGTGAGCTGTTGTGGGATTATTTTGTTGAATGCTGAGCTGAAGTCGATGAACAGCATTCTTACATAGAGTCTTTGTTTTCTAGATGGTGCCAGATGGATGGTTGAGGAGATTGCATCGTCTGTGAAGCGGTTCGGACGATATGCAAACTGGAGCGGGTCGAGTGTTTCAGGGAGGCTGGTTCTAATGTTCTTCATGACTAACTTCTCAAAGCACTTCATTATGATAGGGGTCAGTGTTATGGGACGGTAGTCATTCAGACAGGACACCGGTGATTTCTTTGGTACAGGTATGATTGTTGTGGTTTTGAGACATGTGGGGACGACTGCCTGGGCCAGCGAGGTTTTGAAGATGTCTGTTAGGACATCTGTCAGCTGTGGAGCACAGTCTTTCAGTACGCAGCCAGATATATTGTCGGGGCACGCAGCCTTGCGTGGGTTGATCCTAGATAGGGTCCTTCTTACGTTGGCTGGAGACAGTCAGAGTGCCTGGTCGTTGGGCGGTAGTGGGTAGTTTTTGTGCTGGTGTGACATTCTGCATGTCAAACCGTGAATAAAAGTGGTTGAGTGTGTATCTGGGAGGGATGTGTCATAATCACAGGCCTGTGGCAGGGGCTTGTAGTCTGTGATGGTCTGAATGGCTTGCCACAGGCTCCGTGTGTCTCTGCTGTCTGCGAAGTGATTGTTGATTTTTTGGGCATATGACTGTTTAGCATTTTTAATGCCGCGGGACAAATTGGCCCTTGCTGTTTTGAGGGCTGCTTTATCTCCCGATCTGAAAGATTCATCTCTGGTCTTTAGCAACCCACGAACCTCTGCTGTTATCCATGGCTTCTGGTTGGCGCGTGTGGTAATGGTCTTTGTAACTGTCACATCATCTGTGCACTTGGAATGGCTACGCTTGAATCTTTTTCCACTGCCATACCAGAACTACAACTCAAACTAGAGCGCTACATCAACGTCATCATTCTCTGCCACTCCATCTGTTCGCTGATTCGGCCTTCAGATATCTGAGTGGAAAAAACTTAAGCGGGTAAATCAGGTCCAGGCCTACTAGAGAAGCAAAATCAAGCAGAAGTACGTAGGATGGCAAGGCTGCTAGGAAAGGGTTGGTTACCCGGTTTCTAGGTTTACCACATTCTGAAAAAGTCACGGTTTCGATGCCTCTAATTTTCTGTTATGCTATTGCTGCGGTATAAGTAGTGTTGTTCTTGTCTGAGACAAGACATGTCTTGTCAAAGACAAGAGTGTAGGAGTAGGAATCTAGGTGTAAGTGTAGGAATCTCTCAGCGGAGAAAGTAACCCACCGGTTGCAAGACGTTAAGAGGGTTAGCGTGTTTTGCACCAGAGAAATAAACTTTAAATAGTATCCTGGCATGCTACTGACATACAAACATGACCGGCTCATTAACTAACTAGAATCAGCCATTTTAATGTTAGCCTACGTATACCAGAGGCATAGGAAAAAGCTTTCTGGGGTAGAGCAGATTAGGCTATTAGACCTCTCAAATCTCACACATTTGCTGTTAGACACATACATTTCAACCATTTCTCACTCTGAGAAGTGGATTTTTGTGCAGAGTTGATAAGCTGTCTGAAATAATACATAGTTTAAAATAGACCATAGAAACATCCATCCATCCATCCATTTTCTTCCGCTTATCCGGAGCCGGGTCGCGGGGGCAGCAGTCTGAGCGGGGAGGCCCAGACTTCCCTCTCCACACACACACACTCAGCTCCTCCGGCGGGGATACGAGGCGTTCCAAGGCAGCCGAGAGACATTGTCCCTCCAGCGTGTCCTGGTTCTTCCCCGGGGCCGCCTCCTGGTGGGACACGCCCGGAACCTCCCGAGGGAGGCGTCAGGAGGCATCCGCAACAGATGCCCGAGCCACCTCATCTGGCTCCTCTCGACGTGGAGGAGCTGCGGCTCTACTCCGAGCTCCACCCGTGTGACCGAGCTCCTCACCTTATCTCTAAGGGAGCGTCCAGCCACCCTGCGGAGAAACTCATTTCGACCGCTTGTATCCGCGATCTCGTCCTTTCGGTCATTACACAAAGTTCATGACCATAGGTGAGAGTAGGAACGTAGCTAGACCGGTAAATTGAGAGCTTTGCCTTCCGGCTCAGTTCCTTCTTCACCACAATGGTCCGGTACAGAGGCTGTATCACTGCAGCCGCTGCGCCGATCTGCCTGTTAATCTCACGTTCCGTCCTTCAATCACTCGTGAACAAGACCCGAGATACTTGAACTCCTCACTTGAAGCAAGGGCTCCCCACCACCCGGAGGGAGCAAGCCACCTTCTTCCCGTCGAGAACCATGGCCTCAGAATTCGAGGTGCTGATTCCCATCCTGGCCGCTTCACACTCGCTGCAAACCGCTCTAGTGCATGCTGTAGGGCCCGGTCCGATGGAGCCATCAGGCCAACATCATCTGTGAATAGCAGAGATGAAATCCTGTGCCCCCGAACCAGACACCATCCGGCCCCTGGCTGTGCCTAGAAATTCTTTCCATGAAGACAATGAACAGTACCGGTGACAAAGGGCAGCCTGGCGGAGTCCAACATGCACCGAGAACAAGTCTGACTTACTACCGGCATTGCGAACACAGCTCCTGCTCAGGTTATACAGGGACCGGATGGCCCTTAGCAAAGGGCCCCGGATCCCGTACTTGCGGCTTCTCCAGGTCCACAAAACACATGTGAACTGGTTGGGCAACTCCCATGAACCCTCAAGCACCCGATGAAGTGTGTTGAGCTGGTCCAGTGTTCCGCCGCCAGGACGAAACCCACACTGCTCTTCTTGAATCCGAGGTTCGACTATCGAAAGGATTCTCCTTTCCAGTACCCTGGCATAGACTTACCAGGGAGGCTGAGGAATGTGATCCCCCTGTAGTTGGACACACCCTCCGGTCCCCCTTCTTATAAAGGGGTACCACCACCTCGGTCTGCCAGTCCAGCGGCGCCGTCCCAAGGCGCCACGCAATGTTGATGAGACGTGTCAGCCACGACAGCCCCACTACATCCAGAGACTTAAAATACTCGGGGCGGATCTCATCTACACCCGGGGCTTTGCCACCGAGAAGCCCACCGACCACCTCGGTAACCTCTGCCAGGGTGATCGAAGAGTCCACCTCCGGGTCCCCACCCTCTGCTTCCTCCTCGGAAAACATGACGGCAGGATTGAGGATCTCCTCAATCCTGCCGTCATGGGATCTTCAAAATATTCCTTCCACCATGGAACATCGTCCCCAGTTGAGGTCAGCCGCTCCCCGCCCGCACCGTACACGGTGTTGGTGAAGAACCGCTTCTCCCCCTTGAGTCGGCGAACGGTTTGCAAGAATTTCCTTGCGGCCGTCCGGTAGTCCTTCTCTATAGCCTCCCCGAATTCCTCCAGACCCGAGTTTTTAGCCTCCGCGACAATCCGGGCCGCGGCACGCTTGGCCTGCGGATACCCGTCAACTGTCTCAGGAGTCCCACAAGCCAAACAGGCTTGATAGGACTCCTTTCAGTTTGACAGCATCCCTTACTTACGGTGTCCACCACCGGGTTCGGGGATTGCCGCCGCGACTGGCACCAGAGACCTTACGACCGCAGCTCCGGGCCGCCGCATCGACAATGGAGGCCGAGAACATAGTCCACTCAGACTCAATGTCCCCAGCCCCCCCCGGAATCTGTGATAACCTTGAGAAAAATACCACAGTTTCAAAGCATTGCAATTACAGATCTAAAATAATTTCAGTTGAACAGTTTAAGAACCCTACTACAAAGTTTCTGCTATTTAGTACAAAAATTTAAGCCTACATTTAGCTGGTTTCACAAATATCTATTAATTGAGTCTCCCACTGTCTGTGCATGTGTAAGTTAAATTAAAACTGTTCAACTGAAATTATTTTAGATCTGTAATTGCAATGCTTTGAAACTGTGGTATTTTTCTCAAGGTTATCATACCATCAGAATCTGATACCGGACCACGCCAAAAGGGGGCTTTTGACACTGTACAGCAAGCCCCAAAATTGAAGAAATGCATTAATATTCCAATTTGTGAGCAACGTTTTGCAATTCCAGAACAAACTTCACGGAAGTATCCTATTATTTTGCAACCCTTACCTGGTAGTCCAGTCTCTTAATGTGAGGGACCTCCATGTTGTGGGTGGAGGGACAGATGTCCTCATACTTCTTGTTAGTGAAGATGTCCAGTCCTACAAGATGAACCTGGAGAATAGACATAGCCTGGCTGGATGGCAGGTCTTATTTGCTGTAGAGCTTGGTGTCCATGAGTACTTACTGTACATGCAATAATGGAGTATTTCACAATTTAAAGGAACTTCTGCCACATGTGTTTATCTTTGAAGGACATAGGAATGGGGAAATAAGGCAGTAAAACAATTAGAGAAGATTGAGAGTTTGGCATCATATTTTACAAACAGGAGGTGCCTCTAAAACTAATTGGGGCTAATGATAACAGGGCGCTTATTCTGCGCGCTATTCAAGGTGCGCTCCATGTGATTGTCATAACAGTCATAACAGTTAACATAATCAACAGTTACCTTGGCGTGCCCGTGCTTGCCTGTCTTGGAAGTGGACATGTCAACTATCTTGCAGGGTCGACCCTTGAGCATGACATGGCCGTTCTTCCTCAGTGCCGAGCATTGCAGCGGATAAGTGGCAGAAGCCCCGGCATCTCCACTGGTGAAGTCTGTGTCTGCCATGGTTACTCGCTAGATGAGCAGGGACCGCACACAATTGTTACAATCGTCCTGTTTGTATAACTGCTTTAGCGACGTAAACCTCTACCTAAATCGCAAGTGCAGCTTGAAATGGCAAGGGTATGTTAGCTTGCTACGCTAAACTAGGTGGATGATGGACAACACAAACTGCTGCTGTTGCCTGCACTACCGCTGCTGCAAGACCAAAACAAACATTCAGCACTTTCATCGTGACAACGTGCATTTATCTGAAAGTTCATGCGTGGCTTTCGGTATTTCTTGCAGCAAGCCAAACTGGTCAACTTTTTTGTGTTGACATTTGTGAAGAAAGCGATTGTATGCAGTAACAAATAAATTGTGTATTTACTATTTCCCGATTAAATAGCTAGGTCTAGCTCAATTGAGATCAATTGTCGCGCTAGAAAAACATCGCCAGACAATCCGTTAGACTACTAGTGCAGTAGTCTAGCTACTGTAGTACTAGTATGGCTAGCATAACGTTGGGGAATAGATCAAATGCATTTCGAAGATTTTTTGCATCTAGCTAACTGACATGCTAGTTTGATTGGCAGCTCGTCTAGTTAGCTTGCAGTACAGGCTAGAGCTACTGTAGAGGACAACTTTTAATAAGTACGAACAGCCAGGGCCTCGTCCGGTTCTCCTCTAGTACCTCTTCGTCTGGGCACTTCAGCACCACCCTCCCTCCACACCCAGAGAAGCCGACAGGCTAGCTAGCAAGCAAGCTACACTTTAACTTAGCTATGTGCAAAGAGATACCTTCAAATGCTATCTTACGATTTTCCAACGGTTATTCACTGAGAACAGTACTAATCAATTATGTTCATCATCAACTGCACTGAAAAAGTTCAGTCTTACCTTGCAACAAAGAGATTACGTTAGAGCGCCTGCGCGGAGTTTCGGCACTGCAGTAGTACCAGTAGCTGGTTTCACGTCTCATGGATGAGAGAGATGGAGAGGGGAGGTGGGAGGCGATGGAGGGGGATTCTTTCATAACTTCAGGGACCCCGAGCCATTCCGTTCATTCACTCATCTATCGATTGATTAACTCGCTAAGTCCTCTGGGAAAAAGTACATGTATGCTCTTGTTTGGTTTGCGTTTGATTTCAAACGACCGATTTGGGTAGGCAGGGCTATAGCTGATCATCCTCATATTTGATCTGGATTTGCACATACAAATCATCGCCCATCAGAAGGTAATAACGTATGATTATTTTTTTATTTGTAGAATTCGTATCAAAACATTGACGTACCAGACTATAACGGCTGTGCTGTCAGCACGACGGGAGTGAGACGTGCAGTTATGATAGAAACCACTAGGATCTGCTGTTGTCTAAAGGTTTGCATCGCAAGGTTTGACCAGAATGAGCGCTTAGGTGCATCGAAGAGTCAGTTTTTTATGTGTAGGGAAATTGTATGAAGTTGGTAAGAATTTGGCCGCAAGCCTACTATGTTGAATGCAAACTATTGTGTTACCAGACTGGTTGACCCTAACTCTTCAGATCTGATACAGCAATATGTGTTTACAGGGGGCTTCTAAGTGAATTACAAAGTACAGTATGTACCACATCAGTCAAGGCCTTACCGCAGAGACTTAGGCCTGATTCCAGCTGAGAGCTATTTTATGTCTGGTTTCCCCTCTCCCCACTGTTTCCCTGTCTGTCCTACCACATATCATTATCTCTGTATAATATAGCCTGCCCTACCACACTCTCATTGTCTCTATATAATACAGCCTGTCCAGACACACTCTCATTGTCTCTATATAATACAGCCTGTCCTGACACACTCTCATTGTCTCTATATAATACAGCCTGTCCTGACACACTCTCATTGTCTCTATATAATACAGCCTGTCCTACCACACTCTCATTGTCTCTATATAATACAGCCTGTCCTACCACACTCTCATTGTCTCCATATAACATAGATAATTTCATAAATAAAAGACAAACATGTTAAAATGAGATTCAGGTGAATATGATTGGTTCAGCAGATGTGTGGGGTTGCATGCTGTCTCGACCGGCAAGTTGACATAATGAGATAACAGACGATGACAGGACTGTAAAGTCAGTTGACACAAGCATCCATTAGTTAATTCTGCTTTGGTGGGGGGTGGGGGGGGGGGGGTAGAAACAGAGAGAAAGAGGGAGAGCGAGAGAGGTTGGTTTATTGAATTTCCTCCGGGTTAAACATTGACAGCCACCTGTCCACACTATGAAACCATGGTTTTGGCTTGGACAACCAATTACCCAATCCTATGGAACCCTATTTATTCAGTCCATTTTACAGAATTACTTGCACACAAGTTTAACCAATCAATCCTCTGAACACTTTGGTAGATACTTTCCTGTTAGATTTGATTATGTTAAGACAGTGTTCACTGTATGTCAGGGACAATCCACAAAACTCCAAAGGGGTGCACACATGTACAAGTCTTTAAAAATGTTTTAAGGACGTCTGCATTCTCCAGGTAGATGAACTGTACAAGATGGCTGCCATGTCAGAGACTCCTTCTCAGTCACTGGGGAGGACAAATGTTTGTGACAAGAGAACTTTATATTAACGTGTTATTATACACAGATAGAACCGAACGAGGATACAAACGCAGCATCATGATTCAAACATATATAGACAAATAAAGCGCACACACTGTGGTTTTTTCAGGCATCCGGGTCTGACTTAAGGTTCTCCAGTTCTGTGGAAGTCTTTGGGCCAGGATGATGCGTTTTCCTGCCCTTCTGAAAGACAGCAGCAATCTCCTCAAAGGTCTTCCCCTTGGTCTCTGGCACGCGGCAGAAGGTGAACACGGTGAAGCCAAACAGGAACACCGCAAACAGGATGAACACGTAGCTACCCAGCAGAGCCTACAGGAGACACAGCGCAGTGTCAGAGGGCGATCATGTGTTTGTGTGAATGTGCATGTGCTCATGGGTAAGCGAGTGCGTGCGTGCGTGAGAGAAAGAGAGAGAGAAAGAGTGCCTAAATGTTTTAATGTCAGTGAAAGAGAGTGGTTGTTGGTGGAGGGGAGGGAATGTGAGAAAGAGTATGCATTGTGTATACCTCTATGTAGGGGAAAGTCATCCCCACTATGAAATTACTGGTCCAGTTGCAGCAGCCAGCCAGAGCAATGGCCGCCGGGCGTGGTCCCTGGCTGAACAACTCTGCCACAATGAACCAAGGGATAGGACCAGGTCCGATCTCAAAGAAGCACACAAACAGGAAGATGGCCGACATGCTGACGTAGCTCATCCAGGAAAACGTGTTCTGGGAGACAGGAAACAGGAAGCAGTTAGGGGATCTCAAACAGCCTATTGGTTTGTGAGCTTTACATTGAATGGCAATCCTACTAAGGCTGTGGTGTTGCTATCAGAGAGTAAATCATTGCACCATAACAAGCTATGATGGAGGGGATATCAGTACAGCACCGTAAGATGCTTGCTATAGTACTTTAGACTTTACAGTAGCTTTGTCAATATCACATAGACAGTGAAAGTCAGGATATCCAACAGCAAGAAAGATGGCGGGATGAACAGGAAACTGTAATAAGAGGTGGAAGAAAGGAGCGAATGACTGAAACTGCGGACTTGAAATGTGATTTGCTTACCAGATAAATGAGGCCAACTGACATGGCAATCGCACATAAGCACATCCCTCCTAAGCCAATCAGAGTCAGCGTTCTTCTGCCTGCCCGGTCCACCAGCACCACCTGAGAGAGAGTGAGAGGGAGGTGTTCGAAAAGAGAGCGAAGGGGTCAGGGAAAGAGGGAGAGAATGGGTAAAAGGGTGGTTGGGGGCAGAAAGAAAGAGAGAGAGAAAATATTTTTAAAATAGTGAGGGAGGAGGTGTGTAATGCGTCAATAAAAGAGACAGTCGATGATGTGTGTCTGTGGGGGTCATAACAGGGAAACGGGCACAACCGCATGGTCGTTTAATTAACTGTGTGTTGCAGTTGCCATGCTATGTCAGTAGATGGTGAGTAGGCTTGTTATTTAGGAGTGGATGTGTGTTGAAAGAGTAATGGAAAATGTTCAAGGGTGGTTCTGGGGGCAGGGGCCAGTGGGGGGCCTATGACGATAAGCTTGGACCCCTTGTGTCCACCTTAAACGTCGAGTCATTATTACGTCATTGTAATGGATGCCCACAGAAACTGGAATGTCCGGTTTCAAAAACGTGACAATACTTACTGCCTGATGAATAGGTTTGGTATGATGGCAAACAACAAAGAATACCTCACAAAGGACAGGGTGTGAGTAAACAGGTTAAGTAGCAGCAGCTCGTGGCAGAGGGAAAACAGGTGAGTTGAATCAGCAACTCAGGAGAGTTGCGTTTCCCAACCTTGTGGGAAGGTTGCAGAGGAGACCATACAGTAATCCAATATAACATTTTGCAGCCATGCTCTTATTGCATGAAACCACAAAAAAATTGCACATGGATAGTGTGACTGATACGGATTGTGTAAAGCCAATGTAAACATGTAAGTAACTGCTACTATATTGTGGAATACTGAAAAAAATTGTTCTTTTGCCTGCTAATGCCTGCAGTGCAGTGAGGACAACTACACTACAACAATAACGTTTAATGTAACTGGCCCTTATAACAGTGATATACAATTTGCCCCAGATTGGTCCCCTCAGTTCAAATGAGAATTAGAACCAAATTAGAACCACGAAAAATGTTTGCTTTGTAATGCAGCCAGCTGACTAATTAATCAATGCATTTAAGGTTTCCTGAATAGTTTTATGTTTGGAGTTCAACAATGTTTCTGTTTGCGTGCTACATTCGAGTGCGTTGTGAGTTATACGCACACATCATAGCTGGAGGTGTTTTGGAACCATGTAAAGATCGACATTTTTGTGAGTCAAGATTAAGTGAACATCATGAATGCATGTGTGTGTGTTGACTGTGTCTTCTGGAGCTTTTGCAAGGAGGAAAATTAATGATCACCTTTACCTTAGCTTGTAAATTCATTAATTGCAGGTCTGACACAATACTTTTTGAATTGTCTTTGTCACATGATTTGTTTGTCACCTAGACACCTGTAAATGTACATTGTGTGTGTGTGTGCACAGGTGTATGCTTGTACATTGAGTGTGTGCGTGCGTGTGTGCGTGTGTGTGTTTATTGTGTGTGTGCGTGTGTTTATGTGGGTGTGTGTTCTTGTGTATACATATGGGTGTGCGCATGTGTGTGTGTCGGTGTGAGTGTGTCTATGTTTGTGGGTGCACGTGTGTGTCTGTGAATGTGTGTGTACTTACTGACACCATAGTAAAGACAGTGTTGATGGCTCCTACTCCAATAGTGGCGTAGACAGGCTGGGACACACCAGCACGTTGGAAGATGGCCGTCGAGTAATAAAATATCTTAGAGCAACAGAACAACTGTTATCTTTCCATTTCATAAATCTGCAGCAAATCACACAATGTCTCTCCAAGGACAGTAAAAACATATATATAATTGTGAGCCAAAGTGTCACGTAAAAAAATATTTGTAATGTCACAATCAAGGACAATGACATTCTGTAATCTAATCTCTAAAAGTCAGTCTGGTGACACATTAGCAACACATGCACAGAGACACACTCACTCCCTATCTATCATCCCCCTTATCTCCCTCTCCATCCCCCTCTCGTGTTGCTCCTCCCCTCCTCTCTGCTACTCACAGCGTTGATGCCAGACAGCTGTTGGGAGAGGTGCATCATGAGGGCCACAAACAGCTGCTGCCTGTACTGAGTGGAACGCACCTGAAAACAGAAAACAGGTTACACCAGACAGACAGACAGACGGACGGACGGACGGACGGACGGACAGACAGACTCAATACTGGTCATAACAGGCAGACAGGAGACAGAATACAGGTAACTGCATACAGTCAGAGAGTCAGTAAGCAGACAGACAGGCAGGCACGCAGGCAGCTTGTATGGTGTTCCTGGTCCTCTCTAGCCGTGTTGACAGTGTAGTAACCAACCGTTCAGCACGTACCAGTCTTACGATGGACACCAGTTCCTCCTTCTCCGCCTCCTCCTTCTCCATCCTCATCTCCTCCAGGTCTGCGGTGGGGTCGTACTCCCCCTTCAGACGATGTAAACCTGCAGGAGAATGTATGGGGGGTGCAGGTCTGTGTGAGTGCATGCATTTGTATTTGTGCGTGTCTGTTTGCGCTTTGTGTGTACAGCATGTAGGTGTACATGCGTGTTCATCTGTACAAATTTATATATGTGTGAGTGTGTAGCATATCTGTGCATGTTGATCTGTGCAAAAGCGCATATGTGTGCGTGTGTGTGTGTCTGAGAGACTGTCTGCATTACTCTTGCGGGCCTCAGCCTCCAGTCCCCTGCGGATGTAGAGGTACCGGGGGCTCTCTGGGCAGAGGGGCAGTAGCAGGGACTGGAGGAGGGCCGGGGCCCCAGACAAACCCAGCAGTAGAGGCCACATCAAGTCATTTCCCAGGAGGAACTCCAGACCAATCACCTGGGGAGACACAGAGGGAAGGAAATGATTGACGGACCAGTTATTGTCTCAGCTCGACTCTTGTCCGATTCTAGTTAGGGTGTGTATTTGGGAGAACGCAATGATGTAGTATTTACGTATGAAGCCGCACTAGCACACACAACCACATATTTCCAGTGACGAGAGTGCCGTGTGTGAGTGTGTGGTTGAGTGGACGTGTGTTATTACTGTACATGTGTTTATATGCATATACATGTGTGTCACCTGGCTGATGAGGATGCCAGTGACAATGGCCAGCTGGTGTAATGTCCCCAGGGCTCCTCTGTAAGCCACAGGAGCTATCTCTCCTATGTACATGGGCACCAACCCTGATGACAGGCCTGCAACACACACACAGACACACACACACACACACACAAAGAAACACACAGGTGCACCCACAAAATAAGCACACATACACACACACGCATAAATGAGAGGTGAATTTTTGGCCATCTTTTGAATTAAATTCTTCATTTCATTGTAGCCCTGGCAGACGATAATATTGACATTAAACCATTTTTTTTTTCTTAAACACAATTACACCTCCCTCCTCTCCCCCAGACCCCCTCACCTCCTCACCACAGTAGAAGCCGCATTAAAACGACCCCACCGCCAACCTCTCCCCTCGCGCTCGTCAGACCCCCGCTACCTCAGCTCATCTCACGCACAGTAGGAGAGCCGGCATTACACCTCTCAGCCATGCCGGGGACGCCTAAGACTCCTAATGACCTCCTCCCACATTAGAATAGCCATTAGCTACAACCTACCCCTGGACAGGAGCCAGACCGTGCCCCATCACCTCACCAACTGGTAGAAGACGCATTACACGCGCCACGCCTCCGCCAGAATGAGACTGTTGTACTTTCAACGGCTCCTCACGACAGTAGAAGCGCCATTAATCTGCCTCCCCTCGCCCAGACCGCCTTCACCTGCCCCTCACCAGGCAGTGAGAAGATAGATGTAGCTAAAAGACGCTTAACACCGCACCGCCTCCGCGTTGCCTCCAGTACCGCCGCTCAACCTCCTGCACGCAACTGTAGAGCATTAGACCCGGCACCACTCCCCTCCCTCCAGACTCGGCATCTCCTCAGCCAGCTGTAGAGAGCCCATTCACTGACCCACCCTCCGCCTCAGAGCCCATTCACTGCTCGCTCACGCACAGTATAAGCCCAGTACCAGCTACACCCCACCCCACCCTCCCCTCCCCCGAACGCCCCCCTCTACTGCCTAACCAAGTGACCACAGTAGAAGCCTATTACACCCCACCTCTCCCCGCCGCAGACTCGCTTCATGCATCCGTCACGACACTGTAGAAGCCCATTACAAGTGCCGACCCCCCTCCGGCAAGTGCCCGCCTGCAGCGCTCCCCTATAGTGTCACACAACAGAGGAATTTAGCCCATGACAGCTCGCCCTGCGATCACCATGATATGAGGCCTCCAGGTATTGGCCAGTCCCATCAGAAGGCCACCAGCTATTGCCAACACGTTCACCATGAGCATACCCTTCACCCTGGAAAACACACACACAAATAACAAACAAGGATCATTCTTTTTTATTGGTGTAATTTGTATCCCTGCTACTCCTTCCCCTTGTCTCCTCAGCCTCTCCGCTGGAGACACCTGCTCACCCCCCTCTCTCCTCCTCTTCCTCACCTTCCTCTCAAGTCTCCGACAAAGCCCACCAGGAACGAGGACACCATGCCTCCTACAGAGAAGATGGCCACTGACAGGGACCAGTACATCACCACAGACGAGTGTACTTCATGTTCCTCCACCAGCGAGTTGTTCTCTGATTGGAGGAGAGGCTCCTCTGGTACCAACCCCAGTGCCCGTCCATAATGCCTCTCTATGACCTTTAACCCAGAGAAAGTAACAGCTGTCACGAACACAGTCGCTAGGCAATGGTCAGCCACTAGCGAGATTGGCGCTGTTGTTATGGTTTCCGAGGAACGTAAAGGTAAGCCTTTTCAGACTATCTTTGCTGAGATGATTGGATGCAGATTATTGACTGAGTGAATGAATGAATGAATGAATGAATGAGAAAGTTAATTATTTGATGAATCATGAAATTAAATACGTAATAAATTAACCCATGGGTAATTCATTTGTTTCTGCTGGCTTTTATTCATCATTTTGTGAGATTGTGTTGTGTGCGTGAGTGTTGATGGATTTGTGTGTGTGTTGATGGATGTGTGTGATGATGGAGGTGTGTGTGTGTGTGTGTGTGTAGGTGTAGGTGAGTGTAGATGGAGTTGGATGTATGTGTAGATGGAATCGTTTGTATAAAGATGTGAGAGTGTAGAGGACTGTGTGTGGATGGAGTGTGTATATATACAAAGGTGTGTATACAGAGGAGTGTGTGTAGATGGAAGTGTGCATACACAGAGGTGTGTGTAGATGGAGGTGTGTATATACAGAGGAGTGTGTATACAGAGGTGCATGTATACAGAGGAGTGTATGTAGATGGAGCTGTGTGTATACAGAGGAGTGTGTGTAGATGGAGGTGTGTGTGTGCACCTTTTGTGGAGCGTTGATGACTCCTAGGCTGTATCCATACTGCAGAGAGCCTAAGACTGCTGTGAATACAGCCAGAGCCAGGGTACCTGTCAGCTGCTACACACATACACACACAAGTTTGGTTTGCTATTCTAGTGAGAGCAATATGCTCCCATCAAAACAGCATTATCTCAGAAACAGTATCTGTTAACATCAAACAAAAACAGACATCTCTGATCTTGCAATATCTTCTTTTTTTTATTGAAAGCCAACAAACATCCTCATTTACGCTCGCCAGACTAACTTTGTACAGCAGTCTTGCCTCAAATGTCACTGTACAGTACGGCAGGGCATTTTAATGAGGCTATGCAGACAGACAGACAGAGAGACAGACAGACAGACAGACAGAGACAGACGATCATTTTCTAGGAAAAATACACGCATACCTGACAAAAACCAGCGGCTGCTTTCACACTCTATCAGATGAGATACAAACAGAAGTAAACAACATCTTGATGTTGATTTAATCAAGGAGTTGGATACTTTCTCTCCTGTGATAGTGTTAGAAGGTGTGTGTATGTGCGTGAATGGAGAAATCTTTACCTTTCCTGACTCCATGCTGGGTTCAGAGTTTCAACTCCTTACAGGACACAGGACTTGCTGCGGCCCCACTACATGGTGAGATAACACACACGCACAGCACACACACGCACAGCACACATCTCCGGGTAATGATCAATCCCTAGGTATCACGCTGTGTTCACGCTCTCCTTTGCAGTCTCTCCAATCTCTCCGGTCTCCCAGCTCCTCTCTCCTTGCCCTGCTGTGTCCAGCTAATCTATCCATTGGCTCTCTCTCTCTCTCAGACCCATTTTTCAGATCCTCTCTCTTTTTATGCGTTCCTTATCACCTTTTATCTCTCTAATGCATCTACTCTCTCCAGCAATACTCTCTAGGAATCGGCAGCTTTCTCCAAACCACAGCAAATCCTTCTACTTGATGTGTTTTCAATGTTCAGCAATGATGCAGTGTACAGTGAAGGTACAAACTTGACAGATTTGACATCTCTTATGAAAGCAACCGTGCGATCATAGAAAGCGTGTGTGAGTTGGACTGTGTTGGGGTATTAGGGAAGGAGTTAATGATATACCATTGATCAGGACAAAGTCTGAGGGTCGCTGTATCTATGCTGATACAGAAACACAGTAACACTCTTCTCCACACACGCACGCACGCACACGCACACACACGCGCGCACACACGCGCGCACACACGCACACACACACACACCAGTACACAGAAAAACAGAATGTAGATCACATGAACAACCAAACTAAGGTATGTGGATACACACACACACAAATCTGATTACACCATGACAGAATGATGTTCTAGTTTTATTTTAATTTTATTACTCTCTTACATCTTTTTTACAAAACAAATAAAACCCCAAACTAAACATAAGTCATGAACTTTTTATTCTAAACAATATGATTTAAAAACAGTGTTATGTTACGTTCTCAGAGAGAAGTCCTCTGTGTATGCGAGGACTAACTCTCTTCAGAAGAAAACAAGTGAAAACAAAATGAAGGGATGGAGAGGTGAGGAGAGCGGCCTTGTATCCACCAACTCAAACACTAAGTTTACACACACACTCTCTCACTCTCTGTCTCACACACACACACACACACTCTCTCTCTCACTCTCTCTCTCTCTCTCTCTCTCTCACACACACACACTCTCTGCGTCTCTCTCTCACTCACTCACTCACTCATTCACTCACTCACTGGGAAGACAGTAGTTTAATCAGCACAGCTCTTTATTGCTTTAACCCTGACAGACTCCTGTCCCCCTAAAACAAAATAAGACTGCTAATTAAACTTAATTAAAGTGGCCAAAAAGTATTCAAGTAATAACAATCATTTCCAATTTCTGGTTAACAAAATTGTGACATGATTGTATAGACATGGCTGTAAAAATAACTTGTTTATTTAAGTAATACCCTATAAACTAAAAGCTATATTCAGACAGTGATAGTGGTTTAGAGGAGAAACATTACATATACAGTATACACCATTTTTGAGTGTCAAACACAGTCACCTATAATCTGTGCCTTCCAGACCCCAACCTTCATAACCACCACATAATCCACCCTACACCAGCAGCAAAACACACCATTTCCCACAATTTAGCTTTGCACTGCAATCTGTGAGTAGATCTCCGACAGAATATATCGTGATTGTGAATAATCATCATAATGCAACTACCCTATCAATGTTTTCTTCAAAGAAACCGAAAAACATATTTCAATAAAGTCATCTTAAAGTGAAAGTTAACTTCATGTGGTTAAAGTATTAACATCAAATCATAATCCAAAGAAAATGTCAATTGAAAATAGGCAATGATAATAAATTGGCCGCTGTTTTATGTTAGCTTACATCATGCTAGGCACTGTACAAACAGTTACGACTCAATCCAAAAAGAATTTCAATCAGAGGAGAAAGACATTGACTCAAATTGGGTGCCAGAACTTCTCACAATGATTCTTTACACAGACAAACATACTTCTTTAACAGTTGATTCTTATTTGATTATTTCGTGTATGGATTCTTTTCTCTCTGGCATTTCAGCATGGAGTCAAACAGACATACAGACAGGGAGGTAACTGGGTAGACAAACGGATCGACAGATACTTCTGATTCAGATACGAGACTGTGCTGTACATGTCATCATCCAGCCTGAAATGTCAACCCAACTCAACATCTTAGTACTTAGTAAGAAAGAAAACATTTCCAAAAACAGAAAGAAACTCTGCTAGCTTTGTTTAGTATTACAGTATATCTGATGCAGCACCTTCAGAAGTGAAAGACTTGAGGAGGAGGAGAGGGAGGTGACATAGGAGGCCAGCATGGTGGAGGGGACCTGACTTTAAAGTGACACAGGCATTACTTTGGCCCATGGATGAAGAAGGACAGAAGGACAGGAGGACAGGGGGACAGGGGGACAGAGGGAAGAAGAAACAGGTCGCATACGATTCAAATGGGTCGACCAGGCTGAGAGAGACAGGGGGCTCATAAGGGTGAGAGTTAGAGAGACAGAGTGAGTAAGAAAGAGAGTAAGATAGAGAGTAAGGGAGAGAGTACGAGAGACAGAGCGAGCAAGAGAGAGCGTAAGAGACGCAGAGAGAGCGTAAGGGCGAGACTAAGAGAGAGAGAGTAAGTGAGAGAGTGAGTGAGAGAGAGAGAGTAAGAGAGAATGAGTAAGAGAGAGAGAGGACAAGGGACAGGGAGATCGGGGGAGCAGTGTGGTTCATTTCTAAAGAGGTTCAACAGTTGCAGTGTTTTCAAGAGGTTCCATCCCTGTGGCCCTCCTGGTCTCCTTTAGCTCCACAGCAACTTTCAAGTGCCTGCTAGGATATCTGTGTTCACCATCTTGTACAGTGTTTCAACAGCCACTGCAGTAGTTGTCGTACCAGCCCCAGGCTATTTTTATTGGTGCCTCAGTTTCAGATGGAACGTTGGGTTGACCAGTAGGAAGGGAGTGGGAGGAGCTTCACCAGTTCATCATGGAGTTTCGGTTGAGGGTCATGAAAAACACTTGGCTGCTTCCCCCCGAACGCACAGACGCAAAGAACACCTGCAGGGAGAGAGAGGGAGAGAAAGAGAGACGGAGAGAGTGAGAGAGAGAAAAGGGACAGAGAGAGAGAGGAAGAGAGAGAGAGGGAGTCAGAGTGGGACTTGTGCACTTGTTTACGTATATCTGAGTCTAGCTGCGTCTGCTTTGCGCGTGTTGCGTGTCTTAAGTACATGTAACAACATGTTCCCTTCACGAAAGCCCAACTCTGTCTTCACCTTGTCGTTCCTCTCACACAGGAATTTCAGCCTCTGCGCCCTCTTGTGCATGAAGACCCCATCCAGGTGACCCGTCTCTACAGAGCGGATCTCGATAGCCTTCTCCCCCCAGCCCATGATCTGGTTGGAGTGGATGTAGGCTGGAGAAACACAGAGACAGAGGAGAAGGTGTGATGTAATCTCACTGACAGCCACAGAGAGGCAGTATTAGATCTGGGTATCCAGAAACCAAAATAACATACCAAATAACAAAAAAAACTGCAATTCTTGTACTGTACATTTGAGAATTAGATAATATCTCATAATATCCTAATCTGTACAAGAGTGCAGGCCATACAAATATTTCCAATGTGTACATTTGTTATTTATGAGTGTTGAACCTTTAAATTGGTTACAGTAATGAAAATATATCTGGATGTTGTCTCAGAAAAAAATTTAAAAGGACAATATTCCTAAATAATTCCAATAGCAACTTGAGATGATATTGGCTGTGTCAAATATTTAGCGAGAATAACCAAACGGAAGTGGTTAAAGTAAACGTGCCAGTGAGCAGGTTTGCTTCACGGAGTATGTTGCCATGATAACTGGCTCAAAACTAAGCTGGAATCTGGCTCAAAACTAAGCTGAGGCTTTGTAAAACTCCAAACAAACAAACAGAGTTTTCACTAAACCCTTGTTCTGAAACAGGGCCCGGTCTTCAGGTACACGGTTCTCTCTCTCTTCCCACTCACCTAGCATGTCACACCCCCTTGACTAGACAGCAGTGCAGTTGGGGTTTGAATGTTCAACTTAAAATGAACTCATACCAGATCTCCTTCCATTAAGACTCAGTGTGCGCACACTCCGACACAAGCGCACATAGGCACGGACTCACAAGCATACGTACTCACACACAACCACACGCACACATGCACTCAAAAGCACACATGCTCACACGCACGTACCAACGGAGGTGGGCATCTCGCCCCACTGCAGCACCACGTCCTTGGTGATGCGCCCGTACGTGTTGACGTACACACCCTCATCCTCGTAGCATAGCAACATCTCCATGCCGTCCGTCTTGGGCAGAACCACGATGGCATGAGGGGTCACCTGACTCTGGATCTGACATAATACACGACAGGGTTAGGATCTAACACAGCACAGTGTAGGGTTAGGACCTGACGTCGTACAGGACAGGGTTAGGATCTAACACAGCACAGTGTAGGGTTAGGACCTGACGTCGTACAGGACAGGGTTAGGATCTAACACAGCACAGTACAGGGTTAGGAACTGTTGTTGTACAGGACAGAGTCAGGATCTGACATAGGACAATACAGGTTTAGGACCTGATATAGTGCAGTATATGGCTAGGACCTGACCTAGTACAGGACAGTGTTAGGACCTGACACCGTATGGGATTGGCTTAGGCTCTAACACAGTACAGGGATAGGACCTGACATAGCACAGAACAGGGTTAGGACCTAGTACATACAGGACAAGGTAAGAACCTAGAACATTACATGACAGGCGTAAGACCTGACAGTAGGCTATAGTAGATAGAGAACGTAGGTAGATAGAGACAGAAACATAGAGATAGTGTTTAGGATCACTATGGTTCTATGACTCTACTGGACTCAACCACACAGCACACCCATTCATTCATCCATTCATTCATTTACACATCCACCTATATCTATCAAACCATCCATGTATCCATCAATCCATCCATCCATCCATGGGTGTTTATGGGTCTTTGAGTTGTTATTTTCTTAGTTCTACTTGACATGACTTGCGTGGGTTATGGGTTCTACGAGGTAAACGTTACAGATACGCTACATAATGGGAAGGGCATCTTATGTATCTATCTATGCATCTATGGTCACCTTCATCTGGACGTACGGGGTCATCAGAAGAGAACGTAGGGAGAGAGGGCAGCAGGTTGCATTAGAGGGTCAAAAATATCAGACAAGCTTGAAATCGACAGCATCCATCATTCACATCCTCTCGTCTCATGAGAAGTCACAATGAATTGAGTTTGGTCTGCTGCTACAATAGCTACAGCATACTGTCACACAAAGGCAATGACATCGTTGATCTGGCCAGGTAGGAGGGGCTTGTAACTCACGTGGGAGGGGATGTAGATGTCATAGGGGTTCCCAGAGTCCACGTCGATGACATGGAAGCCAACACTGGACCCATAGATGACCTTTAACCTCTGACCCTCCTCCACAGTCAAGTCAACCAGCTGGGGGCGGTGCTGCAGATCAGTGAACGACTAGAGGGAGAGCGGGGAGGAGGTGGGGAGGAGGGGGGAGGAGGGGGGTGAAACTCACGAAAAATAGATGATTTGTTGTGTTTGTCCATTTGTGTGTGGTGGGGTGTTTGTGTGTGTCTATCTTACCTTGAAGGCCATAAATTTGT
Source organism: Plecoglossus altivelis (assembly GCA_036571765.1). Taxonomy (NCBI): domain Eukaryota; kingdom Metazoa; phylum Chordata; class Actinopteri; order Osmeriformes; family Plecoglossidae; genus Plecoglossus; species Plecoglossus altivelis. The sequence continues at coordinate 7,430,349 of BROE01000009.1, forward strand.
GGTATGGTTTGGGTGCCCATGCATAGATTTCTACTGAGTTCTTTAATGCAATCACCAAAAACTTGATCCTTTCATATTTCACTGGAAGAAAAAAAAAACATTAAATAAGGTTATTTATACACAGTGGGTGTTTGTGTGTATTTGTGTACATATTGCACCAAAACTCAGACCCACATACACACATACACACACACACACACACAGTGTTTGATACTGGAGCCCTCGTGTGCTGCACGGATGTGTCACATGTGGATCAAATACTACTTCTAAGGATTCTTTGGAACACATACCAACTTTGTAGTGCACACAGCCCTCCAGCTCCCCCACAGTGATCCAGCCTTGCTTCTTTTCTACTTCTGGGTCATTGTGTAATATCCTGTTCCTCAGCCAGGACAGGTAGTAGACACGCAGCTTGTTTTTCTTACCTGGGGGAGGGGGGCAGGGGGGCAAACACAGGGGAACACAGCGCTCTGAATATATGGGTTGGTAGAAAGGCTGGTGAGCCGTGCGTTTGAATTTGTGGCGAGGTTGTTTTCAGGGTGTGTTGTAGGTGGCACTCAGGTTGAGATCAAGATTCAGCAAGATCTTTGTGTCATGGCTGCCTTGGGGCCATGTTAGGGGTGAGTTGGGGTTGGGCTGGGGTTTGTTGGGGTTAGGTGTGGTGGTGTAGCCGTTTTAATAGGGCTGTGTAGGGTTATGACTGGGTTATGTTGGTATTTTATTAAGGGTGTGTTTCAATTGTGTCTGTTGTGATCAAGTCACAGTGGGCACCCCTACCAGAGATGGTGACCAGGACGTTGAGACCTTCCAGGACCTCCATCTGCTGGAAGCGCCGGCGGGTGATGAGGTTGTACACCTTCCCCTGACCACTACGGTCCAGCAACATCAGCCCGTTCTCTGTCCCCACTAGGAGGTTAACACCTGACACACAAACACACAAAGACAGACAAATAACGCAGGGTCAGACATGAACTGAAGGTGAATTGAACCTTTGTTTCTTTTTATCTGTTGAGCTAAATGCAGGTAGACCATGCGGGGTAGAGGAGTGCCTGTGTGTCTGTGGGAGGCGGAGCTATGACTCACCCCAGAGAGCAGCACACAGGATCTCCGAGTTGAACCTCTTCTTGTACTTGCGGATCTCCGGCGTGTCGCTGTGAGGTCTGATGTTGGTAGGATTCACGTTCACCACCGAGATCTTTCTGGCCTCGTTGAGTCTAGCCTGCTCCTGCCTTAGAAGCTCATTGGCAAACATGGCTAGGAATGACAGACGAACACAGAGGGATGGATGGGCAGTTAAGTTTTCAAATACTAACACTGGTATGCTGCAATAGGTCACTGGAAAACTCTTTCCAAATGTGACTGGCTGGTGACAGCGGTGGATAGAGACTAAACGTACCTGCTGCAGAGTCATCTTCATCATCCTCATCATTGGGGGACGTTTGATAGACACGAGGGTCAACGAATGGTGTGAAGGAGGCTTTAGACCCACCCAACCCAAACTAAAGAACAGGAAAGCCAGCAGTCAGTCTTGTTTCAGGAAAGATCAGCAATAAACATATTTTAGGAGTGTAACTGTTCATGGTTCAGTGCGTGAAGAATATATCCGAGTTATTCACAGGCGTTTCTACTTAATGGATATGGATTATGAAATTGATCACGTGAAATGAGCAAAAGCACAATCTTTCCTCATCTCTCAGATTGACATGAAATGTAGGCTGGAGTATATAGACGTAATATGAAAACAAACCATTTAAGATTTGTAATTTTTCCTGTTGTACTGAGCTCGTACAGAACTGTGTAGAGTTAGACCCCTAATTTAAATATATGTATGTGTAGTGTGTGTCTCACCTCTGCCAAGTCACTGAGTTCTTGCAGGGCGGAGGTGGGCGTGGCAGATGGGGAGTGGCTCTGTTGCAACAGGTCAGGTAGATTGCCATGGTTGCCATGGTTGCCAAACCCATTGCTCTCGCTGTGACCCCCTCGCCTCCTCTCCTCTGCCTGAGAGCAGGGGAGAAAGAGAGAGAGAGAGAGAGAGAAAGAGAGAGAGAGAGATAAAAGGAGGAAGAATGAGAGAGAAAAGGGAGTGATCAACGTTTCACCCTTTGTTGTGTGTGCGTGAACGTTTGTGCGTGTGTGTGTAAGTGTAAGTGTAAGTCTGCGTGCTGGTCTCAAATATCACCTCTCTCATCATCAGAGTGCTGTCTTTGGAATTGTTGTAGGTATCTCCCAGAGAGTCCTCTGCTATTCCCCTGTAGGTCTCAATGCTTCCCTGCACCGCTGGCCTGGGGCACACACACACACACACATACAGGAGATTATAAATACATATGCCTCAGCAGACATAGATTAGCAATATCATCACACACATGCTCACACATACACACACACTCACACACATTGTCTTACATGATGCGTGGGATGTCGCTAACAGCCACAGTCCCATCATGCCCCACGGTTTCCCCATCTTCATCGCTGCTCTCTGATTCATTGCTGGAGGACGAGTAGTCCGTCACCTTCAACAACAACAACAAAAAACGGTCACCAATCATTGCCACCAACATCCTCATCGCCACCATCATCATCATCACCACCCACCACCAACACCATCATCATCATCATCATCACCACACACCGCCAACGTCATCATCACCACCATCATCATCCTCACCACCAACACCATCACCATCACCACCAACACCATCAGTGTCTCTGGATCACAGCTAACATACCTTTGCAGGAGGTCTGTTTCCCTCCTCCACCCTCAACTCTCTCAGTTCTTTAGCCAGCGCACTGAGGTCCTGCACAGAGAGGAGAGGAAGAAGATGACAGGGAGAGAAGGAGAAAAAGGAGGGGAAATGTAGGTGGGGACAAATATGGGAGACCCAGGTAAATCTTTTGTTACCTGGAAGAATAGCTAGGTTAGTCCTAACTGGTGAAACTCTGTATGAGCCTCACAGCTCAGCGAACAGGGAGATACCATCTCACACAGAGAGGGGGGCAGTGGTGCAGGGAGTGGGAAAAACAATGACTATCATCAAGGGGACCAACCACTGATATATATATACGTCTGTCATACAAACACCTGAAGGTCAAATACTAGCTTAGGTTTGGATAAGGAAGGCAGCAACAATCTGAATCCCTCCATCAAACCCCCATGCCAAGTGGGCAGTGGTCTCTCCCACCCATGTATCCCAGCCAATGAACCAAACCAAGGCATGCAGAAAGGGGGGTGGACAGCCACACAAAGTGGGGCTTACCAGCTCCTACTGACCCAGTAATCATGATGACAAAGACACAGAAAAAAGATACAAGATTCAGATCTTGTCATTAGTCATTAAATTTGTCGCTTTACACACACAAACACAGACACACGCAAATTTACCACACACCCACACACACACGTACACGTACCACACACAAACATATACACAAACATACCACACACACACACACACACACACACACATGTACAGAAAAAGTTTCAGCCACAAATACAAACACTGCACCTATGACGCTCCCTCAGACAAGCTACAGTTTCAATGTTTAAAAGAGAGAAGCAATTTCTACAGAATAAATCATTGTATCCGGATCTACCATTGCCACAGAGTGAAAGGATAGAGGGACAGAGAGACAGAGAAAGAGAGAGAGAAGTGAGAGGGGCCAGGGGTGTCACTAACCTCATCTATGGCTTTCTTATAGCTCTGAGAGAAGAAGGGTGAACAGTGGAAGGAAGGGAGAAGGAGAGGGGGAGGAGGAGGGAGGGAGAGAAAGAGGGAAAGAGAGAAACAGATGAGTTGCAGAAGAGAAAGAAGCCAGAGGAAGAGAGATGTGAGAGGAACCTAGAGGATGTGTGTCTGTGTGTGTGTACACAATCACGCGGGTGCGCACGCGTGCATGTGTGTGCGTGCACGCAGGCGCGCATGCATGTGTGTGTGTGAACTTACAGCTGGTCTGCTGGGTCTGGCTGACTCCCGCCCCTCCTCCTGTTTAGGCTTAGCCTCCTGATTGGCTCCAAGAGGGGATACCTCCTGCTGGGCTTGACCTTGATCAAAACAAAGGACTGGTTCATTGACGATTGATGAAGTCGACAGAGAGTGTGCACATGTACAAGCTTGTGAGGTCAAGGCATGTCAAATGAGATGAATGGATGCTGTCATATTTCCAATTACACTACATTGGTCTTACTTCCTGTCATACCTCTCCTCCTCCCCCCTCCCCTCCCATCCCCTCCCATGTCATACTGTCAGGGCTGCACAGACATGTGTATCAGAGCAGAACTGGAACTGGCATCCTCCCACAGATAGACCAGCATACACTGCTGCCTCTGTGAAGAACACCCCAGTCCACAAGGAGCTGCTGTGTTTATGTTATGTTTGTGTGTACGTGTGCCATGTTTGTGTGTATGAGTGTGTGTGTGCTATGTTTGTATGGATGTGTGTGTGTGTATGTGTGGTATGTTTGTGTGTGTGCTTGTCGGTATGTTTCATGTGTGTGTGTCTGTAGTATGTTTGTGTGTGTGCAGATGTGCATGTGCTATGTTTGTGTGTATATGATATGTTTGTGTGTGCGTGTGTGTGTGGTATGTTTGTAAGTGTGCAGAGTATTGCCGTATGTGCACGTGTTCGTACCTTTCCGCTCAGCGGAGCCACCTTGAGACGAGTGGGAGGACGAAGAGGAAGAGTTGGACGACGTCCTGTGCAGCGCGGCATCCAGTGACAGCTCTGAGCGACGTAGGTCTGGGTTGCTGGGAAACAGGACACACACACGTTAGCCACATGATGTACGCAGAGGGACTCATGACAGCGCGTGCACCGTTTCATCATCTGCTCAGATCGTACACTTCTTGCCTTGTGTGAGGTAGTAAATATGTAGATGTGTGTGTGTGTGTACCTGGCTCGTATGAGTTGGCCTCCAGTGCGAGGGCCGAGTCCTAGGCCTCCGTTAGGCGAGTTCTTCCTGACCAGGGCTGGGGAGATGGATGTGGTCCTCTGAGGAACCTGAAAACAGATACACACACATCAACACGGGTCTAGCCTGTCTACCAGCCTGTCTGTCACTATCTATCTATCTCTCTCTCTCTCTCTCTCTCTCTTTCTCTCCCCGCTCCCACCATCCCTCCTTCCATCCCTCGCTCACCCTGACCTTGGGGGGCATGGCCTCGTCTCTCAACCAGGCCGTCCGGTCTCTCTCGTCCCGACTGGCCACCCGAGGCGGGGGGGTGGGGGTGTCGGAGGTAGGGTCGGAGTTCTGCCTGGGGGGCATCTCTGGCCGGGGAGAGCCCATGGCCGTCACCTCCCCCAGGGCAGAACCTGTCTGGTCCTGCAGCGACTGGGAGCCAGACATGGAGCTGTGAGTCCTCACCGGGACCAGATGAGCCATCTGGGAGGAGGAGAGGAGGGTGGAGGGAAAGATGGGGGAGAGGGCGGGAGAAGAGGTGAGGGGAGAGGGTGGAGGGAGGGACGGGGGAGAGGAGGGTGGAGGGAGATATGAGGGAGAGGGTAGAGGGAGAGATGGGGAGAGGAGGGTAGAGGGAGAGATGGGGAGAGGGTGGAGGAAGAGATGAGGGGAGAGGGTGGAGGGAGAGACAGGGGAGAGGAAGGTGGAGGGAGAGACAGGGGAGAGGAAGGTGGAGGGAGATATGAGGGAGAGGGTGGAGGGAGAGATGGGGAGAGGAGGGTGGAGGTAGAGAGATGGGGGAGAGGGTAGAGGAAGAGATGAGGGGAGAGGGTGGAGGGAGATATGAGGGAGAGGGTGGAGGGAGAGATGGGGGAGAGGATACTTTTAAAAGGGAGCTCAACATTAGTACAAACCTAGACCCATGTTGAAGTGTTCTCTCACAGCCATGCACACACACACACACACACACCTGGGGTTCAACGGAGCGGATAATGGGGGGGGTGAAGGGGGGCTGCATGCCCCCACTGCTGAAGGACTCAGAGCGGGGGGGCAGGGAGGGGTCCGATGCACGGTTGGACATCTTGTGTTGCAACGCTGGAGAGCTTTGCCGGTTCAGTTTAGACCTCTCCTCCACCTGCCACAGGTAACACCAGGAGAGGGGGGGTGGTGAGCTCAGGACACACGCACACACTACTTCCAATCCCATCCCAATCCAATGTCTGCCCATGTTAGAAAATGCATTCCTCCACCCAGCTGGCCAATAGAAAGCCGTAATAGTTTAGACTTTTGAAATGAGGGTTTGGCTGTGTTGAACTGATTCATTTGAATGAGTTTGTGTGTGCGTGCTTGTGGATTACAGAGTGTCAGCTCTGATAGAGTTGGACAGAGTCTTCTGAGAATGTCTTCGGTCAATAGTGTGTGTGTGTGTGTGTGTGTGTGTGTGTGTGTGTGTGCCAGCGTTTCACAGTAAAGGAGTGATAATAATTGGCGCAACATAAAAAATGATCAGTAATCTGCTTTTGCGGGCACTACTATAAAACTCAGACTTAGACCAGTGTGTGTATATGTGTGTGTGTGTATGTGTGTGTGTGTGTGGGGGAGGGGGGGTATGTGTGCAGCACTGTGTGTGAGAGAGCCCCATTGAGCAGTATAATCAGATTATCAGATTATTTCTCTTTAGGAAGAGGAATGATCTGGCTGGCCACACACTTGCAATCTCAATTTTTACAGAAGGTTCGGAGGAGATCCACACAGACTATGTCAGTAGATGGAGTGCGGCTAGAGTCTTTAATTAGTCGAGGGCAGTAATCTGGAGAGATTACGGTATATTATAGCCCAGGCTGAACGACTACTGTACTACTGCACAATGTGTTAATCTTCCATAGATCAGATGTGTTAGTTGTGTCCCTGGGCGGCAGATTATGTCATCATTGATGGACAAGCACGTATGTCTAGAGTGGTTTAAGGGCACTGTAGGACAGAGTCTGAGCATTGCATGATGGGATGATGAGTCATGCAATCACAGGTTAGCAAGAGAATCAACCGCTGCCCTACTACAAGCACATAAGGAGAGAGAGCGAGAGTGAAGTCCCGGAACCTAAAGTATACGACAGAAAGAAAGACACCATTGTTAGATTCACCGTGAACCTCTCTTGTTATTGAGAACAGCTTCTGGGTGCCTTTTCCATCCCACTTTGGAGATGACATATGTGCGAGTGTGCGTTTTTGTTTAGGCACCAAAAATCTTTTCCCAGGCCAGGAGATTCTCAGAGAGAGAGAGGACGTCACTAATGGTAGACACAGCTGCAGCTATACAGACACTGTTGCCACCCCAAACAGTAAGGATGGAGGGGTGGAGAGGAGAAGAGGGCCCACTGTTTAACAGCAAGGAGCAGTCGAGGAGGATCCCAATAGGCCCCATCCCAGCACCAAGCCTGGAGGTGATTGGCTGGCTGGTTGACTGACCGTTCAAGAAGTGACACGAAGGCTCATCGCTGACGTCATCAGTCCTACGGCCCCGTAATAAAGTATTGTGGGATGTTTGGACTTGTGAGGGCCGTGGCTTTGTGAGGATTGATAGGGGGCAGGGATTTCATGTGAGATATTACTGTGTGTCACAGTCCTAGCTCTAGTCATAGTGGAGTGTGTGTGTAAGGGTAAATTAAGTAAATGTACTGTACAAAATACTGTGAAAACAATCTGAATGGTGAAACACTATATACAATCAGTCAGAATAACTAAATATAGTAACTCAAGCTGATGCATCTTTATGTACAATATGTGTCTGTCTAAGTCAGGGGTCTCCAATCCTGGTCCTCGAGGGCCGCTGTCCTCAAGGTTTTAGATGTTTCCCTGCTCCAGAACACCTGATTCTAATGAATGAGCCATTACCAAGCTCTGTGGAAGCTTCATAATGACCCTTTATTAGAATCAGGTGTGCTGGAGCAGGGAAACATCTAAAACCTTCAGGACAGCGGCCCTCGAGGACCAGGATTGGAGACCCCTGGTCTAAGTTGTACTCTGTATATTCATGAGTATTGTGTTTCTGTAATATTGTCTATCTATATGTCTGTGTTCGTTGTCTTTGTGATGTCTATGTGTGTGTGTGTCATGTCTGTATGTGTATGTGAGTGTGTTTGTGTCTGCACATATGATACTCTATTTATGTATACGTATTAGGTTTCTGTGTTGTCTGTGTATATTTATCTGTGTGCTGTGTGTGCGTGTGAGTGCGCGCGCGCGCGTGTGTGTGGGTGTGTGTGTGTGTAACTAAATGCCAGCCGGCCGCATGGTCAGCTGGGACTGGGAGCCATAGGGAGAGCCAGTAGGGGTGGCAAAGAACCTGGAGGATCCAGGGGAATCCTGCCCAGAGGGGGTGGGCGTGTGAGAGCGGGAGCTGTGTGGGGAGTGTTTGGGTGAGCCACGAGGGGAGAGGGCCAGACCCTTCAGCAAGTCTCCCATCCAGGGGAAAGCGTTGTTGTGATTGGGGCTGCTGTCGGAGTATTTGTTGTGACCCTGCACATTCTCAGATGATTGGCTACGGATCATGTGACTGGCAGAGGACATGTCCTCCGTCATATGCTGTCTCAGCATGTACTCTGGAGCCGACGACGCGAGATTCAGGTCATTGATCTGCCTCCCACTGGCATCTGCCATCGCCGTCACCCAGTCAGGGGTGGGGATCTGGAGGAACTGAGTTTGACAGGACACTTCAGCTACCTCCGAGTAATTAGAGCAGTCGTCGGACTTTGCCTGGCGAATGCCGAACAGGTATCGGCGGAGTGAGTGTTCAGGGGCGGAGGAAGAGAGGGGGCAGTAGGACAGGTCATTTAGGCTGGATGACAGCATGCTACAGCTGAGGTCCTGACCGTTCCCTATTGACCCCTCCCTTGTTCCTTGCCCAGGTCCTGGGTCTACATCTACATCTATTCTATTGCAGGGAGAGTGAGACCTTCTACTTCTGCGACAACTAACCAGTTTGTCTGCTGGGACAGAGCTGAGGCCTTGGAGGGGCGCATGGTGCTTATCTGGCCCCTGGATAGCGTTCATGTCTGAGACTGGGGAGAGCTGCTGCTTGGGGCGGGCCCGCTCCCTGCATTCCTCCTTGGGACCTTTGGGCTTCTTGGGCCCCTGGCTGCAGACCCTCTGCCCTCTCATCTCCAGCCCCTGAAGGTCGATCTCCTGCTTCAGCCTGGGATCCAGGGGATCCCTTGTCTCCATGGAAATGCGGATGTGGGGGGCAATTCTTGGGAGGCGGGGGGAGTGGGAGGGGCCTTGTTTGGGGATTTGGGCCCTGGGATGGGGCTGGGAGGCTGGGGGAGTAGCTGGTTGGTTGAAGGAACGATGTCGTACGGGAGTGTTACTCTTTGAATGCTGTTTCTGCACCTGGAACAAGTCAAAGGCAGATTAAAGATATGCTCACACACACACGTTTACAAAAGGACAAAACAGTGGAAGAAAAATCTAGATCATCAAAACATCTTGGTCCAGAGGGCTCCAAGCTGAACTCCATCAACAACATTCTCCAGCAGCTGAAGAGAAACTTCTAGTCACAGTTGGACCTCCAACATAATGCTTGAAAAGAAGCTGAAGGGCCAGGAACAGAGTCAAAAGTGGATACTGAGAATGAGTGTGTGTGTTACCTCTTTGGCCCAGGCTGGTTTATTGGTGGGGTTGACCGAGTCTTTATAGTGATACAGCTGCTTCTTGTCGGCTGGTCTCCCTTCCGGCTGTTGTTGTTTTTGCAGAGAAACCAGGTAGGCTCTCTCCTGCTGCAGCTGCCTCTGCAGTCTTTCTGCCTGCCTCTGCTCCTCAATCTGCTTACGCTTGTACTCCTGCAGGGGGGGAGAGGAGTGAGAGAGGAGCAAAGGAGGGAGGAGGAGAGATGGGAGCGAGGCAGAGGTGAGCAAGGGAGAGGGGGTTGGTTGGTAGGGAGCACAAACAGGCGGTAAAGGAAAAAAAAGAGACAGACCATAAGTTATTGATACTGAATTGTAGGCCAATCAGATTGTACAAACAGACCAGCCATGCTCGGACCATGCAGCAATTACATGCCACTCACAAACGGACAAATGGGATCGCTCCAAGTGACAGAGCATTAAAGATGACACATAAGCCAATCCACACAGCTCGCACAATCACATGACTGGGGATGGGTGCTGCTGTTGGCTATGGCAAACACTGCTCTGCATGTGAAGGAAGGATCCAAGGTAAGAGGGAACACCAGGTAAGGAGACAAGGCAGCAGGAAGTAGAGAAAGAGGGAAGGACAAGAAGAGGGAAATGGACCATACAGGAAGCATCTAACACTTTAGAAGATCCATGATGGGGTCTGGAGATTTTTAGGTCAACAGCAGGGGGCCTGGGGTAGGGGGCCTGGGGCAGGGTTGGGGGCTAGGGTAGAGTTGAGGCCTGGGGGAGGGATGGAGGCTGGGGCAGAGTTGAGGCCTGGGGGAGGGATGGGGGCTGGGGCATGTTTGGCACCGCGGGCATGTTTGGCGCCTGGACACGGTTGGGTTGGGGGCTGGGGCAGAGTTGGGACAGAGATGGGGGGTTGGGGGCTGGGGCAGGGCTGGGGCAGATTTGGGGGCTAAGGTAGAGGAGGGCTTGGGTAGTGGGACACTGGAGGTTGGGGACTGAGAGCTAAAAGGTGGGGGGGGGGGGTATTGTGGGGAAGGGTTAAGATTGAGCACACGGTCCATGCAGGCCACAGATGGAGCGTAGCGGCAGGAAGGAGGCGGAGCGCCCCTCAAGGTTACCAGCAGTAGAGCCTGCTCCTGGAGGAGCTGCTGCTGCAGGATCTCTAACTGCCTCTGCTCCTCCTCCAGCTGCCTACGGATGTACTCCTGCACCCAGCCGGCAGCATGGAGAGAGAGAACCACAGGACCATGTCAGACAGTGGAAAGAGAGAGAGGCTAGAGAGAGGAGAGGAGAGGCAGACAAAGAGGAAGAGGAGGGAGAGAGAAAGAGAGAGAGAGGTGACACGCTGGCTAACCAAACCAAAAGAGATGGAAAAGGTTAAAAAGATGGAGGTTATTTCCTGCAGAAGGAGGAGGTAGAAGAATAGACAGTAGTAGAACAGAACATCGGCGGGCTGTGCGTTTGTTTTTGAGGCGTACGAGCCACTGCGATTATGTTGCAACTGTTGAGCTGCCCGTTCGGCTATTGAGATGTCATTGTTGGACTGTAATCGTTCTTTGTTCACCGCGTCAGGGGGCTGAGCTGCAGGTTCTGTCCTTGACTGATCACAGGTATACGGTTAAGACTGACCCTTGAACTCCTGCTTGCCATTCTATATGGCCTCCTTGAAGACATGCTTCAGACAAAAGCATCTTCTAAATAAATCGAATGTCAAACGTAAATGTACGTTGCACAGAAGGCTGCGTATTCTTGCATGAGTGTGCGTTCTTCCGGAAAGGGTGGGCGTGCGCGGGTCTGTGTATGTGCGGGAGTGGCTTGCCCTCTGTCTCTACAGGTCTGCGTGTGCCTACCTGCTCTCTCTCCGCGTGCCTCCTCTCCTCCTCTCTCCGCTGCTGCTCTATCTCCTCGTAGCGTCTCCTCTGATCTCGCTCCTGCTGCTTCCTCAGGTCGCGCTCCCTGCGCTGCTGCTGTAAGGCGCACACACACACCGTTGTGAGACCCCGGACGACTTGGATTTTGACCATCAGCACAAGAGGTCGGTAGTCAAACGTTTTTAAGGCATGAGCACAGGTACAGTACAGCGCTAAAGGGGGATAGGGACAGAGAGAGACCGACAGAGAGATACAGAGAGAGACAGAGAGTGAGACAGAGAGAGACAGAGACAGAAAGGCACAGAGACAAACAGAGACAGATAGAGAGAGACAGTTCCCTACCTCCTCCAGCCTCCTCCTCTGTTCTTTCTGCTCCTCAATGCGTTTCTGCCTCTCTGCCAGCAGTTGGCGCTTGTGCTCCTCATTCTGCTGCTGCTCCTGCTGCTGTCTGCGCAGCGCGTCATTGGTGGCCAGTTGCAGACGCAGGAAGTCCCGCCTCAGGGTGGACTCCCCGGGCATGTTGATGATGGAGCTGGAAGACAGACCAATCAGGAGTGAGGCTACCTGCGATTTCGACCAACGGCCTCAAACCGTCCAAGGAATCCTAAATGGTCGTGCACCTGGGTTCACCGACGTCGCGCTCTTCCTCCTCCTCCTCGCTCCCGCTGTACTCGTACTCCGTCTCATCTGCAGGACACACACACACAGAGCTTATAATCAGAGGTGCATGGGGAGACTCTAGGGGGTTTAAGTGGGCAACAGTGAGGAACACGAGAATCTCAACTCTCGATGTGTGACAGACAGAAAGGCAAAAAGAGAGAGAGAGAGTTAAAGAGAGACAGAGGGAGAATGGAGACAGAGGGCCATCTCTCTGCCTCTCTGGCAGAGGGGACACACCAATGACAGTTGCTTGCTGTTTGATCAAACGTGTCTGTACACGCTCACCGTGTCTGTACACACTCGCCGTGTGTGTGTGTTGTTGGGGCACAAAGGGTTGTATATCAGTATCGGCAGTTAATTCGCAAAGCCCACCTGCACAGATCAGCGCGATGATGACACATGTCTGAAAGCATGCATACGATACGATGGACGTAGGCGTTCACACCCATTACTCTGGTGTTCGTGCACACGGACTTTACTAACACACGCCTCGAATGCCAGGGCCCTAAGCCTGCGTGAACGCAACGCTTTCAAGCAGCGCAGTACAGACACGTCTGCGAAAACCTGCCCGTCTAGACGAGCAAGGTCTTTCCAAAATGAACTTGCCTCGAATACGTTGTTCATATTTGCGTTGTTAGTCGGTGTTGATTGCCTTTCTTTTTTTTATGCGTCCCTTCAATCATTCAGCTCAGTGTAATATATCACAGACTGAAGTCACTTATGCCTCATAAACAGGAAGTCTCAGTTTGCTCGATATCTCGGTGTGTGCAGACAAGTGTCTTGTGCTTCGCTGACTGAGACGCCTTCACACACCGGCCTGCATGGAGCTATTAAGGGATGGGAACTCGTGTTTTTACTGCGCACGTCACCAGTCTGTGCGCACGCTTTAAATGTAATATGCACAAATTCCGCCTGTGTGTGTCTGTGTGCTCCGCCTCACCCTTCTCCCCCCTCTTCTTTTTGGTGCGGTCGATGTGGTCCTTGAGCTGGATGCGGATCTGCCTCTCGTTGGGCAGTTCTCTGACGAAAGGATGTTTGAGCAGCTGGTCTGTGCTGGGCCGCTGGCCGTGGTTCTTCACCAAGCAGCTCTCGATGAACGACTGGAACTTCTTGGACCTGCGGCAGGAAGGGTGAGGAGGGATGGAGGGGCGGGGGGGGGGGGGGAGGGTGTGAGGGGTAGACATCATGGAGTCAGAGCTAAATGAGGTCAAAAGGCCGTCCTGCTTGCAGTCGTCCGCACACATCAGCCCCCTCCTTCTTCGGAGGGACACAGAGAGTTTCTTATTTGCCCACGGACGTCAACACGACAGACCAGACCAAGTCTGATCCAATCAAACTCTTACTCCTCCAACTTGACCATATTAAACTCTCTTGAACTAGTTCTTGACATCAGTCAATAGAAAGAGCACTTCCTGACGTCCATTCACTCACCACTTCTTGGACTTGAGCCTGGGGGCAGGGTTACGGGGAATCAGGAACAAGGCTCTCATGGGGTGCATGTCGCAGAGCGCTGCAGAGACAACACCACATGAGAACTGCGTGTGTGTGAGAGTGTATGTGTGTGTGTGGGTGTGTGTGTGTGTGCGAATGTGTGTCCTTGGTTATCCTCCACTGATCAATACACTATGTCAATACTAATAATGCTGGAACATTACTTTAACGAGCACACACACTTTAAACCCACAGACGGCGGGCAGTTTAAGTGTGTGTGTATGTGTGTTTGTGTGTGCGAGTAAGTAAGAGAGACTCACGTGGAGCTCCTTCAGCCATCTCTATAGCTGTGATCCCCAAAGACCAGAGATCGCTCTGCAATGACGGGGACACACATTACAAAGAGAAGGGGGAGGAAGGAGAGAGAGAAGCGGAGAGAGAGAGATAAGGGAGAGAGAGTGAGTTTCAACACAGCTTTATTATCAGCCCTCACTAATTGGCTGGACACTATGCTCCATCACACAGTAGCATGCCCTAGAGAGTCCAACAATTCATCAGTAAAAAACGATACTCAGACACCAAAGACACATGAACAAAGTAACCAAAGTAAAAAAAAAACACACATCAGTAAGCCTTCCCAAAAAGACAGAGACAGACAAAGAGAGCGGGAATAGAATGGAGAGAGAAATGGGAGAGACCAGAAGAGATAGGAGCAGAGGAGAACAGAGGGGAGAAGAGAGGAGAAGAGATGTGAGAAAGGTACAAAGAGAAAGAGAGAGGAGTCACATGGGGAAGAGGGCTACAGAGCCAGACGACGAGGGACGAGGGCGTCACCTTGAAGTCGTAGGTGGCTGCTGGGTTCTCGTCACAAGCGATGACCTCGGGCGCCATCCAATAGGGTGTCCCGATGAACGTGTTCCTGCGGCCCACGGTGCGGTCCAGCTGAGCGCTCACACCAAAGTCAACTGACAACACACACACAGAACACACATGCAATTATGACCCAGCCAAAAGTGTGTGCGTGTGCAGTATGCATGTGTGTGTGTGTGTGCTCTGTGGAGTTCTATAGACAGGACAAACGTGTCCTTTCTGAACCTTAACCTAACTGAGCTAGCATGCTTGACAATCCAGCACAGGTTAAAAGCACACCGTAAACGCTCTAACACATTTCCACTGCGTGTCTACGTGCGTGTGTGCACGCGTGTGTGCACGCGTGTGTGCACGCGTGTGTTTACCTAGTTTGACCTCAGCGTTCTCCGTCAGCAGCACATTCTGACCCTTGATGTCCCTGTGGATGACCTTGTGTTGGTGGAGATGGGTCAGACCCTAAAAAGTGGGGAGGAGAGACAGGGAGAGAGATCAGAAAGGAGAAAGATTGGGTCAAAAACAGTATAGCTCTGATAGAGGGAGTAGGAGGATTGCGTATGGAGGAGTATGGTCCTGTAGAAAGAGGGTTCTTGGGGCCCCCTGGAATGGGTAGGAAGTTTGGGTGGATAGGAGGTTAGAGGTTAGGGGGGAGGGTAGATGGGGGAGGTTGAGGTAGATAGGTAAGGTAAGAAAGGTAAATAGGGCAGGTTAGGGTACATAGAAGAGAGAGGAAGTAGGGGTGGATGTAGATAGGGAGGGTAGGAAGAGGGTTAATAGTGATCCAGTCAGATATAGAGTGTCGGGCAGGGTGTTGACAGCAGGATTTACCCGGAGTATCTCTCTACAGATGTAGGCTGTCCACTCCTCCTTCAGGGAACTGCCCTTGGTATTCTTGATCAGGTCTGTGACAGAGCCTGCTCCACAAAACTCCATGACCAGCTACACACACACACACACACGGGTTAATACGTAAACCAAGACACTCCTGATTCAGTGACGTAGTTGGATGAAGTGAAACCTAGAAATGTGTGGTCAGATGTGACTGTGTCAGCGTGACCTATCTTGATGACCCAGCAAGTCGTCTGACCTCCTGGAAATCTGGCCATCTCTGATCTCTAGTCAGCTGCCCCATCTGTCCACCCGCTCCACCACCTCTCTCTCTCCCTGTATCCCCCTCTCTCACTCGCTCTAACTCTTCCCTTTTGTCTCTTCGTCCTCCCTCTACCTCCCTCTCTTTTGACACAGCTCCCCCGTCACTGTAAGCCTTCTCCTGCTGTCATGCCCCCCCCCCAGATCCACCACACAGAGCTGTTGGCAGAGGTGTTTGGCTCCATGGCCCAGTTTCATAACCACTCAGACCAGCATTCATCCTTCTGGATTAGAGAGGGAGGGCAATTCACTGACAACACATCAGCCCCTATCCTCGTGACTGGTTACACACACCACAAACACACACACAGATGCGCACACGCACAAATATGCACACACAAAAACCACACACATGCACACCAACCACGCACACACCAACCCCTGTACTTACTCATCACACACACACACACACACTCTCTCACCCATACACAGTAGGGTGGGATAATGCTTTCCATTGACTCCTCCTCCCATTGGAGATGATGAATGTCTGAGCATCGTACAACAGAAAGCTCTCCTGCATCACTCCAGCCATGAGTAATACATTCAGCCTTCCACGCAACAGCTGATACACAGGTAAATACACACAGACACATTGAAACACAGGCAAACTCACACACACACACACACACACTCCATACCCAGAGCTGATCGTCGATCCCAGGCGGATTCTTCTTGATGAAGGCCCCATAGTATGTGGCAATATTCCGGTGGTGGCTGTACTTCTTCAGCATGTTGATCTCAGCTTTAATCTCTTCTTCCTCATCCTAAGGCACACACAAACAGACAGACATACACACATTAGAGAGATAAGTACGCCACTGAGCTATGTGTCTGCATAGAGCTAAGTCAGAACTTGAACCATAACTTCATTAGATGCTGATGACCAGCTGCCGTTTAGCACAGGTGTGTCTGTCTAACTAGCCCAGCATGACACATGTCCCTGAGGACGATGTTCTGTGGAGGGTTCTAGGGTACATGACTAGGAACATACAGTAATAATAGAGATTACTTTCTCATCCAATCTGACAATCACACTCACACATACACATGCACACACAAATGTTTGACACACACAGACATTCTATTAACCACAGCTAATAATACCATGGTGAGACGTCTGTCCTCAATTCCTCCTTGCCTCGAACACTTACGCGCATCTCTCTTTAATAGCTGACATTACTGTTGACTCGAGATGATTCAGTGTGGGTGGGTGCAGGTGTGTCATTCTTACCCCAGAGACATCCATGACCTTGATGGCAGCAAGCTGTCCCGTTTTAACATGGCAACCCTAAAGAGAAAGACAGAGTAAGAGAGTGAGAAAGAGAGAGAGAAAGAGAGAGAGACAGAGAGGAAAAATGCTAAACAGCCAGAGACATAAAGCTAAAACAATTTTGGCAGTATATGGACGACAGTGGGTAACAGTAGAGCAAGAGCAGAGTACTGGGTTAAGGTGCAGCCCAGAAGAGGCCGAGGGCAAGGGAGGGCAGGGCAGGGCAGGGCAGGGCAGGGCAGGGCAGGGCAGGTGAGGGAGGGAGGGGCAGCAGGGGAGGCAGGGGAGGCCCAGGCGGCGCAGAGCAGCAGCAGGGTTTTAGCCCTCAAGCTGGGCATCTGTTGCCTTGATTAGCTAATAAAGCTAACAAGGCTAACAGCGCTAAGATACCCTCAGTAGAGTGTTACACCTGACTTGCCAATACCGAATAGGCTAATCCCCAACTCCTCCAGCATGGATTAGCTCCAAACAAACTCACGCACACACACATATAAGCTTTCGAACCCTTACACAGCAAAACAAACACAAGGATCATTTGAATGCTGCTTCCTCATCATATGGGCTGATTCGATAACCAGATGGAACATCCTGAGGGTTTGCATCAACACATTCCATTGAGGGCCTCAGCCAATCAGTGGATTGCATTGCATGAGTTGATTATGTACAGGAAAGGTGTGTGTGTGTGTGTGTGTGTATGTGTGTGTGTGTGTGTGTGGATTGGGGCAGTGTGTCACAGTCTGCTGAGAGATGTGTGGCAAAGAGAATGGTACAAAGAACTGATGACAGGACACACACACACACAACAAGAAACACCACGATGACCCTGCTTCCTGTCACATGATCTGTACACCACAACAGAAACTGATCTATACAATTGCTGACTATCACACTGACTCCACAAACCACAGTCAGACACACATACATAAAAATAGACACACACATACAGGCGCACACACACATTTCTTGTGGAGATTTCCTTCAGGATCAGTCTGCCCTAATTCCAGAAACACAGGGTCTCTTTGTTACAGACTAACAATTGATTTGGCAGCAGCACTGCCAGTTCTGGACCTGAAACTCTCTAATCATTTACACATACTCTCTCTCACAGACACACACAGCATGTGCCACATACACATGCCCACATCAGCTAATACCTAAAACATAAATATAGATTTAGTACACAGCAGCATCAGTCCTTTAATGCTTATGTGTCTGTCATGGTTTATTTCACGTTCAGTAAAGTGTGAATGAAGAAGTGCTGTCTCACTGACAGACTGCTGGTAGAGAGGCAGAAATGCATTGAGGAGCAGAAAGAACAGAGGAGGAGGCTGGAGGAGGTAGTGAACTGTCTCTCTCTCGAGTCTTTATTCTATTCTATACATCCTTTCACTGTTCAGTTGACTGGCTGGCTGGCCAACCGGCTGGCTGTTCTACTGACTGGCTTAATGGCTGGGTGGTTGGCTTATTGGCTAGCAGGCTGACAGTAAGAGCTGCCTCTCTGACCTAGATCCAATCATCTCATGCCTGGCAGAATCAACCAGAAACAAAGTTCACAGGGAGCTCTGGAGCTAATACTAACAGCTAACGCTAACAGCTAATGCTAACACCTAATGCTAACGTCTAAGGCTAGGTCAACACACCCAGTCCACAGGTCTGTATGAGACTGAAGCTGATTAGGCTGTTGCTGTGCAACTGCTGTGACACTTAGAGACCCAGTTATACTACCACTGCTTGGTGATTTACTAATCCCACACCATAATCTTAATGCACACATTTGATCCCTCTAGCAAATAAACATGGAGTGTGTGAATCCACACCAGATAGAACACACAGAAATGTGCACACACACACACACACAAGCAGCAAAGCCAGGTGTGTGTGATAGATAAGAGTAAACTGCGATCATTCCTCTCAGATGGGCCAGTTTGGGCCCATCTGAGAGGGTTGGAGTGTGTGTGTGTGTTTCCCATGGGCCCTGGAAGCTTGACCTCTCTAGACACCACAACATTCCTCTCCTCAACATTCTAGGCTTCTAGTCCTCTGATCCAGGATCAGGTCAGTCTCATTCTGCTGCTTTTATCCTGCAGGGTCTAAACTGACCTCAGGCCAGTCTTTATTGGAAACATCAACTCTAGGAAAAACGGGCTCCAGCTACAGAAAGCCTGAAAAGGAAAATGTGTTTGACACACACAAAGGTTTTATCATGCTACTCTGTGCTCCAGGCCGCAGAAGTAAACATCTCTTCATCACTATCACTGCTTCAGTCAAGCACATCTACAATGCACTGCTGTAGACCTGCACTGCTATACCCACAAACTATTCACTGCTGCACTATGGATGGTGTGTGTGTGTGTGTGTCTGTCTTGGCTTGCCAAGTCGATTATATAGCTCCTCTCAAGCACATTTACTATGCAAGACACTTCCTGTTGTAGCCTAGCAACAGTCCTGACCAGCAGGGGTACAGTGGCCAACACACACACAGAGAAAAGGGAACTATTGTACTGCTGTTTCTGAGGGGGCCTGGGTTGGGGGACAGGAGGGTGGGGGGTTAAGGGGTGAGGGTAACTGGGGTTAGTGTGTGTGTGTGTGTGTGTGTGTGTGTGTGTGTGTGTGTTGGGGGGAAGACTGTCTTTGGTGCCAACACGCCAAGATCAACCCAACATTATCTGATGCTTTGTCTGTGACACTGACACACTCAAACACTGCAAAATCACACATACACACACACACACACACACACACACAACTCAGGTCCAAACTGCTATCAGAAGACCCTTGGGGCCAGTAAATGGGTCACACCCTAATCCTAATCCATACCATCATGGTAATCTACACATACACACACACACACACTTACCCTGGCAGAAACACACACGCGCATGCAGACCCACACAAGCAGACACACGTGCACAGACACAAATGCGTGGACACACACAGACACTATCTGTATAGTCATCTCCTGTAGGCCTCCAGTTGCAACACCACAGTAGTCAGTTGCATTCGGGCGGGCATTCAGACAAACACATTTGATGATGGAAAAACTCCTGAAAACACAGCACTGGGAATACTAGTGGCAGTTGAACACGCACACAAACCTCATTACACCACAAGCATCTAAAATTACCCTATTACCCTCTGTGCCAACACAAACACACAGCCCCGCAGAAACACACACGCACACACTGCAGTGGAGTCAGTGAGGCGGTAAATACAAGTGACAAAGGCCCCCATTCCAATCTCCCACTTCTGAGGAAATATAAAGCCAGCCCCAGGCTATACTCTCTCATCCAGATGCACACACACACACACACACACACACACACAAACAAACAAGATAACATAGAGGAGTACTGGACTAGCTATTGATGAGGGTTTGCAGAAATAACCCATGATGACACTGACCAATCAACGTCAAGATCCTACCAGACACATGGCCAATCCTTGGTCTTCATTTACATTAGCGTCACAAACAGATTCATAAACAGGCACACAGTCTCCTCGAAGCATAATCTCAATCACTGTCAAAGTTGCTCGCCTACACAAGACACACTTGAAAACTGTTTAAAAAGGACTTAGGAATTACCAGTAGTACAAAAGCAAATATGTTGTGTTTACTCCCGCAAGCAGCCAGGTCTTTGCTCCCCTCTAACAGAAGGATCCATATCTTGTTACTGGCCAGCCTTTGTCCGGCTTCACTACAGGGACCAACAAAGGCCAAATGATAAGAAATGTGATTACCACACGCTAAAAGAATTAATGATACTGGAAGTGTGCACATGTGTATGGGAGTGTGTGGGGGCTCTAGTGTGTATGTGTGTGTGTTTGCAAATGTGTGTTTGTGTGTGTGTCAGCCAGAGATCACCTCTTTTTGGCCTGGTAAGGAGTACTAACCCACTCATGCTGACTGTGAGGACCTGAACACACACACCAGTGTGTGTGAAAACTTGGCTGCTGCACTGCTGTATGATAGGATCTCACAGGGGGGCAAATCTTTTTACCCCTGACCCCCGCCCCCCCCCACCCCACACACACACACACATTCACATAGACACACACATACAAATGCATACACATGCAAATACACATGCATGCACCCACGCACGCTTGTGCACGTACACACACACACCCAGCCCCTCACACACACACACGCATGGACGCACACGCATACACTCACTCTACACACACATACTCATATTACACATACACAATACACATTCACTACACACCACACACACACACTCGGGGTCTTCTGGCTCTTCTACACACACACCTACATGCATACACCTACATAACTCTTGCCCTCTACTTTCACCAGCTATCTTAATCATCGATTATGGATCGTACTTATTCCACTTTTTTTTTACTTGCCTATTTTCGTCCTCTTCGGTTCCTTTATACTTTTATTTTTTATTGTTTTGTTTGTTTTTTCCTTTTCGGTTTTTACATACATACATACATACATCATAACATACATACATACATACACACTTTCACCATCGCCTTCTAAATCCCAAACACATCTGCCGACCATCCTTCCGAAACAGAATACTTGCCTCACCCAGACCCACCAACTGCCCCCCCCCCGACTACCAACCAACGAACTTCCTTAGCTACACACACGCCACCACTCCCAACCCCAACCCCCTTTAACCAGACTTACCATGACTTAGCATGAGAAAACGCTCCGAAACGCACACGCGCACGTTCCCAGCATGCACGCACTCACGCAGTCACACTCACATAGACGCAGACACACACACAGGCGGCAGTGTGGGCCGAGGTGGCAGGCTCAGCACATCACGGTCAAGCTTCGGCAACTGGGGAGGTCAGACGAACGACAGAGGTGATTTACAGAGAGAGCAGGAGAGGGAGAGGTTGCTGGAGGAAAGGGGCAAAGGAAGAGAGAGAGAGGGTGGGGGATAGGGAAGACGTGAAGGAGAGAGAAAGACAAGGGAGAGGGAGGAGAAGATAAGAGGGTGATGGAGGAGGAGAGGAACTATTTGATGAACAGGGGGGATGTGTAGGCATCCTAGATTGAGCAAGGGACAGGGGAAGATGAAAGGATGGAGGAAAGAGAGAAGACAGAGGGAGGATGGATGAAAGAAGGCTGGTACAGATTATTGACTATCAGAAAATCAGCTCGGAAGACTGGTCAGTAGTTCACCACTCACAGCCCAGATCCAGAGAGAGAAAGGTGAAGAGGGAAAGGATTCATGGTGAGGATATAGTTTTGTGATTCATTTCAAGAAAAGTGAGGGTGTGAAAAAGAAAGAGAGAGAGGGGGAGAGAGAAAGGGAGAGAAAGTGGAGGGTGAGAGATGGAACAGAAAAGAGATGGTGTGGTGATAGCGAATAAGATGTTATTTACATCAGGCATGGCTAATTGACCCTTGTTTGGGTGAGAGGGGTGCATTGTGGGTAAGTGGGGCATGTGGCCTCAGGGGGACTGACAGAAAGAGGAAGTAGGTTAATGAACACTGCCAGGTGTGTGTGTGTGTGTGTGTGTGTGTGTGTGTGTGTGTGTGTGCGTGCGTGTGTGTGTGTGTGTCAACCTGACACAACCACAGCTGGAGTTTCCAAAGCAATGGGAAACATACACCTCAGTCATGCTTCATTCACAACGGCTCTGGAGTGGGCAATGTGTGGATGAATGCATGTCTGTGTGTGTCTCCATTGGGGTGTGTGTTTGTGTCTGTGTGTGGCAAGAGAGACTAATACAGTGATAAAAATTGAAAGCGAAGCGTGGTTGTGATTGAAACGGTGACATTATCGAGTGATACTTGGTGAAAGCTGTAAGGCATGGTAGCCCAGTTATTATCAGGGCAACAACACATACAGTACTAACAACACTGGTGTTCCAGTATACACTTAGACCTGGACTCTAGACATACTGTACATGGAAGTAGACCTGAACCCTACGCATACTGTAGATAGAAGTAGACCTGGACTCTGAACATACTGTACATAGAAATAGACCTGGACCTGGACCTCAGCCTGTGGGTTTGCCATTTCCCACCCTGGTGCCCCCCTGCCCTGCATATTCCAGATGTTTCTCTACTCCAACACACCTGGTGAATGGGTTGACCCATTCTTCTGAATCAGATGTGTCGAAGCAGGGAAACATCTGGAACAAAGACAAAGACCCCAGCCTCAGCTCCAGCCCCAGCCCTAGCCCCTGCCCCTACCCCAGTCCCTGCCCCAGCCCCTACCCTAACTCCAGGCCAATAGATTCAGGTCAGATGAAGGTGTGATTGGTTCATGAAATGAGGAATTATTTCAGAGGATAAGACGTATGAGATATTATCCGGTTTCTACAAAGCTTTATAATGACCCATTCCTCTGAATTGGGTTTGTTGGATAGGGAAACCTCTAAAACGAGCAGCAGGAAGGAAAACCGCTTTAATGGACACAGAGATTTACCACACCCCAGTCCCAACCCTAATTCCAGGTCCAATGACTCAGGTCAGATAAAGGTATGATTGGTTCATGAGATTAGGCATTCTTTCTGAGGAAAGGAGATAATCCTAATCTGGATCTGCTTTATCTGATCCCAGATCTGTAGGCTATCATGATCACGATGACATCACTCATCCGTGGTCATGGCAACACTTCTGGTGTGCCAATGGAGAGAGACCTCTTTCATGTGAATGTTATTTTTCGCAGTTCAAGTCATCTCACACACACACACACACATGCAGACATGCACATACTCTCTTCCTGACTAGCGTGTGTGTGGAGCTCCAAAGAGAAGCAGCAGCGTTGAATATTTGATGAGTGTGTGGAGCACTTTGCCTGAGGAGAGGATGCCTTCTGTCATCAGAGAATTACAAATGTTCTCCTCCTCTTCTTATGCCTAAAATCACCCCCCCCCCTACACACACACACAGACACACACACACACACACACAAACAGGTAGGCCACACACAAGTGAAGCGACAACTGCCAGGGCCAGGGTGTCAGTCGACATGGTGCCATAACAATATTGCTGCCAGTCTGTATGCCATCTGGTGTGTGTGTGTGTGTGTGTGTGTGTGTGTGTGTGTGTGTGTGTGTGTGTGTGTGCGTGTAGAAACGTGTTTCACTTGTATAATTGTAATTCTTCATCCCTCACTGTTGGCCCTTGTATCAATTTTTTTTTTAACATCAGATAACTTCATCCCTGAGGATTACAGAGGAACAATAAACCTACCTTAACGACCAATCAGTCAGTCCTCTAGTCAGGTCACCAAGGACCTCTATCTTTTCAGCAACAGAGCAACTACCATTGGCACTATGACATATTTACATTGTTTAAAAAAGAACAAACATAAGACAGAGACAAGGGGGGAAAAGAAAAAAGAAACAGAGGAGTGGGGGTTCGAGAGTGGGTGGACAAAAGAGAGAGAAGCAGGGGAGGAGGTAGAGAGAGTTGAAAAGCGAAAGCCTTTAATTATTTAGCATTACCCATGTTGCACTATTTGTGGAGGCAGAGAAACTAAGGGGTTATATTTACGACAGACAGTCTTCTGGGGCAGCTCATTGGCCTGCACTAGCTTGCTACACCCAGCCCAGGACCCTCTGCTAGCTTGCTACACCCAGCCCAGGACCCTCTTCTAGCTAACTACACCCAGTCAGGAACCATCTGCTAGCAAGCTACACCCAGCCCAGGACCCTCTGCTAGCTAACTACACCCAGTCCGGAACCATCTGCTAGCTAACTACACCCAACCCAGGACCCTCTGCTAGCTAGCTACACCTGGCCCAGAACCCTCTTCTAGCTAACTACACCCAGTCCAGAACCATCTGCTAGCTATCCAAGCCCAGTCCAGGAGCCTCTGCTAGCTAACTACACCCTCTGCTAGCTAACTACACCCAGCCCAGGACCATCTGCTAGCTAACTACACCCAGCCCAGGTCCCTCTGCTAGCTAACTACACCCAGCCCAGGGCCCTCTGCTAGCTCAATACACCCAGCCCAGGACCCTCTGCTAGCTAACTACACCCAGCCCAGGACCCTCTGCTAGCTAGCTATACCCAGTCCAGGACCGTCTGCTAGCTAACTACACCCAGTCCAGCAACCTCTGCTAGCTAACTACACACATACACCCCCAAATCAGAAAAAGTTGGGACAGTATGGAAACCACAAATAAAAAAGAAAGTCGTGATTTCTAAATTTACTTTGACTTGTATTTCACTGCATACAATGTGAACACAAAATATTTAATGTTTTGTCTGATCAACTTAATTTCAATTGTTAAATACATCATTTCCTGTCATTCAGACCTGCAACACGGTCCAAAGAAACGTAGGGACAGAAGCAATTTAGGGCTAGTAATAACGTAAATTGGTTAAATAATGATGTTATTTGAAGCAGGTGATGTCCACAGGTGATTGTTATTATGATTTGATACAAAAACAGCTTCCGAGAAATGTCTATTCCTTTAGGAGCAAAGATGGTCCGAAAAGCGACAGTTTGACAACAAATACGTGAGACAATTATTGAAACGTTTAAAAATAATGTGCCTCAAAGAAAGATAGGAAGACATTCGCTTATTTCACCTTCAACAGTAGATAACATCATTAAAAGATTCAGGGAATGTGGAGGAATTTCAGTGCGTAAAGAACAAAGGCGCAAGCCTAAGCTGAACAACCGTGATCTCCGATCCCTCAGGCGGCACTGCATCAAGAATCGTCATTCATCTATAAGCGATATCACCACAGGGGCTCAGGAATACTTTGGCAAACCTTTGTCAAGTACCATAATACGTGGATACATCCACAAATGCCAATTAAAACTGTACTGTGCCAAAAGAAAGCCCTATGTTAAGTGTCCAGATGCGCAGTGGACTTCTCTGGGCTCGGAGGCATCTGGGATGAACCATCACACAGTAGAAATGTGTACTGTGGTCAGATGAATCAGTATTTCAGGTACTTTTGGGGAGAAATGGATGGTGTGCTCCAGACCAAAGAAGAAAAGGATCATCCAGACTGTACCAGCAACAAGTCCAAAGGCCCAGGTCTGTCATGGTATGGGGTTGTGTCAGTGTGTCAGTCAGCCCTTGGCAAAGGTAACTTTCACTTCTGTGATGGCACTGTTAATGCTGATAAGTACATTTGGAGCACAACATGCTGCCTTAAAGAAGACATCTTTTCCAGGGACGTCCATGCGTATTTCAACAAGATAATGCAAAACCACATTCTGCACACATTAAAGGCCTGGCTGCAGAGAAAGAGGATACAGGTACTTGACTGGCCTGCCTGCAGTCACAACCTGTCTCCAATAGAGAATGTGTGGCGCATTTTGAAGTGCAAAATGCAACAACAAAGCCCCCGTACTGTTGCCCAGCTTATGACTTGTTTGCAGCAAGAATGGGACAAAATGACACCTGAAAACATTTCATCATTTGGTGTCTTCAGTCTCTAAACGTCTTTGAAGTGTCGTAATAAGGAATGGCAACTTGACAAAGTGGTAGCTGCTTTACTGTTCCAACTTTTTGAAATGTGTTGCAAGAACCAAAATAGGTTCTTTTTAAAGCAATAAAAATCATGAGGAACACATTATTTAATGTGCTGTTGTATTGTCTGCAATAAAATACAAGTCAAAGTAAATTTAGAAATGACTATCTTTTTAAATTTTGTTTTCCATACTGTCCCAACTATGTCTGATTTGGGGTTGTACTATGTATATGCAGAGCTAATAAAATGGAACAACATGTAAATGTATGGATGCGTGACAGACTTGGTGCCAAATAAAAAGAATGTTATAATGAAAAGAACATCTGAAAAGAAGAGAGAGTAAAATAAAGGTAGCCTAGACGAACCATGAGCAGCTATTACTTCCAGGGTTCTCTACTCTCTGAAACAAACAACAGCAAAGTTTTAAACAGTATGCCTGTTGGGCTCAGATGGATGTTTGAGGGCTGTTAGCAGATCTGTATCTTTTAACTAGAGGGAGGTGGAAGTGATAAAACCCTGTTATCTCCTCTTGCCAGCCTTTGCGCGTCCACACACACACACACACAGAGTGAGAGAGGGCTAATTATATAGATTAGTAAGGAAAACCTCACTCTTGAGAAAAGAAAAAATGGCTAGTTTGGGTTCATCAGACCAGTACTTAACATGGGTAAATCTGCAGTCAGAAGGCAGAAAATGTAGAATATTAAAGAGGTGTGTGTGTGTGTGTGTGTGTGTGTGTATCAGCTGTGCTGTAGAGCTGACATGTAGTCAACAGCACAAGACAGGCTGAGTGTCAGCTAACCAATGGGCCGTGACTTTCAGTTAGAGCGCATTGTCAGCAATAACCGTACATACATAACTCCTCTTTCTGGCTTTCTGGAGAGCACAGAGAGAGAGAGAGACAGAGAGAAAGAGATACGCATACACACACATAAACATATACCAGTACAAGCACACGTTGTCTCTGTCTTTGTCTGACCGAATGTCTTTCTCTACCTCTGTCTCACTCTGTCTCTCAGAGTGTGTATCTAGGAGCGTAGAACGGTATGTTTAACCTTTGCCTGACCTCTCCTCTGGTCCAATCAGCAAACAGAACAGTCTCTCCTTTCCATCACAATATGACCTTCACTGACGGCTCCATTTGATGAACTCACACGAACATGCACACAAGCACATACAATTCTGTCATAAAAAATGATGCTAATGTAAGTAAGGTTTTGCAGGCTGTCACTTAGGGTGACTTGGAGATGGAGAGGAGGAGGAAAGATAGGGAGGAAGGGGAGGAACAGGAGAGAGCAGGGCCCTTCCTGTGAGGATGGGTGTCTGGACTGGTCCTCTGAGATAAAGTCAGACACCCTGGCATTGTGGCAGGTCCTGCTGACCTCAAACCATTGCAATGACACATGACAGAAAAACGACAGACAGACAGACAGACAGACAGAGGGTCAATGTGAATGTTTATAGCTTACCTTGTAGACCTGTCCATAAGTGCCATTGCCCACCAGTTCGACCAGCTCAAAGATGCCCGCAGGGTCCTACAGAGAGACAAATTGATTTTAGCAAGGCAGTAGTTGGCTAGTTCCCCACCCCCTACCCAAACACACCCTGAGTTAGTCAACACAGTCAGCAGAGCTTGTGGCTCTGGCAGAGGTGGGTTCACATGACTGAGGACCACCATAGATGGACTACAGATATGTCCTGCACACTCAGACTTACAACAGTCCTGGCTGTCAGTAAGGAGCAGCTCACTGAGAGCTAACACACATACAGTACATACACATACACACACACACACCTTAACCCTAAACTCAGTGATGCCTCACAAACGCATGCTTAGCCGTCATACTGACAGGAAATACAGTACACACACACTCACACACACAGGCACACACACTCCAGCCCCTTCCCCCTCCCTTATGGCTGTGTTGCTAAGGCATTCCAACAATAGCTGGTATTCACTCTTGCTCGCTCGCTCTTTCACTTTCTCTCTCGTTTCTCTCTCACGCTCTGCAAGCCTCTGTTCATCTCCAGTCACCACAGTAGATCAGTCTCTCCAGCACTCTTTCTTTCTCTCATTGTCTCTCCCTCGCTCTCTCTCCCATTCCTGACCGTCTCCCAGTAATGCTATGGTAGTTCATTCAGTCTCTCCCTCTGTTTATCATTCTGGAAGTGCATCTATGGTGTTCCTTCCACTTCTCTCCGTCTTCCTCTCTCTCTTCATTTTGATTTCTCTTTTCATCTAAATATGTTCTCAGATGGGGTTGCAGTCTAGCAAGCACTGTTTCATTGCTTTACACCTGCACCTCTCAGCCCCTCTCTCCTGCCTGCCTCTCTCCCTTCCTCAGTAGACCTGTCAGCTGTCTGCCGGCTCCAGAGAGATGCTGCCTCTCCACCTCTATTTTCTGACCTGCAAGGAGACACATTCCATGCACACACACATACTTATATGTTGTCTAGCCCCATGTTTCAAATATATCCTTGAGTTGTGTCGTTTTCACCCACACTCATACAAGCTCTTCTCAGGACACACACAGACAGAGACCACCGTTCAAGTATGTACAAGAATGTTAGTGTAAGAGGCTGCCTAATGGGGCTGAGTGTGCGAGAGTGCTTCTCTCACCTCTGTCTGAAGATGAGCCTACACATACAGGGTACAGCAACATGCATCACGCCTTCAGCCTCCCTCTCTTTTTCTCTCTCTCCACTTTTTCTCTCAGACTTTTCCCCTTGTTTTCCACAGGCTCGCACATATTCTGTGATTGTTTCTCGCTCCCCCTACGGCTCTTCCTCTACCCCCACACACCCCTTTTATCTCTTACTATCTCTGACCATACCCCTCACACACACACACACACACACACACACACACACACACACACACACACACACACACACACACACTGGCGTCAGTGTGTGCTGTCTGTTTGCTCTACTTCATACATGTCCTCAGGCCCACTGATAAAAATACCCCGTTATCATTCATATTTAATAGGCCAGCCACAGAAAGGGTTCTGCACCATGCCTGCCTCTGCGTGCGTGTGCGTGCGTGTGTTCTTGAGTTTGAAGTTCTTAGTTGCTTGCAAAAGTTTTTCTGTGTCACATGACTGTTACATGACTCAAATCCCTCGCTGTGTGCCTGTGTATGTGCGTGCGCGTGCATGCATGTTTATGTGTGTGTGCGTGTGTGCATGCGTGTGTGTGGGGAGGGGGCTATGTTTGATACTTGAGCCAGGCAGAAGTAAAGAACACACACCAGTAACAAGCTAAGCTTCGTGAGAAGAACACAACCAGTTCCTAAATACTTCTCTTGATTAAGAAAATAATTCAGGATGCAAATATAATTCTATTTTCCTTTCTCTCGCTCTCTCTCTTCCTCCCTCTCTCTCTCCCTCACACACACACACACTCCAACATTTGTGTTGTGAGACTGGGATTAATGGGAACCCCTCTCTGTTGGAGGTCAACATAGGATCACTGTAATCCAGCAGAGACGAAACATCAACACAGCATGTCACTGCTAGACATTACCTCCAGGCCTACACCACACATGGACACACACACCCAGACATACACCCACCCACCCACCCACACACACACACACACCCACCCATACACACACACAGCAGAAACAACAACACAGAGATGGTTAGAATGGCAATATCAAAGAACCAAAGGCACTTCAGGAATGTGCAACTACCATCGTCTTACACTACTGTCATATCTAGCTGATATTTCCTTGAGATAAAATTCCAGCTAATCCTACACCTCCTTCTGAAAACACCCAACCGCCAGCTGCCATTAGCGCAGTAACTATATAACACAAGTCATGCTGCTTTGGCCCTATTGGATCACACTGCTCCCTACGCTAGTACACCACACATACACACACACACCATACTGCATACACACAAAGTATACTTTGTGAACGTACACAGGACCAACTCTTTCCTCCCCTTCCCCTCCCCTCCTCTCCCCTACACTGCCCACCCCCCTCTCTCTCCTCATAAACTATACTGTAACAAAGTTGGGAGCTTTGCTTACATCTATCAAACTATCTCCCTCTATCCGTCCTGTCTATGACCTTTTCCCTCTCCTCCCATCCTGTCCTACCTGAGGCACTGCCATGAGTGTCAACCGCGCGCGCAGATGTGTAGATGTGCAGTGTGTGTGCGTTTGATGTAGAGCACAAGGTGCTGTTGTCACTGACAGGTCTGAAACTCCTGCT
The DNA here is from genome assembly GCA_036571765.1 of Plecoglossus altivelis. Classification (NCBI taxonomy): domain Eukaryota; kingdom Metazoa; phylum Chordata; class Actinopteri; order Osmeriformes; family Plecoglossidae; genus Plecoglossus; species Plecoglossus altivelis. The sequence continues at coordinate 7,460,790 of BROE01000009.1, forward strand.
ATCCCTACCATCAGTGCATATGTGTGTGTGTGTGTGTGTGTGTGTGTGTGTGTGTGTGTGTGTGTGTGTGTGTGTGTGTGTGTGTGTGTGTGTGTGTGTGTGTGTGTGTGTGCGTATTTGAGGCCTGTGCTGTCCTGCTGGTTTACCATCTGTTGCTCTTGTCAGCTGACTGCCTCAACCCATGCTGCAATGTGTGTGTGTGTGTGTGCTTGTGCATGTGTAGTCATATCCTAACGCTGGTGACATCTCTATGTCTGGCTTTGGTGCATTCACACGACTGTACAGATCTACAAGGCCACTAAGACGGAGCTGAACCAGGAAAGACAGCAGAGAGATGGACAGACAGACACACAGACAGACAAACAGAAGCCAAGAGAGAGAGAGAGACATAGAGGAAGAGGGAGACAGAGAGGGAGGGAGACTGAGAGAGACGGAGGGAGAGAGCGAGAGCAGGAGAGACAGAAAGAGAGAGGGAGAGAGAGAGAGAGAAAGAGAGAGAGATAGAGAAAGAGAGAGGGAGGGAGAGAGAACTGTGCAGCACTTTAGCCCACTTCTATACGCTACACCTCCCAGTTCTCAGTTTAGTCTGTGTGAGTGTGTGGTCAGAATGTAATTGTCTTTCAAGCAGAGTAGAAGAGGCCACATAGCCCGCCCCCCCCCCCCCCCCACCACCACCACCACCACATACACACGAGCCCAGCCCTCTGACCTACTTCCTGTCTGCCTGGTTAGACCAGCGTGCATGTGCCTGTCTGTGTTCCTATTTATGCGTTTGTGTATGTGTCATCACTATTATTTGTTATTCGCTTCCTATTTCCTTTCTTGAGAAATCAGAAAGACAATGAAAAGGACACAGAGAGAGACAAATAAAGAGTTGAGTGAGGGTGGAGGAAGGACTGAAGAAAGGAGTGTGAGGGTGGAGGAAGGACTGAAGGAAGGAGGGTGAGGGTGGAGGAAGGACTGAAGGAAGGAGTGTGAGGGTGGAGGAATGACTGAAAGAAGGAGAGTGAGGGTGGAGGAAGGACTGAAGGAAGGAGGGTGAGGGTGGAGGAAGGACTGAAGGAAGGAGGGTGAGGGTGGAGGAATGACTGAAGGAAGGAGAGTGAGGGTAAAGTTGTGCAAGCCAACTGCTTGTTCTCAAACAAACAAACACACACACTTCTGTGGAAACCTCACTTAAATAGAACCCTCGGCAACACCCCCCCCCCCACCACCCACACACACCAGGTTTCTCAGGTATCAGTGTGACTGTGGAAGTAAGGCCTCATCAGCAGTCCTAGAAGTCCTGTGTGGAGGTCCCAGATGCCCTTGGTCCTCCTGTGACATCACAAGACATTGTGACCCTCTCAGGTGGCTAGGCAGACAGGAGACAGACACCAGCTGTACCTGCATATGCCCAGCTGGGCCTCCTTGTCTCCTAGCCTCATGTCCTTGTCTCCTAGCCTCATATTCTTGTCTCCTAGCCCCATGTCCTTGTCCTCTTTACTAATCTCCTCTGAAGGTAGGACGAAAAATGTCAAAATGTTAATTGAACACACGTTAATTTTTTGTGTTGAACGCTTCTATAGGTCCACTCATGAGTTGGGGATTAAATAAACACTCCTGGTGTTAAATAAACATTACATTTGCTAGGGCCTGAACTAAGATATGAACGTCTGACCGAGGGTCTGAACTAGGATATGTGAGGGGTTCCCTCTCCCTCTCTTTATCACTCTCTCCCCCTCTCCCCCCCTCTCTCTCTCTCCTCTCTCTCTCTCTCTCCCCCTTTCTCCCCTCCCTCTCTGTCTACCTCTCTCTCCCTCTATCCCCCCACCAGAGAGGATGCTGGGACCAGCCCCAGCCAGTCAGCCAGTCAGAGGATTAGTGAGGGGGGAGAAAGACTAATCTCAGCTCTCAACAGCAGGACTGGTCTTGATGTACCATCACTGTAGACACACTACCACAACACTACAGTGCACTAGCACACAGTCCTAGTACAAACAGACACACACAGTAGTGCACTAGGACAACACAGACCTATACTACACACACTTTAGCACGTTAGCACAACATGGGCCGTGTGGTTACATACACACAGACTTGTACTATATACAGTACACCATGGAGTCTGTAGTAAAGACACACAGACACTAGCACAACACTCCAGGGACAAACACTACCACAACACATTGTGTGAATTACAGACACATAGAACACAAACCTTGCCACATACAAAACTATAACAGACAGGCATATAGTGAGACAGACAGACAGACCGACAGACAGACCGACAGACAGACAGAAACAGACACTAGGTATACTCCAGTCTCTCTCTCCCTCTCTCTCCTTCTCCCTCTCTCGCTCTCATTAGTAGAGTAACAAATAAATGCCCCTGCAAAGCATACAGCTGCTAAAACAGACAAAAACAAACACACAGTGCCCGGTGAAGGGAATAGATGGGTACTGATGTATTAATAGTGTGGGGAGTGTGTGTGCGTTTCTGTCTTTGTTCTGCGGAAGTGTGTGCGCCTTAATGCATGTATCTGGATATGTGTTTGCTTGTGTGTGTATATCTGCTTATAAATGTGTGTGTGTGTGTGTGTGTGTGTGTGTGTGTGTGTGTGTGTGTGTGTGTGTGTGTGTGTGTGTGTGTGCAGTGCGCACAGGCGAACAAAAGAACAGGCGGGTGCAGTAACAGCAGCAGAGATGTTAGCTGCGCTGACTACAGGTTGTCTCCGACTGAGTTCACCGTCTGGCAGATGACTGTCCATCAAGAACTGACAATACAAACGTCCACAACATTCCCACCAACAACACGCGCGGGCAGACGCGCACGCACGCACACACGCACACGCGCGCACACACACACACACTACACGGAACGCTCCGTTACCGATTATCCCGACTCAAATTGCCTCAGACACAACGGGCCAGTCTGTGAGTCTCTGTCAGGAAACTAACACTTGGTAAATAACGCGCACACAGCTTGAGTCGAGATTCAGCGCTGTGGCTAAATAGGTTACATTCCGTGGCTGACTGAATCAAGGCAGCATAAAATCCTGTTGATAAACAGCTGAAAACACAAACCAGGTCAGGAGATTTCCACCGCAATCCGCGCATGTTTCACTGTATTACTCTTCTACCGTGGGAAACTGACATTTTAAACTCTTACTAAGCTATACTGAAAATGCTGGGTATGGTGGGGGGCGGCTGGGTCTATAATTTGACACATTGTAGCAGCCTGTCTCGGACACATCCGTCTCTTCTCGGCCGCCCGGCTCACTATTCATGGAGCTGTCAGGTGGACTGAATCCCACAAACGCGGCCAAGCACACTAATGCATAGCCCGCACACAGAGACAGAGCCAAATGCATACACACATACACAAAAAACTGTTACGGAGACATAGCCAGGCGTATTCAGTTCAATGTAAATGGCATCCCATACCCTCAGAGTGGAGAGGTCTATCTCGTCCAGGCTCCGAGCAGGAGAGTCGCTCGCCATGTTGAAAAGCAGCCAAACTCAGCACCGAAATCGACCGACCATGAGAACGGCCTTCACACTCGTCTCCTCTCCTTGTGTGCCGCGGAGCCCGTGTCCCTCTTTCCCTTTTTTTTTGACGTTGCGACTCACGCAGACCGAGCTCAATAAAAGCAGCAATGCACGCTCGTCCGCTGACGTGCTTGTTCCAGTTACAGGTGCACGAACGCTGGCGTGGTGTAACGGGACGAGCACATCACTGCTTCCGAATCCATGTCGGCAAAGCAAAACGTTGAAACGCAGTGTCTGAATCCCCGGTGCGACGGCGAGAGTCCAGCGGATTAATTCTGCTTTGTGGAGCGCTGTCAGTCAGACATATCGAGAGGGAGGGAGAAACTGTAGCACTCTCCACCCCAAACCCCCAAACCCCGCCTCTCTCAGAACGCATCAGCCTCCAGCAACGAGAGGGCGAAGGCTGGTATCGTCTTCAAGTGGCTTCCGAAGAAAAACGTGTGAGGCCTGTTTTATAACTAGACTTTAACAGATGACTTTACGATCTAATTAATCTTATCCACAGGAAGGTACAGATCATGTCACATATACCTAAGAGAAATCTCCATACATGTCAGGAATCTACGCGTGCGCGCGCAAATTATTTTAAAAATTAGAATTGGTCTAGTTTCCCACGATCACAGAAAGGACCGTGCTTTCTGCAAAATCTATATCTTGCAGCTGTCCTCAGTATAATTCATACAGTGCATTACCGCAATTGGCGTTGTTTGAAACTTAAATGTGCAATTCGATATCAAATGATATTTTATCGCCGCCAGTTTGGCTTGATCTCTTCGCGTCCCAGCTTCTTCACCCTGATTGGTCCTCTGGTCTGTACCGAGTTTCATTCGAAGACGTATCTCGAGAACCGGTCACTCAGCAAAGGTCATTTTAACCGGTGTCCTTTTATAATAATCCAACGGAGTGCAGTGGCGATTGAACAACTGTGATTTACCAAGGCATAGATTACTTTGGATCAATGGTTATCTCTCAGGAGAGCATGTCATCCATGTTGACATTGAAATCTGAAATCAGCATGGTTGAAAGTCAATGAAAATACCGTGTCGAATTAAGCATATTAGGAAGATACTCTCCTTCACGTCAAATGTCAACAACATTTTTATTTGAGTTAAGATACACCACGCCCTGTAATTTCCCATCTCTCATTAAAAAAGTACCTGCTCAGCCTGTTTGTATTTGTTTGTGTGTGTGTGTGTGTGTGTGTGTGTGTGTGCGTGCGTGCGTGCGTGCGTGCGTGTGGTGTGCGTGTGTGTGTGTGTGTGTGGACCTGTATCAGTGTATGCTATCTACTTGGTTATAATTCCTGAACATGTTCCAAGGCTTCAGAGCCAAAACATGTTTATTCAGCGGATGAAAGGCTTTCCAAGGAAAGCTCAGGTAAGTCTAAGGTGTTTGGCGAAAAGTTGGGGGGGACGCTGTTCCAAGGAAAATTACAACAGAAAAAAATAGATATTCCTCTCACAGCCTCACTGATGCATCATTTGGGGGCAATACCCACTGTTATGTAACCTGCATATTACATACAGGACTGCTTGTTTGTGTGTGTGTGAGTGTGTGTGTGTGTGTGTGTGTGTGTGTGTGTGTGTGTGTGTGTGTGAGCATGTATGTGCTACCCATGGTTCTGGCTGGTACTTCCTCTTGGCTAGACTCCAGGGGTTGCTGTAATATGTGGTTTTGCGTGTATTTTTAAGATCTGTGCTTGTGTTTCTGCATGTGTGTATGTATACAATCAGTGTTTTCTGATCAAATCATGAACAACATTAACATTTCAAAGAAAGACACAATGGTAGGGAGGACAAAAAGGCAACATTGATAAGAGAGAGAAAGTAATTAAGAGAGAAAGACAAAATAAGAGATCGGGTGTAGCGTGTTTGGAAGCAGGACAAAACATGGCATATGTTTCTCAAATAAAAAACTGTTCTTGTGACATCTCCTCAGGCAGTGCATTCATCAGTACAGACAAGCCATCACATTTACACACACACACACAAACACATACGCACATACACACAGACACATATACACACAGCATGGCTGACAGCACAGTAGCCGTTGCGCAACACAAAGCGGCCTTATCCAAGAAACAGCAGTGTCTTTCATAATGTAAGAGTGTGCATGTCTAAGCGTGTGTAATTATGAGTGTGTGGACCACCAGTCACAGGGAGCGTGTGAGAGGGGGTTAGAGATGCTTGCCATGTCCTGTCCAGTGTGTCTTTCTTTTTCCTTTGCCTGTCTGTCTGTCTGTCTGTCTGTCTGTCTGTCTCTCTCTCTCTCTCTCTCTCTCTCTCTCTCTCTCTCTCTCTCTCTCTCTCTGTCTCTCTCTGTCTCTCTCTGTCTCTCTCTCTGTCTCTCTCTTATGTGAGCAGAGTTGTAGCTCTTGGCTGCTTCCTGCATGGTGAAGTTGGCAGGGGTGCGGAGCAGGCAAACCATGGAGCTACCAGGCACGCCCTGTTGACTCTGAAGCTGAATTCGGGCATACTGAGGTAGAATAAAGGGCAGCACTGGAGGAGCACATGCACACAAGTGCTGAAGTGAGGACCTTAGGGGAGGGGGGGTGTTGGAGGGTAATATATGTACCCTCCAACAGTCACAAAAACAGAGGACTTCCAAAGCGGGCGGGACTGTGCATGTTGGCACTGGCAGGGTCTTCTTGGGAGGGCAGTGCAGTAAGTACATTTGGAGGGTAATGTATGTACCCTCCAACAGTCACAAAAACAGAGGACTTAAATGACAACAGCTGCATAATGTACCACAGGTTTCTGAAGGCATTATTTTGCACCAACACATTTCCCCCAAAGGTAGCAGTTGATCACAAAGGACCAACAGCAGTGCCGACTCCACCCAGGGGTGGAGGATATTTGATAAATCTTTACCCAGGGGTGGGGACATATTTGTGTGGGGAAATGGAAAGTGTTTGTGGTTTGCATCAGTTTGTGGAATGTAAATGCATAAATGCTGTTAATGTTATTGTGGGGGCTCAACATTACACTGGGGTGGACAATTTCAGTGAGAATGTTTATGATAGATCCCGTATCCTCCAAAATGAGCAAGGGTGAATGTGTTTTGTTAAACTTTCAGTATAGGGATGCTTAGCTGGCCATTTGGCTATCAAGCTGCAACTAGGTGAGAGCAAATGCATAAACTGACCCAGTGCAAAATTTAGAGTGTCAAAGTAGAGCAGGCAGATTTGGCAATGAGCAGGCACGTTGATGGGTGTGATGGGTGTGGTGATTTGCAGGAACAGTTTGACTGTTAGAGTGCTTACATGTATGTATGGATAAGTATTTGGTTATGCAAATATTTGTGCAATGAGGGTGTGTGTGAAAAGTTTGGGTTTAGTGTCTGTCGCTCTTTTCCTCTTCACCTATCTCTCTCTCAGTAGGTCAGCAGGCTAATGCAGAGACCCAGCTACTGATAAATCCTAATCTGGTGTTCAAATACCCATCCTGCCGGAATCTCCGGTCTAGCAGGGAGCAGTGCTCCTGTATACCTTGAGTCAGATGTGGCCTTGACATTGATGTCCTGTGCCAATATTGTTGGGTACAAAACAACAGATTAGTAGCAACAACATTAAATAGACTCCTACAGTCTGTAGCCATTTCGTTTTCCTGTGCATTTCTTTACTCTACGATCATAACACAGGATCCCTTCAAAGAGGATCTTTCAGAGACTTGGAGGAGACAACAAAGGAACCTGAAAACTAAAAGGAAAATAGGGATGTTATTTTGGAGAGCACTGAAGAGCTGAAGCTCTCCCAATCCAACAGATTCCAACAGGACCCGGAAAGCTACCGACAGAAGATATCAGAAAATCACCTCCTGTCCTAATATGGGAAGCTGCTGAATGCCAGGAGTTTACATGACGGGAATAGGAGTGTTCGTGATTCACTTTTTCAGGGGCGTCCCTGGAAAGGTTGGCCCTTACTTTGTTCGGCTCCTTGGTTACCTCAACACAACAACGCTGTTCCATAATGGGAGTTTGTCATATGTGACGTGCTCACTTTATTATCATAAAGTCTGACTCAGTTTATGTGAATCTTAGGTTCCAAAATGCAAATTAAGCATAGTTCAATCTCAGTGACTAAAGCAATTATTATGTCCAAGGCAGGTTAACAGGCTAACTGTCAAGCTAAGTCTGAATCTTTACTTCCTGAGTTCCTGTAAATACCGACCAAATGGAAAAGGGATTATTTTACCACTACCTTTCTAGAATTCTGACATTTCATTTAATTTAATCAATCATTAGGAAGAAACAACTTTATGGTAAAGAAATTGACAAAACCATTTGACATTCTATACAACAATAAATGATAAGTAACTAGGCCAAGTAACCAAAGCCTAGGTAAGATATCTATTTAATAGTATAGCATGTGATGTCAAATATTTAGAGTGTATAAGCAATGTCAATTCAAACAATCCCAATGAGATTGAGAGACAGAAAGTTAGCGCATGTGGCAGGTGTAAACAGCACAGCAGTCTTCATAGTTTCTCAGTTCACTGTAGAATATCCTAAGCCTGTTATCTATCGTTATAATGATTAATGTAACTTATGGGTCTTTGTACTTCTGTGGTCATTGGGATAGATGTCAGTTCGACTCCTGTAGCAGCCTCCAGCCTACAGTACACCAAGAAGCAGCTGCCCTAATCCCGTCCACCTCCGAAATGGGGGGAAATTAAGCAAAGCTGCTCATTTCTTTTAAAAATGAATCGCGCCGTCTACCCCTGCAAATGGTTCTCCAGCAACTTCCCCAAATCTGGTAACATCAAATAAACCGCAACATCTATTCCTGTTTTGACGGATCATGAATCGACAGAGGAGCACATCGTGTCACATATTTGGGGGAGATAATCTAAATGTAGCTGTATAATGTGTCAGTGCTGAAATACAGAACAAAAAATCATGTCAAAAATCTTATGTCGTAATACTGGATTGTACCCCCCGATGTTAGGAGAAGAGAATACTATTGTAGTGACAGGAGTTTGTTGTTGTGTGCAATGTCAGTCCAGCAAAACACCAGAGAGTAAGGGACACATCTTGGGATCTATCCTAGCCCCTGAATCGCACAAACTGGTTTCAATAACTGAATGTCCCTTTCCGTGATGACGGGTCAGTCTTATGACAATGGTGCAAATATGAAGGGCAAAAATGAGGATATGCAGGCTGGTCTGTTAGCAAACAAATCCCCCCATGTGTTTGAAGTCCCTTGGGGAGTACATTAACATCTCCTCATGGTCTTGCTTCACATGCAAGTAAAGGAAGCGAAAGCTGAGCAGACTGTTCTTAGATCTTCGACACGGAGCGACCAGCGTAAGCATCCAGGAGACAAACTCACCAGTGAAGGGAGCTGATGTGGGGTAGGAGTGCACCTGCTCCAGACTCTACATTTAAGATGCTCACCTACAACTCTTCAATCTGGGAGTTGTACCCAAATCATTGGGTGGCTCTCAGGGATGGCCTGCACTCTTCCTGCTGCTTCAGTGTCTGCAGAGTGCAGCTTTTCTAAACTCCAATTGATCGTAAACCGCTTGAGATATTACATGGCTCACAAAAGACTGAATGGACCCGCATTAATTAGTATTATTAACGAAATTGGCTGTCAGATCACTCATAATGATATATCATAACCATAAAGGGCGTGGCCTCTAGGAAACACAAATTCGAAAGCGAGGTGGAATATTAAGGACGTTTGTGGCAATGTTGAGGTAGTTTGTTTAAATTAGTCAAGTCAAATTTTATTCATATAGCACAAATTTAACACAACTATAGTTGATTCAAACTGCTTTACAGTAAATCAGAAGTAAAAAAATAGAAAAGGAGTAGAGAAGATAAAAGAGAGAAAAGTCAAGGGAGTTAAAAGTCAAGTGTCAAAACAATCAAACTGTATATATATAAAATGGAACACCAACATATACAAAATTAAAGAAAAATTAGAGTTGATTTTGTCATTTCTAAATCCTAATGATATATCTTTACATAGTTTTATTCTCATCTTTTACAGGTTCCTATGATCATTACATATGAGAATTTAAGTTTCTGTAATCCATTAATTTAATATTGTCCGTTTTAACTGCATTTTTTAATTTTAATATAATATAATTTGTTATTCAATTCATTCTGTTATTCAATTTAATTATTGGACTAATATGGTTATGTTGTAAAATATCTAATCAGTCTTCTTGTCATCCTTTAATTGAATATTGCCTATTTTGTAAATTCACAGGTATTTGTCATATATGATGTTGTTTATTTAAAGACATTTTGGTTGGATTTAAGTCATCCGTGGTCAATACAGCCCGCTAAGATCAAAATACTCAACACCAACCAGAAATTGTATCTTAGACGACGGACGGTTCTGTAATGCAGACGTATTGCAAGTCAGCTTTCTGCAGCAAAATCAGAGGTCACTGGTCTTACATAGATAGTCAACATTGTCTGTAAAGCACTTTAGGGGAAAGATACCGACCTCTTGGAAACTACAGCAGTGCTGAAACACACATCTCAGAGGACAGTTTGAGTTTTCTCTTTCACTTTGTCACTCTGTGACAAGGCACACGAAGAGCACAATGACAAGGTGCATAGCTGTGAGCATATGCGGGAACATGTGGAGGAACATTTGGGGTGTTTTTTTACTTGATTGTTATTGTTGTTATGTAGCACCGTTGCGCTGTGAGGCACGGCATTTTGTTCCACTGTATACCCCCGCATGTAGCGGAATGACAATAAAGCACAACTTGAACTTGAACTTGAACTTGTCTGTTCACATGATGAATATTCACAGAAAAGAATGAAGTGGGAAAGCTTTGTGTCCTATTTCTGTGTCCTGCTGAGCAACTTAGTGCCACTGATGACATCTTTATCCCAGCAGCATGAAGATGACCTGTAACTAGGCCACCGCGTCACATTTAGGATGTTCCAGGTTGGTCAGAGCTAAGTATCTAGTGCTAACGTGAGTACAGTCTGAATTTTAAGACAGTCAAAAGGCATTTTGCAGGTGAAAATGTCCAGAGATTAATTTTCTTGAACTTTTCTAACCTTTAAACCAGTGGATACTTTTATACAATCCAGCTTTTGTGTTCAATTTTGAAAACACATTATTAGTAACATGGACCTCTTTTCATTTCAGTATAAATCTAAGCAATTCATTGTTAAGTCTAGCCAGCCCATTGAATTACACATTTACATTGGGAGTATTTACTGACACTGTATGTTCCTGGTAAAGAGGGAGGAGTAGGGGTGAGGCCTGGCCTTAAAGAGGTTTGCAATATTTGCATTTACCTCCGCTTAAATTTCCTTCGAATTATTTCACGTTTGAAAGTAGAGCTAGTAGGATTCTGCAGCTTGTTGTTTAGCTCTGAGAAGGACTTGGAAACATCCACCATAAAGGCCAAATCAACACCCACTCCAACACGCATGACAACATTAGCAAGCCGGGTCCTGCAAGTATATCGGCGCCACGTAGCCAAGATGGTGAGGTTCCACGACGTCCGTATTCAAACTGAAAGTTGCTCTGTAGCTCCTTGAACTGGCTTTTTATCTGCAGGCTATTTCGATCAGATCTATGGTAGAAATCAATGTCAATACAGTATTCCCTGGCTTCCAAAAAGTGAATTCTTGACTTCTTGTACGCCAGAGAGAAAACATTTTTACATTTATTAATGCTTTAAAAAATATATATTTTCTTGTTTATTTTGTCGTTTTTGTGCCGTTCCAGTCATGTGCTCTGCAACAGTTTGAGACAAACTGACACTTTAGAACAATGTCAGCTTTTCCTTTTTCCAGCAGCTCCTCAGGTGCAGAGAGGCACCTTCAGCTCCTTAGTTTGCCACTAAACCTGCTTACTAAACATGGTCAGAATGCTGTCATTTAAAAGCTGCTTGTTTGGGGGCCCAAACTCTGCCAAAGATTGTTTCAAAGGTTATTTGCCTTTGCCACTAACCCAGCAAAGACTACTAGGATTGCATTTCCATCTGCTGGGCACCATCGAATAAGAACATTGCAGACATTTCATAAGGCAATTAAAAAATGTTTTGGAGGCATGCTGTCCGTTTGAAAGCTGATTCCCTCACGGCCATTACAGCTGGCACACAATGGAGTCAGATTCTATCAAAGGGTTATCTTCATGGATGAATGTCTGGCTGGATAACTAATTAACAGCAAGACAATACAGAGAGGATACTTCATTATCTGTGTAGATGATTTTGGTGTAGTGAATTAGTGCTTTTACTGATGCAAAACCCCTGCCTGAGTTACGTAAACGTGCAAGTCCAGTTTGTAAAGAGAACACAACATGTGCTGCATTGCCTTCACCTGTGCTTGGTGCAATGATGTATCAATTTGATCCATATAATGTAC
>BROE01000009.1:7498557-7533001 GCA_036571765.1 Plecoglossus altivelis
TTACCAGAGTTCTGTTCTACTGGCAGTAAAACAAGGAATCATTGTGCAGAAGGATCAGCTACTTGCCTCTACAAGACCAGCCCCAGCCTAGTGCTAGCCACAGCCCTAGCCTAGTGCTAGCCCCAGCTTCAACCTAATGCAAGCCCCAGCCTCAGCATAGCCCCAACCTTAGTCCTAGACCTAGCCAAACCCTAGCCCTAACCTCAGTCCAAGCTGTCCTACCCCAGCCCCGGCCCTCAAACCAGTCCAGCACCAACTGTAACCTTAAAGCCATCCTTATACCCACCAGCTAAGCCCTTGACTGAGTCAAGACCTATTCCCAACTCTTCACCCCAACCCAGCCCTAATCTCAACTCCTTACCCCAGCCTAGAGCAGTCTGCCACCCAGCAAGTCTTAACTCTACACACACACACACACACACACAAACACACACACACACACATACAACAGCAAAACTATACATACAAACAATGTAGTAAATGTAGTACAGCACAATCCAAATGAAGTGTGCGCAACAAAAACTCCAGGGCAGGTGTGAGTGAAGAAGGGTCTGTGTTTACATCTGGCAGATTCTCTGATCTGCTGGTCTGTTTGCCTTGGCAGCTCTTCAACGTCTCTTTAAAAAGTTATCCATTAAAACTCGACTGGGTTTTCACACAAGGTCTGGTCAATACATTTCTACATCACCCGTGTACACGCACACAAACCCCAAGCCAAAGGAGCAGCGCTTGAGGGTTAATGTGTAATGGAATTAATACTTGGATTGTTTGAGAAGAAGTTGAGCCCGTTTTTCTGTCCTGTAAAATCAGTGGTAAAAACAGATGAACAGGAGAGAACAGAGAGGAAGAAGAGAGAGAGAGAAAGAGAGAGAACACAGGCGAAGGGTAACAGAGGGAGAGAGGAACCGACTAACTTTCCATTTCCAGACATTCCAACAAAGGCAACCATCTTTACTTTAACACCAAGGTGAAGGACAATGCGCACACTAAACACAGCAAGCACACACTGTACGCACACTGTCCGCACAAACACGCAGAGCCCAAACGCATGTGCGTGGACATGATCAGCTGAAATGATCACATTCTCAACTTGAGCAGGAGTCAGCAGCAACACACAAACATAACACATACATACACAGTGGTATAACCATTACTTAGACCCACATGCGCAGACACACACGCACAGACATGCACACACACTTATCACCCCAAAACAGTCACCCCTCTTGTGCCCCTCATCCTAGTGTCATAGCTGCACACACTCCTCTCCTCTTAGACAAGCAGGAAGGACGACGCAAGAGAGGGAGGGAGGAGAACAACAAAGGAGAAAGAGCTTGAGAAAAGAGATAGAGTGACAGAGAGAGGGAGAGAGAGAGGGAGAGAGACAGAGAGAGAGAGAGAGAGAGAGAGAGAGGGCGAAAAAGTTCAAGACATGACACAAAGCGAGACAGAGGTGTATAAGGAAACAGCCAGATACCAAAGCAATAGAGTGAGGACCAACCTGCCCTCTCTGTGACCATTCGATCCTCATGTTGACAGACCTGATCGCGGTGCTCAGTAAAGTAGACGGCACCACACTCATGCACACGCACGCACTCCACACACTGCTGTTCCTCTGTTGTGTAACTGTGTGTGTCTGCAGCGACTAGGAGTGAAAATAACTCTCCCAGGACAGCCCCTAGAGGAGGGAGGAGCCTCCCAAACTCAGAACCAATCAGTAGTTCTGGATCATGCAGTCTCTCCCCACAGCCACTATGATTGGTTGAAAGTGCTGGACTAGACTGGGAAGGAGGGAAGTGTTTAACATCTCTGCAGATCTTCCCATCTGGACCAACAATTACAACAATCCCTCTCTGTCTCTTATATATATAACCCTATCCTTCCTCCTCTCTTCTCACACACACTCATATCTATAATTATTGGACAACCTATTTCATTCCTTCCATAGCATCTCACTCTTCTCCTATCCCTCCTGACATCCCTGCCTCTTCCTCTCTCTCTCTCTCTCTCTCTCTCTCTCTGTCTCTCTCTCTCTCTGTCTGTCTCTCTCTCTCTCTGTCTGTCTCTCTCTCTCTCTCTCTCTCTCTCTCTCACAGCACAAGGCCTCCACAAACGGACACTGAGTATCCTCATTCTCTCCATATCAGAAGACAAGTGGATTCGGCTGTTCATAACTCACTTGCAGAATTACGTCACAAACATACACACACCGCCCCACGCGCACTTTAACACTTTAACGCACGCAGACACATACACACACACAGTCACGCTTACTTAGAAACACAAACACAGGCCAAACAAACACACTCACTCACACACAGGCAGACGCACACGTATAGACAAACACACACACACAAACATGATCTCACTGCAACATTGTCAACAGTAACCAGCCAGAAGTCCACGACACAGCATGGGTCACAAATAGCTCTGTGTCTCCATCTTCTGGGGTAATTTGTAATTTCTCTCAACATCATTCTTCTCTCCGGAGCGATCTCTCTTCGCCTCTCTCTCCCTCTCCCCACCTGTCTCAATCGCTCTCCCTCTTCGTCTGTATCTCTTCTCTCCCCCCCCTCTATCCCTCATTCTCACTCTCTCTCTTTGACTTTCTCTTATGTTCTCCCCCTCTCTCTTCCCCTCTCCCTCTCTCCCCCTCCCTCCCCTGTCCCCTCCCGCACACAGGGCCTGCTTGACTGAACACTGAACTAATGCCATTCACCTACTTCATCTCCGTATCAGAACGGAAGTATAACCAGCCAATCATTACTCGCAGACAGATGAAGTCACGCGTGCACACAGACACACTGTGCATACGTTCACACACACTTTGACGCAAACACACACACAGTCACACGAATGTAGAGACAAGATCACAAATGAGCCAAGCACACACTCTTACAGGAACACACAGACTCAGGATCGATGATATTGTGAGCAGCATAACTCACTTCATAAACCTGGCATTCGTTACTAGCAAGTACACCACCAAACATCACCACAGGTGAATCTTTGTCTCCATCTACTGGAGACTTTAGTAAACTGTGTTTGACACCAGAATGAGTCTGAAGGACAGGAAATGAAAAAAGATGGTGTGGTTATGACTTCAACTTTGACCAGGATTAAAATGAACACAAAGACACATACAGGCAAACGCAACACATTACAAGCATACACACGTAAAGTACACACGTCCACACGTGGTAGTCTCCTGACTACATTGTCAGCACTCACAGCAATTCGGCAATCAGAAATATGTTTGCTATTAAAACACACAGTGATACACAGCCAGCTTTAAAATCAGACATTTCACACGCGAAACCCATCAAATGATAGACACATCCACACACACATGCAGACATTCACACACAACACACGTAATACACACACAATTAGACAGATGCGTAGACATACAGAACCTTATGAGGTCAAGGTAATATCTCCTGGATGTGTTGCTGGTGCAAAAAGTAGTCACTGATGTCCACAGAGTCCTCTCTCAGTCTATGTCTCTCTCTCTTTCTCCTCTTCCCCTTTTGCTGCCTCACCCGCGTGTGTTAAATAGGTCTTTCTTTTGACTGTGTGGGTGCGAGGGTCTGAACTGACTTTGTGTGGATGTGTGCATGTCAGATGTGTGTTTAAGAGGAACTAGCACTATCGTAAATGACGCCTTTGTCTCCAGGTGACGGAGAGCAAAGGCTAACTGGAGATAAGAAGCTGTTCCCACCAGGAAGAGCTGTTTCTAATGGGATCCTGCAAGAGTTTTGAATCGAAATAATCTGAAGTTCTAATCATGGTGACGTCATCATGTGCTGACAGTAAACATGTTTTCATATGTGTTCTATTTGTCCCAAAGGCCAGAAGTCATGCCACCACTTTATGGCTTATGTTGAAGTCCTGATCGTGGAAAATGCTGTTGTTCCATCAGGAGACTATTTTCAGCCAATGTATTACAGTTGAATGTGATTATCTAGCCAATCTACATAATGGACATTCTTCAATGAAAAACTCAAAACGTGCCCTGACTTGGCCCCTCACTTCAAGTCACCCGTCGCTAGGTGGCGTGTTGACCCCCCCCCCCCCTTCCCTCCTCCTTCCTTCTTTGACACACACAGAAACAAACACACAAAAACACAGGCACGCACACAGCCCTCTGTGTCCATTTTATTCTCTGCCGACATCTGATAGCTGCGTTTCTCAATGACAGGCAAGGTTCCATTAAGCAGAGTCGCGCGCAGCGGAGAGAGAAGAGTGTGACTGACACTAACGTGATCTCAGCGACGCATACATCTGCCGTCTCCGTCTCCTCTTTGTCTTTCCCTTTGGATTTGGCATCAAATGCTGACTAACTCTATCGTTTGTGTTTTGAAGGGCGTCCTGTAATATTAAATAGCGTTCCGTTGGTTTGTTTACCCGGGTTTGTTGTTGGAGGTGCCCGTGTGCGTATACCAAACCGACAGCCCTTCGGTATCCCATTACTACAATGACTCTGACTCACTTTTATGCGCTCCCCGGTGCATAGACCTTGCCGTTTCTTACTACCTGGTGTGCTTTGTCTGACGCAGAGAGCACGGAGAGATATGTAACACTTTTGGACGATTTCCGACCACAATGTCGTTTCTTTTTCTTTTTTTCAAAACATCCAGTCGATAATGAAAAACCCCGGTTACAAGTTTGACTTTTTATTCATGTTACATTTTCTTAATGCATTTTGGACTCCTAAAAATCACATGTCCGCAAAAACGGCAATGGAAACATCGTTGAGCAAAGGAACAGGTTGCTGGCACATACACGGATGGATTCTTGTGCGTGTTTTACACTCTTGCTCTGTAATTGAGTAATATTTGAACGATGGACAGAACGATAGGAGAAAGACCTCGCTTGAGTTTGTCCCTTTCCAATACAATTCCCGTTGGAGCTTTTTGACTGACACTGTTCAACCAGAGCGCACCATCGAGCATCCACAAGTCTTCCCGTTTTTACGCATCTGTACGATCGCTGTGTAACTCAAGGTGGAGACGCGGCAATGACGGGCAAGAAGCTCGGTAGTCGCTCTGAGCAGCCTCACAACCAGAGTGCAGTTAAGGGGCAGCTCCGGTCCCGTGAATGACCCGGAGGCAGCATGCCCTCTTGGCACAACAGCTCCCAGTGCTTCTCCCGCAACTGCAGCTGGGAGTACTCTGGAAATGAGAGCAACTGGGCCTTCGAGCCTCCCATGAACGTTTTCCCCATCCCGGTGCTCACCGGAATCACCATCGTCTGCGCGCTACTGTTCCTTGTCGGAGTGACGGGCAATGTCATGACAATCCTGGTCGTCAGCAGATATCGAGATATGCGCACGACCACTAACCTGTACCTGTGCAGCATGGCGGTGTCTGACCTGTTGATCTTTCTCTGCATGCCGCCAGACCTCTACCGCCTGTGGCGGTACCGACCTTGGCGCTTCGGCGACGCCCTCTGTAAACTCTTCCAGTTTGTATCTGAGTCGTGCACATACTCCACCATCCTCAACATCACCGCTCTGTCCGTGGAGCGATACCTGGCCATCTGTTTCCCGCTACGCGCCAAAGCCCTAGTCACCAAGCGTCGCGTGCGCTTTCTGATTCTCGCGCTATGGGCCGTGTCCTTGCTGAGCGCAGGGCCCGTGTTCGTTATCGTTGGTGTGGAGCGCGACGATTACGGCGTTGGGCCCGGTGAGTCGATAGAGAACGGGGATACCAGCGAGTGTAAGATGACACAGTACGCCATCAGGTCGGGACTGCTCGCCGCAATGGTGTGGGTGAGCTCGGTGTTCTTCTTCCTCCCGGTGTTCTGTCTGACGGTACTCTACACGCTGATAGGCCGCCGGCTGTGGAAGAGGCGCCGGGAGACCAACATCGGACCCTGCGTGGCCCACAGAGACAAAAGTAATAGACAGACCATCAAAATGCTGGGTGAGACATTCACGTTAATGACGCTGGAAATGTTAACGTTGAACTGATTTGGCGGAGTGGGTAACTCCAACTACCGTTTGAGGTAGGATGTCAAATCAGGGTCAAGGTCATCTTTATTGTCTTAGTGTTTGTAAAAGAAAATGTAGATCTGCTATTGTTTGTGTGTCAGCGGTCTGAAAGTTTCGATTTCTATCAAAATAATCGAAGCGGTGATTGACAACTGGCAATTGATTTGACACGTGTGAACTCGTCTAAGGGAAAAGAGAGATGATTTTAGCTCACAGTTTGGCACAAACCATCTATTATGGAGAGTTTTGAACCGACACCTGCAAACCAGTAAATCATTACATTAATCAAAGACCATACATTGAAAGATTTATATAAGATTAAAAAGAGACATAATACCGGTTTGGACTGACATTGGGAGTTATTCAGCTTTCATAAAAGCCAGCTTTTTCTTTTACTGAATCATGTATTGATCTGGTGTTCAGCTTTACTTCAGTTATTTCCTCATGCAGGTGTCTGAAGATAACTGACTTTAACATCTACTGATAAAATCTGTTAAAAGGACACACAGTGTGTGAAGAAGATTTAAAAATGTTGAACGGCTTAGATATTTTTATGTAGACCACTTGAATAATTTTTGGGCCAACACATCAAATAAAAGTTCCAGGCTTCAACTTTTAAATTTGATATTTTGTTTCGATCAAAATCCACTTGGGCAGAATATTGGTTCCCTGCCATACATACAAAGACAAGTCTCACCAGTACCCATGTCTCTCACCCTGTTCCCATACCTGTTCTTCACCCCTCCGCTTCCCTCCAACCACACCCCCACCACCATGCCTCTCCCTCTTCTATCTCATCCCCTTCTCTGCTCTCTTTTCCCTGCACCCCCCTCTCCTCACTTCCCTCTACTCACGTGACCCACTCCCCTTCTACTCCTCCCCCCAACTCTCCTCCCTCCTCCAGTGGTGGTGGTGCTGGCCTTTGTGCTGTGCTGGTTGCCCTTCCACGTGGGCCGCTACCTGCTGTCCCGCTCGTCTGAGGAGGGCTCCCGCTGGTGGGCCCTGCTGTCCGAGTACTGCAGCCTGGTGTCGGTGGTGCTGTTCTACCTGAGTGCTGCCATCAACCCTATCCTCTACAACACCATGTCCAGGAAGTACCGCTCCGCCGCCGCGCGCCTCTTCGGCCTGGCTGCTAGCCAGGCGCCGCCGCGCGGCCGCACAGCCAGCACCGCCTTGGGTGAGGGCTCACCTGCATGGACCAACTCCACTGTTAGCCTTTAACGGAGGAGGCGGGGGATGGGGGGCAGGGGGTCGGAGGAGGGTTACGGGGCGGTGGGCATAGGAGCGAGAATGCGTTGGAGGTTGTGTTTGAGGGTTGGAGGGATTTGGGGATTGGGAGGCTGGAACCTGCAGGGGTGGGGGTCAGAGAGGGTGGGGTGCCTAGAGGGTAGCACGGGTGAAGCTTCACGTTGCATCTCGACTCCAGGGACGGACAAAGACCGCACGCATGACTTCTCGACAAACCCAAGTGGTTCTCTCACCACTGACACAGAAAGCCGAAGGTACGTCAACACACTTCAGGGCTAAATGATGGGATGTGAAAAATATTGACTTTAATATGTTAATATGTTATCATTTACGAAAGAAGATCAGTTTGGCTGACAACCTACAGAGACACCTTGTACCCTTGTACCTTATCCTGCAGTTAGTGTTTTAATGTTTTCCCTCCTGACTGCAAGTGTCACCAGCCATTAACCTCATATACAACTTGTGCAACAGCTTCAAACATGAGCATTATCCCATGATAAATGTGTGCACACACACACTCACATAGATGTACACAAACACATATACACACACGCACACACTCAAATGGATAATCACAAACGCGCGCGCACACAGTCACATGCATAATCACAAACACACACACGCCTGTAAATTAAAACTGCCTTACGAAGGATTGTAATCTGGATGACAAAGAAAGCACTGTAGATCATGTGCACTGGTCTGTACCTGTCACATAGGGGGAGAGGTACAGTGTATGACTGTTTATGTGCGTGGATGTAGGTGTGTGTACGTGTGTATAATTGTTTATCTGTGTGCATGGTGGCGTGTACCTGTTTATAATTGTTTATGAGTGTGCCTGCGTACATCGGTGTGTATTTATGTGTATAATCCGTATGCGTCTGCTTGTTTGTGTGTATGCACGCGCGTGTGAGTGAGTGAGAGAGACGTCTGCGAAGCGAGAGATGTTACGTGGTCCAGTACAGTGTGTTAGCGCTGAGTGCCATGACTGTGTGTGTGTGTGTGTGTGTGTGCGTGTGCGTGACAGTCTGGGATGTATCGTCAACTTGATATCCTCTCTGTGTTCAACAGGCTTTGGCAGCGCATGTGTGTGTGGTGTTGTGTACTGCCTTGTGGCCTGAGTCACCTCAGACGACCATGTCCAACGAATAAAAAAAAAGAGGCCATAAAAATGACTTTGAGCTGTCCAGGTTTCGACTGCTCAATACCAGCGTTAAACTGTAAATAGCTGCTTGGAAAAGAATGTCCTTGGTTGAACCTTTAAACAGAAGCAGCTGCCTCAGCATTAGCCTCCATCACTCTAGACACGAAGACTACAAAAG
The DNA here is from genome assembly GCA_036571765.1 of Plecoglossus altivelis. NCBI lineage: Eukaryota > Metazoa > Chordata > Actinopteri > Osmeriformes > Plecoglossidae > Plecoglossus > Plecoglossus altivelis. The sequence continues at coordinate 7,507,120 of BROE01000009.1, forward strand.
TGATGGACTACAACCGCAATTCCAAAAAATGCTGTGACGCTGTGCAAAACGTAACTATAAACAGAATGCAATTATTTGCAAATCTCAGAAACGAATTTAACATTCACAACAGAGCATTAAAAAATGCGTCAGATCTTTAAACTTACTCAATGTCCCATTTTACGCAAAGAAAATAAGGTAATTTGGAGTTTGATGGCCGCAACATGTCTCAATAGAAGGCTGGAAAAGTAAGTGTTACTAAAAACAAACAGCTGGAGGAACCATTTGCAACTATTTAGGTTCATTACAAACAGGTTAGTAACATGATTGGGTATAGAAAGAGAATCTTAGAGAGGCAGAAGGTCTCAGAAGTAAAGATGGATAGAAGTTCACCAATCGAAAACCTGCATCTACATATTGTGGAACCATTTTAGAAAAAGTAAAATGAAGAATATTCTATTATGTCTCATTATGTAGAGAATATATTTCAACAATTCAGATATTTCAGAGAAAGCTCGTATGTTAAAGGGGCACAGGAGAAAGGGAATACTGCATGCTTGTGATCTTCAGGCACTGAATAAAAAGCAGACATGATTCTGTCATAGAAATCATTGATTAGCCTTGGAAACACAGACCTTATTGTCTGTGAACACAGTTTGTCGCGCCATCCACAAAATGCACGTTGAAGCTCTTTCCTGCAAAGAAGCCATACCAGACCATGAGTCAGAAACAGACGCCATCTTGTCTGTGCTAAAGTTCATTTAAAATGGACTGAGGCAAAGTGGGCAAACTATTCTGTTGTCAGACAGATTGAAATTATTTTTTGGAAACCATGAACACTGCATCCTCTGGCCTAAAGAGGAGAGGGACTATCCAGCTTATTATCAGTGCTCTGTATTTCTGATGGTATGGAGGTGCATTGGTGCCAACAGAATGAGTAGCTTGCACATCTGGAAAGGATGCTGAAAGATATATGCAGGTTTTAGAGCAACATTTGCTTGTATCCAGGTGACATCTCAGGGAAGGCCTTGCATATTTCAGCAAGACAATGTTAAACCACACTCTGCATCTATTACAGCTGCATAGCTTCACAGGAGTCCAGGTGCTGAATTGGCCTGAAGTCCAGACATTTCACCAGTAAAACACATTTGGTGAATCATGAAACTAAAAAGATGACAAAGAAAACCCAAAAGCATTGAGCAGCAACAATTCTGTATCAAACCCAAAAGGGACCACATTCCTCTCTCATAACTCTAGCAACTGGTGTCCTCAGTACCCAGACAGACAGACAGACAGACAGACAGACAGACAGACAGGCAGGCAGGCAGGCAGGCAGGCAGGCAGGCAGGCAGGCAGGCAGGCAGGCAGGCAGTTGTTAAAAGAAGGGAGGATGCTTCACAGTGGTAAACATGGCCTTGTCACTGTTCTTTTGAGAACTGTTTCTGTAATAAATTCTAAATGATCGTATTTTTCCATAAAATGACACATTTCATTAGTTTGAACATTTGATATGGTTTCTGTCACATGGTGAATAACATGGATTTATGAGATTTACAAATCATTGCATTTGTTTTGTTTTTTAATTACATTTGACACTTTTTTGGGAATTGGGGTTGTCCGAACACGGCTACCCCGAACTCAGAATTACGTACCTTTGCTCCTGTGTGTCTGTAAGCGTACAGGATCATGTTGTGTAGTGTGTATTGAAAGTGCAGCTTGTGGTCTGGGCTGTACAGCTGTCAAGGCTGGTAGTTCAGTGTAGCTCTATTGGCTGGCAAGTTGTTACTATATCTGTCTATATACACTGATGATTAAGTCTTGTAAAAATAAACATTTTGAAAAAGATGATCAGCCTCTTTCCTGTTTCTCTCTCGCTCTCGGTCTCCGTCTCTCTCACTTGCTGTCTCTCTCACACACACACAGACACACACACACACACACCTCCAGTCCCATCTGCATCCCCGGGCACACACACAGCCTCCTGCTCGACTGGTTGTACTGCCTCAGCCCTCAGACCCAACCATCCTGCCCTCCCCTCATCTCCCCCAGCCATGTCTCTCTCTCTCTCCCTCCGCCTCTGCCTGGCCCTCGGCTCTGGCCTCCCGGTGTGTCCAATCCAAGAAGGCCTATCAGAGGATCAGGAGGGTCCCTGCGAAGGTCTGTGCTGCAGCTCTCTATGGATCCCATCGCAGGAGGGGGTTGGAGGGGGGGGTGGAGGCAGAGAGGGACAGGCTGAGAGGGACAGGCTGAGAGGGACAGGCTGAGAGGGTGTGCAGGGGACAGGGAGAGGGAGGGGGGTAGAGGGTGAGAGACTGAGAGGGAGAGAGAAACAGAGGGAGGAGAAAGAGGTAGAGCGAGCGCAGGTTGGGGGCACGGAGGGAAATGGAAAAAGCAAATGAAAGAGAGCATATGAGAGAATGAGTGACTCATGCAGAACGTAGGGATTTCGAGAAGCAGACAGTTGGGAGGAGGGAAAAATGGCTCTTCCTTGAGGAAGCGAGGGTGATGGAGAGACACAGAAATAAAGTGCTGAGGTGGGTGCAGAAAGAGAGGCCAGAGCTGAGTTACCTCTTAGGGTTCTGACGGAGAGGAGAAAGACTTTCGTTATTTACTCTCCTCGGTTATTTCCCTGGAGGCTATAGATGCCACTGGGGAGTAAATCTAAAATGATGGCTGGAGGTTGTACACCAAAACACACACAGATACACACAATCCACACACAAACACTCACAGTAAAAAAAACATGCTCCCATACTGGGGAACTTTTCCAGATGCAGGTAGCGCGAGAGAGGGAGAGGATCGATGATAATGTTCTTGTTCAAATCAGTGATGTTGGACGGCCTGTGCTTGAGTGCTCATGTCTCCACCCACAGTGTACTGACCCAGGCTTTGAGCTGCAGCTGGGGCAACTTAACTTGGCTGCTCCCCATGTTTTAAAGAGGTCATTCACTGCGAAACCGATTTTACCTTGTGATAGTTGAATAACATCGGTTCGGGGTAGGGGGTGGGGGGGGGGTGTTGGTAAAATGGACATACAGTGAGCCTCAAAGTCCAGCGACACCTCTTTCCAATAGAAATATCGCAAATAGAAACTGCTGCTTTAAAATAATTGGTTTCGGAACTAATTTGTGATGTCACAAAAGTAGCCCCACCTTTTTTGGCTCGAGTCTGAACCTTTGTCACTCCCCAAAATGTGCATTAAGACCAACCCACTAGTGTTCTAGTCCAGGAACATGATCACATCTTAGATCTGACGCTAGTTTAGCTACGTGGGAATTACAAAAACATTTTTAAACGATATCGTAATTGGACCACAGTCCTGCAGTTGCTCAAGGCTGAACAGGAAATGATGAAACTTTCCATAATTATCCTAATGAACCAAACACTCAAGAAGTGTGAAGAACTATTACTGATGTCTATGAGAAGCTTACTGTGAAATCCAACACTCATTTATTATATAGCTTGAAGCATTTCATCAAGGACCGTTTTTAAAACCCGGAACAATTGAAAAAAAAAGATTTGCCAAGAACCTGTTGCTGAAAAATGGTGCTGCTCGACTATGTGCTCATCTCAATTGCAAGTGTAAACATGATTTTGTCACTAACAATTATTAGCTACGTGTTTCGGGAAACGTTGATCATCTTTCCATCTCGGTGAATTCGAAATACAAAACTTCATACCTAGCAACCAGTATAGCAACCTGGGCAGTTTCCCGCTAGCAGGCATAGCTATCTCAGGAATTTAATGTCGTCATAGCGATGGACGGGTCCTTCCATCTGAACAGCATTGTGACCTCAGATAGGACCATTTTTGGCAACAGGACAGTTTTTGGCATGAACGCAGCCCCTTAGTTTCAGAGTGTATGTGCTGCTATTATAGCTCAGCTCACAACAACAGAACACACAGATCACTGTGGTCTTGTCTTGTCAATGGAACCATTTGGCAACTTTGGCAAAAGTAAACTTTCCATTGAGAAATGTATTGGCATCCATTTTGGGATCTCGCACTCTCCATTCTCTCAAAACCTGGCGTTAGCCTACGCCTTCTACTCTTTGGTCGGCTTGCAAGCCCAAACAAGTGTGTGAGGTGTGCCTGTTGTTATGTTTCCAGTCTAGCTAGATCTGATGTGGTGTTGTAGTTTTCTAATGTTACTAGTTGTTGCAACAGGATATGAAAAAACTACAAAGTTTGCTAGGACGAAATGAACATAAAAGCGATAAAAAGATTTACGCCATTAGAATGGGTTTGCGTTAACGCCATTAATAATGCATTAAACTGACAAGCTAGAAATCACCTAAAAACCCAGAGAATAACCTTTAAATAACCTTAGAATAACCTTAAAACGCACACACAATGGAGATTAGTATGAATAAGAATGATAAGAATAAGCAATTGAAACACAACACACAAAACAAGAGATTTCAGCCTATGTCAGAAAAAATTAAAACATTTATTGGGCATAAATATATTATATATACGCTACAGATACAGTTACGTTTTACATACATAGGGTAGTATTTGCAAAAATCTATACATTAAAATTGATATGGCAGTTTATTTAATATAATGCATATGAAATTGTCTAAGATTTACAATACAACAAGAAATGTCTGCTTTTCATTTTTTCTGTCAATTCGTAGACCACAACATTGGAATGTTTGTTTGAAACTGTGAGGTAAAATAATTTTGTTTCACTTAAAAAAAAAGATAAAAGTTTCATACATTGTGAGTCTCCGTATGTTTATAAATGGCCAATCGTTCTGAGTCAAAGTCTGTAATTATTGTCAAACGTACATACAAACGGAAACGGAAACTTGGAACCAATCAGAAGGCACAAACGATGGGTTACTGGGCAAAAATCTCTCATTCGTCTCTTTCATAGACAATTGAGCCTTACCTGCTGGGTCTTGAGAGCTTGCAGCACCAGAACAAACAGGGAGTACCCAGCCCAAACACACTGACTCAGCCCGAACCCAGGCCTAACACCAGACCTGACACCAGGCCCATCCCTTGACCTTTAGTCATTAGAATATCACTGGCCTTGTTGTGGCCTTACAATGGGCCAATCCCTTCTCTAGCATTACATATAACCTGGCATTTCTATAGATATGACTGGGGGTATAGGGGGGGTACAAAATAAATGTGACCACTGGGGTGCACACACACCCTTCCACGAAAGAGGATGGGGGGGGACATACAGTACATGAGAATGGTCTTCACTGCCCCCCTGCTGCTTCTACCTGGTGTTCAAGCTGGCACAAGGCAAGGCACCAAGGACCACCAGAGTGCGAGGATGTCTTGACAGAAGCACACCGTGTTTCCATTAATGCTGACATCAAAGGGCAGCCAGTGAGGCAGTGAGGGCGAGGCCGCTGAAATAAGGAGAGTGCTGAGGCTCCAGATCCACATCTCACACCTGTCTGATGCTCAAACTTAACAAAGTGCTTCATTTCTGTTAGTTGTGTTTCCTTACTACAGTCATAGCGTATATCTCTATTTCTCTATATTATTTCGGAGCCAAATGCTGAAAACTATTTCTTGCTAGCGCTAAATGACGATCACAAGCCAGGGCAACGGAAGTCTGAAATCATGATTTTGGATTGTTTAGAATTGACCTTTCAGCGTGAAATCACTTTTGCGTTCAAAACAAGTCTCCTATAAATGGGGCGACACATAATTTTTTTTAAATGGCACATTTCACTTTATAAAACAAAACAAAAAAGAAAAAACAAAAGAAAAACATCCAAAAAATTCTAAAGATAATATGAAAAAAAGCATAATCACAGATCAAGTTAATGTTTTTTTCCTTTTTCGAGAGAGTAATGCTAAGGAAGGCGATGCTGTCTCCTCCCAGAGCGATCCCAGAGCCTTCAGAGAAGAGAAGGGAACGGTGTGTGGACCAAGCCTTTGGCAACAGCAGAATATCATAAGAATCATTATAACACTAGTCAGCAAAAAAAAGAACAAAAAAAAGCCAAAGACAGCTACGTATATCCCATAATAGACCCCCTGACCTCAGGGATGTGCTACATCTCTCTATGCATACAGATGCACCAGGGCTGTGAGAGGCACCTGGCACTGACAGGAGATGAAGAGGCGTTTGGTTACATGTATTGAACTGCACTGATACTGCAAAAAACGCACAGAGCTACAGGCTTTCCCAACTGCTGTAAGAAACACTTAAGGGTTAATGGGTGTAGAAATGCTGGCCTTGATAACAAATCTAACATAACATCCATATCACAAAAAAAGAAAAATAACATGCTACAAGAAAAAAAATTAGTACATAACTACATTTGTCTCTTAATCTTTAAACAATAAATAAATGAAGATTGCACTGTAATTGGCATGTAAAGTACTGTATGCAATTATATAGAATATAAATAATCCTAGAAAAGAACTCTACCTTAACTTTCCCATCAACTTTGGCAAAGGTATTTGAGCTAGTAAATCAATGCTTACTGACATATAGGAGCAAGGCACAGCTTAGAGAGGACATTATACAGCACAGACGTGAGGGGTAGAAAACACAGAATGACAGGGAGAGAGGAGTCAGCTACCATGGTGATGTCCACGGTGCCATATTATGAGCTAGTGCTACTCTGTAAGGCTGAGTCCCTGAAGTGCATTACAGGCTGCCAATCAGAGCGACTAAGAAGACTAGCCAAACCCTAGCCCCACCTCATAAACCCCCCATTTGTACGAGTCAGGGGACATGTCCCTTCCCCAATCTTTTGATCGTTAGGGTGCACAGGTTACTACTTTGCCTGTTTGGGTTGGGGGGGGGGAGCAGGTGGGCTGTCTAGGACAGGGTCTAGAGGGTGTTAAGGCTTGGTCTAGACAGTACTGGGGCTTGGTGTAGATGAGTACTGGGGCTGGGGGGGTATTGGGGCTGGAGGGGTACTGGGGCTGGAGGGGTATTGGGGGTGGAGGGGTATTGGGGGTGGAGGGGTACTGGGGCTGGAGGGGTATTGGGGGTGGGTCTAGAGGAGTACTAGGGCTGGGTCTGGAGGGGTACTGGGGCAGGGTCTAGACAGTACTGGGGCAGGGTCTAGACAGTACTGGGGCAGGGTCTAGACAGTGCTGGGATTGGGTCTAGAGGTGTGTCAGAGAGTAAACAGACTTTAGGGAAGACATCAGTCTGATAGACAGGCAGGCTGGAATGCTGCTCGGGAGATAGAGGGTAGGAAGGAGAAGAAAAGCGAGGGTGAGAAAGACAAAACGAGAGTTGAATGCAAAGAGGGTGATGGCGACAAAGAACGGTGAGCAGGAACGGAGGTGTGAAGAGCTGAGCAGTAAAGCGGTCAGAGTAAAAGACAAGTAATGACTGACGGAGGAGGGGAGTAGAGGAGGAGGAACAAAGGAACCTTTAGATATGGGCATCTACACACAAAGAGGCAGAGCTAACTGTCGCCAAACTGCAGCTTCACAACACTGCGCTGAGCTGACGCTTACAACTAGCTGTTGGCTAACGCTACTCTGGCTAACACACATCAGAGAGCAGAAGCAGGGGGGGTTTAGGAGGTTGGGGGCATCTAAAGCAATAAAACTGCCAGGCGCAGACCACCAGCACCTCCCTCCCTTCCCCCAGTGTCCCGCACCCCTCCTCCAACTCCCACTGTGTACATCCAATCACGCTAACGTCTGATCTGAGGACAGACTGAGTCCCTCCCAGCATGACTTTATGACCAAAGGGATGAGAAGGGCTTACAGGCTGGGCTGATCTAGGATCAGTTAGCGTTGAAACTGGATCTGAGCACCAAGTATAGACTCCTCCCTTTCACGCTGTACTTAACATCACTTATACCACATAGCCTTTACAGCATCTTAGATATTTGATATATATAGCTTTATATATATATATATATATATATATATATATGTGTGTGTGTATTGTATATATATTAGAAAACAGGTTCCATTCTTTCTTAGATATAAAATAACAGGATAGCAGCATCTTACACCACGCATGAATAGTATCGCTTTGGTAGCTGAATGGTAAAGGCAGAAGAGGAGGAACTTGTTCCTTAGAGTCTAGACATGTACAGAAAAGTGTCAAGATATGAGTGGGTGTGTACGAGTGTTTCCATGTCAAAGTGTGTGTGTGTGCGTGTGTCTATGTTTGTGTGTGAAAACAGTTAAAGACAGGTACCAGATGGATGCAAGGAACTGAAGCCGCAAAGCCAACATTGGAATATGGCTGAATGAGGAAAGACTGCAGCAGGAACACAAATACAACAAGGGAAACAAAGGCATCGACAGTCCAAGAAAAATACACTTTGTCTAATCAAATATGTACGGTATGTTTCAAATAATACAAAGTCTAAACATGCAAGTCAGTTTGAGGAACTCCCGCGCAGCTTACAGCTAGTTAAGGCTTGATAATAAGTTTGCTTTACCTCGGAGAGGTCAAACAGCGCTTACCTTCCCCATATAACCTCAACATTAGAGCCGGACAAGAGCACAACCACAACAGAGATAACAGAGATAACAGAGATAGGCAAAGAGATGAGGAAGAGCAGGAAGGAGATTAAAAGAGTAGGAAAGCTTCGAGTAGATATCTGGACTACAAAGTGTCCGTAGCGTTAAAAGTACATCAAGTGTTTTCTTTTTTTGTTTTCTTTCGTTTGTGTGTTCCTCTCTCTCTATTTCTTGCTTTCGTCACTTTGTGTGTGTGTGTGTGTGTTGGTTTGCTGTTTCTCTTGTCTATCCTAGAGTAAACTCCCTCACTTCATGAAGAAGTACTGAAGCAGGAAAGCCATGAGGACGGCCAATGCGGCGAAGACGCACACTATCAGTGCAGCGAAGCGCTCGTCGCTCCACGCCAGGCCCGACCCTCTCCCTGTGTCCAAGGCGCCGGCCTCCCCCTGCGAAGCTGTCTCCAGGCGACGCAGGGTGAACAGGGTGGAGGGGCTCAGAGGGCCGCACAGTTCCTGACAGGTATCCTGGCAACGACGGCAGGCGCCGACGCGGAAACGGTAGTCTGTGTTGCCTTGGAGACCGGAGATGTGAAATACGCCCTCCTCTCCCTTAAATACCTGGAACAAGAGAGAGGGAGGGTGTGATTGGAGGAGAGTGGAATATCTTAAGGTATTCTACTCCTAAACAAATACATTAAAAAGAAATAACGTTCAAGATGAACCGGCAAAAACGTTTAATTAGATGCTTCCTAATCAGAGAAAAACCATTCATCAATGTGAATCCAGCAGGTATTTTCTTGTTGATTTGTCCCTTAAGGACTCAAATAACATTCCACAGTTCGACGATTCTCCACTCTAGTAATGTGACAGTTTAGTAGCCATAAATAATTAAGAAGAAAAATCTACGGTAAAAAAACTTTATAAATACTGTAAAAAGAAATTTGAATTCAGAACATGAATTTATTGCAGGTCATTCATTGGTAACCCTGATTTAATAGACCACTCAATCATTTTTATCTGTGCCCCCACAAACACACCCACTCGCGCTTGCATCCACGTACACACACAAACAGATTCGCACAAGCACACTAATGTGCATATCCGCCCAGACATTGTGTGTCCTTTGGGGACACGAGAGTGTAGAGATGACAGTTGACACCAACACTCTGCCTGCTGACAAACCCCACAGAGCCCCTCAGGGGCCTGTGATTAGTCCAAACCAATTCTCAACATATTGCTATCCCATTTGTGTGTGCGTGTTTACATTAGTATTGGCTCTCTAAGCTCCCCTGTTGCTACTCTGTATTCCTGAAATGAAATGATCCCCTCTAAATGTACCGTGCGCGTCTATAAGTGAGTGTGTCCTTGTGTGCACATGCGTGTGTGTGAGAAGGTGTGTGTGTGTGTGTGTATGTATGTGTGTGCGTGTGACAGAATGCCCTTCAGCTACTTCTACTGCTGACCTTCTCTTTGCCTTTATTTACAGAGGCAGCCCTGCATTTGAACACACACACACACACACCTACACACACACTTCCTCTTATTACTACTTTCCTCATATTAACTGTCACGGAAACACTTAAGCAACAGGTGGAATTCATCAACCCTTTCAAATTTACACACACACACAAACACACACATATGCACGCGCAAGCGCACACAAACCCACACACACAAAATCACACCCTTCGTTCATTGTTGGCAGTTGCTACCTTCTATTTCTCTCTAATTTAATATCACAGAGCAAAGCAATTATTGAGACAAATCTGCATCTGGCATCCTAGAATGACACTTTCCAAAAATTTACACTGACAGCAAAACTTTCTAAATGTCAATCGTCTCGGAGTGCTAATTCTCATTAAAATATATCAATCCTGTCATATGAAGAAATGCTATCAGAGAACAGATAGAGTTTCTGGTTGTATGTGTGTGTAACAGAGAAGCTAACAGAGAGGCTAACAAAGAGGCTAACAGAGGCTAACGGATACGAATGCTTTATTTTCCTGTCCTCCTCTTCTTCCATAAAAGCAAAGTACGTCTGCACATTTCCATGTGTGTGTGTGTGTCCAGGTAGCTCACCTGTTTGTACTCAGACTCTCGTCCCACAAGAACCTGCAGCACATAGCTGATAGGGTCTCCTCTCATTGGTGCAATGGTCTCCCATGTGACCTCACACAAGTTACCCTCCATCTGATGTACTTTGGGAGCTGTAGGCAGAGGAGCACAGTTGATCATTAACACCGCTCTATCTTGCGCCGCCCATCAAATATGGACATTATCTTTTTGTTTTTGGCTAACACTTAAAAATCCCTAGTTTTGTCTTAATTGTTGCTCCTTTTTCTCTCAGTCAAGCGGCAAAAAGATAGTTGGAACATCGAGACGACGGTCTCTCCATCACCCACGCAAACCCTCCAGCGACCCAACAGGACACACACAGGACACACGCACGTCCCTGGCCCCCCCAGTGTACCTCTAAGCGGGGGTGGCACCGACTTGGTGGTGGTGAATGTGTGTGTGTCGGAGTGGGAGCCCTCCCCGGCCGCGCTCACAGCCTGGATCCGGAAGCTGTAGCTGCTGGACTCCATCAGGCGCTGGACCTTGTAGGTGTGGCTGGAGCCATGGTAGATGGGTACAAACCTGGGAGATGGAGGAGAGGGAGGGAGGGACGGAGGGAGGGACAGAGGGAGGAAGGGAATAGAGATATTTGTTACGCGAATCGTTATGACATTTATAATCAATACACCATTTTGGTATTTCACATGACAATTTCGATGACGAAACATTTGTATTACAGTGTTTATATGCCCGTGCAAGTGTAGCTGTTTCTAGCTGCGTGTTATTTGTACTACTGAAGGAAGGACTTTGATTATCCCGAGAGAGAGAGAGAGAGAGAGAGAGAGAGAGAGAGAGAGAGAGAGAGAGAGACGAGACCGAACGACCTGAGAGGTATAGTGTTCCTCTACACAGCTGTTACCCAACAGCAGATGCCTCTTAGCTCAGATCGTCACATACGTTACGCCCACAAGATTTCCTGTCCTTGACAAACATCAGCGGGGGCACAAGTGATAGAGGGCATGGAGAAAAGTGGGGGGTTGATAAATGAGCAGTAGTCCTGCCTCACTACACCACTCATTCAGCCAAGGCTTTGAGCGTAGAAATTCGTTTGAACATGCTTTAACTATAGCTGAGAGCACAATTTGCCACAACAACAATCTAGGGGGTAACAACAATCTTGTATGGTGACGTTTTGTCTATTTAGACTTGGGTAGCAGATTGCATTCAGGTATGCGGTCTCATTCATCCGCTTCTGCTGAACTAGGATGCTGGCCCATTCAACTTAGCTTCTCATTTTCAGCAATGTTGTCATCGTGTTGGTGCGCGTCTGCCTGCGTGCGTGCGTCCGCATGTGCGAGTGCGCAGTGCTGTTCACTAAACATAAATGATGACCCGCGTGATGTTGTTGACAGGACAGAATGGCCAGGTCAATTAACACACATTTAGCGTCAGCACCAGCGATAAACAAACGCCCTCACATCCACACGCACGCGCGCGCAAAGTCAACAACATGACTGAAAATGGGAACATCAACAGCATCCCGACAGGAGAATGAGAGAGGAGACGGAGGTGCCAGGTGGATCGGAGGCGAGGATGTGGACCTGTGCAGTTGGTTTACGTGTGTGTGTGCGTGTGGGGGTGTGCGTGCATGTGTGCGTGTGCATGCATGTGTGTGTGTGTGTGTGTGTGTGTGTGTGTGTGTGTGTGCGTACGCGAGAAAAGTCAACAAGGGAAACAGGAGAACTGATCAGCAAAACCCTGAATCCGGATGAGAGAACAGGAGAGTGTGACAGCACTGTCCACAAACACTGAGAGTCAGCTTGAAAGACAGGAGGGAGGAGAGAGGAGGCAGGAGAGAGGAGGCAGTGGTAAGGAGGGAGGGGAAAGGAGGGAGGAGAGAGGAGGCAGGAGAGAGCAGGGAGGAGAGATGAGGCAGGAGAGAGCAGGGAGGAGAGAGGAGGCAGGAGAGAGCAGGGAGGAGAGATGAGGCAGGAGAAAGGAGGGAGGAAAGAGCAGGGAGGAGAGATGAGGCAGGACAAAGGAGGGAGGAGAGAAGGTAGAGGAGCAGGAGAGTTGCACTGGAGACCTGTTTGACAGCTGCGACCTTGTTTCAGAGCAGACGGAGTGAGGAAAGACAGGGAGAGAAAGGAGGGCTGTGAAGAGGAGAGGTCTCGGCCAGGTGGGTCTGGTGGGATACGGCTCAACTCCCAAAGTGAATCAGGAGGAACTGCCGCTTAGCCTTGCTCCTCGTAGAAGGTCATTGGACCCAAATAAACTATTTAACAAGATAATGACATTTGCAATGGGACATCTGATATCCGTGTGTTTATCCCCCAGGTCTCTTCCCTCTTCTCCTCCCTCCTCCAGATCTCTTTCCCTTTCTCCTCCCTCTCCACCCTCCTCCATGTCTCCTCCCCCTCCTCCCTGCCCCCTCTCCCCCAGATCTACCCCTCCTCCTCCCTCTCCCCCCTTCACCAGGTCTCCTCCCCTTCCTACTCTCTCTCCTCGCTCCCCTAGGTCTCCTCCCCCCCTCCTTCCCCTCTCCCCCAGGTCTCCTCCCCTTCCTCCTCTCTCTCCTCCCTCCCCCAAGTCTCTTCCCCCTCCTCCCTGCCCCCTTTCCCCCAGGTCTCCCCCCTCCTCCTCCCTCTCCCAGGTCTCCTCCACTTCCTCCTCCCTCTCCATCCTCCCCCAGGTCTCCTCCCTGTCCCCTCTCTCTCAGGTCTCCCCCCTCCTCCTCCCTTTCCTCCCTCCCCCAGGTCTCCTCCCCCTCCTTCTTCCCCTCTCCCCCAGGTCTCCTCCCCATCCTCCTGCCTGCCCCCTCTCCCCTGGGCTTCCTCCACCTCTTGACGAGGTCCACCTCAATTTGCATCCTCATCTCTGGTTACCATGGCACTGGCCGTTAATAAAATCCCAGGTAATCCTGTGTAATGGGCTCCGTTTTCGTGGGCTGGGGGAAAGGAGATTCTCTGGATGTAGGGAGAAGAGACGGGATGCATCCAGTTCATCCATTTAGATAAAATGAAGCCCCTCTCCCTACTGACCACTATGTGTGTGTGTGTGCGTATGTGAGTGCTGTATATCCTATCTGTTCTACTCACATGCCACCCCCCCATCCAAGGCAGCCAGGTAGCCAAACACATGGCTGTTTTTGCAGCCTAATGCAATGACGTATGAATCAAAGTACCAGTTATCCAAACAGCTCACAGACTCCAATGTAGACATTGCTGAGCTGTTGTTCTATTACTGAGCTGTTCTGTTATTGTGCTGGTCTATTACTGAGCTGTTCTGTTATTGTGCTGTTCTATTACTGAGCTGTTCTGTTATTGTGCTGTTCTATTACTGAGCTGTTCTGTTATTGTGCTTTTCTATTACTGAGCTGTTCTGTTATTATGCTTTTCTATTACTGAGCTGTTCTGTTATTGAGCTTTTCTATTGCTGAGTTGTCAACAGCACCAACCAGCTGCCACCTCCAGTGCTCTGGACCAATAGAGTGCTGCCCCTTACAGCTGCCAACACCAGGAACAAGCCACCGTATGGAGGAATTACATCACAAATACTCTCTTTTCATGTCTGTTAGACTTCTCTAACCTCTCCATATTTTACCCCCCCCTCTCTCCTTCTGTTCAAGTAGCATCATTTTGTATTGGAGAAATGCATGTCAATATGATATAATTCTCCTCCACCCTCCTCTCTCTGTCTGTCCCTCTCTCTCTGTTCTCACTCGCTCTGCTTTCTCCATCTCTGTCCATCCCCCGCCCTCTTTCCCCGTCCTGTCGTCTCTCTTCATCCTTAATGCTCGCTTTGGCCTTCCACTCTCCTTGACTTCCGCCCGCCCTCCCTCCCTCTCTCTCTCTCTCTCTCTCTCTCTCCCTCCCTCCCTCTCCATCTCTTTCTCCCTGTGAGTGTCTCTCTCTGTCATGTCCTGACTAATGAAAAGACAGCAGTGTTGATGAATTCATGCTCTTATTAGGGTCGCTCCAACCGCTCTCACCGTGAGATCCCTCTGGAACAACTAGTTACTGCTGTACTTTCCACACACACACACACACACACACACACACACAAATACAAACACACGAAAATACACACAAACGTGGAGGTAAAAAAAACTGACCAGCAGGAGGAAAGTGTTGCGGTTTGTCTGTCTGTGTACTCGTTTTGTGTGTCTGTGTGTGTTTGTGTGTGTGTGTGTGTGTGTGTGTGTGTGTGTGCATGTGGTGATAGAACATGCTCTCTCATGCGCCTGGCTGGAACCTGAGAGGGTGGGAGGTTTGACCATTGGAGCTGAACAACCACTGGAGCTCTAGACGAGGGGAGGGGGGGGGGCTGCAGGTTTGTTAGTGAAATGTAGGATGTAATCCTGATTCTGAACAAAACACTATTGTTTTCAACAACAGTTGATTCTTACTTCTGTGTAAATTTATCCGTTGGGGGTCTCAAGGGAGTTGATTATCACTCATTATCTTAGGAATAGAGTGACCCATAAACGGACATCTGGGCAGGTGAGGCAGATGACCCCTGTAGATTCAGGAGGGGGCTTATCACTTGAATTAAATGTTAGGGGACAGTTAGTCTTGGGTCAAATTACTTGATCCCGTCTGAAAAACTCCAATCACAAACCTAGATTTGAGAACTGCATGTTTTAAATTAATACAATGACTATTCAGAATTGTTTTTGTTAACGACAGTATAAATGATTGGATCGGAGACAAAGACTTCAGACAACTTTGTAACCAGGATCAAACTTGTCTTTTTGCTGGCAAGCATTAAAACTTTCTTAGCTTAAACGACTCTGTGTTCTTCTTATTTAAGAATGACCTAACAAGGTTACGGATCCAGCTGGCAGCTGGATGTCCAGACAGGGCAACAGGACAGGAGAGTGTCCAGACAGGGCAACAGGACAGGAGAGTGTCCAGACTGGGCGACAGGACAGGAGAGTGTCCAGACAGGACGACAGGAAAGCAGGGTGTCCAGACAGAGCAACAGAACAGTAGTGTCCAGACAGGGCAACAGGACAGCAGTGTCCAGACAGGGCGACAGGACAGCAGTGTCCAGACAGAGCGACAGGACAGCAGTGTCCAGACAGGGCGACAGGACAGGAGAGTGTCCAGACAGAGCAACAGGACAGCAGGGTGTCCAGACAGAGCAACAGGACAACAGAGTGTCCAGACAGAGCGACAGGACAGCAGGGTGTCCAGACAGAGCAACAGGACAACAGAGTGTCCAGACAGAGCGACAGAACAGTAAGGTGTCCAGACAAAGCAACAGGACAACAGAGTGTCCAGACAAAGCGACAGGACTGCAGGGTGTCCAGACAGGGCGACAGAACAGCAAGGTGTCCAGACAGAGCAACAGGACAGCAGAGTGTCCAGACAGAGTGACTGGACATACCTGTGGTTCTTGTCCTCCATCTGCAGAGTGTAGACTGTGTCGTCCGCCAGCAGGGAGCGTGTGTGCGTGTTGTTCTCCCCCCACTTCAGTTTCAGGCTTTGGGGGCCCGCGGCAGAACATTCCAGAGGGGGAGGGGCTGGGGGAAGGGGGCGAGTCCTCGCCAGCAGGGGCGGACTCAAGGGGCTGCAGCCAATTGCGTTTACCGCCTGTATCTGCACGCTAAAATACAAAGACAGAGAATTGGAAAGTGGGTATGATTTCATCCACGCATAGATTCAGTGTGGATGGATACGTGCCTGTTCTAGAGTGTGATACACAGACACACACTCCTATCATCTTAACAGGTAGTGGACAGCGACACATACACACCCACACATAAAGATACACACTCACGTATACAAAGCCCACGTTTACACACACTCTTACAAATACCCCCCACTTTTACACACACTCTCACGTATACAAGCCCACTTTTACACACACTCTCACATTTACACTCCCCACCTTTACACACACTCTCACATATACACTCCCCACCTTTACACACACTCTCACATATACCCCCCCACCTTTACACACACTCTCACATCTACAAAACCCACCTTTACAGACACTCTCGCATATACAAAGCCCACCTTTACACACACTCTCACATATACACCCACCAACTAAATTACATTTGCTTAAAAAGGGACTTTGATCTTTGTTGCTGACATCCCTTGATCTTGCTCTCCTCCCCCTCTTCCTCTCCTCCCCCTCTTCCTCTCCTCCCCCTCCTCCAATAAGGCAATGCTGTGGCAGGTTCCTAACCCCCTGCTCCCCTATCTCTTCCATCCTTCCTTCCTCTCCTCCCCCTCTGTCTCTCCTCTTCTCCTCCTTGCGTGAGGGCTTGTTGTTCCAGCCCCCCCCTCTCCTTCTAGGAACTGCCACAGTCTGATTGGCTGATTCATCAATTAGCCACAAGAAACCACTAGCAATGTCTACTGTCTGACATTTGGACAAGCGCACACACACCGTAACCTTTCAGTTACAACACACTAGGTTACACGCAAGCACACTTTGAAATGTGCGCGTGGACAAGGGTGGAGGTGTGCCCACAGAAACACACACACAGGCAGTCACGCAGACATGATTGCAGGAAAGCACACGCAAACACACACACGCTTTCTGAATGAAAAACTGATACCTTTCACTGCTAACCTTTTGTTATTATAGTACTACACATACATATGCACACACTCAAACACACAACACTGGCTCCATCTGTCAGGGTGCTAATTAGTTACACATGGTTGGACAATGGTGGGGTGGTTGAGAGTGAGAGAGAGAGAGTGAGAAGGGGGATATGGAGAGAGAGAGAGAGAGAGAGAGAGAGAGAGAAGGGGGATATGGAGAGAGGGGGGACAGAGAGTGTGTGTGTGTGTGTGTGTGTGGTTGTGTATGTTAGGTTAACACCGTGCCAGACTGAGACGGTTGATGCTGTATCAGATAATGAGATCAGGTTCTGCTGTTCTCTTTTCTTTCCCTCTGGAGCCTGTAACTGTGTCTGGTATGCAGAGCAACTTTCCTAAGGAGCAGCTTCACCAGTAGCTTTTCTCGTTTGTCCCTCCTTTTCTCCCTCTCAAGCTCCCTCTCCTCTCCTCTCCCCTCGCGCACGGTCTGTCCACGCCTGTCCTTTATACTCGCTCTTGTCGACACGATCCCCCTCAATCACACACACTACAGCCACGTTCGCACGCGCGCAGACGGTAAACAAACCACTTCAAATCATGAAGAACTACTGAGATCCCTTCCTTTTCTGAAACACACAAATGAGCGCTTGTGTTTGTGAAGGTTCCTGTAAATATGGAGTGCAATTACCGACATCCTGCAAACACACAACGACACACACGCGCGCACAGAAAGGTACAAAACTCATCCAAGGTCCATCAGTCCATTGAGTGGCTAGTGTTCCCTGTTGTGTGAAAGAGAGACACGAGGAGGACAACCGCAAACGTTATGAAGTCGTAAGCTACCTCTCTACACTTCACATCTTATCGATGATGCCTGTATAACAATTCTCTCTCTTAATCTCACTTGCTCTCTATAAAATGTCCTCTGTGTATGCTTGTGTGCGTGTGTGTAGTTATGTTTGTATTTGTACGTATTTCTGTTCGCGTGTGTGCGTGTGTCTTTATTTCTATACATGTGTGCCCATGTGTGTACCTGTACTCGCTGTCTGGTTGCAGGTCCGTAATAAGGTAAGAGGTTCCTGTCTCCACGGTGATTGTCTGCTCGTTGAGGGTAATGATATAAGAGGTAATCTCTTTCCCATTGTTGTTTGGCTCCTCCCATTTGAGGAAAAGGCAGGTGGAGGGGGAGTGGCCTAACTCTGAGGGGTTGTAGGAGAGGGTGGACACTGGATCTGGACTGGTGGGTGGGGTCTGGAAGCACACCTGTTCACTGTAGGGCCCTGGCCCTGCCAGATTCACAGCCTAGGAGAGAGGGGGAGAGAAAATAGAGGGTATTTTATATACTGTGTCTGAAACAGAAGGTTGCCAAGTGCGTCACAAAGTCAAACTGTTGGTACTGTTGGTAATGGGTAAGACACATTCATTTCCAGCAACACAATTCAAAAGTGTTTTCCTGACTTTAACACTGAAGTGTTACCTGCTGAAATTGCCTCTGGATTCATTTTCACCCATAGAGGCCCTCCCCTAAGTAGCTGAAGGTTAACCCTAATGGACAAGGTATTGAACTATCATGGCTGTCTGACCTGAGATCAAGATGACTAAGACAATGACACACTGCACAGTCAGGCACACACATAGGCGCAGTGCACACAGTCTCTCTCTCTCTCTCTGTCTCTCTCTGTCTCTCTCTCTCTCTCTCTCTCCCTCTTTCTCTCTAACTCTCTCTCTTTGTCACACACACATACATATACCCCCACACAGTCTTTCACACACACACCCCAACACACACATTCATTCACTCACACACAGGCTCCCACACACACAGTTCAGTGTCTGTCCTACCTGTCCTCTGATTGCGGTTACATAAAGCTTATAAATTAGCTCATAAACACAACAGCCATAAACGTTCCTGTTAAACTAGACATCAGTCTTAGGAGTAGGACAGGGTCCTAACAGAGGACTGGGTGGGTGAGAGAGAGAGAGAGAGAGAGAGAGAGAGAGAGAGAGAGAGAGAGAGAGAGAGTGTTAAAATGGTCACCCTTCTATGTAGTCTAGGCAATATAACTACAGTCGGTAGTATAAAGTGAATATACTAACCTCAAAATGAAATCAACTTCAGATGACCTTACCTCTACCGTGTATGTGCGTGTATGAGTGTACTGGTAAACATCACATAAACTATGGCCATTTCACATTTTGGAATTGAAGATTATTATGTATGTAAAATATACATGGTCTTGGTCCTCACAAGTTAAGTGCAGTTCCTAGTGGTTTTTAGGTAAGAATCCCCTTTTCGTTGAGGATAGACGTTCATGGGATAGGAGCTAGGATAGTGTTAGGAGCTAGGATAATGCTAGGAGTTAGGATAGTGTTAGGAGTTAGGATAGTGTTCGGAGCTAGGATAGTGTTAGGAGCTAGGATAGTGCTAGGAGCTAGGATAGTGTTAGGAGCTAGGATAGTGTTAGGAGCTAGGATAATGCTAGGAGCTAGGATAGTGTTAGGAGCTAGGATAGTGCTAGGAGCTAGGATAGTGTTAGGAGCTAGGATAGTGTTAGGAGCTAGGATAGTGTTAGGAGTTAGGATAGTGCTAGGAGCTAGGATAGCGTTAGGATGATATGATATCATCAGACTGAATGGTGAGCCCCTTGAAGAACAGCCATACAAACATGTGTGCAGGTGTGTGTGTACCTGTAGCCTGCAGCAGTACTGAGTAGCAGGTGTCAAGTCCGACAGCTCGCACAGCGGGGCGCTACCACAGTAGACAACATCCATGGGCGTGCCCTCCCTCCCCCACTCCAGACGATACTCTGAGATGTCGGAGCCAGAACCTTCCGGGCTCTGTGGGACACGAGGACACACAAAATTAAAACACGCATGGCAGAGAGGACGTGAGGACACGAGGACTAGAACACAGGAGGAGAAAGAATGACCCAGCAGGACAAGCCAAGCCAGGGGAACAGATTAGCAGGTGAGGGGACAGGTAAGAAACACCAGGCCCTCACATCCAGTCTCTGCCACAAGAGCTCTGGGGAGGTCATCAGGGGACAGGATTAACAGGGGGATTGCAGCAACTTGAAAGGGAGTGAAGAGTGTGGGGGACCCGGGCTAGCCAATCAGCTGCCTGGCTCATCTGAAAGTGGCAGTGGCGTGGAGATGTGTCATCATCCAGAGCTGGAGGAAAGAGGAAGAGGCTCTTCATGGTCTCACCCTCCTCTCTCACCAGGCTTCCTTTTATTTTCCTATCCACATCTCTCCTCCACTCTCTTCCTCTCTCTCGTTCTTTCTACCCCTCTCTTCTCCTTTTTCTCCTTCCTCTCATCCCTCTTTCTCTTCTCCTCTCTCCTTCCTCTCCTCTCCCTCTCTCCTCTTCTCCTCTCTCTTTCCTCCTGTTTCTCTCCTCCTCTCTCTCCTCCCTCTCTCCTCTCTCTTGTCCTCTCCCTTCTTTCTCTCTCCTCCTCTCTCACCCTCTCTCTCCTCTTTCTCCTCCTCTCTCCTTCCTCTTTCTTCCTCTAAACCGCAAGAGTCCTGTGTGCAGTGAAAGCTCTGTTCTCAAAGGGTTCCTTGTTTAATGTCTGCTTTTTAATATTGAAGGGACTTACATAATGGCTTTGAGACCCCTTGAGCACATCTGTGTGTGTGTGTGTGTGTGTGTTTGGGGGGGCAGGGGAGCGTGGGGGCGTCTTACCTCCCAGTTGAGTGTTACGCAGGTGTTGTTGGTGAGGGTGCAAACTGGCGCCACACACTGGCCAGGAGGACCAGCTGCAGTCGTCACCACTGCAGGCTCAGAGTACTCCCCAAACTGTGAGAGCGCACACATGCACACACACATGCACAGAACAGACACACAACACACAGAAAAAGATCAAGTCGTTTGTCTGGGCCAATAAAAGCTCCAAATGGGAAGCGTTGCAGCCACGGATAAATGTGACAGATTGGTGGATGGCCATGTTCGGCTGCCTGGATAATCGCTGGCCTGCTGGGACTCTGCAATTGTTTGTCTCCCTCTCTTGTTTTGAAGAAGGTTTTTTTTACCCTCCCAATGTCTGTGTGTGTAAGCGTGTGTCCGCATGTGTGTGTGTTTGAGTGTGTGTCTGCTGTTCAGACAGCTGGCCTGAATGATAACCAGGTCTGAGTGGTTCCGTCTGGCCCCAGAAAATGGCTGATAAACCAATAAAAATTAGGGGCAGAAAGAACACTTCTATGGCCTGTCTGTCAATCAGTCAGTCAGTCAGTCTGTCTGTCAGTCTGTCTCTGTCAGTCAGTCAGTCAGTCAGTCAGTCTGTCTGTCTGTCTGTCTGTCTGTCTGTCTGTCTCTCTCTCTCTCTCTGTCTGTCTGCCTGTCTATCTGTCTGTCTGTCTGTCTGTCTCTCTGCCTGTCAGTCAGTCAGTCAATCAGTAGTCAGTCAGTCCGTGCATGTACGTTTGCGTGCACATCTCACCCCAGCCTCGTTGGCGGCTCGAAGTCGGAAGCTGTACGTGGCTCCGGGCAGCAGCCGTCCCACGGTGCACTGCAGCTCCTTCCCCTGGTACGCCTCCAGGGGTGCGCCCTCACCTTCGCTCATCTCCAAACTGAACACGCACTCCTCACACACACCCTCGGAGATGGGAGAGTCTGGGGGGGCAGGGGGGGCAACACTTAAGTGTGTGTGAGAGTGTGTGTGTGTGTGCATGCGTGCGTGCAGGGAGGCGTGGCTTGGCAGAGGGCTTGGCAGAGGGCCGGCCTAACAGCAGAACAGCAGAGCTAATGCTAACGATCGCTAATGGAGCTACATTAGCCCGAGTTAGCATCTGATTATGCTGCATTCGAGTTGAATTTTAGAGGGCAACATTTGCTTTGATTAGAGCTACATGGTGTGAAGCAGAGAGGAGCCAGAGGTTGTTTTAGCCTCGATCAGCCAAGCTGTCTGCCATCCAAACAACACTCCACGTCACCGTGTGTGTGACTGTGTGTGTGTTAGCGCATGTGCGTGTGTTAGTGTGTGTGCGTGTGTTTGCATGTGTATGTTTGCGTGTGCACTCACCCCATTCTAACTGCACTTCCTTGTGTTTGGCTTTACCCACAATCCTTGGCGGCTGGCAGGGTCCAGGTGGAACACTTAGTGTGCGGAGTGGAACACTCATGGTACACTGGGGCGCACAGAGACACATGAGAACATTACACAACGGGCAGGAAGCGTCTTACAGAGTGGTTTGTATGACAGTGGCCAGCAATTATATATAAGTACTGGGACATTATTTGGTGCGGCTCGTCTTGCTAGTTTCCTGTCTAAATCTGTGATGAATATGTAATGAAACTGTCCTCTTTGCCATACATGTTTTCCCACATGCAAGCTACATGGCCAATATTCATGACAGACAGGTGAGGTGACCTGATGATTTGTGTCTTTTCCACAGATTAGAGAGCATGAAAAAACAGATAAGATAGAGAGAGAGGTAGAAAGAGAGAGAGAGACAGAGAGAGGAAGAAAAATGAGAGAGGGAGAGAGGTAGAGAGAGGAAGAGAGACAGAGAGGGAGAAAGAGAGACAGAGGGAGAGAGGAAGAGAGACAGAGAGATAGAGAGAGGTAGAGAGAGAGGGGGAGAAAGACAGAGAGAGGGAGAAAGAGAAAGATAGAGTGCAGTAGAGAGAGAGGTAGAGAGAACGAGGGAGGGAGACAGAGAGAGGGAGAAAGAGAGACAGAGGGAGAGAGGAAGAGAGAGAGAGATAGAGAGAGGTAGAGAGAGGAAGAGAAAGACAGAGAGAGGGAGAAAGAGAAAGATAGAGAGAGGAAGAGAGAGGTAGAGAGACAGAGAGATAGAGAGAGGGAGAGAGAGAGGCAGAGAGAGAGAGCCAGCTGAGGTACACGTGTTACCTGGCTGTGGCCCCCGGTGCTGATGCTGCACACACGCAGGCGATAGAACGTCCCAGGTGTCAGACGCTCACACACACACTCTGTCGCTGGCCCACTGTACGCCACTTCCCATTGGCTCGCTGAGGAGGGAGGGACGAGACATCACATGACGCACGCAGACTCACGCTCGCTCGCACACGCGCACACCGCGCACACCACGCACTCACACAAACTCGCACGCACGCACGCAGATTGTCTGCCGTTTCCTATGAGCTTGCGTTGGACCGTTCCTTTCCCCGTTTGCCATTCGTATCACTTGAAGTGTGCCTTCCAGGAGTGAAGGCTATTGTGTTTGGAGTGAGAACACTCAGCAGACTGAGAAAGGTCTGCGTGGATCATCCTCACTACGGCACGATTGTAAGAGGGCTCATCATTTATGGCTAAACCCTTCACTCTAGTACAACTGGAGGAGAGAGCGGTGGGGGTGGATACAATTATAAATGGTGTGCTGGTATAGTTAAGGACAGTGAATTTGAGGACAGCGTCTTCCAAGGTTGGTTATGTTGAAAGAGTCCTCCTGCTCTTCAACGAAAGCCAAAAGGGAGAGAAGGAATGAGGCAGGGAGGGATGGACCAGGGAGCTAAATTGTGTATGTGTGTGCGCACGTGCGGATGTGTGCATGTGTGTGTACATGCGTGTGTGTGTACCTTCAGAGCAGCCCTGGGTGATCTCCAGCAGGTAGGTCAGACTGTTAGAACCCCCATTGTCCTGGGGAGGGTCTGTAAGTGGGCACACAGTTATGATGCCACCAGAAAACCAGGAAGAGATGTAACAAAATACTGCTTAGAATGTACAATTTACGCAAACTAAACAAACCATGGGTCTTGTGTCTGAGTGTGTGTGCGTCTGAGGTTGTGTGAGTGTGTCATAGTGTGTGGGTGGGTGAGTGTGTGTACGTCTGAGTATGAGTGTGTGTGTGTGAGTGTCTGAGCGAGCGAGTGTGTGTGTGTGTGAGTGTGTGTGCATCTGAGGGTGTGTGTGTACCCCAGGAGACTGTGAATCCGTAAGGCGTGGCTGCAGTCACACAGGGGGTGGATGGTGGGCCCGGTTTGTCCGGACTGGTGTTACAAACTAGAACCTCACTGGGACTACTTCTGCCCTCCGCGTTCGACACTATCAGCTGCAGGGAGAGAGAGAGGGAGAGAGAGGGGACAGAGAGGGGAGAGAGGGGGCAGAGAAAAAGGGGAGAGAGAGGGGGGGAGAGAGAGGGGGAGAGAGAGGTAGGAGAGAGAGGGAGACAGAGGGGAGAGAGAGGGGAGAGAGAGGGGGAGAGAGAGGTAGAGGAAAGAGAGGGAGAAAGAGAGGGGAGAGAGAGGGGGGAGGGAGAGAGAGAGGAAGGGAAAAGGAGGGGGGTGAAATATCAATCAAAGAGGGCAAGAGAACGGAGAGAGGGATGGAGAGGTCCAGAGAAGGACAGCAGATTGCCATCGTTACCAGAATAGAGCTTGGTGGATACGAAAGCCCCGTGCAGGGCACCACATATGTAGCAGGGTCATGTCATCCTACTCTCCTGCTCTCACTCTTCCCTGCCCCATACCCCCCCCCCCTCATCCCCCCGCACCCACTTGTGTCCTAATCCCAAACATCGCTCTTTTTTGTTCTGGATGCCTCTTTCTTCCTTTACATTAGGCCCTCCATCGCTCCCTCTAATGGGGAATCCATTTGCTGTTCTCAGAAATACACGCAAAAAAAAACAGGCATGTCCGGCTCGGTGTGTTGCTCGTCTGCGGGTGTGTCTGAGCGCCTGCTTTTGTGTGTGTGTGTGTGGATGAGCGTGTGTGTGCACGCCTGAGTGAGTTTCAACGTGTACCTGCGTGCGTGTGTTTCGGTGTGTTTTTCAAGCCTGCGTGTGCAGGCGTGGGAAAGCTTGGTTAGCGGCGACCACTGTCTTGGTGTCCACTTCTAATGAGACACAACAAGGAATGATAAGGTCTGCTGATGACTTGAAGGTGTTGAGGCTAAATTGCAGGGGGGTTTCTGCTGTGGGTTAATAGCTGCTTGGCTGAAAGGACTTTCTCCAACTTACGCTGAATGGTAGAGGAGCGGGTAGCCGTGGAAACAGAAAGCTTCTGTATTTTGCTGTGGCGAATGATGATTGGCTGTCATTACACACCGAAAACACCCCCTCGGAGATGGTTGGAAAATGACATGTGTGCACACGCAAGCGCACGCATGCACGCACACAAATGCGCACAAACGCACGCACACACATGTGCACAGTTGTTTGAACTTACCCTGAACTTATACTGTGTGCTTCTTTTCAGGCCCTGTACAGTACAGGTCAGGTTTTCTCCAGTGTACTTTGGATGAAAGTCTGTTCCCTGTTTCAGATCGAGAGACAACAGGCTGTTAGGGTGGTGTTCGAGGGGAGAGAGAGGGAGAGAGAGAGAGAGAGAGAGAGAGAGAGAGAAAGAGGGAGAGAGGGAGAGAGAGAGAGAGAAAGAGAGAGAGAGAGATAAAGACAAGGGACAGACACTAAGATGTATGTGTGCTCTGTCGTGTGCAAGGAAGATAGGGAGACATATAAGAGGGATGGAAAGAAAGAAAGAAAGAGAAAGACATGTGTATGTGTAAACATGTCTGTTTGTGTTCCTGCCCCAGGTGGACAGGTGTGTGTAAACATGTCTGTTTGTGTTCCTGCCCCAGGTGGACAGGTGTGTGTGTGTGTGTCACTCACGGTGTTCTCCTCCTGGATCTCCAGGGTGTATGTGTGTGTCTCCTCGTTGGTGCTGCCGTCAGGGCGCCCCCACTCCAGAGTGATCCAGGACACCCCTGCCCTCACCAGCCTGGGGGCCAGGGGCAAGGCGGGCAGAGTACCCGTGGTGTGAAACACCACCTCCGGACTGAAGCCACTGCAGCGCAGGAGGAGGAGGGAGGAGTGAGGGGAGGGAAAAGAATAGGATGTATGAAGAGAAGAAGGGTGGGAGGGAGGGAGGGAGGGAGGGAGGGAGGAGGGGGGGGAGGAGGGAGGGAG
>BROE01000009.1:7533468-7546651 GCA_036571765.1 Plecoglossus altivelis
GGAGGGAGGGAGGGAGGGAGGGAGGGAGGGAGGGAGGCGAGGGAGGGAGGGAGGGAGGGAGGGAGGGAGGGAGGGAGGGAGGAGATGGGGATGGAGGGGATGGGAGGGAGGGGATGGGGAAAAGGTAGAAGACAGAGTATAGGATGGAGGGAGAGGGAGAGGAGGAAGGGGTGACAGGAGAGGAGAAGACGGAGAGACGGGCAGAGGATGTGTAGAGAAAACAGGAGGACATTTGGAGAGTGCATGAGAGGAAAAAGAGAGACACGAGTGATTAATGTGGGTGTGAGCATGTACCCTGCAGCAGAGGCAAGGAGGAAAAACATTTTCCGACAACTTAATGTCAAAAAGACAGTTGTTCCCCCCCTCCATTCTCTCCATTTGCTGTCGCCCTAACAACCATGATGATGACAGAGGATGGGAGAGGAAGAGAATAGGGCTAAACTACTCCCTCTGCATTCCAAACAGTTAGGACCAAAACCTGGTATTGGCACTGCGCAAAGCTCCAAGGGTAGAGCGTTCTGTAATCTGCAGTGCTATGTAGCGTCTAAAAGTATTATGTACTGTTAGGCAGGGTTATGTAGTGTCGTGGAGTGTTGCGCAAGGTTCTGAGGTGACGTGTAGTGTTATGTTGAGTAATGTAGTACTAGGTACTGATATGTAGTGATGTGTAGTGTTAAATTGCACTATGCGCTCATGTGATGATGTGTGGTGTTATGTAGCACTACGTACTGTTATGTAGAGTGATGTGTAGTGTTATGTAGCACTACCTAGTGATTTGTAGAGCTATGTCACCTACCTGGTGCCCATGTCATTGTGTGCTGCCACTCTGAAGGTGTAGCCCACGGCAGGACACAGCCTCGACAGCTTACAGTGTCGCTGGCTGCCGAAGTAACATTGTCTGAAAACGCTGTTCTTCTTCCCCTGTGGAAGAGAGGAGAGGTGTTGTGAGAGAGGAGAGGTGTGGTGAGAGAGGAGAGGTGTGGTGAAAGAGGAGAGGTGTGGTGAGAGAGGAGACGTGAGAGAGGAGAGGTGTGGTGAGAGAGGAGAGGTGTGGTGAAAGAAGAGAGGTGTGGTGAGAGAGGAGAGGTGAGAGAGGAGAGGTGTGGTGAGAGAGGAGAGGTGTGGTGAGAGAAGAGAGGTGTGGTGAGAGAGGAGAGGTGAGAGAGGAGAGGTGTGGTGCGGTGAGAGAGGAGAGGTGTGGTGAGAGAGGAGAGGTGAGAGAGGAGAGGTGTGGTGAGAGAGGAGAGGTGTGGTGAGAGAGGAGAGGTGAGGGAGGAGAGGTGAGAGAGGAGAGGTGTGGTGAGAGAGGAGAGGTGTGGTGAGAGAGGAGAGGTGAGGGAGGAGAGGTGTGGTGAGAGAGGAGAGGTGTGGTGAGAAAGGAGAGGTGAGAGAGGAGAGGTGTGGTGAGAGAGGAGAGGTGTGGCGAGAAAGGAGAGGTGTGGTGAGAGAGGAGAGGTGTGGTGAGAGAGGAGAGGTGTGGTGAGAGAGGAGAGGTGTGGTGCGGTGAGAGAGGAGAACTGTGGTGATAGAGAAGGAGCAGGGGAGGAGCGGAGGTTAAATGTGTGGTGTGATGAGAGGAGGGGAGAGGGGGGAGAGGAGAGAAAAGGAGGAGAGGAGGAGAGGAGAGCAGGAGAGGAGGAGAGGAGGCAAAGTAGGATAGTTGAAAGCACCCTGATGTGCCAGGGTGCTCTGTGTCTCTCTAAAGTTTGATCTGCACACAGTCTGGATCTGGATCACAGTTCCTCACCTCATCCCATTCCAGCAAATAATTAGTAATTTTGGATCCATTGTCATTTGGTGTCTGTAAAAGATAGGATGAGATATTTGTCATTTTAGTGAGAGCTATTATGACGCTCAAACAAAACAAGAAATATGTTTCATGTGGTAGGTTATAGTTGTGAAAAACCTCAAAAGGAAGGGAATTCCAATAAACTCCCAACTCTAATACTAACAATTCTTCTGGATTTTATTATACATGTTGTTTGAAGTACAAAACACCATCATAACTTCCCTGCTGTACCAGGTGTGATAACAGCTGTGCACAGGAATAAACTGCGTTTGAGCATCAGCAGACTTAAGGTCAGGGTTTTTGTTTGTGTGTATGTGTGAGTGCGTGAGTGTGAGTATGTGTGAGTGTAAGTATCCCAACTTCAACTGCAGGATGAGTACAAGTGTGTGTGTGTAATCGCATGCTTGTGTGTGTGGCTACAGGTTTCTAAGTGTGTGTGTGCGTGTGTGTGTGTGTGTATGCGATTGTTGTGTGTGTGTATGTATGTGATTGTTTTGTGTGTGTATGTGTATGCATGTGTTTCTGTGTGTGTGTGTGTGTGTGTTAGTACCTTCCACTGCAGGGTGAGGGAGCTCTTGGTGCGGTGAGACAGCTTTGGGGCGAAGGGGGGGTCTGGGATGGTGCAGTGTGTAGTGAAGGACCCAGCCTCGGAGTACACGCCTCTCACGGAGTTACACACCGCTGACACTCTGCAACACACACACACACAAGAACACACACCCGACCACACGCACACAGTTGCATTAACACAACATGGGCTACACTATCACTAACACGTGGCCCGTGCAGACATCTCTAAGTGTGTGTGTGTGTGTGTGTGTTCCTACCGTACGTGGTAGTCCGTGGCAGGCCTGAGGTCCCTCAGGCTACACTCCAGCTCCTCTCCGCTGTATATGAGACGGTACTTGCCGTCTCGTCCCTTGTCGGAGAGCGTCACCTCGTAGGAGCAGCTACTGGGGCTGTTCCCCAGCCTGTTCACCAGGCCTGCCGGGGGGCTCCAGGAGAGACGCACGGCACGCGCCTGCACGTTACACACCTGGGACACACACACACACACATACACAGGGCTTACACACCTGACACACACACAGGGGTTACACACCTGGGAAACACACAGGGGTTACACACCTGACACACACAGGGGTTACACACCTGACACACACACACAAGGGTTACACACCTGGGACACACACACACACAGGTTACACACCTGACACACACACACACACACACAGGGGTTACACACCTGACACACACACACACACAGGGGTTACACACCTGGGACACACACACACAGGGTTACACACCTAACACACACACACACACACAGGGGTTACACACCTGGACACACACACATACAGGGGTTACACACCTGACACACACACACACAGGGATTACACACCTGGGATACACATACACAAGGGTTACACACCTGACACACACACACAAGGGTTAAACACCTGGGACACACACACACAGGGGTTACACACCTGACACGCACACACACACACACACACAGGGGTTACACACCTGACACACACACACACAGGAGTTACACACCTGGGACACAAACACACAGGGTTACACACCTAACACACACACACACACACACACACAGGGGTCACACACCTGGACACACATACATACAGGGGTTACACACCTGGGATACACATACACAAGGGTTACACACCTGACACACACACACACACACAGGGGTTTCACACCTGGGATACACATACACAGGGGTTACACACCTGGGACACACACACACAGGTTACACACCACGGACACACACACAGGGGTTACACACCTGCAACGTACCCACACGCGTGGGTTACACACTTGCGACACACACACATAGGGGTTATACACCTGCAACATACATACACAGGGGTTAAACCCGTGCAACACACACAAATGTTACACACCTGGGATGCACACACACTGGGGTTACACACCTGCAACACACACAGGTTATACACTTGAAACACACACACAAGAGTTGCACACTTGAGAGGCGCATTATACATACACACAATTAATGTATTGTTGTGTTGGAAGTTGCATTTTCTGTGTTGACATTTATCTTGTTATGCCAGACCAGCAGGTGTGTGTTTGGGTTTGTGTGTATGCGTGTCTTGGGATAGTTTCTGTATAAATACAGTACTTCCACAATCTGACAGTAACGTTTCCATATCCATGCCCCTGACAAGCATGAGTACATCCATTTCTCCTCCCCTCGCTCTCTCTTACACTCTGCACTATGCCTACCCTCTCTCTCTCTCTCTTTCTTACACTCGGCACTATGCCTACCCCCACCTCTCTCCCTCTCTTTCTCTCTTACACTCTGCACTATGCCTACCCTCTCTCTCTTACACTCTGCACTATGCCTACCCTCTCTCTCTCTCTCTCTCTTACACTCTGCACTACGCCTACCCTCTCTCTCTCTCTCTTTCTTACACTCTGCACTATGCCTACCCCCACCTCTCTCTCTCTCTTTCTCTCTTACACTCTGCACTATGCCTACCCTCTCTCTCTCTCTTACACTCTGCACTATGCCTACCCTCTCTCTCTCTCTCGTACACCCTGCACCATACCTACCTACTCTCCCTCTCTCTCTCTCTCTCTCTCTCTCTCTCTCTCTCCCCCTCTCTTACACCCTGCTCCATGCCTTCCCTCCTCCTCTCTCCTCACCCTCAGCAGAGATGCAGACTGACTCAATGACAGCCTATCCCATATGAAGAGGTGGCAGTGCACCTAGACTGGGTAAAGGTGTGTATTAAAGCCAATGGCTCCATCTATCATTCTGCTATCCCCTTTCCGTGGGTCTCCGCACACTAAGACATGGCAACCTTATAATTCAGTCTGGCGAGCTGGCTTCCTGTTCATCTTTCATCCTCTCGTCACACACACACACATAGTCCCGTCCGCACCGCCTATAGTCTCAGCGATTGTCCAATCAACTCCTTTCTATCTCGACTCCAGCGTTGGTTGGGTAATTCATCACCACCACACTCCATCTCAAGTCCATCTCAAGAGGAGGGGTGTTACAGCACCAATCACAGACACACACACACACACACACACACACTGTCTCTCCTGTTCTGTTCTGAGAAAACTGGGAGGACACCACCCTCATGTGGTAAGACTGAAGAATGCAGGTTGTCACCTGTGCGGTCGAGTGACTGTGTGTATGAGGGTGTGCATTTCTGTATGTGTGCATGTGTGCATGTGAGCATATGAGTGTGTGCTATTATGTGTGTATTTGTTGGCGTGTGTAAGTGTCTGTTTTGTGGTAAATACAGAGCCATTCTCCATGTGTTCTACACTCCTGATGCAGTCAAAGCAGGCCATTTTAATGTACATCCCTCTAAGGAAATTATAAATACTGGTGGGTTTGACCTCTGTGGTTTGGAGAGGGGAGGAGAGGGGAGGAAGGAAGGAAGAGGGGAGGCGAGGAGAGGTAAGGGAAGGAGAGAAGGGGGAGAGGAGATGAGAGGGGAGGAGGGGGAAGGGGAGGTGTGGTAAAGGAAGGGGAGTGGAGTGGAGGAGGGTAAGAGGAGAAGAAAGGAGAGGAGAATGGAGGAGGGGGAGGGAAGGAGGGGGAGGGGAGCAGAGGGGAGAGAAGGGAAGGCGTCTCCCCAGGGTTGCAGAGACAGAGAAGGCGTTAGGTTTGGCCTCTGAATCAGTGTTGTTGTTCTTGCATGTGGGTGGGTATTTACACGGTGGCATGCAGCAGCATGTGTCTGGTGTGTGATTGTGTGTGTGTGTTGCTTGTGACTTACCTGTGGTTTATCGATGGTGGACAGCGCGTCCTGGACCCGCTTGGCCTCAGTGTCGTGATCTGAGGATGGATCAGACAGTCAGACAGGCTGACAGACACACAGACACATAGCCTGACAGACAGGCAGGCTGGCAGACAGGCTGACAGAGACAGACAGACAGACAATCTCACTTCTAGCAGTCACCACTAGGGGACAGACCAGAGGGTTCCTACACTGAAATATGGCCACAACACACACAGACTTGGGGGCTGTTGGATGTGAATGAGCAGGCAGCCCCAACAAGTCAGTTGCAGGCTGGTGATGACGGGACCAGCAGGGACGAGATCCTGCTGAGGTTAATCAGGAGAGGACGGACACCCAGACACTCCAGACCTCCATACATTCATACTAGATTACACACCAACCTTATATCGTACATACTGCCTCCCCCCATATCTCATTACCTCTGTATCTCTTCCTCCTTCCAGCTATCTCTCCTCTCTCTTTTTCTCTCTCTCTCACTCTCACTCATTCATTCATTCATTCACTCACTCACTCACCCTTTCTGTCTGTCTGTCTGTCTGTCTGTCTGTCTGTCTGTCTGTCTGTCTCTCTATCCCTTCTCCCTCCTTCCCTCTCTCTCCATCTCCCTCCTTCCCTCTCTCTTCATCTCCCTCCTTCTCTCTCCGTCTCCACCCATCCCTCCCACCAGCTGACTATGAGCTATGTAAGTGGGGGGGCCCCAGTCATGCCTGATCCCAGCTCTCTCTCTCGCTCTCGCTCTCTCTCTCTCTCTCTCTCTCTCACACACACACACACGCACACACACACACATGCACACACTCACACAGACACATACACACACACACACACACACACACACACAGACACACCATTTCAGTGGCAGAGGGTGATTTAGGAGTGGCTCGGGCTTAGACGTGGAGGTGTGTGTGTATGCGTGTTTGTGCATGCTTGTGCAGGTGCGTGTGTGTGTGTGTGTGTGTGTGTGTGTGTGTGTGTGTGTGTGTGTGTGTGTGTGTGTGTGTGTGTGTGTGTGGTAATGGAAGTCATCTCCCCAGTGAGTGATCCCAAAACCAGGTTTTTCCAACCGAAGCAGGGCCGTTTTCTCCATCAGGGCCTCCGATCAGTAAATCACACAGGATGTGTGTTCGTGTGTGTGTGTGTGTGTGTGTCTGTGAGGGCAGCCTGCAGAGCAGTTCGGTCACATACACAACACCCCAGTGAAACCCTGTATGTTTGATGGCCCTGTAACTGTGGAGCAAGGCCTCAAGTCTCTGATACACACCGGTCACTTTGATGCACTACTCTCTTATACACAGACAAATCCACATACACACAATCTGTCTCGTTCTTTCTCTCACACACACACATACACAAACACACACATACACATACACGTACACACCACACACAAACACACACATCCGGCCCTCCACCGTATTTCTGTGTAGGCTGTCTAAGATCTAGACAGGTTAGCTCAACCTTGTTACCCCTTACCAGACAACATGGTAGCTACAGTCAATATAAGTGTGAGGTCATGGTTATGGTTAAGGTTGGGGTCAACATCCTGACTCAAAACCTGATGGATGGATGTCACTTTCCTACGACAATGTTTTGAAGGAGTAAATCCTTCGCTAAACAATCGGTGCATATTGGTAAAATCCGTTTCTGACAAGTTGGTGATGGAGTAGGCAAAGAAGAGAGCAGGC
Source organism: Plecoglossus altivelis (assembly GCA_036571765.1). Lineage (NCBI taxonomy): Eukaryota > Metazoa > Chordata > Actinopteri > Osmeriformes > Plecoglossidae > Plecoglossus > Plecoglossus altivelis. Next base: position 7,540,752 of record BROE01000009.1, read on the forward strand.
ATGTAAATACATGTGCGTGTGTGTGTGTGTGTGTGTGTGTGTGTGTGTGTGTGTGTGTGTGTGTGTGTGTGTGTGTGTGTGTGTGTGTGTGAGGCAGGAAGCTCTTCTGACAGGTTCATCTGGGGGTGCCTTGGGGCACACTTATGAATCACACCAATAATGATGTCATGGAAGCACAGCCTCAACTTGACCTCCACTTACTGGGTGACTTTGTAGGTGTGTGTATGAGTGTGTGCATGCGTGTGTGTCTGTGTGTCTGCCTGTGTGTCAAATCTAATCCTAATCCTAAGTGTGTGGTGATAGCCTTTTACTGTGCCTGTATGGGTCTTTGTGTGTCTCTGATGCTGAGGGGAAGGAAGGCATGATGGCACAAAGTGACAGAGAGACAGAAACAGAAGGAGAGGAGGGAGGGAGGGAGGGACGGAGGGAGGGACGGAGGGACGGAGGGAGGGAATGAGAGGGAAAGGGAGAGAGAGAGAGAGAGAGAGAAAGAGAGAGGGGAAGAGAGGTCGAGAGAGAAAGAGGGAAAGAGAGATAGAGGGAGAGAAAAAAAGAGGACGAGAGGGAGAGGAAAAGAGAGGAAGACAGAGGGAGGGAGGGAGGGAGGGAGGGAAAGAGGGAGGGAATGATAAACACAGAAATCCCCCTCTGTGTCTTCCTCCTCCCTTCTCTGTCCCTTAACTACTGAATTACCACAGAACACCAAAAAATGAGAGAAATAGAGAGGGGAAAAAGCTGATGAAAGGAAAAGAGAGAGCATGAAAGAGAGAGAGAAAGAGAGGGAGAAAGAGAGAGAGAGAAAACCATGTTACTGATCAAGAGGGTGTTGAGAAGGCTGTGAGCGATATATAAATCATATCTTTCACAATGCTGCAAAAAAAGCTGTCTTACAGAAAGAAAATTTCAAACCGAACCAAATGAAGAAAGAGAAATGGTTTTACTATGAGTGCAAAAAAAGAGAAAGGAAAAATGTCAAACCTGAAAGACCATTTCTTACGCCTGAGGTACTGCAAAAACTCTTAAATGACACGAACAAACTATTAAAAAGAAAAATGAAACGACATGTATAAAACACTTAATGATATAGAACATTCAATTGACCAAAACCAATTCTGGGAAATGTGAAATAACATGAACACTTCAAGAGCGCGGTCACCACCTATCCAAAATGGAGAAATCTAGGGAGGGGAAAAAAACACTTTGAAAGCCTATTCAAAGGAATCCCACTGGAAGGACCTAAATCAAAACATAACAATCGAACGACTACAAAAATCAGAAGCGGCCATTAAGAACAACCAAACACCCACTCGACTTCCTGATTACAAAGGAAGAAACTGAAATAAAGATCCCCGTCTCTTTAAGGCCAAAAGGCATGTGGCCCCAGCCACATTACAAATGAAATGCTTCAAAGTAGCTCTCCAAATGCAGACAGCAGTGCCCATGCTTTTCAATACAATACTCTGGACATCTTCCAAGCATTTGGAATCAAAGGATTATAACACCCGTCTGTAAGAGTGGAGGCGAACATGACCCAAACACAGACAGAGGTGTCAGTGTATGCAGTAATCTGGGGAAGTTATTCTATAGTATTCGAAACAATAGAATTCAATACTTCCTTATTGAACACAGTATACTGAGCAAAAAACGAATTGGCTTCCTTCCAAAACATCACACCACACACCATATATACACCCTACATACTCATTGAAAAAAGTGTACACTAAACGAAAAAACGGCAACATCTTCACCTAGTTTGTGGACTTTCGAAAAGCTTTCGATTTCATCTGGACTCTATCACAGACTTCAATGTGGCATTGGAGGGAAGACATTTGATGTCCTGAAATCTATGTTCTCAAGCAACAAATGTAGTATTAAAGTGGAGACCAATATACAGATTTCTCCTCTCACAACAGGGGTGTGCGCCAGGATTGCAATTTCAGTTGAACTCACCAACACACATTCTGTGTTTTTAACATCGTCATCAATCACCTGGCAGAAAAAGTCACCAGCACCCAGCCTTCCTCTCCATGACACTGAAATGAAATCCGTGCTCTATGCAGACAATCTGGTTATAATGTCACCTACAAATGAAGGGACACAACAGCGCTGTCCTTACTAGAAGAGTACTGCCAAAATGGGGCAGTAAATGTAAATCAACACAAAAAAGACCATCATAGCCATACAAAAAAGCCCAAATGTCAAGAAAATAGGCAGAAATTCACCCAGGGAAACACAACTACAGAGCACACAATGAACTACATGTATTTAGGCCTACAAATCCCAGCCGCTGGTAGTTTCCGCTTGGCAGTGAACGTGCTCAAAGAAAAAAGATCGTAGAGCCAACTATGCAATCAAACGCAAATTTGATCAAATAAAAAAAAAATCCTAATTAGGATTTGGTGTAAAATGTTTGACAGCATCATCAAGCATCTTGCTCGGTGGAAGTCAGGTATGGGGCCCACTTAGCCACTTATACTTCAGCAACTAGGACAAACACCCATTAGAGACTCTCCATGCTGATTTCTGTCGAAATATATGAAATGTCCAAAGACAAACTCCCCAAAAATGCATGTCGGGCAGAATTAGGCCGATTCCCACCAACATCAAACATCCAGGAAAGATCGTTAACATTTTACAACCATTTAAATCTTCAGTCCTGAGGAAACGCCTCAATCTAAAGCCCTTACAGTAAATGAAGTCAACCCTGAGTAGAACCCTCTGTACCAGCTGGTTATCAGACTAACAAACCAGTTATCACCCGACACACCTCCTTCTCTGTCCACCACCCCTTCACTAACACCCAACACAATACATCTAATAACAGCAGAAAACTAAAACTGCTATCTAGAACACTGGGGACAAAGAAACCAAAACACAAAACATATTGGATTGGTATCAGGGCCTAAACAGAAATGGCAGAATATCTACAATCAAGGATATAAAGCAGAGACAACTGCTCACAAAATACAGCGTGAGTGACCCTTGTGATTGGAAAAGGAAGCCATAAAAAACATGGTTGCCCAAACAGTCAAGAGACAATCAGGATAAAATGAATTCCTAGACATTTCCTACTTAAATGCTACAAATACACAAGTATTAGAGATCGATATCTCCAAAAATGTAACCAATCAATTAGACAACACTGAGCTTGATGAAAGCAAGAAATCCAGGATGTCCAGGCGAAAGGCCTATAGCAAGTCTCTGCCACTAGACACATATCTCAATGTCTCAACCTCAGGGACAGCGACTCAACCTTTGGTTTGCTCTTACTGTAAAACATTTCTGTATCTTAACTTGCATTTACATCACTCTGGTACTTTTTTACTCGATGCTATCGCTATTTTGACACATTAAAATTGTTATACATGTCTTGATATATTTGTTAAAATGTCGCGTCAATGTGGACTGCTTTGGTAACACTACTCTATCTGAATTATCATGCTAAAAAAACGTCCTGGACTGAACTGAACTGAGAGAGGGAGTGAAGGAGAGCGAGAGAGAAACACAGACATTCCCTGTTTTGTCTCTTCCTCCTCCCCCTGTCTCCCTCCTCCTCTCTGTCTGTGTTTCTGTGCCGCCCACGCATCCTCACCTCCTCTCCCTCATCTGACCTCACTTCCTGGGCCTGTCTGGCAGTCTGTGGTTGATTACCCGGCAGGAAGCCGGCAAGGGAGGAGGAGAGGAGGTGGAGGAAGGAGGCAGGGGTGCAGGAGACTGCAGGAGGGAGGAGCCAAACATGGACATGGGCAGGAGGGGGAAAGGCAGAGCCAGGAGAGGACAGATGAGATGGAGGGAGGGATTCAAGAAGAAATACTTAGGAAACAGCAGAGGACATAGTTCAGTGGGCGCGGAGGGAAGGTTGAAAGAATGATTGTGTGGAGGAGAGGAGATGACAGATAGGTATAGGTAGAGAAGAGAGGGGATGACACTATATTCCAGGGTTGTGACAGCAGGCATGACTGGAGTTTGGGCCAGTAGGACACACACACATCTGCACAAGTATCCAATCACACCAGAGACAAGACTTGTAGACACAAAACAACAAGCATCTCTTAGATTTCTACAACAAGGAAAAGTGTGGACACAGACAGGAGCAAGCTGTATTCTGCCAGACTCTGTCGACACTCATGCGTACACACGCACACACACACAGCATTCTAACGTACACCAACACACGTAGTACCACCGACAAACTTACCAACACACATATGCAAAGGGTTGAGGAGCAGGTATTCTTCCAGTTTGATAATGACGTGTGTCTGTTTGAGTTTACACACAAAAACCCTTTAAGACCTTGGGGGGGAAAGGAGACTATTTTCCAGACATCCCGCTAACACATACCCCTGTAACCTAGTAGAGCATCACAGCAAGACCAGGTGTGGTATGACCACGACTGAACACTAACCCTGGAGCTACAGTGCGGGTGGGAGTGTGTGGAAGTGAATGCATGTGTGCGTGTGTGAGTGTTGCTGTGGGTGACTGTGTGTGTGTGTGTGTGTGTTTGTGTGTGTGTGTGGGGCCCACAACGGAGGAGAGGGATTCCCTCTCTTCAAGTCTCTAATGAACAACAAACTGGGGAGAGAGAAAGAGTGAGAAAGAGAGACAGAGAACAAAAGAGAGAGATAGAGAAAACGAGAGAGAGAGAGATAGAGAGATAGAGAAGGCTCCGATGCATTTAAACCTCCACATAGTAAGCATTCCATCTGCTCAACAGCTGGGTTCCCACACAAACACACACTACTGTGCTTTGCTGTGTGTAGTTGTTGAGACCTGCCTGAGACTGTGGTTGTCATGGTGATGGTTTGGTTCTTCTGGCCTTGAGATCTGCGAGTTTGTGGACTAGAGGCAGATTAGAGAGGACCAAGAGGGAAAGAGTGTATGTGTATGTGTGTGTGTGTGTGTGTGTGTGTGTGTGTGTGTGTGTGGAAAGAACAGAATGTTTTTATGACCATGACCCCAGCTGACCCTGTTCAGCCCAGTAACATCCTAAAGAAGTACACACCAGTACACACTGCTAAACCCCAGTACACATTGCTGCATACCAGTACACACTGCTAAACACCAGTACACACTCTTAAACACCAGTACCCACTGCTGCACAGCAGTACACATTGGTAAAAACCAGCACGCACCAGTACACACTGCTTAACACCAGTACACACAACGGCACACCAGTACACACTGCTAAACACGAGTACACACTGCTTAACACCAGTACACACTGCTAAACACCAGTACACACTGCTAAACACGAGTACACACTGCTTAACACCAGTACACACTGCTTAACACCAGCACACACTGCTAAACACAAGTACTCACCAGTACGGACCAGTGCACACCAGTACACACTGCTATACACCAGTGCAGACCAATACACACTAGTACACACTTCTGCACACCAGTATGCACCAGTGCACACCGGAACACACTGCTGCACACCAGTACACACAAGTACACACTAATCCACACCAATACAGACCAGTATAGGCCATTACACATTGTTGCACACTGGCGCAGACCAGTAAACCCTGGTGCATACTAGTACAGACCAGTACACATCAGTACAGATAAGTACACGCTGCTGCACACTAGTACAGACCAGTACACACAAGTGGAATACGTGTGAATGCATATTGTACTGGATATCAGACTGAAGCTGCAAACTACTGCATTTTCCAGAACTGGACTTCCCCTCTCTCAGAATATCAAGCTGCCCCGAGACCCCCCATCCCTCCCAGACCCTTCACCCCCACGGACCCCTCACCCCTCCAGACCTCCACCACCCAAGACCGTATACCTCCCAGACCCTCCACCCCCACAGACCCCTCACCCCTCCCAGACCCTCCACCCCCCCAGACCCCTCACCCCTCCTAGACCCCCACCCCTCCCAGACCCCC
>BROE01000009.1:7547313-7565244 GCA_036571765.1 Plecoglossus altivelis
CCAGACCCCCACCCCTCCCAGACCCTCCACCCCCCAGACTCCGCACACCTCCCAGACCTTCCACTCCTTTATTTTTAGATTATCACCATGGTGACAAGAGCCAAAACAAGAGAGGTGGAAGTGTGTTAACACCAGCTGGCAGTTACCATGGTGACCGGTTTAGGGTTTGAAAAAGGCTGAGTCACCATTAGGTTAGGGGTCATTCGAGCTTGCAAGGAGGGTGACATCATCACCACACAACGGACTCTTTTCAAAGGCCTCGGTTTTGCTCTGTCACTGTTCTAAAAATGTCCCTGTTGCTGCATGGGTTCTGCAGACTCCCACACCTCCAGCGTCAGGCTGCAAGCCGGGAGCCAAGATGGAGGACGCAGCACATTTGTTTTCTCATGGATTCCCTCTTCATGCAGAGAAACTGCACGGATGGCTTGCAGCCAAGATGGAGGACACGGCACATGTGTTTGTGCTCAGAGCAGCTTGGGAGGGAGGGCTGAGAGGGAACTAGTTAGAAGTGCAACTGACACAGACACAAGGCCTTATGATTCAGGGTTGAACCCTGGTACAGTGCACTCTGGGTAGAATACGCATCCTCCTTTGGGACCATCTGTCCATTCCTTCTCTCATCTCAGGTAATGGTGTTTATCTTCTGGAACTGAAGCCTCGCTCAATCTCTGTCACACTCTCTGCCTTCCTCACCTCTCTCCCACCCCCCACCCCCCCCTCTTTATCATACCCAGCACACTCATGCTCTGATTCTTCTACAGGAAGCCCAGTCACGAGGGGTACGTGTGTGTGTGTGTGTGTGTGTGTGTGTGTTTGCGTGTGTGTGTTCTTGTGAGTTGGACCTCGCTGACTCAGCCTGATCTCCAGTCCGGTAGTGAGACCCTGCTAGACCACGAGACAGAGCCCCCTGCCTAGCAACACACTGACCCTCACATTGTGTGTGTGTGTGTGTGTTGAAGTGAGTCTGTACAGTTGTGTTTGTTTGTGAGCCACTGCTCAGGTCTGTACAGTAAGTAACCATGTCCCAGCTGTGCTTCTCTCTCTCGCTCCCCACATTCATCCCTTCTTCTTCAGAACAGTCTGTTTGTTATGTGTTCTACTTCAGCCGTGTAGACTGAGGAGTGTGTGTGTGTGTGTGTGAGTGTGTGTGAGTGTGTGTGTGTTGCAGCTGCACCGTTTCCCTGCTGTGGAGCAGTAAAAAATTGCATCCTGTGTGTGCAGATATGTGTGAGACAGAAAGCGGGTGAGTGTGTGCGTGCCAGAGTGTATGTGTGTGTGTGTGTGTGTGTGTGTGTGTGTGTGTGTGTGTGAGACAGCGTGTGTGAGTGTGTGTAAGCACCTCCTTCGCAGATGTGGAGTCTTTTTTCAAAGAGAAAGTCCTCAGTAAAAAGGCCCATCCTACATGAACCATCTGGTTATGTGTGTGTGTGTGTGTGTGTGCATGTGGATCATATGTGGATCCTAACCTGATCAAAGCCCACAGCAAGATATCTTAAAGAGCAGAGCTTTCCATGATGTCAACATGCACATCCCCAATCCCCCCCCCCTCTACCTGCCCAAAATGAAATATCCCAACTGACTAAATGATTCAGAACCGGACCGATCCAAATCTGAAACAGGTTTGAAGACAGCGTTTGTCCCATGTTTCTCCAGGGGTGAGAGAAACCCCGTCTTTCTATTAACTGACCCGTAGTCGTAGCATATCTGAAGAAATGTGGCACAGAGTTTCAACAGGTATGCATGTGTCTGTCTGTCTCAGGGCCGTATGTGAGCGTGTATTTGTGGGTGTGGGTGTATGTGTGGGGTTAGCGTGTGAATATGTGCGTCTGAGTGAGAGAGCGATAAGGCTGGTGTAGTGAAGTGAAGTGACGTATTGTCAAGTATGGTTACCCATACTCGAAATTTACCTCTGCATTTAACCCATCCAAGTGCACACACAGTAGTGAGTAGTGGGCAACCGCTCGCGCGTCGGCCGCACACACACACACACACACACACACACACACCAGCACTTGAAGGTTTAACACAGCCCAACTCCTAACCATTAGGCCATCGACTTCCCCCAGTGGTTCCTAACCCGAAGCTCAAGATTCCTTCACCAGAGCAGGACCTACAGGTATTACCCCACCCCCCCCCCACACAACACACACACTGCACCAACCAGACCCACCGCGCCCCCCTCAACCCCCCCAGCCCCTGTGGCCCATCCAGGCCAACAAGGCCCGTATTGTAGGGAGAGAAACCGATAGCACCAGGGACTGGCCTCAGGCTCATGGTACCCAGACAACCTCCCCTCCCCCCTCCACCCCCCCCTTCACCTCAAGGCTGCATTCATCCATTCATCTTTCTTTTTTCCCCCTCTGCTGAGAACAGCAGACTAGACATTGACACATGGCAAACTATTGAAGCGCTTACACCAAGCCCAACTCCTTATAACCATCTAGAGCACTTCCTTGTAAATATCATCTACGGAACTTCCGCCCCAGTGTATGTTCTAAGCCGCTCGGAGCTTCTAAGCAGGATATTAATCATCATCCAGAGCACGAACTCTACAAGGTAAGTGTACAGCTTAAAGCTCACCACCCCCCCCTACCCCAGCACGAACACACAAACCATCACACACCCTGCGACACATCCACCAACAGGAGACCACACACCGCGCTGCTTCTCGCCCATCCTCTGACTCCCACGCAAACTCAACCCCCTCCAGCCCTGTCGGCCCCCATACCACGGCGCAGACAAGGCCGTAATTGTAGGAGAGAGAGAAACCGATAGCACACAGGGACACATCAGCACACAAACTGACTGGAAAGACGGTAACACCAACACGATCACGACAAATACACCCAAAAGAACAATTGAGTCCCAGAAAAACTAACAACACCTGCACTCCACCCAAAACACAACAAAAACTATACCCCCCCCCTTCACCTCAGCAAGGCTGCATTCATCCATTCATCTTTCTTTTTTCCCCCTCTGCTGAGAAGACAAGAGGGGGAAAGAGAGGTGTGAGTGTTCCCCTGGCCTGTGTGACAGCAGGAGGGCCACTGAGGTCAAAGAGGGGGGGGGTGGCAGCACAACACACACAGACACTCTGCTGTATTACTGCTATCAGGATACGCCACAAAATAAAAATACAAACGAAAACAAACGGGAAACGCCACATATGCAGCACGTAACACGACTGTGGTCTGGTTAACATCAACAACAACAAACTACAACAGGGCTGCCAGGAGTGGTTGGTAGTCCACTGTCTGGACCGCCGGGTGTGTGTTTGGGGTGTGCGTATGGGGTGTGCGTATGGGGTGTGCGTATGGGGTGTGTGTATGGTGCGCCTGTCTGTGGTGTGTGTATGGTGTGCCTGTCTTTGGTGTGGGATGAGGAGAGGAAAAGTGGGCTAATGAGTGCGTAATACTGTAATGCTGTGTAGCTGTGCGTCATTTGATTCCTGAGCTGTGCTCATTTATGTGTTTGTGTGTGTGCAGACTCACCCTGAGTGTGTAGGTGTGTGTGTGAGTGTGTGTGACTCTGTATGTGTGTGGTGAGTGTGTGCATGTGTGTAGGAGCATGTGTGTGTGTGTGCAGACTCACCCTGTGTGTAGGTGTGTGTGTGAGCGTGTGTGTGTGAGCGTGTGTGTGTGTGTGTGTGAGCGTGTGTGTGCATATGCGTGTAAGAGCGTGTGCGTTGACGTGCAGACTCACCCTGTGTGTGTGTGTCTGGCTCGCTGGCTCGGGGACTGCTGCGTAGTCGTCTCTCTGGCTTCTTCCCTCCAGGACTGCTGGCTCCGCCCACCGACCCCACTGACCCCAGTGACCCCAGCGACCCCAGCGACCCCAGAGTAGGGGCGTGGGATTTACTGCTGCATCCAAATCAGTAGAAAAACCAATCAAGCTTTATTCACAGCCCTGTCAAAGCTAGAGAGGGTGCACTCGATTTGACAAATCACGCCGCCCGGTGAAACCAGCCCCATTAAGGGACAACCCGGGAGACGAATCGAAAGCACCCCTAAAGGTAGGTGTCGGGTGACGGCCGTGCAAGTGCAGCGCAGGGGCGGAGTCGAACCTGTAGCCGTTGTGGGAGGTGCCCAGACTGCCCTTGTAGATGGAGGAGGGGGGGGAGTTGAGACGGTTCTGACGATCCAGCTGTCGCTGGTCCTTCATCTTCTTAGGCTGTGGCTTACTGTACTCCTCGCGGCTGATGTAGCTGGACATGCCGTAGACCGGGATGATCTCTGAGGGGGAGGGGGAGGGAGGGAGGGAGTGGGGAGAGGAGGAGGGGGAGGGGGGGCGTAGAGAGAGTTACCACGGGAGACACTGCAAAGATTTAGGATCGAAAGTAGACGACATCAAAACACATGCTGCTTCTTCACGTCTGACGCGGGTACAAGTTGAGTTCGCTTCTTGGTGCCTATGTGTTAATGTGGGTTTATATGCGTGTACATACGTGTGTACATCTGTCTGTGTGTGTGTGTGTTTCTGTGTGTGTGTGTGTGTGTCCATCCTTACCTGGGTCTCCATACATAGGCGGCATGTGATGCTGGTAGAACTGATGCTGCAGCTCTCCAGGCCCCAGGTGGGGGTAGAAGGAGGGGGAGTTGGGGATGAAGTGGGGGTGGGTCAGGTAGGGGAGGTGCGTGGGGGAGAGCGGGGAGTAGGAGGGGGGGTAACATTCAGGAGACTGGGGGGTGACCACCACGCGACGCACCCCCGTGTTGTCCTCTAACACCTGAGAGTGTGGGGGGGAGAGGAAGAGAACGGAGGGAAGGAAGGAAGAGGGTAGGGAGGGAGAGAGAGAGAGAGAGAAAGAGAGAGAGAGAGAGAGAGAGAGAGAGAGAGAGAGAGAACAAGTTGTTGAGTGTTTCAGTGACATCACTGTTTACTGATCGACATAAACAACAACATGTGTTTAGTCTGTTTCTTCCGCTCTGATGTGCCGTTTCTGCCCCTAGTCGCTCCACTGAGCCTGCAAAACTGCCTTGGACGAAATACACTTAGAATTAGGTTCTCTCATTCACATTCCATTTTCCTCACACACACACACACAACAGGACAGACCAAAAAAACACACACATTCACCCCTTCAGGCTGACATTCCAGGCAAAGAGCAAAACACAACTCCCCAGTTCTGAGGAAGTAACTCTCAGGTGTCCCAGCAGCACAATAACACACACCCCCAAAAGCCTATTCACATATTCACGTTGCACACACGTACACACACACACACGAACACTCACACACACACTCGTTCTAAGAAGAAGGGAGGACCAGAATGGGGTGGGAGAGGGGAGAGTTGAAAGAGGAGAAAAAACGGAAAGAAGAGAGAAAAATAATGTGAGGCCCCCATCTCCCCCCCCCTTGCTCCCCCTCTCCCGCCCATTGGCCTCCCTCCCCGCCTCCCTCAGTGGTAGAAAAACAGCGTGTTTACCAGGAAAACAGGGCCAAAGTGTCTGTCAGAGTCCATTTGGCAGGGACACCTTGCAGCACACACAAATCCTGGATATGTACACGCCTGCCATTCCATCAGAGCAGCCCTCCCTCCTCTCTCGCCTCCCTCCCTTCTATCCTCCTCCCCTTCCTCTCTTCTTCCTTTCTCTAGGAGAGAGAGAGAGAGAGAGAGAGAGAGAGAGAGAGAGAGAACAAGTTGTTGAGTGTTTCAGTGACATCACTGTTTACTGATCGACATAAACAACAACATGTGTTTAGTCTGTTTCTTCCGCTCTGATGTGCCGTTTCTGCCCCTAGTCGCTCCACTGAGCCTGCAAACTGCCTGGAGAAATACACTTAGAATTAGGTTCTCTCATTCACATTCCATTCTTCCTCACACACACACACACACACAGACAGACAAAACACACACATTCCACCCCTTCAGGCTGACATTCCAGGCAAAGAGCAAACACACTCCCCAGTTCTGAGGAAGTACTCTCAGGGTGTCCCAGCAGCACAATAACACACACCCCCAAAAGCCTATTCACATATTCACGCATGCACACACGTACACACACACACACGAACACTCACACACACACTCGTTCTAAGAGAAGGGAGGACCAGAATGGGGTGGGAGAGGGGAGAGTTGAAGAGGAAAAAAACGGAAAGAAAGAGAGAAAAATAATGTGAGGCCCCCATCTCCCCCCCCCCTTGCTCCCCCTCCTCCCGCCCATGCCTCCCTCCCCCGCCTCCCTCAGTGGTAGAAAAACAGCGTGTTTACAGGAAAACAGGGCCAAAGTGTCTGTCAGAGTCCATTTGGCAGGGACACCTTGCAGCACACACAAATACATGGATGATGTACACCCTGCCATCCACAGAGCAGCCCTCCCTCCCTTCCCTCCCTCCCTTTATCCCCTCCCCCTCCCTCTCTTCCTCCTTCTCTAGCCCACACTCGCTTGGTCTCCCCCTACCTCCATCTCCCCTCTCTTTTTCTCTCTCTCTCTCACTCTGTCCCTCCCTCTCTCCCTCCCTCTTTCCTGGCCTCTCCATGGGAGCTTTCCTATCAGGTTGTTTACGCAATGAGGACAGTGTTTCCCGCTTTTATTTGGCTCAGCCCCTGTCCACACACATCCAAACGCATACATTCACTGACAAACACACACTCACATGCTCACACACGCACACACACACATACACGCACGCACACAATCCCGGAAAGCCATTGACCTGACTGCCATCAACATGCATGCAAATACAAAACACTTATATCCCCGACCCCCAATATTCACTACATTCCTTCTTGCTTATAGCGCTAAACTGCAGTCCCAGCCCCCCACAGTCCCCCTATGCCCCTGCCTGGTGGCCCCCTCTCCCTCCCTCTCCCTCTCTCTAACCCCTCCCCATCCCCTCTCCCCCTCTCCTGCTGCAGCATAGGTAGAAGTCCTGTGAAAGTGGGAGAGACTTCTGTTGAGGACACACGCAGACCCACACACACGCACTCACACACACACTCACACACATTCACTCACACACTTTACAGAACTGTGAAGCATGCCAGGGGTAAGAAAGACATAATCAAACACAGTGTCTCCTTTCGCTCCCCACATTTCTCTCTCTCTTTCTCTCCTCCCCCTCTTCCTCCACCCACCCTCTTCTCTATCTCTCTCCTCCTCTTTACTACCAAACTGCTATGACCAAAACTAAATATTTTGTTTGCAAGACCTAAAGATCCATATGGTAACCATAGAGTTAGGGTTATCTGGGTTATGGTAAACCATAGAGTTAGGGTTATCTGGGTTAGGGTAAACCATAGAGTTAGGGTTATCTGGGTGAGGGTAAAGCATAGAGTTAGGGTTATCTGGGTTAGGGTAAACCATAGAGTTAGGGTTATCTGGGTTAGGGTAAACCATAGAGTTAGGGCTATCTGAGTGAGGGTAAACCATAGAGTTAGGGTTATCTGGGTTAGGGTAAACCATAAAGTTAAGGTTATCAGTATGTGTTACACATTTGAAAATGATAATCACCCTGCACACACAAGCGCAAACACACACACACATCCAAACACGCACAGACACACACACAGAATTCACACACATACACGATCATGCAAATGCACCTACACTCCCTCACCCACCCCCCATACACACATGCAAACACAACCCCCCCCCACACACACACCACACACAGACACACCCCCCCACACACAAACAACACACACAACCCCCCCCCACACACACACAGACACACCCACGCACAGACACACACACCCACACACCCACACACAGACACACACACGACCCCCCCACCCAGCCAGACCTGTGAGATGTATCCTGGGGGGACATGGATGGGGGGAATGGATCCGTTAGGGGACATCATGGGCACCTCAGCAGGACCTGGGGGACACAAATGACCCATTGTCAACAAACACCTCAAATCCCACCCACACACATGGACTAGTACAGTAAGACACCACAGACTGTAATGGGGAGATTTTATAGAGCATATTGTGCGGGGGACTTTGTGAATATGGACGCTAAGCAGATATAAAGATACAGGTTGATTCTTTCTTTAAAACACACCCTCATCCCCCCTCCACCCCACCTCCTCTCCTCCTCTTCCCTCTCTTCCTCTGTCTGTCTGTCTGTCTGTCTGTCTGTCTACCTTCCCCTCTCTCCCTGCCTCTCTCCCTGCCTCTCTCCCTGCCTCTCTCCCTGCCTCTCTCCCTGCCTCTCTCCCTGCCTCTCTCCCTGCCTCTTTCTCTGCCTCTCTCAAATCTCTTTCCCTGTAGCGGAGGTCTCAAGGCTGCTAAAGTCGTTTTATCCCATAGAGACATGCTGGGTTCAGTATAAATCACGCCACACACACGCAAACGGAGCAAAGTCTACAGAGTGGGCAAGTGTGTGTGTGTGTGCGTGTAGGTGAGAAGTGCAGAGAGAGAGAGCCCTTTCAGTCCTCTTCAAGCCTTCATTTAGTAGAAGGTCAGCACACACACACACACACACACACACACATAAACACACAAACACACGTAAACATACACACACACATTTGCAGACGTACACACATGCACCTCACAATTATTTCCCTCACACACTTTCTCTCACAGACTCTCCCACTTGCTGGCATGAAAACACACACACAGACACACATGCACATACTTAGCAAACAGACATGTGTTTGGACAGTCTCTGCAGCCTCTGTGCTCTTCACTCAGCAAACAGCAGCATTCCATTGCTTACACACACACGCGCACACACACACACACACACACAGCGTTCCCATCACAGGCCCCCCAGACCGGACCCAACAAGCCTAAAGCCCACCTAACCCCAAATAACAAGACGCTCTTTGTCCCCCCATCCTCTCTCTCCCTCAATCCCTTTTCCCTATTCCTCTCTCCTTTTCTCTCTGCTCCCCCATCTCCCTCTATCTCTGTGACTCCTCTCTCTCTGCTCCCTTTTTGCTCTCTTTCTCGCCCTCTATCTCTCTCTACCCCCTCTCTTTCTCTCCCCCATCTCTATCTCTGATTGCAGACTTCAACATCAACAAAAAGATGAAAAGGGGGAGGAATAGACGAGAGGTGAAGCGAAAGAGAAGGAGAGGAAGGAGAGGGAGGAGAAGGGAGGATGAGAAAAGATAGTAGGAGAAGGAGACAGGAGGGGAAGGAGAAAGGAGGAGTGAGTGTACTAGACCTAGTGTATAAGACCAAGTGTACTAGACTTTGTGTACTTGACCTAGCGTAATATATCTTGTGTACTAGACCTAGTGTATTAAACATAGTGTACTAGACATAGTGTACCAGTCAAAGTGTATTACACCTAATGTACTAGACCTAGTGTACTAGACCTAGTGTATTAGACCTAGTGTATTAGACCCAGTGTATTTAGACCTAGTGTATTACACCTAGTGTATTACACCTAGTGTACTAGACACAGTGTATTCAGAGGCCTGCCAGCAGGCATGGGTTGAGCAGTAGGCTGGAGCCCTAACACTCAGCAGCTCAGACTCCTCCACTGAAGGGCTGTCACTTCCTGTCTAGGATCCTAGTGAGGCAGCACACACCCCCTCCCTGAAGTCACAGGTCACACACGACTTCATTTCCTGCACTTTTAATGACATCAGTGCTTACCTAGGAAGTAGTTGCTGGTAGCTTTACAGTGAACCTACAGACGTTCTAGAGTGACTCATAACCTCATGGTGTATGTGGCTGGAAGACACACAGGCAGACACACAGGCAGACAGACACACAGACAGGCAGGCAGGCAGACAGACACACAGGTAGGCAGGCAGACAGACAGACAGACAGACAGGCAGGCACCCAGGCAGGCAGGCAGGCAGGCAGACAGACACGCAGGCAGACAGGCAGACTTTGTAGACAACACAGTGGGCTAAAAAAGGGACAGAGTTCTGCCCCCTCCACCGTACACACACACACACACACAGGAGATGATGCAAGATTTCTTCAGATGTTTCCCATGATACAGCTGTCAGAGACAGCTGCAGCTGGGCCTCAGGACACGAACACACTCCGGCTATAACAGACACACACACAAACACATGCTTTCTATGTCTACAACACACACACTCTTGCTGTCAATAACGCACACACAAACACATGTTTTCTATGTCTACGACACACACATACATTCTTTCTGTCTGTAACACACACACACATGCTCTCTATGTCTATAACACACACACTTTCTGTCTATAATACACCCATACAAACACATACGCACTATGTCTGTAACACACACACACACTTTCTGTCTATACCACACACATACAAACACATGTGCTCCATGTCTATAAAACACACACTTTCTGTCAATATCACACACACACACACATATGCTCTCTGTGTCTATGACACATAAACAAACTCTATCTGTATATAACCCAAGGGTAACACTGCATTTAACATACACACATATTCTCTCTCTGAAGCACACATCCTCTCTGACCAAAATACATGTACACATACAGAGACACAAACAACGCACAACCTCTCATTCCAACATGTATAAACACACAAATGACACATACATAAACACACGCAATCACCCATCTCAAAGCAATGCATACGAGAAGAAGTTCCTAGCCTCACTTTCACACTCCCCCCATCCCAATCCTTCCCCTTTCTTTCTTTCTTTCTTTCTTTCTCTCTCTCTCTCTCATTCTCTCTCTTTCTCTCTCTCTCTTTCTCTCTCTCTCACTATCCATCTTTCTCTGTCTCTCTGTCTATCTATCTCTGTCTATCTCTCTCTTTCTCTCTCTTATTCTCTGTTATTCTACACATGTGGTCACCACACTGAGAGGAAACGCAGACCCTCCTGGGACTGTGTGTGTGTGTGTGTGTGTGTGTGTGTGTGTGTGTGTGTGTGTGTGTGTGTGTGTGTGTGTGTGTGTGTGTCTGAGGCAGTGATATCAGACTATAGGAGCCAGGTTGTGAGCTGACCTACATAAAGCCAACAAGGTACAGATGGATATACTAAACACACACACACACACACACACACACATCCGCCCAGATCTGGCAGCTGCTTTTGGGGATCTCTGATTGGTTATACAGAAGTGTGTGTTTGTCTGTGTGTGTGTGTGAGAGAGAGACGGGGGAGGGAGAGAGAGAGAGGTGTGTGTGTCTGCAGTCTGTGTCTGGGTCAGATGTGACGTGGCGTTGCCTGGAAGTTATGTAAGCATTAACAAGGTGCTGTTATCTCTCATGAGCTCAGAGAGGAGGCCCTTCAACCAAAGGCTTCCACTGTTCGACACGGACACACTCATACATACACACGCACGCGCACGCACACACATACACACGCACGCACATACATACACTTGCACACACATGCACGCGCACGCACATACATACACACACACACGTACGTACACGCACGCACGCACATACACACGCGCGCGCACACATACACACGCACGCACACACATACACACGCACGCACATACATACACTTGCACACACATGCACGCGCGCGCACATACATACACACACACACGTACGTACACGCACGCACATACACACGCGCGTGCACACACACACACACACACACATGCTCACATTATCCCAAAATAATCCCTTCTCTGTCCCTTAAGTACTGAATTACCACAGAACACCTAAAAAGTGAGAAAGAAATACAGAGGAAAAGAGCCAAGGAGAGGAAAAGAGGAGAAGAGCGAGACATAGAGATAGAGAGAGAGAGAGAGAGAGAGAGGGAAGGAAAGAGAGAGAGAGAGAGAGAGAGAGAGAGAGGGAAAGAGAGACAGAGAGCGAGCAAGAGAGAACGAGAGAGAGGGAAAGAGAGCGAGCAAGAGAAAGAGAGAGAGAGGTTACCCGTCTATGGCAGACAGAGCTTCTTAAACAGCACAGGATGTAGTCTGGGTTTAAGACACACATCTGATACTGCAGGCACCCAAGTACACGCTGCCCTCTCTCCGCAATAGTGACTCAGGTCCAGCTGATCTGTCGTGTATGTGTGTGTGTGTGTGTGTGTGTGCGTGCGTGCATGTACGTGTGCGTGTGCGCGTGCCTGTATGTGTGTGTGTGTGGGGGATAAAACAGAGTGTATGTGCAGATCGACTAAAAGCTGTAGGAAGTTGGCCATCCTTCAACCTCCACCTTCACTAACCTACAACAACGCACTCAAGACACACAGACGAGCATACACACACACACACACACCAGTTCACTCTAGACCTGGTCAAAGCAGCTTTGAGTTGCTTTTGTGGAATGTAGACTGTAATCTCTAAAGATGCTATGTCTTAGGATGCGGCCTCTGTATGTGTGTGTGTGTGTGTGTGTGTGCGTGCGTGCGCGTGCGTACGTGTACGTGTAGAAACATGTCCGTTATCCTGCTTTTAAGATCTTAATGAGTTTTTCAGTGTGTTTAATGTGTTTTGAAAAGTACACTTTCTTAATGCCCATCATTTGCTTGTCATTCATTTTAGAATGCGTCAAATGTGCTCATTCATTTTCCAAACGTCTGTATGTATTTCTTGTTATTTGTGCACCATGGCATGCTGGTACTAGTAGTCCTGTCATGCTATGAGTGGGATTCGTTCTTCCCATTCTGTCTTCCTATGGGTCAGAGGTCAAGGAGGAAGCATTGGATTTGTCCTCTATTGGCCCTGATGGCTGATCAGGTCTTTAGCTTCAAATGAGTGTCAAACATCAGTGTTTGTATTCCTCAGTCCCATTTTTCCACACTACGAAGCACATTGTGTTGCCTCCTGCTACGAAATGTGCTTCATTAATAACGTTTGATTTGATGCGTGTGTGAAAGAATATGAAAGAATCTCTCCGGCTCTATGTGTGCGTGTGTGTGTGCGTGTGCGAGTGCAAGTGTGTGTGTGTGTGCGTGTGTACCCACATACACATTTTCTCCACCAAGGCAGTTTAAGGGCGACTTCTGAGCCACTACTGAATTTCGGTTATTAGCATTTTTCGACAGCAAAAGAACCACTTGCTGACCTGGGAGACCTGTTCTAGAACTGTTCCACTTCCACCAGGAGCTAGAGTCATTTTGACCGTTGAAGTCTGACCGAACGTGTTTCACAGCGATGGGGAATTTGTTTCACACTATCTGTTGCTGATACTTCTACTCTGGTTTCAGCGAAAGCACAGGTGAAAACATCAAACAACTGGTGGAGGAGATGGCGCGGTCGAAGGGAGGAAACGCGAACTTTGAAGACGTTTTGAGAGGCTGTACGTCCGTCTATCCAGCGGTGGGAGTCACCAGCAGCAGAACTAGGCTGGAGCGCTTGTGTTCGACAGCAGACATTTGCAGCCAGCAGCAACACTGGAGGGAGGGACGACGTCGTCCGCCACTATTGTTGTGCCGGACGGTCGGTTGCCACCATCGTTGCTAGGTAAGCAGAGATGCGTGCAGACGCGCGCGGTGACGTCATCTGGCCAGCGGAAAAACCAGTTCTGAGGAAGGTTCGCAAGTTGAACCAACTACGCACAGGCGACAAAGCAGAGCTAGGTGGTTCGGATGACATCACCTACTACGGTCACCTAGGAGACGGACCCAAAGCAAAGCCAGGTCCATCTGTTGACTTCCATGATAGCTATAGTCATGACACACACTTATGCAATGTATTCAAACACACACTGAGAGAGAGAGACAGACCAAAACATCACATGCACGGCACACACACACACCTCTCAGTGAGTCCAGCATACTGTAATGGAGAGTCTGACATATTTCACCATGCATCACACACTGCACACTGCATCACCATAACACTGGATTTGTGTGTGTGTCTCTCTCTCACTCTGTTTCTTTCACACACACACTTTCTATCTCTATCTCTCTTTCTCTCTCTCACACACACTGTCTCTCTGTCTTAGTCTCACACACACTTTCTCTCTCTCTCTCTCCCTCTCTCTCTCTCTCTCTCTCTCTCTCTGTCTATCTCTCTCACACACACACTCTTTCTCTGTCTTAGTCTCACACACTTTCTCTCTCTCCCTCTCTCTCTCTCTCTCTCTCTCTCTCTGTCTCTCTCTCTCTCACACACGCCCTCTCTCTGTTTTCCTTTCTCTCACACACACTCTCTCACATACATACACACACACTTTCTCTTTTTCAAACAGATTGAGTGTAAAGAGGTGCAACAGCTGTGGGTGTGTAAAGAGACTTGTAATTGTTTCCCGCTCTCCATCCTTTTCTCTCTCAATCTCTCCCTCCTTCCCTCTCTCCCTCCCTCCTTCCCTCCCTCCTTCCCTCACTTGCTCCCTCCCTCCTTCCCTCCCTCCCTCTCCATTGCTCACTTCCATCTCCTCTTCGGATGAGAATCTTGCCTTAAAGTCTAACTCACACCCCCACCGAATGAATCCATTCTGTTCCTTCTTCCATTTCCTCCCTCTCTCCCTCTCTCCCTCCCTCCTTCCCTCCCTCCCTCCTTCCCTCTCTCCCTCCCTCATTCACTTCCTCCCTCCTCCACCGGCTGGCAAGCCAGCCTTCCACATGTTAATGTGGGGCATTCCTGGAGTGTGACTCACAGTCTGAACAGAGCTCTGTCTGTAGAGTGACTGGAGAGACAGAGGAGGAGTCTGACATGAGAGAGCGAGGGGGAAAGAGAGAGGTAGGGAGAAGGAGAGGGAGAGAGAGAGGGAGGGAGAGAGCTAGCACAACAGGGGAAGAAGGGAGAGAAGAGGACGGGGGGGAGGGCTCTGAACTTCGGTGGAAAGATGCAAGCCTGGAAATCTTAGATTATGAGGGACTTTCCCCACTTTAAATTCCTGCGTGTGTGAGAATGTGAGTGTGTAAACGGGAATGTGTATGTGTATCTCACCACCAGCTAATCAGACAACAAAGAGAGTGGGAGAGTGTAAGACCAGGGGGAGGAGAGAGAGAGAGTGAGAGAGGGAGGGAGAGAGAGAGAGAAAGGATGGAAGGGAGGAGAATGATATCTGGGTCAAAGGGAATACTCCCCTCTATACTGCTCAAACACCTCCTCCACCCCTCCTTACCCCTCTCTCTACCATTCCCTCCCCCTCTTCTCACCCCTCTCTCTACCACTCCCTCCCCCTTTTCTCACCCCTCTCTCTACCATTCCCTCCCCCTCTTCTCACTCCTCTCTATCATTCCGTCGCCCCCTCCTCACCTCGCTCTCTCAACCTTTCCCTCCACCCCTCCTCACCTCTCTCTCTCTACCTTTCCCTCCACCCCTCCTCACCTCTCTCTCTCTACCTTACCCACCATCCACTCCTCGCTCCCCCTCCTTAAGTCTGTCCCTAACACAGCTTGAAAACAGTTTGAACCTAGCTCATGCACACACACACATAGCTGACACACACACACATATTCGTACGATGCTATGAATATGAAACAGCAGGCAGAAAGGTGAAAAATAGCAAAGAGAGACTGACTGCATGACACCTGGCAGAGAGAGCGCGAGGCAGAAAGAGGTAGAGAGAAAGACATAACGAGAGGGAGAGAGGTAGAGAGAGATAGGTCGAGACAGAGAGGTAAAGAGAGGTAGAGAGAGAAAGGTAGAGAGAAGGACATAGAGGGAGGGAGAATAATAATAAGTGTGTGACTAAATGAAGGATGGATCCAGACAGACAAAATGAGAGAAGAAGGGAAGAGGGAGGGAGGGAGGGAGGGAGGGAGGGAGGGAGGGAGGAGCGCTCCAGCTGTACCCTGAGCTTACAGAAAGCCCAGAATTCCAGTCCTGGAAAAGCAGTTTTTTAACTTTCCCTCCTCTTTCTGGAAAAGTGGAGAAAAGCACTACACTCCCTGTAATCCATACACATCTGCACACATGTAAACACACACTGGCACACACGCTCTGTCATGTCAACACACACACACACACACTCACTCGCACACTGACATACTGTACATACAGTCAAAATAAACCTCCATTTCGCCGGAGAGAAGGGAGTTGAGGTCCACAGACCTACACCCCCCAACCCTCCTTGGTGGGCAGGTCCCAAAAGTGTGTCAGACCTACCCACTGGCTAACAGACCAAACCAAGTGTGCAGGGCAGGGGTGGTTAGGGTTAGCACGCTGAGGAAGTGGCCTCGCCCGGAATGCTGAGCACCAGACAGGACCAGACACGCAGTGTCTGAAACCTCCTTCCATCCCTCCTCCCTCCTCCCTTCCTCCTTCCCTCCCTCCTCCATTCCCCTCCCACTTGCCCTCCTTCCTTTCCTTCTCTTGTCATTTTTTTATTATTCGCCTATAAGGTTATGTGTAGTTTCAACACCACACACGTATACATTAACTTAATGCGCTCGTCCAAAATCTCACCTCCCCACCTAACTTCCTCACCTCACCTCAAATCCTCACCTCATATCACATCATATCTACACCTCATATCACATCATATCCACACCTCACCTCACACCTCACGTCATATCCTCACCTCACCTCATATCACCTTCAAGGCAACTGTTGTTGTGATTTTGGGCGTTACAAAAATGAATTGAATTGAATTGAATATCCTCACCTCATAACTTCAACTCATATCCTCACCTCACCTCATATCCTCAATTCATATTCTCACCTCCTATCCTCACCTCCTATCCTCACCTCACCTCCTATCCTCACCTCCTATCCTCACCTCACCTCCTATCCTCACCTCCTCACCTAATTTCCTCACCTTTCCACCTTGCCCCCTCACTTCCTCACCTTATTTAGTTGCACACTGACTAAAAAAAAGACTAAAAAAGTTGCATTATTGTCTCACACACCTTGGCCTTAGGAGCTAAATTCCATCACACACCACCAGGAGAGGTAGGCTGTTGTCATGGAGACCATTTTCCTAAACTAAAATCTAAGAAAGAAACTAAGAAAACTAAGAAAGGACATAGCTACACAGAGAAAGGAGAGGAGGGTTGGAGAGAGGAGGAGGTGAGGAGATGAGAGAGGAGAAGACAGAAGGACTTGCGGACATCATCAATGCCAACTAAGAGAAACGTGCTTTCATTCAGTCGGTGGTCAATAACGAGCACCTCATTATACACGCACAACCTGAACAACTAAAGGCTTTCCAGCAACTCAAATAGCCAATCACAGAATGAAGCATGTAGCATGTGACAAGTTCTTTGTCTGTAGATAACTGAAGCTGACGTCTCTGGAACAGGATGTTCAGCCAAGGTTATCTTCTTGAACCCCAACCATTAGACAGCAACTCTGACCTCAAAGACTAACATCAACCAACACTTCACATTTTACCACTGATAACACACCAACATCTGGTTCTGGTTCTGTGATGGGCCAGAGGGCCCTGTGCTGTGATGTCACTTCCTGTTGGGCAGTACCAAATGTGGCACTCCTCACCCTCTGACCCCCCCCCCCACACACACACACACACACAACACACAACACACTGAAAAGAACAAATAGTAAACATAGGGAGGGGTGGAATGAGGGGGGGAGGGGCTTGTCCTCTCACACGCACACGCACGCATTCCAGAGCAGGGTGCTCTCACACTCTCTCCAGAGACTTGGCCTTTGATGTGAGTGTGGGAAAGCTCAGGGGACTGGTCTTACTGGGGGAGGGTGGGGGAGTGGTCAGTTTGAATGGACCCAGGAGCATTGAGGGGTCAGCCTGTCCAAACAGAACACACACATACTCTTCCCCCACTACAACAGTTACTTATGCAGACCAATGAGTAGTCGGTGAGCGCAAAGCAGACCGACTGGCAGGCAAGCATTTCTGGCACAGACACTAGTGGTCCACACTATCAGGAGACCTATTGGAACACTCACCGCGACAAATAGTCTGACTAGAAGAGGGGAGGTAGGGACAGAGAGAGATGATGGGAGGAGGGAGGAAGGAGGGAGGGAGGAGGGTAGGGTGGGAGGGAGGGGAGGGAGAAAAGATGGGGACAGAGGTATAGTAGGAAGGAGAAAGAAGTGGAAATAGAGGGAGGAGAGGTGGATGGAGAGAGGGATGTCCCTAGACAGGCGACATGGAGGGGAATCGAAGAGATGACCGAGGGGATGGCAGAGTAGGGGGATCGAGAG
>BROE01000009.1:7566409-7584435 GCA_036571765.1 Plecoglossus altivelis
TCAAACAAAAAATGAGCACAAAAAAATGATATAGCACACCTAGATAGATATCATATATAGTATAGAGAGATAACTGAAGATAGCACGTTCTGGAACAGGAATGTTAATCAGCCAGCTCACTATCCTTCTTGACCCCACATTAGCAGCACCTCTGACTCAAGACTAACATCAACACATTCAACATTTTACCATGCTACAACCAACATTTGGTTCTGGTTCTGTGATGGGCCAGAGGGCCCTGTGCTGTGATGTCACTTCCTGTTGGGCAGTACCAAATGTGGCACTCCTCACCCTCTGACCCCCCCCCCCCCCCACACACACACACACACACACAACACCACCCCACCTGAAACACACAAAAAGAAACATAGGGGGGGTGGAAGAGGGGGGAGGGGCTTCTCTCACACGCACACGCACGCATTCCAGAGCAGGGTGCTCTCACACTCTCTCCAGAGACTTGGCCTTTGATGTGAGTGTGGGAAAGCTCAGGGGACTGGTCTTACTGGGGGAGGGTGGGGGAGTGGTCAGTTTGAATGGACCCAGGAGCATTGAGGGGTCAGCCTGTCCAAACAGAACACACACATACTCTTCCCCCACTACAACGCTATTAGCAGACCAATAGAAGCCCGGGACGCAAGCAGACCGACTGGCAGGAAGCATTTCTGAGCACAGACACTGTCCACAACAGAGACCTTACACAACTCAGCACACCAAATCTACTAGAGAGAGGGGAGGAGGGACAGAGGAGATGGGAGGGAGGGAGGAGGGAGGAGGGAAGGAGGGGAGGGAGGGAGGAGGGAGGGAGAAAGAAATGGGGACAGAGGTAATAGTAGGCAAGAGAAAGAAGGAAATAGAGGCGAGGAGAGTGATGGAGAGAGGAAGAGAATAAGAGAGGGACATGGAGAGGAAGAGAAAATGAGAGGGATGAAGAGGGTGGAGAGAGGATGGAGAGTGAGATGGAGGGATGGAGAAACGGCCGGATGGAGGAGGAAGAATTAGGGGGAGGGAGAGGTGTGAAAAAAGATGGATGGATGGAGAGAGAGAGAGTGATAGGAAGAGAGCGAGGAAGGAGGAGGAGGGAAGGGGGGAGAGAGAGGGATGGAGAGAGAGAGAGTGAGGGATAAAGAGAGAGAGATGTAACAATTAAGAGATATGGAGGGATGGAAGAGGGATGGAGGAGAGGGACGGAGACAGGGATGAATAGATAGATGGAGGAGATAAAAGTAGGAGAGGGATGGAGAGATGGATGGAGGAGAGGGATGGGAGGAAGGGATGAGGAGAGGGAGAGAGGATGATGGGAGCGAGAGGTGAGAGCTGGAGAGAGAGAGAACAGGATGAGAGAGGGATGGAGAGATGGATGGAGGAGAGGGATTGAGAGAGGGATGAGGAGCGGAGAAGAGGAGTGAGAGGAGGAGGCTACATATGAAAGAATCTCTAGCTCTAGGCCGCTCCTGCATGCTTGTGTGTGTGTGTGTGTGTGGTGTGTGTGCGTGCACCACCAAGCAGCAGTTAAAACAAAGGTACGTTATAACAGACTGCAGTGCCGGCTGTGCGCTGAGGCCTGTAGGAACCCACACACACAGCACACCACCCGGACACATGGCACAGCACACACACACGAGAGAGCTCTGAGGGCCAGACTTTCTTCCATCACACACAGTCTCTCTCTCAAGTCCAGCTTCGCCTGTCTCCAAGACATAATGACTACACCCCAGCGCTCAATAAACCCAATGACCTCCTCGAGTGCGCGTATGCGTGTCACAATATGTCTTTAGCACATTTTCTTTAGCCTTCCTCGCTCGGCCTATTAGCGGCGGACAAGCGGAGAGCGTCGCCGGAGAGAGAACACACCCTCGCAGTGCCCCAAATATAAACACATAATATTCCAACAAAAACATGGGAGGCCGGCACACGCAACAGACAAGCACAAACATGCACACATACATTGCACGCCCTCAACCAACACACACACAACTGCACACACATACACACACACATATATATATTTAGTAATGAGCAAGAGCAGAGTGGAGAACGTCTGTAGCTAAGAGACAACTTAATATATAAGTTTCATGTCTGGAAGAAGTTGGAAGTTACACATGCACACATGTCAGATGCTGTAGTCTACATTAATGTATATCTAGGTGTGAGTGTCTGTGCGTCTCTGCCCCAGTCTACTGCCATTCTCCCGTATTTACAGTCAAATGGAATCACACAAGAGGGATGGAAGAGAGGAGGGTTAAGGACAACAGCACGCTGACTGAACACGTGTGAATGACAAGCCTTATCACTGACAGAGAAGACAAGAGGAGGAGAGAGACAGAGAAACAAACAGTGAGAGAGAGAGACAGGCAGATAGAAAGAGATACGAGAGACACCGAGACAGAGAGAGCAGAGAGGAGAGAAAGAGAGAGAGACGATGACGAGAGAGAGAGAGAGGATCGAAGAGTAGAGAGAGAGAGAGGGGCAGAGGGGGATAGACAGTCAAACAAAGAAGCCTTTTCAGGATGCTGTTGCACTGTAATCAAAGTGAGACCCATATAGTGGAACAGCAGGCATCCCCCACTCCTCCCCTCCACCCCACATCCAGTATTTGTATACTGTACTCTGTATATATTATATTCTGTATTAATAGAATGTACTCTGTTTGTATACACTATATCCAGTATTTGTATGCTGTACTATTCTATAAGTGTATACAATATGTGTATATGGTATCCTACTTGGTGGATGTAAATGATGCTGTTCTTAGATCAATACAACAGAAGAAGCACATTAAGTTCCTTCTCAAGAACCCTTCTGATGAGGTCATCCAAGGGGCTCTGATGTCATAAGGCAGGGACCTACCCTGGATGCATTGCAGAGAGCCGTCCTCAGCCCGGATGGTAAAGGTCTCCCCTGGGTTCACCTGCACCAGGATGACCTGCCGAGCACAGAGCACACACACTGATCAGACATGACACAGCGAGCACTGAGACAACAGAGAAGAGATCAGACATGACCCAGCCAGCACTGAGACAGCAGAGAAGAGATCAGACACAACACAGCGAGCACAGAGACAACAGAGAAGAGATCAGACACAACACAGCGAGCACAGAGACAACAGAGAAAAGATCACACACGACACAGCAAGCACTGAGACAGCAGAAAAGAGATCAGACACAACACAGCGAGCACTGAGACAGCAGAGAAGAGATCAGACACAACACAGCGAGCACTGAGACAGCAGAGAAGAGATCAGACACAACACAGCGAGCACTGAGACAGGAGAGAAGAGATCAGACACAAAACAGCGAGCACTGAGACAGCAGAAAAGAGATCAGACACAACACAGCGAGCACTGAGACAGCAGAGAAGAGATCAGACACAACACAGCGAGCACTGAGACAGCAGAGAAGAGATCAGACACAACACAGCGAGCACTGAGACAGCAGAGAAGAGATCAGACACAACACAGCGAGCACTGAGACAGCAGAGAAGAGATCAGACATGACACAGCGAGCACAGAGACAGCAGAAAAGAGATCAGACATGACACAGCGAGCACTGAGACAGCAGAAAAGAGATCAGACACAACACAGCGATCACTGAGCACACAGAAAAGACAGCACACATTCCCCTTAGACTCAGAGGTAAACAGGCAGACAAACAGATTCTAGAGCGGGGAGCAGGATCAGACATAACTAGAGGACTCAGAGAGCCCTTGAAACATTCTTTGAAATCATGAAGACAACAGGTCTCTTCACCGCTGAATCCACAGACCCACACACACAGACCTACGCACAGACCCACACACACAATCCCACACACACAGACACACACACAGACCGCCACAGACAGACCCCCCTCACACACACACACAAACCCACACACAGAGACCCACAAACACACATGCACACACAGACCCACACACACATAGACCCACCCTCACAGACACACACATAGAGACCCACACACACACAAACCCATCCTCACAGACACACAAACAGGCTACACACACAGACTCCCCCACACACAGACTCACACACACAGACCCCCTCCACACACACTGACCCACATACACCCACAGACACACACACAGACACACACACATAGACACACAGACCCACACAGACCCACACACACAAACCCATACACAAACAGACCCACACACAGAGATCCCCCCCACACACAGACCCACACACACAGACCCCCACACACAGACCCCCCCCACACAGACCCACACACACAGACCCACAACAGTATTAACTTCTAAACAGAAACACAACCTTTCTGACAGCATTCCAATCTGTCACAGCTGTCTGTCTGTCTGCATGTATGTGGGTGTGTGCGCGCTAAGAAATAGTACTTTACCGTCATGTTATCCGAGTACAGGTTGTTGAGAGTGTATACGTGACTGTAGATGTGAAGGAGATGCTTCTCCATCGTTCAGACTAACACGCACACACACACACACACACACTCTCTCTATCCTCTACAGGTGGTCCATCATGTTATGGTTGTCGTGCTTCTGTCCCGCCTTCCTCCTCCATTCGCGACAAGCTGTCCCATCGCAACGATAACCTGCTCTGACCATCTCGCACGCTCACACACACCACGCTTCCTGCTCTGTCTGCTGCGCCTGCTGTTGCTATGGGAACCACGGCATGCTAAAGGGTGACCCAGGTTTTCCGAGCAGAGAAACCCCCTTCTCTCTGGGAGCGCAACTGTGTCACCTGTGTCACTGGGTGCCGTGCGTGTAGGTGTGTGTGTGTGTGTGATCACGTCGAGGACGACGCCCGTAGATGCGTATGCATGCCTGCATCTGTTTACCCTTGTCACATCTGTCACGTCTTCATTTATCGTTAGAATGAACTCTCTGTCAGCACACCAGCACTCTGGTTGTCTGAAGCACAGAAAAGCACCAATACAGCTGCACACAACCTGTATTGTGGTTGAGCATAGATGATCTGAAAGATTAAGCCTGAGCCTTTAAGGATGATTAATAATTTTTAAGGTTTCCTTTTCGACTGCGAAATGAATGAGACATTCTAACTCTCACTAGTCGTTACTAGTTTGGACGATATCCAAAATATTATGGCATGTGTGTGATCCTTTGTGTTTGTGAGTGCATGTGTGTTTGTGTGAGTGATCCTTGGTGTGTGTGAGTGCATGTGTGTTTGTGTGTGTGATCCTTGGTGTGTGTGAGTGCATGTGTGTTTGTGTGTGTGATCCTTGGTGTGTGTGAGTGCATGTGTGATGGTGCGTGTGATCCTTGGTGTGTGTGAGTGCATGTGATTGCGTGTGTGAGTGTATGTGTGTTTGTGTGTGTGTGTGTGTGAGTGCATGTGTGTTTGTGTGTGTGTGAGTGTGAGTGTGTGTGTGCGTGCGTGGGTGTGTTACCTGCTGCGCTGCGTCCCCGTTAACCATGTGCATGCCGAGTGGAACCTCCCCGTTCAGGAGGGGAGGAGCCAAGTCCAGGGGAATCTGGTCTGTCATCATCATTGTGACGTACATTCATGGAGAAATTCACTGAACTGCCTACCTGGGAGAAGGACAGAGAGGTAGGGGGGAGTGAGAGAGAAGGGGGAGTTAGAGAGAGAGAGGAGAGGGGGAGTTAAAGAGAGAAACAGGGAGTTAGAAAGAGAGGGGAGAGTTAGAGAGAGAGAGGGGAGAGTTAGAGAGAGAGAGGGGAGGGGGAGTTAGAAAGAGAGGGGGGAGTTAGAGAGAGGAGAGGGGGAGTTAGAGAGAAGTTGAGAGGAGGGGGAGTTAGAGAGAGAGGGGGGAGTTAGAGAGAGGGGAGAGGAAGTTAGAGAGAAGGAGAGGGGAGGGGGAGTTAGAGAAAAGGAGAGAGGAAGGGGAGTCCGAGAGAGAGGGGAGAGGGAGTTAGAGAGAGGGAGAGGGGAGTTAGAGAGTGGGATAGGGAGAGGGGAGTTAGAGAGAGAGTTGGGAGGGGTAGAAACAGAGGGGAGAGAAAATTAGGTTGGAAAAGCAGAAGGTCAACAACAATATATCAGAGCGCTTCATTTTGTCTACAATCCACATATTCAAACCCCCTCCACCCCTGGCTCCTCCCCCATCCCTCCCCCTCCACCCCTGTTCCTCCACCCCCACCATCATCTCTCCACCCCTGGCTCCACCCCCACCCTCATCCCTTCACACCTGCTACTAAAAAGTGCATATATGTATGAACTAGTATCATACTGAGTGGTTGCAGTACTGCCCTTACTAATTTACGAATACTAAATTGCTGACAGACAATAACGATACTATAACAATACTACTATATACTACTATAATAACTGACCCACAATAACTACTTCTGAGCTCACCAGAGGAAAGAAAGATAAGAAACTGTGATTCGTCATGTGATGTAACACACATGCATGCAGGCATCGTCAAAACCAACACACACCACACACACACAAACACACACACACACACACGAGTGTCAAGAAGGAGAGAGGGAAAGGGAAACTGAGAGGAAGATGAAAGATCCAGTTTGATGTTACAAGGCAATAAACTAAGAGGGAACAGACAGAAATACTCAACAAAAAAACTTCTCAGACGTCTGTACAACTCTCTGTCACACACACACACATACACACACACACACACACCCTATACTGATCTCATCACAATTATATACACTCTCTGGGAGTTCAAGCATAAACATACAGTCTTTATTCCAAAAACACTGTTTTACATTTACGTGAACACAGACACATATTTAAGGTTTCCAAGTCAAGAAGGTTGCTGTGAACACATTGGTACACACGCACAAACACACAAACACAGACCCATGCACATGCAGAAACGCACATGCGTAAACATGCAAGCCCAGCCAGAGGTGGTCTTGGTAACACAGGTTTTTGAACTGGGTGTTGCTAAGTTGCATCACTGCTGAAGAGCTGGTGCCAGGCGCAATGCTACAATAGGACACAAACACACTAGCTCTCTCTCTCACACACACACAGGCTCACACACACACATGCACACGTGTACACACACATGTGCACACA
The DNA here is from genome assembly GCA_036571765.1 of Plecoglossus altivelis. Lineage (NCBI taxonomy): Eukaryota > Metazoa > Chordata > Actinopteri > Osmeriformes > Plecoglossidae > Plecoglossus > Plecoglossus altivelis. The sequence continues at coordinate 7,573,410 of BROE01000009.1, forward strand.
CACACATGCTTAAATGCACATGGGGCACAAGTCAGAAACAGCTGTGTGTCATTTTCTCTCATCGTTCAGCTGGACTTCCCTTCCAGCTCCTTGTCTGTCCAACACATCCGCTCCACCCCCTTCCTCCCCACTTCCTCCCCTCTTCCTCCCCTCCCCCCTCCCCCTCTTCCTGCCCTCTTCCCCTCCTCCTTCCCTCTTCCTCCTCCCCCTCCCCTCATCCACCTCCCCCTCCCCTCTTCCTCCCCCCCTCCTCTCTTCCTCCCATCTTCCTCCACTCTTCCCTCCCTCTCTTTCTCTTCCAATCCCTCTCTCTCTTCCACTTTCTTTCCTTCTCTCTCTCTTGTCTTCTCCCTCTCCCTAACTGTGTGTGTGTGTCACCAGATAGCCAGGCTGGCAGATGGAGATGTCATAAACATGGCTGATACTGGGAATCCAGTAGATTAGTGCTGGTCAGTGAGAGCTGGCCCATCTGTGCAGGGACAGGGACAGGGGCTGGACCAAACCAGGCACACGCCTACACACGCGCGCGCACGCATACACGCACGCACACGCGGGCACACAGACATACACACAACACATTCACAAACTGAACACCCATCATTACAGTAGCTGTATGGAAAGAAATGGCCAGCCTAAGTAGCTTTGAGCTTTCACAATCACACACACAGACACACAGACACACACACAGACACACAGACACACGCACAGACACATGCACAAACACACACACACACACACACACACACAGACACACTGAAGCCATCGCTCCTTGTTAAAAAGGGAGGATTTAAGGTGCTGATTTCCAGACACAGTTAGGAGCTTCCACAGTGTAAATCAAAAAGTGATCATATGTGCGTGTGTGTCACCAATTGACCAATTGACTCCGAACATTATCAGACACACACACACACACACATACACATACAGTACATACCGAATCTCTCTCCCTCACGCATACACACATACGCAGTACATATGGAATCTCTACCAAACACACACACACAATAAAACAATACATTCACAACTGACTCCAGCGTGACATTGCTGACTCAGCGGTTTCACATCCACCAAACAGACTGGCTGTCCTACTTCCAGTCACTTGAACACACATACACATGCATACACACATACATATCCACACACATGCATACACACATACATATCCACACACATGCATACACACATACATATCCACACGCATGTATACACACATACATATCCACACGCATGCATACACACATACATATCCACACGCATGCATACACACATACATATCCACACGCATGCATACACACATACATATCCTCACGCATGCATACACACATACATATCCTCACACATGCATACACACATACATATCCACACACATGCATACACACATACATATCCACACACATGCATACACACATACATATCCACACGCATGCATACACACATACATATCCACACACATGCATACACACATACATATCCACACACGTGCATACACACATATATATCCACACACATGCATACACACATACATATCCACACACATGTATACACACATACATATCCACACACATGCATACACACATACATATCCACACACGTGCATACACACATACATATCCACACACATGCATACACACATACATATCCACACATACATTCACATACACACAGATGCACACATGCATATCCACACACACACACACACACACACACACATACACACATGCATACACGTACACACACATTTACTCATGAATATCCACACACACAAGCTTACATCTCCCCACACATACACATACACACCTCATGCATATCCACACACACACATACACACATGCATACACATACAAATACACACACGTACATATCCACACGCACACATACATACACACACACACACACACATACACACTTCTGCATTCCTTCTGCCACTCATGCACACCCTCCACACTGTGACGCAACATGAAAGAAAAACAGAACCACATCAAAGGGTGAACTTGAGTGTCGTTCTCCCCTCCCCTCTTCATCAGTCGGTGTGTGTGTGGTGTGTGTGGTGTGTGTGTGAGTGTGGTGTGTGTGTATCCCGTGAGTCTATCTTGCATGTGTTGCAGTCTTCCTTTCAGGTCATAACCACTCAGTCACACTGAGCGTACTTTAAACAACAACCGCAAAAAAGAGAAACTAGAGAAGGCAAACAGCCGAAAGCAGTGAGAGGATGAATGACTTTTGTTTGCTCCTCCTCACGCAGCCATGAGGCCAAACCAACACACGCAGGAACACACCAGGAGAAAAGCCTCCCTCTGATTAGACACAACATCACACAGAACAATCTAGAATCACACACACACACAAGTACAGAAATAAACAGAGAAAGGCCACGTCTACAATGAATCTGCAGCGTGTCAGCACACAGCCTGGAAAACAGAACTACAAACTCGCTTTGTGGAAAGACTACAAAAATGGCGGACATCTTCGCTCTTAATGGTACCTTGGGCAGGTTTGAGTCTGCAAAACTGAGGAAAAGTAGAATGCAGCAGCATGATCACTGTTATTGAGCAAACGGTGGATGAATACAGAAAGGTGCTTGCGCACTAGCGCGCGCACGCCTACACACACACACGCACATGCAGGTATCATCTTCCTTCTCCTGCGTGGGTTAGGCAGCCAGGTGGTCTCAGGTGGCCGTGGTGAGAGGGAGTTCTCCTTCTCTTCCTCTCCCTCGCTCGCCCTTCCTAGATCCAAAATCTCCAAAGCTCTGATCCCTCCATTGAACCGTTGGGCCAACGTTTCCAGCCAATGACTAGCACTGACATTTAGGAAGTGCGCGCACACACACCCAACAAGGAGGGGAGTTCCAGAGATAAAGGCAGGCAGTCTCTCACACCACTCCCACTCGCCTGGCCTCTTTAGTGGTGGGATTCAGTCCATGACACCGGCTTGCTCTACCTCCCTCACCTGCACACACACACACACACCCACACCCACACCCACACCCACAGGAGTACCTTTGTGAGAAAGCAGAGAGGTGGGCTGGAGGAGAGGGGGTGGGGGATGGGAGGAGGGGGTGGGAGGAGGGGGAGAGGAATGTTGGGCTTGTGCTAACTTTGAGAGGAGCACGAACACACACACACACATTCAGGGAGACAGAAAGAGGCTTTATATGAGACGGAACTCTCCTTGGATTCCCACGTCTGCTAACGTTCTGCACATGTGCAGGGAGTATGTGCAAGAGTATATCAGTATGCCTGTGCAGAGTGTGTGTGTGTGTGTGTGTGTGTGTGTGTGTGTGTGTGTGTGTGTGTGTGTGTGTGTGTGTGTGTGAGGGCAGTTATAGTTGTCTTGCCCTGTAATTGCAGTAATGATATGTCATCCACACAGAGGAACTAAGAACGGGTGGGGTGGAATGCAGACGCACACGCACACTCAAGTAGACACATCCACACACACACACACACACACACACATACACACACACACACATATACACACACACACACAGACACACCGTGTAAGAACAAGCTTCTCCCTGCTACAGGAGATGAAGGCCTGGGGGACATGCATTCTACCGTTGGGAGAAAGGGCTTCACACCTGACCTGGGAAGCAGGAGTAGGAGCTGACTTTAACACACACACATACAGAAACAAACACACACACAGACAAAGGGAAGGCTGGAGGGCTTGGTGTGCTTGATGGGGTGGGTGTGGGTTAGTCTTGGGGTGGAGGGGGTGGGGTGGGGGGGGGGCGGAGATTTCTGGTCAGGTATGTGAGAAGAGCTCACTGTACCAGTAGGACACATGAGTCTTGCTGAACACAGACTTGTTGAGCTGTGCACTCCACTCAGTCACCCTTCACTCAGGCCCAGCCTCAGTCCTAGTCCCAGCCCTTGCCCCCGGCCCTAGCCCTAGCCTCAGTCCTAGCCCCAGCCCCAGGCTTGGCCCTAGCCCTAGCCTCAGTCCCAGCCGCAGCCCTAGCCCCCTCTTCCTCTCTCTCTCACCTTCTGTCTCACTCGCTCTCCCTCTCGCTCCTTCAGATTGAGTAGTTGAATACCAGACATGCTGGAAAGGCTTCGCTGCAGTGGGACTCCAGACAAGTCAGAACCCAGCCCGACCAATGACAGGATGAGCACTGCTCTCCTCGTCCTCCTCGGAGCGCAGAGTCATCCCCGCTCAGCACCCTCCAATGAGGGGCCTTACTGGAGTTTGTCTCCACCTCCCCTTGCCATCACTCCTGTCGCTGTCCTCCTCCCATCCTCTCCTCCGCTCCAGCCCTCTCTTCTCGTCTCGTCATCCACCCCTCCCCCCCCCATCCCCTCGCCCTTCTCCCATCCACTGGGACTCGCGTCTCCAGGACAGGAGACCACAGGAGAGGGCCCTGCGCGTGGTATCAACGTGCGCGAGACTCCGCGTACGAAACTCGCAAGCTCAGTCTGTAGCCGAAAGCGTTGCATTTCCAAGAACTGGAAACTTGCAAAAACCAGTCAGGTTCAGGAGAAAATCCCCTGTCAGCCTATTAGCATGCACTTCCTGGAAAACTCCTGACGGGCTCTCATTCTTCTTTCCTCCCATTAGTTGAAACGGGCTACTGGCTGCCGATTGGCTGCTGCCAAGGCAAAGGGCAGGACTGCAAGAAGTAGAGCACAAAGGCGTATCGGCCCATTCCCAGGGTCAGGCTACAGTTACATAACACCCTGCACACAGACACCAACACTGACTCGGACTACTCTTTCAACACACAGCATCGCACACAAAAAAGCTTGACGGGGTGGAAGAGAATGGAGGGAGTGACGACAAAAAAGAGAGCGAGAGACCAAGAGGAGAAAGAGCAAAGAAGACAAAAAAAGGGGAATGGGGAGCGGGCATCAGTTTCCCTCAATGACAGAACAACCAGAAGAAGAAGACATCTCTATCAGCGAGCTGTCAATCAGGAGGGGAGGCGGGTTTCACTGTAGCAACTTGCTGTTTATTAATCATTATTTTAAAACAACTTTTCTTTGCTTCTCCTCTGGTCTCTAGTTTCTTCTAGTCTCTCTCTGTAAGTCTTTTCTCTCCGTCCCCCTTCCTCTCTTTCTGTCCCTCGCGTGCCCTTCCCTCCCTTTCAGCTCCCCCTCCCTCCCTCTCTCTCTTTTTCTCACTCACTCTCTCCCTCCATTCCACCTCTCTTAATCTCGGTCCCTTTGCCTCTCCCTCCCTGGCTTCTCTCCCTCCCTCCCTCTCCCTCTCTTTCCTCTCTCTCTCTCCTATCGTCTGCAGGGCCAGAGCGGGGGCCATGTGAGTTCAGAAATGTGTGGAATTCTAATTGTGTTATCCCTCCAGAGTAAACATTAGTACTGCTCTCATACTACAGACAGGAGCAGGGGGCTGGGAGCAGGGGGAGGGGAGGGGGACATCGTCTGCACAGAGCAGATGATTAAAGAGAATAAAATGACGTTAGGTGCAGGGCAGGAACTGCTATTTTTAACCGTAACCTCAGAAACAAAGTTAGCCTAGCGACAATGAGAAGGAGCCTAGCGTTAGCCGCTAGCAGCATATTAGCATTCCTAGCAGCAACACATGTGTTCCTGCCAGTAAGCCCTCCCTCCAACAGCTGTATGGCTGTGGGCTGGCTGGCCATGTGTGTGTGTGTGTGTGTGGCTAGGCAGGGGGCCAGCGAGCAGTAAACCCACAGTAGAGGCCCCGACAGCCACTGCCACGTAGCCACTTACAGCAGAGGGGAGGAGAGGAGAGGAGAGGAGAGGAGGAGGGGAGGGGAGGAGAGGAGAGGAGGGGAGGAGAGAGGAGAGGAGAGGAGGAGAGAGGAGAGGATAGGAGAATGGAATGTGCAGCTCCAGCATCTCCTGCATCAGCACAGGACTAAGAACACACACAGCTGACGACACACACATATACACACCCACATTCGAACCACACGCCGCTAACCCCAAACACACACGCATCCATGCATGGCAACGCCTGCTGCAATACTAAGTTACAAATTGAAATGGAGAAGCCAGATACGATGCTGTTGTCTGTCTGTCTGTGAGTGTGTGTGTGTGTGTGTGTGTCAGACAGAGAGGGAGGAAGTGGTTGTGCTCCCACAGGCACATGAATATGACTCACTCATCCCTCCCAGGGCAACGCTTCCAGCTTTTTCTTCTCTTTTCCCTTTTCTCCTGTCCTCCCATCATCCCTCCTTTTCTCCTTCCCTCGCCTCCTCCCCCCCCCCTCTTTTAGCATATCCATCTCCCTCCTAGCTCCAGAGGCCTGGTCCGGAGCACCCTGCACCCTAAAGAGAGAACCAGAGCCTGGGCAGAGCTTGCAGCAAACCTCCCTTCAAACCCTGTATCTCAGGGGCTCAGCAGGGCCACAAACACAGACCCACTATCCTGGGGAGAGATGTCCAGGGAGGCAGATGGGTAAGTAGGCATGCCCAAACATACGTCCGCACACACTTAGCCGTTATTCCAATCTGACCAACTCTGTGGTGCGCAGAGCGACAAAGGTTCAGGCAGGCTTGTGGGAGTTGTAGTCCAGAGGTTGCACCTCACAGGAAGTCAGCCCAGGTGCATGAGGATCAGTCCCGTATAGGTGGCTCTGTGGACCACTCCTGGCCTTATCCTCACCTCCCCCCACCCCCTACACACACACACTCCCATACCACACCTCCCTCTCCCTTCCTTATCCATTCCAGCCCCTTCCTCCCAAACACCTCTGTTCACCCCTTATTCCTCCACACACCCCCTCCACCCCCTAGTCCTCCCCCAAAGCCTTCCCCAGCCCTCCCCCACCCCATCCCTCCAAAACAAACCCTCCAGCCATCAAAAGCCAGCCGCCCTTTCAGACCAGGCAGGCAGGGGGGAGGGGGGGGGGCTCATTCACGCTAAATTGTCCCACATGGCTGAGCGTGCTTAGTTTAAACAAACACAGCCACATCCTCTTCAATGCGCGCACACACACACTGATACAATGCAACACACACTATAGTATGCATTTAACAATGAAGTGTTTTGAATTCACACACACCAATAAACTGAGAGTCCTCAGACTGAGAGACTCATATTCACCCGACTGGACCTGCAGATCAACAAAGCATAACTGAGCTGCCTCAGTCCACACTTGAGCGTTACTGAACTCTGTCTCAGTCTACACCTGAACACCACTTAACTCTGTCTTAGTCTACACCTGAATACCACTGAACTCTGTCTCAGTATACCCCTGAACACCACTGAACTCTGTCTCAGTCTACACCTGAACACCAGTTAACTCTGTCTTAGTCTACACCTGAATACCACTGAACTCTGTCTCAGTCCATACTTGAACACCACTGAACTCTGTCTCAGTCTACACCTGAACACTACTGAACTCTGTGTGTGTGTGTGTGTGTGTGTGTGTGTGTGTGTGTGTGTGTGTGTGCGCGTGGTGTGTGTGTGTGTGTGTGTGTGTGCTGGCATGGCATGCATGTGTCTAGACGATGTGTCTGTGGCATGCAACAGCAGCACTGGAGGCCAAGCCCCCCTCAAGGTCTTCATCCTCTCTAGGCCTTGAGGAGAGTGTGTGCTCATGAGTGTGTCAATTCTTTCTGTCAGGAATATATTCTGGGTGTCTCCCAATAGTGAAATAGGCCCTAACAACATTTGGCCAGTTCCTTCTGACTACCCAGAGTGCACTTGGAGACCATGGAGCTGAGCAGGAGGGGACCACAGGGCTAGATGGACCAATCAGACGCTAGGGAATTAAAAGGTGACCGTCCTATCAACTTGTTCACTTCATGCTTACTTTCTCATCTCTGTTGTTCTCTCTCTCTCTGTTCCTCTGTCTCTCTCTCTCTCACACACACACACACACACACACACGGCACGTATGCTTTCATGGTCGAGGAAACAGGTGATCTGAAAGACTCTCGATGGTAAAACAGTGCAGCTGTGTGTGTGTTTCACACCACAGTGAGACGGCTGTCTGGGAGAGCAAACTGCCTTTACCTCTCGCTCTCACACCAATACACTGACACACACACCAACACACACGCACATCAGGACACATTCACACTCACTGCTCACCCTTGGGTTGTCTCTGCCCATTCCCACGGTGTGTGTGAGCGTGCGTGTGGGTGAGAATGTGTGTGTGTGCCTTTACCGGCTAGTGTAGGACAAAGGCAGGGCAGTGGTCTTAATCCGCTAGAATAATATGAGATTAGGACAAAAATCTGAAAGGAGAAGACACTTCATATACCAGGGAGAGGAATGTACACAACAGACACACACACACATGTAGACAAACACAAGCATATCTACACACACATGGACACTCACACATGCACACACACACACACAAACACAAGCAGACACACTCTCTACCCCCCACAGCCTGAGGTCATAAGGTCACATTCCTCTTCCTCAATCAGCCTCAGGATTTCACACACTGCCACTGTGTGTGTGCGTGTTTGTGTGTGTTCACATGTTGGGGGATGTTTCAGAGATTTGTGGGGGGTCCTGCATAGAAAGGAAAGAGGGGGAAGGACAAGGAGAGGAGGAGAGGAGAGGAGAGGAGAGGAGAGGGGAGGAGAGGAGAGGAGAGGAGAGGGGAGGGGAGGGGAGGGGAGGAAAGGAAAGGAGAGGGGAGGAGAAATGACATGTATGCACCAGAGAACAGGAGGGGGCATTTTGTTTTGGTATCTAGGGGATGGTTGAGAGGAAGGGGGCAGGGTGGATTTCACCAGGACTCAGGGCAAGGTCATAAAAATTTCGAATAAAAATATACACTTCCTGGTCTAGTCAAAACCTCCCTCCCTATACAAACACTCATCCACACACAGCCAACATCCCCAAATACAGTGCTGCCATAAAGCAACACACACCATCCACCCCACACTGCCACACAGCACATATCTCCTTTACAGACACATCACACACACACACACACACACATGCTGGCATTAAACAGCCATTATCGGCTGAGCGGCGGAACTTTCCATGGGCATACCAGCTTGCGACACCAACAGACAGCATTAGCATGCTAATGCTGTCACGTAAAGTGTGTGGGTGGGTGTTCAACGGGCGGAGGGGTCAACGAGAACGCACTAGGGTCACACACACTGGCCACGCCGCTTGTTGAAGCGCTGGAGTGCAGGCAGATGCCTGGGCAGGTGGACTGGAGCAGCGGCAGGGCAGAGGGGGTGGAAGGTTCTCCTTCTCTTCCTCCTCAGCAGGCTCCAGGAGCTCCCAGAACCTGGGCAGGCCAGGGAGGGAGACAGGGAGCAGGGAACAGCACCAAGGTGAAGGGCAGCTGGAGGAGGAGGGTGGTTGAAGGAGTGTTGGGGCAAGAGGCAAAGTTGAAAGGCTCTTTTTATCTTCTTCGAAATCAACTGTCAACAATGCGGGAGGACCGACCAGGAGGAGGGGGAGCGGGAGGGGGAGAGAAGGGGAGAGGAGGGGAGGGGAAGAAGAGAGGCAAAGAGAAAGAGGGGCGGAGGATAAACATCCCAGCTCTGTGCCAAGCAAACATGAGATGCTGGGACACTCCGACAAAGAGGCAGCCTTCATAGCAGGGGGAGGAGGGAGGAGGGAGGGAGGGAGGGAGGACCGGGAGGGAGGGACGGAGAGGGAGGCAGGGCGAGGGAGGGAGGAGGACGGGAGGAGGAGGGGAGGGAGGAAGGGAGGAGAGGGAGGGCAGGGCCCGGGACCGGAGGGAGGGAGAAGGAACCGAAAGGAGAAAATGAGGGAGAGGGGACGTAGATGGACAGGAAGGCAGGGAGAAAGAGACTAAGGGAAAAAGAGGGGGAGTGAATGATGTAGGGAGGGAGGGAAAGAGAAGAGCAGGAAAGACAGACACATGGACTGACCAGAGGCAGGATTCAGCACACTCAGCACACAGATATTCATTCAGACATTCAGCTGACATTCAGCGCACAGATGTATACTGTCCATCTACATACAGCAAACACTGCGCTCGGCATCTGCATACAGCATACTCTACTGTACTGTACACAGAACGCACTCTAATACTGGATAGGGACCGAAGACGTTTAGATGTACGGCAGTTTAGGAATGCTACAGATTAGGAATCCTGCAGTCTAGGAGAACTAGTTCTGTGAGGCGCAGATCATTGGAAGGGAGAAAGAAGGAGGAGAGGACGGACACCAGTTGCCCGAGGAGAGAAGAAGGAGGAGACCGGGAGGAGAGACCGCTCACAGTGAGGTTATGGAGACCTAGGAGGAGGTGTGGAAGGAATCTCTAGAACATGTCCTGCATTCCAGCGCCTGCAGGACCCGGTAAAACCCCACAACCAGTAAAGCTTACCCAGGACGTGACCAATCAAGGTCTCTTGGTTCAGGAAGCAGGAACTGCCAGCTTCTCATCTAGCCCGGATCAATAACGCCCCCACCGCTCCTATCACGTGCGCCCCAGAGGCCAGTCTCCCTCACAGGAACTCTTTTTTTAAAGCAAAGGGAAATAACAAAAAAAAGACACCACAGAGAACCAGAAATGACTGGGGAGGATGAATAGCACCACACAAACACTTCCCGCCTGCTTCCAACACGTCCCTGGCCCACAACATACACACACTTCAAACACGTCGCACGCACCACAGACTGTCATAAGACCGTCCAAGAATTACCACAAGTCATAGCAAGTTTTGTTAAGATGAAGAAGTGTGTCCGTCAGTGCTTCTACGATGTCGAGCAGAGCTGCGGTCTGTCTCCTTTCCCTCCGACCCTGCCTTCAGACACACCGCGCAGGTAGACGCGCACGCAAACACGTGTGCAAACAAACACCTTCCAGTTCCCAGTGCTATATTGTCCATGGCGAAACCCAAGACCGGTTCCAGCTTTGGTTTCAAACGCGCAGCCACTTTTCAGTAACACTACCCCAGCGATAACATGTTCTGGAGGATTCTGAAGTCATACGTGCAGCACATAACACGCAGGACATAACGACAGCGAGTTTGTCCCTTTCCTGACCCCACAAGACAACACCTCAACACTTCTTAGCCAACTTGGACCAACACTAACACACACGCAAACAGTTTAGTGGAACACTTACTCAAATATTGAAAACAT
>BROE01000009.1:7584533-7610038 GCA_036571765.1 Plecoglossus altivelis
TCTAAAAGTGACTCCGGTTGTTTTCCCTCGATTGGAACCTTCGCTCAGACTCCACCCGTGTCCATTATAACTTGTCTTGACTCAATATGGGCGGTCGGAAAATAGGACAGAAGGCAGCTCACCGCCCGGGTATTAGATAATTTCCAATACTGGACACTAGGCCAAACGTCTCTACCTCCCCTTCTAAGCACCTCGGGTCTTAGCCCACAAGGCTCATACGCCCGCCCTTATTACCTTTTTCAGCAAAAACGATTCATAATATACTAACCCCTTCTGAATATTCATCTGCTCAAGGGTAAGGACCGAGGTGAGGGAGGGCTCCACCCTTGGATGCTACTTTTCATCATACAACTCATCAGCCTGATAACAAAGGCCAAATAGACTTGATGACCAGGCCATTTTCTCTCGTCCCGTTAAGAATGTCCACAGTTCCTCTGAGGTAAGTGGTCTAGAGCAGTTGGTCAGTCTGCAAGACCTTTGAACAGGTGAGCCATGAGAAAACTTTTCTGTGTTTAACTTATCTTAACTCTTGGTTTAAAGGAGAACCAAAGTCACATGGGACTCGCCACGGGTCACCCAGCAGCAGTTCGCCAATCTAACTGAATCGCGCTCTGGACGGTCATCATTCATCAAGGCATAACTACTCCTCTAGTATCCTAGACTGTACTGTACGACAAACTGAACGCGGATTAGCCACTATGTACGCACTCTAATACTGGATAGGGACCGAAGACGTTTAGATGTACGGCAGTTTAGGAATGCTACAGATTAGGAATCCTGCAGTCTAGGAATAGTTCTGTGAGGGAGACCAGTTGGAGGGAGAAAAGAAGGAGAGAGGAAGGACACCAGTTGGAGGGAGAGAAGGAGGAGGAGACCAGGAGGAGAGAGTACAGGAGGATGGAGACCAGGAGGAGGGTGGAAGGAATCTCAACATGTCCTGCATTCCAGGTGCAGACCCGGTAACCCCACAACAGTGAAAAGCTTACCAGAGCGTGACCAATCAGAGGTCTCCGTTCAGAGGAAGCAGGAAACTGCCAGCTCACTGCCCGGACCGCCCACCGCTCCTACAGTGGCCCCAGAGGCCCAGTCCTCACAGGGAATTTTTTTTAAAGCAAAGGGGAAATAACAAAAGCACCACAGAGAACCAGATGACTGGGAGGATGATAGCCAACACACAAACACTGCCTGTTCCACACGTCCTGAGCACAACATACACACATTACAAACACGCGCACGCACACAGCTGTCATAGACCGTAAGAACCACAAGCTACAAGTTTTGTTAAGATGAAGAAGTGTGTCCGTCAGTGCTTCTACGATGTCGAGCAGAGCTGCGGTCTGTCTCCTTTCCCTCCGACCCTGCCTTCAGACACACCGCGCAGGTAGACGCGCACGCAAACACGTGTGCAAACAAACACCTTCCAGTTCCCAGTGCTATATTGTCCATGGCGAAACCCAAGACCGGTTCCAGCTTTGGTTTCAAACGCGCAGCCACTTTTCAGTAACACTACCCCAGCGATAACATGTTCTGGAGGATTCTGAAGTCATACGTGCAGCACATAACACGCAGGACATAACGACAGCGAGTTTGTCCCTTTCCTGACCCCACAAGACAACACCTCAACACTTCTTAGCCAACTTGGACCAACACTAACACACACGCAAACAGTTTAGTGGAACACTTACTCAAATATTGAAACAGTGACACTTGGGTGACTTCACCTTCGTGAATCTAAAGCAGCGTGAACACACACAGGTCACAGGTCGCAGGTACGGCGAGATCACTCCTCCTCCGCAGCAGGAAACCTGGTGTGGATGGTGGATGATGTCACCAATCATCTTAGAGATGACATCACTCACCTGTCCAGCCTTAACATCAGACCTGTCACTCTGGTCTGAAGTCCCTGGACACATATATTAAAGGCTTTCAAATCAGTGTGTGTGTGTGTCACACACAAATTGCGACACGATCTCCGATACTCCACGGCAATCGCCGTTGTTTCACATGACACGCTTCTTAGTGCGTGCATTGTGTCGCATGCATGTCGCATGCATGTGCTGCTGCATTGACGTTGCGGCCACGTTGTGTTACCGTGTTACCATGGCGAGACGTTGGTGTGGCGCGGCGGGGTGTTGGCGCGCCGCTGAGGCATGCTCATGTTGTTGTGTCGTTGCGCTGGTGTTGTGCGAGTCTGGCAGTCTGATTGAGCTGCAGGTTGTGTTTCTTTACTCTTGTCGTCTGGAGCTCCAACAGCCGAACTCCCACCTGTCTGCTGCTGGTTGGCAGCAGCAGCTTAGCTTCGTTAGCTTCGTTAGCTTTGGTTGCGGACCTCCATGAGGGAGGTGGACCTCCATGAGGGAGGTGGACCTCCATGCGGAGGTGGACCTCCATGAGGGAGGTGGACCTCCATGAGGGAGGTGGACCTCCATGAGGAAGGTGGACCTCCATGCGGGAGGTGGACCTCCATGCGGGAGGTGGACCTCCATGCGGGAGGTGGACCTCCATGCGAGGCAACTTAAACGGTCCCTTCTTGTATCTTTCCGGGTCATCAGCAAAAGGTAGACTATGTCCTTAATATACCTGGCCGGTCATAAAGGTTGAGTCAAATGTGAACTCTGTGTGTGTGTTTCAGACCATGGTTACAGATGATACAATGGAACGTCCATTTCAAAGACAATTAGCAGATTATTCAAGGTTCTGCATTGGGTCTACTCTTTGCAATTTAGATAGATAGATAGATAGATAGATAGATAGATAGATAGATAGATAGACGGACGGACGGACGGACGGACTGACTGACTGATAAATATTGACCCAGAGGGAAATTGCGCGCAAGTCTGTTGCTTACATACACGCGTCAAAAAGTTACTGAGATTTGTCTGTACTTGGGGAAACTTGGGGGTTTCCCTCCGCCTTTCTGTAAACCATATAGGAGACACACAACACACCTTAACACGAAGATTTGATATAGAGACCAAAAGCCACGGAGACGTCTTCCGATAGCAGCGTTCAACAGAAAAGTGGGAGGGCACGTCAGCTTTCCTGCAAAGGAATGTCATCTGACGTCATCTATTTGGGATCGGATTTCTCACTCTTCAGTGTGTGTGTGTGTGTGTGTGTGTGTGTGTGTGTGTGTGTGTGTGTGTGTGTGCGCGCGTGTGCGCGTGTGTGTGTGTGTGTGTGTGCGTGCGTGTGTGCGTGTGTGTGTGTGCATGTATCTGCGCGCGCTAGTGTGTGTGGTGAAGGCCTTCTCTTTATTTCTCCAATGTGGCCTCTGGGTCCTGAACCATGGCGACTGCAGCTAAAGCCGTCAGCATCTTCGAAGGATAGGACTGATAGCGGCGACATACGGCCTAAGAATGCGATTCCCAAACCGTCTCACTGCATTGATACTGGACCCACAAATTGCTAAAAGGGGCGCCTTGATTCCCCGACAACAGAGACTCCTACTGTGAAAGGAAAACGTTCGATCGGCGTCAAATCCTAATCGATTTGTTGTTGCCGTAACGGTTTTATTTCCACGTCAACACAAGGGAAAGCCAGAGAGAAGGAGAGGTAGAGGGGGCAGAGAGAGGGCGAGAGATACGTCTCCTGCAGAAACAGACACGTAGTCGTTTCTGAGTTTGGTCGTGGAGAGAGAGAGGGAGGGAGGGAGAGGGAGAGGGAGAGGGAGAGAGAGAGAGAGAGAGAGAGAGAGAGAGATGCAGACAGACAGACTGGCTGGAATGCTAGGATATGCTGGAGTTAAGACTTCTCCTGCTCTCGAGAGCCATATCTGCTTTCTGCATCCGTTAAAACTATACAATAAGTTTGAGAAAAGGTCCTGCCAGTCGAAATCCATAACATTCATAATTGTGATCGCTTGCAATAAAAAGCTAACGTTGATAATCCATCTTTCCTAACTCCTGTCAAATCGAAGCATCATCCGCTCCAAGTCCCCCCCCCCCCCCGATGTTATATCAGCAAATGACTTTGTTTGAATAACCGTACAATGTATCAATATTTTCCAAAAGCCTCTGACATTTTAGGATTCGTGTTTTTTGAGTTGCCTTAACGGGAAAACGGAAAGCGTTTTCGTCTGTTGCGCACTCACTTCATCCGAAAGTCTTCAGAGACAAAAAACACATTCTTTCGCAAAGAAGAGAAATCGCCCACAAAGCAAAGTGAGAAGTACCACCCGACTCTTTTCAACACAGCCACAATGAAACGCTGGCGCTATTAAACTTATCGACAGGGTTCAGCAGCCTATTGGGTGTATATTTAAACCCGACATAAAGAACTACCCAAAAGTTTCGATTCACCCCCCTCCAGCAGTTTTCCTTTTTCCTCAACGCTGGCCAAAGAGCCCAGACTGCCGGCGTCAGCTCTCTGACTCCAAACTCACACACTTAGAAAACTTTTCAACAGCAACTTTAGTACGATCATCTATTCATATCATTGGTTTCGGTGGATTACAATAGCAAAAAAGTGTTATAGAACTCACCTCGCTGCAATAAAATAATCTTCAAACAGACGTGGCTCAGCTTTTTTTCCAGGGTCGGGTTTTGGCGATCCGCTGTCTACTGGCGCGACGCAGCGCGTTCTATCGGAGATTCCGCCATGTCAATCAAAGTGCGACGCACATGGGAAGTTAAAGCCCGCCCCTTTTTACAATGGGCCTAAACAGCGCAGTGGCGTCTCTCGGTAAAAGGCGCCTTATAGAAGCATATTATGTATGGATATTTTATCCAGATTACATAATTAGTCACTTAAATGTGTTACATTTTGGTTTGGTGTTCTGTGTAATGTAAGACGTATTTGGTGCCGGGATGGAACATAAAAAACGCAATATAAACGCAGTCTATTTAGTCCATATGTGAGCCTTTTTTAACAAGGGACACTGGGGATCCACAATACAAAGCCCTCATACAGAGCCCTCAGTATTTGTCATCAGGCCCTACATTTTCATTGCGCTCCTACTTACCATAATTGCAAAGAATGATGGCAGACCAGGTATACGTGTGTCCATTGTTAACTAACATGTCATAAAAGACACATTCCAAGTCGAGACAGAGAGAAGTTGTATCTCGCTGGTCATTTCTGGGTCTTTTATAAAGCAGATGTGGTCAAGCCAGAACGAAATCAGATTATCAAAGTCCTGCGTGCACATCAAAGCCAACATCGCTCTGCGGGAAACAGAAAGGGCTACATTTCTCTTAACCTTCTTGAAGTTTCCGACATGTTTATCTCTAAACTTTTTTTGGGGGGGGGATTTTTGTCAGTGCTTCTCTCAGTTAGGGGGTTGTGAGTGTTTGAACCTTAGCTCCTTCCTGCAGGACAGATGTAGTGGACGTGGATGAGGACTCAGAGATTGCGCTGAATGGTGAAGAGCCTCTTATGTCACAGGGTCTTTGGATGGTGTTGCGAATGATTTGGGGAAAAACACATTTGAATCATCATTGTTGAGGTCAGGGATTGATACCCCAGAGCAGGTGGGTGGCAGACTCTGTACTCTCAGAGCTTGGATGCACACACTCACTTACCCCCCTACTTACACACACACCCACACACACACACACACACACCCCACTCACTCACACGCACGCGCACACACACACACAAGCCTTCCCTCACACATACGCATGCACACAGTCCTTTGTCGTGGAGGTCTCAGCAGTAGGGTGCTCCACAGCATTAGTCTTCTTCCTGTTGGAGTGACTTGGGGAGGCTCCAGCCCTGCCCGTGGTGGAGGGCAGCCGGGCAGCCAGGGCCCCTTCCTCCTCCTGGGCTCCAGGCACTGGGCTCCAGGCACTGGGCTCCAGGCACTGAGCTCCAGGCACTGGGCTCCAGGCTCTGGGCTCCAGGTACCGGGCTCCAGGCTCTGGGCTCCAGGGACTGAGGTCCAGGCACTGGGCTCCAGGCTCTGGGTTCCAGGCACTGGGCTCCAGGCACTGGAATACAGGCTCTGGGCTCCAGGCACTGGCCTCCAGGCTCTGGGCTCCTGGCAGTGGGCTCCAGGCTCTGGGCTTGTACGTGCAGCTTGCTCAAGACTTGTGCGTGTGTTTGCATATGCGTGTTTGGGAGGCAAAGTGCAATGTACCATGTTCTGTAGACACTATTGATGGATGTGTGTGTGTGCATAAGTGTGTGTACGTACGAAAGTGTGTGCGCGTGCGTGTGTTAGTGTGTGTGTGTTTGTGTGTCAATGGCACTTCCTCTGTGGATCTAAGAATGGAATTTCTGCTCATCAGGAGTTCAAAGAAGTCAAACTTGAGCCAGAGACGAGCACAGACATGCCTTCCTCTCCCCTCTCTCCTATCTGCTTGTCTCTCTCTCGACACTCTGCCCGTCTCTCTCTCCTCTCTGCCTGTCTTGCTGGCGCTCTTGTCCCGTCTTTCTGTCTCTCACTCCATCCGTCTCTATTTTTGCCACAATGCAGCCTTTGAAGATAGACAAGCATATCCAAAATCCCTTTGAGACCATGCACTTTCACTGCATAAAACATAACTTGGGGGCATTGTTTCTGTGGTTAAATTGATGTTACTATTTCATTATTTATGGTCATTATCCATGATTCAATGTATTTATTGATTTATGAATAAATCATTTTTCAAACCAAGCTCTGTGTTAAACATTGAATTACAAGGGATCCGATTCTTATCTGGTGGAGTGTGTGTGCGTGTGTGTGTATGTGTGTGTATCAAGACCCCCCCAGTGCTGTCAACTTCTGCCAGTACATGTCAGTGTATACAAGGGAAGCTGTGTGTGTTGAGAAAGACTCTATATTTGATAAGCTGCATTAGTTCCAGTGAGTTTGTCAGCAAGCGGCCCTGTCAGAGCGATGCTGAAGCTAGAGATGTCATCTGAAATGGTCTCTCAGCTCTTTGGCTTAACAGTCAACATCTGGCCCCAGAACCTCCCTTAGCCTCTATTACCCTCCACTTCTTCAGCCTCCCTTTTAGCCTCCATCTAGACTCCATTAACCTCTCCTAGTAACCCCGCTCAGCCTCCACTAGCAACTTCTCCAGCCTCTCTCAACCCCCTCTGGAACTGACTTAGCCTCGTTTTTCCCCAGCCTCTCTCAGCCTCCAGCCTCCAGCCTGTCATGTGTTCCATCTGAGCCACAGTGAGCGGAGATCCAGTGATGACATCACGCAACATGACATCACTTCAGAGTGGGCGTGCGCATCATGGGAGTGGAATGCGTGTGATTCAGATGTGGGACTGAAGTCAACGGATAAGATCCGGATGGCAATCGACCTCATCTGTGGGTCCGGCAGCACAAAGGACAGGCAGCAAGCCGCAGACGGCACCGCGAGCTCTCATTTCAACCCACAGCACGGGGAGAGTGGCGTCCAGAGGAGCTGGCCGTCCAACGCCATGACACTGTGGAGCTCATGCAGAAGGGCCTTGAAGAAACCTGTGGTTCAGACCTCAGACCTTACTTGGCTACTGGAATAAAGGGAGGGGTGGAGGGAGGGCAGGGGGGGTACACAGCATTCTTCACGTTCCATGGCCTTGCATTCCTGCATTCCAGTGAAAAAAGCCCCATGAGGTGACCTCCCTGTAGACATACAGATAGACATAACCTTCTACTAACCACCCTCTTAGCTAAGGCAGGGCTTCCTCAACCCCTGGTGTCCGCAGCCTAGATGTCTGTCTAGTCCTCGGTGAATGCAGTGTACGCTTGGAGCATTCGGGTTTCCGCCCTCTCGTGTTCACGTGCCCCGAATGCAGCAGGCGCACCGTGAGGACGAGGAACGTGCCGAGGGAGAGGATGAACATGGTGATGCTGGTGAGCAGGTCTGTGATGTGAAGGACCAGGTGGTACCATTCGGCCCCACGGGGGTCCAGGCACATCCCTGGCCCAGCCCGGTAGGGATACGGGTACCGGACGGCATGGGAGAGGTACCCGATCCCCACCGCCCCGAGGTAAGAGTAATAGCACAGAGGTCCGGTCAACACCGCTGCCATGGCAACAGCAAACATCAATAAACAGGTCACTGAGGTCAGGATGGAAAAGATGAAGACCAGCTCCCACTAGGACAGACAGGAGGGAAAGAGCAGAAAAAATCCAGTTACCAGCCGCAGCCACACAGGGGCAGCAGAATCACTACACACCTCGGATGAGAATCGGAGCTTCAAGTTAGCGGCTGCACAAGGAAAAGGTATATGTTATGTAACGCGTCTTTCATGTACTGTATATGGTGTCTGTGGTATGCTCAACATTCTTCCAATGCCCGAGGCCTGGAAACTCCTCCCACAAACCAGCAATTATCTCGTCGCCAGATCTACTCCATTAGCACAGTCGATCATCTTTAGCTCAGCGCTGTTTGGCTGGAACCGTTTTAGATCAATAAAATCCATTGATTACCTGGGTTTCTGACTCACCAAAGACTTCCTGTTTTGGTCTCTGTTCGCCGTGACGATGCAGGCTCCTGTTATTGTGGCCTAGACAACAGTACACAGGAGCTTGTCAGACACCTGTAGATACATCAGAAACATACTCTAGAACGAACTCAGTTCTCCTTGCCTCACACACGTGGCTGACTTTTGTCTAATCTATCCATCTCAATCCAGACCACAGCATGAAACACAGCCAAGCGTGTGAGATACACAGAAAACATGATTTCATTCAGAATAAAGCATGATTCTTTTTGGAGGGTCATGAACAACAATTTTTCTACCAGGGATTTCAACAAGATAGACATCTACAGATATTGACTGAAGAGAGACCTAGCACACACACACCTGGCACACACACCTACCACACAGATACCTTCCAGACAGACACCTTCCAGACAGACACCTTCCAGACACACACCTACCACACACACCTACCACACAGACACCTACCACACACACCTACCACACAGACACTTTACAGACACACACCTACCACAGAGACACCTACCAGACAGACACCTTCCAGTCAGACACATACCACACATACCCCTACCAGACACACACCTACCACACAGACACTTTACAGACAGACACCTTCCAGACAGACACCTACCAGACAGACACCTACCAGAGCTCCAGTCCAGACCGGAGCGGCAATCTGTGCATCCCAACTGATGAACCAGGGGCAGTAGGACCCAGCAGGGAAGAATGCCAGGACTCCACAGAGAATGCTGAGCAGTCCGAGCCCCATCAGAGTGGCCCCTCCAGTCCTCCACACTGCCATGGTACACCCACCTCCACCAATAGGTGTCTACACCTGACAGCCACGCATGGACACAGCCGTCCAGACATACAAGATGGGATAGAGTCGTGAAAAGTGGGTTTGGGTGTGAAAGTGTGTGCTTGAGCGAGTGAGAGTGTGCGAGGATGAGAGAGCAGTCAGACTGTGTGAAAGTGCAGCCTGTGTAGCATTAGTGAGATGTGTAGCCAAGACATGGGAACCTGGACAACTGTTCCTGTGCACACAAAACTCTGTATCTATGCACTCAAGGTGGAGCTGAAGAGGGTGTGTGTGCGTGTGAGTGTGTGCGTGAGTGTGTATGTGAGTGTGTGCGTGAGTGTGAGTGTGTGCGTGAGTGTGTGTGTGTGCGAGTGTGTGTGTGTGTGTGAGGGGAAAACACAAACAAGACGGTAAAGAACTTTCTCTGACCAAGAAGCAATTTTCAAACGTCTTTATTTGAACTCAGTTTCAGAAGAATTGAAAAAAAGAGAGATAAAAGTTAAGAAAGAAAGTTAGAAAGGACTCAAAGTGAACAAAAAAAAGAGAGAAAGGGGAAAAAAAGGGATGGGAAGAAGGAAATAAAAAGAGAGAGGGAAAAAAAGAAAGGAAAACCATGCCAACACAAGACCCATCTGGTCTGAACTCGTCTGAATCTACTCAAGTCTCCAAGGAGGAAGTACATAAGATGAAGGGAAACACAAATGAAAAGTCCTCTAAACAGAGAGAATTACAAATTCAAAGTCCTCAAAGACGGACGCTGAGGAATAAGCTAAAAGTCCTTCCAGAAGCGTCTTGCAGGCCGCTCCATGATGGCTTCTCTCTGCCCCTGGTGCCAGCTAGCACAGCAGTCTTTGCATAGAGCCAGAAATGACACAGGGACAAGTCACAGATTTGAAAACATCTCAAGTTTGGGGTTCTTCTTTTGAATCCGTCAGTATGACTCTCTTCCCAGTGTGAGTGTATGTGTGAGAGTGTGTAAGGGGGTGTGCATCTACAGTAGTCAAGGATCACTCTTAGGGCTTGATTCCATTTTCTCAGTGTCCCAGTGATTGACAGCTGATTTTCAAATGGGGGGAGGGGGGGTATCTCTACAGGAAGCCCCAGACACTACCCTCTGATGGCAAAATCATCCTACACCTTACACACACACAAACACACATTTCATAATTTAACGTCCTACAAGCCACACGGTGGCACATCAATACAAAGCATCACATAGGAGACACCCTCACATTTACAATGACATTGGAGCTTAACATGAGTTAAATACACAGGCACATATACAATGGCTAAAGCACAGGGCTGAGCAGTCACATGAGGGCCACTAAGACCCTTGTGCATTCGAGTGTGTATGTTTGTGTGTGTTAGTGTGTGTGTGTGTGTGCGCGTGCGTGTGTGTGTGTGGCCGTAGAGAACCAAAAACCCACGCAAACGCTCAGGGAACATTTGTCTCCATGGAAACAATGTTCTATGAACAGATTCAGTCAGATAGTGAAGCGCGACGCACTCTTTGACACATACATGTACCAAGGATCTGAAAGCAAACACAGTCATCTCTGCAGTATGCACGCACACACGGCGTCTTCGCACACGGTCTTGCGGTGTTCAGGAGAAGTGTGTGTATGCGGGTTGTGCTTGAGGGAGTGGAGTATCCAACTGTTTTCAATATGGAGAGTAGACTTTAAAGAAATTTAATTCAAATCAAACTGAACTAGTCCTTCCTGGTTAAGGGCTGATGTAATTGTCTCTTTTTTCCCAGCCCTCTTAAAAGAACCAGTTTCCACAGTTAACACAGATTAAAACATGCACTTCCTCTTTGGGGCAATTAAAACACAGTCGTAAGCACTTCTAAAGTCAACCGTCTCCAGAGATATGCGTGTACTCTACCAGAGAGTCCCATATCTCCGTCTATGTACAATCTCCCGTGAGAGCCTAAACGTCTTGAAATGAATGAACGGCTCACGGAACGTTCTCTCAAAAGCTCCGAAGGGTTTTTCGAAAATAGAACACTGACAATGATGTGCTAAGAATAGACCAGACCTGTTCCGAGAACTCCCTCGTCATTCTTTCCCCTTGACACTGAACACCAGAGTTTGGTCTCCACGGTGTACAGGTGGGTGACTGGGGAAAGCTGCAGTATTGCCAGTGACCACATGGTGGAGCCATGCAGTCAGGCAACCTTTGAACTCGATCACTGTAAGAGACAGCAACCTGCATTCCTTTACACTTCCTATTTAAACTGAATAAATGAGTGTAGTGTTACAGTAGGCTTCAAATGCCTGCCTGTCTGTCTGTCATTTAGTTAGGACAGCCATGTTCTTGAGTGGTGACGGATTGTCAAATAGCTGATTGTCAGTTGCATCAACATGTTACAGTAATGTTAAACGTGTGTCTCCTGTCTGGGACAGTAGTCTCTCTCTCTCTCTCTCTCTCTCTCTCTCTCTCTCATTCAGTTCTGTATGCTTGTCTTGCGTTCCCTCTATCCACCTAAGTCTATCTGAGCTGTGCAGCTGGTAGAGAGGTAGAAAGACAAAAGGCATGAAGAGACAGTTACTGTGGCCTGTGGAGATATGACACCAAGCAGTTCCTGCATCATTCACACACTCACACTCTCCCTGACACACACACACACAGACAGTCACACACACACACGCTCGCACTCACTCACACACTTCTACGTCAGTCCGTTCTGAGAAGTAAAGTCTGCGAAGCAGCTTCCAGAATCCATCCCTCCATCTCTCCGTTCCTCCCTCTGCCTGTCCATCCTCCACGCTGCCCCTCTCTCCCTTCCCCCCGCAGTCCTCGCTCCGTGTTTCCATGGCGACTGGGCGGCCCCGGGAGGTCAGGCTGACAGGTCAGATAAGACCAGTTTATCCATCTTATTGCCAATGTCCCCGGGAACAGGAAGATCGTCCGACTCATAGTCATCATCAAACGACCTGAGGACACAAATACACCCTGTCTGAGTTGGGTCTGCTCCTGTGTGTGGGGTGTGTGTGTCAGCGCTTGTGCACGCACAGGCTTGCGTGCACTGGCCTGTGTATGAATGCAAGTGAGTGTGCGTATGCGTGTGTTCATTTGTGTTAGAATGTGTTTGTCTGCGCTTAAGTGTGTTCGTGTGTTTGCGTTCCTGCGTTATTATGAGTGTGGCTGTGTTTGTGTATGTGTGTGTGAGTGTGTTAGCGTCTGAATCTTGAGTGCAAATAAGTGTGTCCATTTGTGTGCCCATATGTGTGTGTCTGTTACTATGTGTGTACGCATGCATGAGTCTGTTATGATGTCTGTATGCATGTACATGTCTGTTACTATGAGTGTAGCCATGCATGTGTTTCACTATGTGTGTACCCATGCATGTGTGTGTTTGTTATTATGGGTGTACACATGCATGTGTATCTGTGTGTTACAATATGAGTATCCATGCATGCGTGTGTGTATTACTATGTGTGTACCCAAGCATATATGTGTGCTACTATGTGTGTACACGTGTGTGTGCGCGTTACAATGTGTGTACCCATGCATGTGTCTGTGTGTGCGTTACTATGTGTACCCATGCATGTAAGTGTGTGTGTGTGTGTGTGTTACTATGTGTACCCATGCATGTGTATGTGTCATACCCATCCTGTAGCTGCTCATTGGCTGTCTCCTCTGCCACCAGTATCTCATACTCCTCTGATGCATATTTATCCCAGTCTGATGGCTCGGGGCCTTCACTCTCTATGTCCTGTGACAAACACACACACACGGGCACCCACACACACACACATACATACACGGGCACACACAAACAAACATCCGTGTGCACGCACACACACACACACACATGTCAGTCTTCAAGAGCAAGAAGGGTGGGATTGAGGTGGGCAGGTGATGACAGAATTAGTGTGCTCAGACCTTCTGCACAGCGAATGGGTCTCTCTGTTCATGGTCCAGGTATTTCTCTAGGTTGAAGAAGGTGTCGAAGAAAATGTGAGCCATCCGACACCGCTTCAAATCCCTCAGGGTGATCATCCCTGCACGCAAACACACACACACCAACGGTCAGAGAGAGGCGAACACATATGGCAGAATGAAGAGATATGACCAAAATGAAGTGAAGTGACGTATTGTCAATACTGATGTAAATACTGATGAGATGAAGAGAAGGACTGGGATGAGGGGAAAAGGAAGATAGAGGTACATGTATAGAAAAGAGACAGAGACAGAGAGACAGAGATGGAGACATAGCGACAGAGAGGGAAGAGAGAGAGAGAGAGAGAGAGAGAGAGAGAGAGACAGAGGAGTGAGACAGAGGAAAGAGACAGAGAGGAGAGAGACAGAGAGGAAAGAGAGAGTGACAGAGAAGAAAGCGAGACGGAGAGAGTGGCAGAGACGAAAGAGAGAGACAGAAACAGAGAGAAAATTACAGTGAATGAAGTCAAACCTGAGTAGAACCCTCTGTACCAGCTGGTTATCAGACTAACAAACCAGTTATCACCCGACACACCTCCTTCTCTGTCCACCACCCCTTCACTAACACCCAACACAATACATCTAATAACAGCAGAAAACTAAAACTGCTATCTAGAACACTGGGGACAAAGAAACCAAAACACAAGACATATTGGATTGGTATCAGGGCCTAAACAGAAATGGCAGAATATCTACAATCAAGGATATAAAGCAGAGACAACTGCTCACAAAATACAGCGTGAGTGACCCTTGTGATTGGAAAAGGAAGCCATAAAAAACATGGTTGCCCAAACAGTCAAGAGACAATCAGGATAAAATGAATTCCTAGACATTTCCTACTTAAATGCTACAAATACACAAGTATTAGAGATCAATATCTCCAAAAATGTAACCAATCAATTAGACAACACTGAGCTTGATGAAAGCAAGAAATCCAGGATGTCCAGGCGAAAGGCCTACAGCAAGTCTCTGCCACTAGACACGTATCTCAATGTCTCAACCTCAGGGACAGCGACTCAACCTTTGGTTTACTCTTACTGTAAAACATTCCTGTATCTTAACTTGCATTGACATCACTCTGTGCTAAAATTGGGATGGAATGAGAGAAAGGAAAATTAGAGGAGATGGATAGAAAGAGTGAGTGAGAGAGAAAGAGTCAAAACAAGCAAGAGAAGGGGGTGTGAGAAGATAGAGAGCGAGATGGAGCGAGAGAAAGAAGGGCAAGACCGCAAGAAAGAGTGAGAGAGAAAGAGACAAGAAGAGCGAGAGAAGGGGGGGTGTGAGAGAGAGAAGGGCGAGATGGAGCGGGCGAGAGAGAATAGGGCGAGACCGCAACAAAGAGTGCGAGCCAGAGAGCAGACGAACAAACGAGACAGGAAGGGAGGAACCTTGGCTCTCAGGTTTGACCAGGTCCAGCATCTGACAGAGCAGGTCCTGGAAGGGCAAGGGTTCGATGCCCATCCCCTCCATCCGGTCACACTGCTCTTCGTAGAAGTACTCCAGCTCAAACATGGACAGGACCCCGTCCCCATCCACATCCATGCAGCGGAACCAGTACTCTATACTGAGAAGGGACAGACAGGCGTGGGGTTACTGGAGAGCCCGTCAGGTGAAGAGTCATGGTGGGTGACATAGTTAAAAGGACGATCTGGGTCACATGGTAACATATCATGGGGGCGATCAGACATTAAGGGGATGATCTTGATCTGATTTATTAAAGAGATCATTGGGGTTACATGGTGACATCTTAAAGAGAAAATTGGGGTAACCTGGTAACATATTTAGGAAATAATCGGGTTGTCTGGTAACATATTAAAGGGCTGATCTGGGTTACCTGGTGAGATATTAAAGAGCTGATCTGGGTTATCTGGTGACATATTAAAGGGCTGATCTGGGTTACCTGGTAACATTAAAGGGCTGATCTGGGTTACCTGGTAACATTAAAGGGCTGATCTGGGTTATCTGGTGACATATTAAAGGGCTGATCTGGGTTAACTGGTGACATATTAAAGGGCTGATCTGGGTTACCTGGTGACATTAAAGGGCTGATCTGGGTTACCTGGTGGGGTTTTTCTTGTCCTCTTCAGAGATGAGAAACCACACAAACTCAGCATAGCTCATCCTGCCTTCTCTCTGGACAGAACTGCCCCTAGACAACACAGAGAGGATTCCCATGGTTAGGTCTGGGTATGACTGAGTGTGTGTTGAGGGTCAATGGGTCAACGGGTGTGTTTTCTTACCTTGTGACTGCTCCTGAGAAGAGCCTCTCAATGATTCTGTTAGAGGAAGCTGTCAGCAACAATACAAGAGGTTAATCAGTTGCTTTCGAACACATTGACTGACTGATGACAGTCTCTTTTGTCCTGTCTATTTGCCTGGCTGTTTGTCCCTCTGGTTGTCAAGTTGGCACTCTATCTTTGCCTGCCTGCCTGCCTACCTGTCTGCCCGTCTGTGTGTATAGTCTCACCGTGGTCATTGTAGCGAGCCAGGTCTTTGGGGTCGATGTAGAGGTCATGGTCAGTGTCGAGCTCCCAGAACTTGCAGTAGATGACATAGAAATGCTCATAGGAGAAATAATCTGTTATCTGGTTAATGTCATCCTCCTCTTCCAGCAAGGCTAGCGTCTAAGACGGAGATGAAGGGAGAGAGAGGGGGAGGGAAAGAGAGAGAGAGGGGGACAAAGAAAGAGAGTATGAGAGAGAGACCGTTTTTTAGGAAACACTGTAGGGCTACGTTACAATTTCCACCTTAATGAGAACATAACAAAACCCCTTTCCACTGCCAGAGCGATATCAAATACAGCTTCCTGTCTGGAACGTTGACAGGAAGTTGGGAGTGTACCTGCAGGAAGTTGCTCCTACGGAGCTCCGTCATAGTGATGCGTCCCGTCCACGATCGGTTCACTGTATAGAATATCCGCTGGATCACCTTGGCAACGGTGGAACACAGAATAGGTGTCACTCCACAGCTCTACATATTTACTTTGCATCATGCTGCTAATGCAACCTACTATGATGACACATCATGGAGTATTGGAGTGCTTGGAAACTTCCTAATGATGTAGCCAATGTACTGCTAGCTTGCTAATGCTACCAAAGCCGGTGGGAAATACCCATAATCGTGTACTTGGCCTAAAACGCAAAATATTTATCTGGCAGACTATATATAGTATGTCCTATATGTCCTCTCATTGTCCTAGAACACAAACAGTCAATTTCAAGGAAGGCAGCACACTATTTAAAGGGCTTTCACCAAAAAAATATTGATACTTAGAAACATAGAACTTCCTGGAAACATGTGACCTCTCTGTTGCAGAACCATCTGGATTATTCTACAGGAATTAACACTTCTTCCTGGTATGAGGCATCTACAAATGGATAGCACCAGGTCATGGCAGAGGAAGTGTCTAAATACGGGCATGAGCAGGTTCTGTGGGCAGTAGGGGGCATCAATCTTTCCGTGATATCATAGTAGGCTGACTCATCCCCAGTAAACTCAGTAGTCCTGCTCCAGCCCCCTGCTCCAGCCCCCTGCCTAGGCCTGTCCCCTGCTCCAGCCCCCTGCTCCAGCCCCCTGCTCCAGCCCCCTGCCTAGGCCTGTCCCCTGCTTCAGCCCCCTGCTCCAACCCCCTGGTCTAGTCCCCTGCTCCAGCCCCCTGGTCCAGCCCCCTGGTCAAGTCCCCTGCTCCTGCCCCCTGCCTCTACCCCAGCTCCAGGCTCACCCTCACACCCAGCCTCTTCCCTAACCCCAGCCTCACATTCTATCTAAACAAGACCATCACCTGGTGCTACGTGTTGCAGCTGTCCTTTCTCCACACACACAGTCACACACAGTCACACACAGTCACACACAGTCACACACAGTCACACACAGTCACACACAGTCACACACAGTCACACACTAAAGTTACCCCAGATTGGAGATACATTTGAAGTACAGCCTAATAAGTTCCGCTCAAAGGCAAAGCAACAAACAACCATCACACCTGTGCTTGCTGGCACATGCAGAGAGCTTGTCACCGAGGGGCTCTGGGAGGGGAGGGGCTCTGGGAGGGGCTCTAGGAGGGGAGGGGCTCTGGGAGGAGAGGGGCTCGGGGGGAAGCACCTACCGTGGTGATGTAGCGAGAATGGAACTCTGGAGCGTCTTTTAGAAACGTAAGCCCAGGGTGGGTGTCCACTATGTCCTATAAGGGTGGGGGGGAGGGGAGAAAGAAAGGGGGAGGAAATATAAAGAAAGAGGACGAGAGCGGGAGATAGTTGGAGGGGAGAGTGAGGTAAGAGGTGATAGAATAAAAAGAAAACAAGGGAAAGAATAAACAAAGCATTATTAGTTTGAATGGAATACAGAGAGACAGAGATTGACACCTTTAAAGAAAAGGACCTCAAGTAAAATCTTCTATTGGCCGACCACTCCCTCCAAGCCCCGCCCCTTACCTGCAGTAGAGGGATGAAGTCTTCCTGGTCCAGGTAGCTGCAGCCTGGCTTGGCCAGCAGGGAGATGAACTTAGACGAGTCATCATAGCAACTGTGCAACAACCTGCCCACAGAGAAGAGTGAAGTGTCATGGCAACGCCATCTCATCACACAGCCACGAAAACAGTTTTCTTGTTGGTTCAGCATCATCCGACTTGGATAGGCTCTGTTTTTCTTATACATACAGTATATGTGTATATATACATATATATACATAACGTTGCTCTGGTTCAAGATATTCTGGTTTCATATGCTAATATAATGCACTGTTTTGAAACTTGTTGCCATTAAATATGAACGTTTTATTGTTGGTTTTTAAAAATAATTTCATTTCAACATGCGTTGCTGGTCCAGACGACATAGTTACTTCTCTCATGTCGACATGTTCAGAATGACACAACAGAAATGGATTGGTGAGGTGTAGGAAGAGCCTTACTTTCTCCAGGTAGCGATGAAGGAGTGAACCGACACGAATCCTGTCCTCTCTCCGCCTGCGCCATTGAACATGGGGGCCTTCCAGTAGAGAGGACACCCGCATGCCTGTGCAGAAACACCCAAACTCTGAAAATGCACTCTCACACAGCAAAGGTCCACAGAGAATGGCCCCGCTCACACTAGATAACACACACCAGGTCCAGCCAGTTTGGGGGGTGTATTTTTGCAACTCCGCAAGCGTACACGCATGTGGGTATGCGTATGGGTGTCCATATGCATGACTGTGCGTGCGTCCTGCAGTTTTCGTTGACTGTACGTGTGTGTATTCTGCACACCAGTGGGTTGTGTGTGTGTATTATGCATGTGCGTGTGTGGTGTAACACAAAGCGTTTCCCACCTTAGCGATCTTGCCCATCTCATAGATGTCAGCTTTCTCTTCCTCAAACTCGCTGAAGGCCGCCTCTATGGACGCTATGGCTACGTCGTGGTTGGGGGCGGGGCCAGGCAGCCCCCGGGGATAGTAGAACCTCGGAATGTTGACGGAGGAAGGCGGGGGGGTCACCACCACCGGGGCCGGGGGGGGGCTGGGAGAGCGGGGGACGGTCGTGGAGGAGGCTGGGGTGGGGGCTGGGGTGGGGGCTGGCGGGGGGGTGCCTGGTTTCTTCTCTGTCTTACACTGGATCTGAGGAGAGGAGGAGTGAGAATGATGATGGTGATTTGTGAGTTGGAGAAGCTCATGAGTTTACCCTTTCCCCAGCCGCAGCCCTGCTTCCTGCTTCATGTCCATGTCACTGGCAACAACCTCAGCACTGGCAACAACCTCATCACTGGTAACAACCTTATCCCTAGTAACAACCCCATCACTATTAACAACCCCATCACTAGTAGCAACCCCATCACTGGTAACAACCCCATCACTGGTAACAACCCCATCACTGGTAACAACCTCATCACTGGTAAGAGCCTCGTCCCTGGTGACCCCAGGTGAGTGTAGCCACACCACAGACGAGCAGCAGGACACAAGCCCCTCACAGACTGATGGAGACGGATATGTGATAGATCAAAAAAAAAGAGCTAAAAAATCTAAACAGCTCAATACCACCACACTCACCTGTACCATTAGAAGGTGGTAAGGCTGTGTGGAGTGCGTGTGTTGGTGTGTCTGTGAACTTCACAAGTCTATGCAGGAGCCCACGGTCTAAGCAAACCAGCTAACAGGGTACTCCCATTCCAGCTGGCAGGGAGCAGGAAGTTGCATTCTGGGTAGCGGGCCAGCTCTTCAAGAGTGGGCTAGACCAGGGGCAGGCTATCCTGGTCCTTGGGGCGCACCGTCCTGAAGATTTGCGATGTTTCCCTGCTCCAGCACACCTGATTCTAATGAATGGCTCGTTATCAAGCTCTGTGAAAGCCTGATAATTAGAATCAGGTGTGCTGGAGCAGGGAAACATCTAAAACCTTGAGGAGAGTGGCCCCCACAGACCAGGATTGCCCAACCCTGGGCTAGAATGTCCCAACTGGGATTTTTGAATTTTAATTCAGTTTCAAAAAGAGAACTGAACATGAGTTCGAAATTAGTTCTGCTATTTGAAAAGATGACTGAGTTTTCTGTCTTTCATATAAAGCTACTCCTACTTTAGAGTTCCTACTATACAATTCTTAAAGATTTTGCTTGTTAGAGTTAGCCTGGACCATTAGCTGCACAACAGCCCTTCTCTCTCTCTCCAGCTCCCCTGTCCCTCTCATTTCATTCCAAAGCAGAAATCCTGGGGGAAAAATACATCACAAAAACTCACAAATGGACCCCAAAAATTCTGTGAATATCTGGAAGAGTCATTTCTTCCCTGAACTGGTATGTTTCCTTGTTCAGTTAATCAACCTAACTTGTCAACAGGACTGGATCTGATGCAACACAGTGAAGGAACATTCAGATAACAGACACACATACGTGACTCCACCTAGAACTTGGTATGACTCTGGAAACCAGATGCTCTCCCTGAAGCTCCCAGCCCATCAGCATGCATCACCGCCATCATACAGGAAGGTGTGTGAGGGAGCGTCGGCTGGTGGACGTGAGTGTGTGTGTTTGTCCACCCTACATTCTACACCAAACAGAGTGTATTGAGCAGGACAGCTGAACCCACCCGCCTGCCCGCTCCCCAGCCCAGCCCCCTCCTCCTCCCTCTCTCCTCTTCACAGTGTTCATTCTATCACTCTATTCCTGAGCCCCTTTTGCCCTATTAATAACCCTCTGGTATCTGTCTCAGAATAGTTTGTCTTTCTGGGCCTGTGTGTGTTGGTGTGTCTAGGTGTGGACTGTATATGTGCACTGTCTCTGTGTCTACGTTGCTATGTGCAGTTTGTGTGTTTATGGTGTGTATGTGAGTGTGTGTGTGTTTGTTTTTAGAACGTGGCCCCAGTTCGCAAACTGACCTGCTGCTGCTGAAAGGACTTGAGCCTCTTCTTAAAGCGTGAGGGCAGCACAAAGTCACAGCCCCGGGCCAGGAAGGCCAGCTCCCCCCTCAGGTCAGGGTCCTCCCTCAGGCTGGCCTCCTTTATCATCATGGGGGGGGCCGACACACAGACCCCCCCTCCAGACAGAGCCAGGGAAGGCACCACTGACAATGCTACTGACAGCGTGGCGGTCGCAGCCCTAGGCCGATCCTCCACTGGCCTGGCTGGCCGGCTTGCTTGGCCAGAGTGGAACAACTCCACCAGACTCTCACCACTGGCCAGTACTGCCCAGTTATATCCAGTCTTCACAGACTCCCTGATAACACACTCACAGACTAACCTCTCTCTTCTCTCTCTCTTGTTGTCTCTCTTCTGCTTCTCTGTTTCTCTGTCTCTCTCTCTCCACACACAGTTAAATACTCGAAGAAACAGGCTCTTCTGGTCGCTCCTCTCTCTGCACACTCAAGCACTCTCAAACCGGCTCCTCTTCTCCTCTCTCTCTACACACACACACACACACACACACACACACACACACCGCCACTAATCACTTCTGTTCCCTTGTCTCTCCCTCAAGGCCGACTGCATTGTAGATATCCAGCCATGTGTCTGCGTAAAGAAATATTCCGAGGGTTTTTCCCTGCTTGCGCTCCGTGGGGACGGAAGAACCATGGTCGCGCGGCCCAGCCAAGTGTCTCTCTCTCTGGGCTGCAGCCTGTCCGTGCAGCCTCTTACTCCTCTGGAAGAACCCTGAGGGGCTCAGCGGTGCCTGTCGCTCCAAGCTGCGCTCTGACAGTGTGCTCCGGGAAACATGAGCCATGCCGGGATCAGGACACACACTGGAGCACACACACACACACAAACACACACACACACCAAAGAGACCACACCGGCTGTCCTGAGCAGAGGGGTGGGGAGGTTTAAAGCGTGTCGCATATCTGTAAGCTTGGAAGTTTGTGTGTGCGCGCAAGTGTGTGTGTGTGTGTGTGTGTTGGTGCAGTGTACTGCGAGAAGGAATTCCTCCCTCCTCCACCCAACTAAAGTTAGCCACTAGTCTGAAGACGTGAGGACAACTAACTGCTCAAAAGTGTATACCTAAGACAGGAAGGATCTGTTTGAGAGACTGTTTGCTCTGTGTGTGTGTGAACAGTACGTGTATTTTTGTGTTTGCATGTCTGTATGTGTGTGTGTGTATTTATGTGTGTGTGTCAGGAAGTGTGTGAGTATTTGTGTGCGTGTCATTATCTGTGTGTGTGTATTTGTGTGAGTGTGTCAGTGTGTATGTATTTGTGTGCATGTGTGTTGTCATGAAGTGGGCGATCCTAGGAAACTACAATACAATTCACTCTTACAGCTACACAGACCGCTGCTGAATATTCAGTACATGTTTGGGTGGGTGTTTTGTAGTGGTGTGTGTGTACCTTTCCACATGCCAGCAGAATGTTCTCCCCCTGCCAGGTGGGACCTCCATGGTGCCTCCTCTCACCCAGGTCTGCCAGTCCACCATACCAGCCCCCCCTCATGTCAAATCCCAAGTTCCAGCCCCTGGGAGCAGGCCTGTGTTTCTGCCCTGGCTGCACCAGGCCAGGCTGGGGGCCAGGGCCTCTGACAGAGCTACTGTAACTGTTAACACTACAGTAATGCCCTGGTTCACTGCAGAAGAGCTGAACAGCCCCCCCTGGTGGACGCTAAGTCACGACACCTCTGAACTCAAAGGGGAAGTAAGAAGACCCTAACTGTCCTAGGTTAGGAGGAAAAGATTGTTCCTGCGAAGGCGCCTCCCTAATAGATGTGTCTGTTGCTCCGCCCTATAAAATGGGAATGTAAACCGTGTCATCATTAAAGCTTTTGCACTTTCGAATTCCATTCGACTATAGGACTGAGATGAGATAGAACCTTTTAGCAGACCCGTCCCCCCCCCCTCCTACAGGCCTCAGCCAATACCCTCCCTCATCCTCACCCTTCCCCCTCACCCCTCCCCCACCCCCAACATGCCCTACCCCCTGCTCGCCTCCCAGACCAGTATAGGAGGCCCTGCTGACATTTCAGCCACATAAGCTATCCCACAATTCTTAGCGGTGTCTCTCTCAGTCGCAGCTGTTGGGAGGTTATCAAAGCGGAGTGATAGGCGTTCCAACAGTAGAGACACTGGGGGGAGGAGCTAGTGTGGAACCAGGAAGGAGACGAAGGCCTGGGAAGACTTCTAGAACGTAGCCTTGGCTACTCTGTTCATCTCACCAGCTATGTCTGACTCTCTCTCTCTTTCTCTACCTCTCCGTTGGTCTCTCTCTTCGTCTCTGTCTCTCTACCTGTCGTCTTCCTGTCTTTCTCCCTTTCCCTCTCTCCGTCTCTGTCACATTGGCACCCATCTCATCCACAGGGGGTGCTAGGTGTTTGTTATGACACGAAGACCGAACTTGCTGGATGTGTGAGTATCCACTCGAATATGGTTGGATGTGAGTGTATGCAACGATACAAGTTACCTTTGGCTCTGAGTACCCCCCACTCAGACACACACATACTCACACACACTCTCTCTCTCTCTCACACACACACACACGACCTCTCACACCTTCCTCACTGGATTATTCCAAAGTACATACTGTGCTGACATCAAGGTCACATTCCTTTCTCTCTCTCGTTTTCTCTCTCTCCCTCCCTCCCTCTCTCTATCTTCCCTTTCTTTCTCTCTTTCCTCTCTGTGGATTTCTCTCTACTCTCATACTGGCAGTATACATCTCTCTTTATTCCTCCCTCTTTCTCTCTGTTTCTCTCTGTCCCTCCCTCCAGCCTAAAACATGGTTTCAAATCCTTGAAAGTTACTTCCTCTCACAATCCCCGCAATATTTCATCATAAGGAGCACATCTGAGACAGAGTTGGCGTGGGTGCGTTTGTGTGCATGTGTGTGTAAGGGGACCCTTAACAGATGTCACAGGGCAGCTGTGTGCTCTTATCGCTAGTGAGTGACAGGCTGGAAAGGCCGCCCGGTGTGTCACCAGGGTCCCAGAGCCTGCCCTGTTCGTGTCATCTGCAGCCAGGCACCTCGCCAAATGTCTTAGGACCCATGCTTAAAAAATCGCTCCAGAGTGATATCAGCAAGGTGTGATCAGCACTGGCAGCTATGGAGTCTATGCAAGTTGCTAGAGTCTCACATGCCCAGGAGGACAGACAGACACAGGTAGAGAGACAGGGGGAGAGAGTAACTCCGTGAAACTCCTGGAGACAAACAAAATCTGTCCCCCATGAAAGGAGGAGAGGAGAGGGCAGCAGCGGAAAGGAGGAGAGAGAAGAGGGGAGGGGAGGAGAGGAAAGGAGAGAGGGGAAGAGAGGAGGAGAGAGGAGAGGAGAGGGGAGGAGAGGAGGAGAGAGGGGAAGAGAGGAGGAGAGAGGAGAGGAGAGGAAAGGGGAGGAGAGGAGAAGAGAGGGGAGAAGAGGAGGAGAGAGGAGAGGAGTGGAGAGGGGAGGGGAGGAGAGGGAGGGGAGGAAAGGAGAGCAGGAGGAGAGGAGAGAAGGAAAGAGGGGAAATAGGAGTGAGGAGATGACGTGATGAGGGGAGAAGAGAGCAGAAGAAAGGGGAAGGAGGGGAGAGGCAAAAGAGAGGAGAGGAGGAAGAAAACAGAAGGAGAGGAAATGGGAGTGAGAGAAATGAATGGCAGGTGTGACAACTCCACTCTGCTATGTTTGCCATGGGAACAGGTGAGTCAGCACCCTGACTGGCTACAGTATTCCTCCCACACACCCGTGATTGGCTGTAGAGCAGTGGCCAGGTGTGGGCTGGGAAAATAAAGAAGGGAGCAACTGAGGTTGAGCTCTGAAACACACCCTGTCCCCAGCTAGACCCCTCTACACCCCCCATGGGCCATAAACCACATACACACACTCACGTGGGCACACAAATACAGCAATCACCTAGCAGATCATCTGTGTGTGCATGTGCATGTTTCCTTGACTCTGGCCTGTCTTGCTGGGGTCAGTTAACACAATCTGCTCCTTCCAAATATCACAGTGCGTGATGAATAGTGAGAACATAACCACTTCCAAAACATTCACACACACACCCCTCCCTCATAACACGGAAGTCCTGAAGTCCACTGTGTTTAAATGTATCCATGTAAATATAGCCTTGAATTTGAAGTTTATTTCTGCCACAGGAACTAGGCAGACTTCACACACACAAGGATAAACACTTTTGAAAAAAGCATACCAAATGCCATCTCCATGGCGATAACCCTTTCCCTGGATTGAGTGTGACGGGTGGAATGCTCCCAGGGTTGCCGTGCCAACACCAGGAAGCACATTTCTCATGGCTGCTCTATTCCCAGACTCACTTCCTCTGACAATACACGCACACACAATCTCCCACACACACAAATACACACCAACCCTAACACACCCAAACACACACATTCCAACACACTCACACACACCCTAACACACACACACACACGTACATACACACAAAGGTCAGTAGGGGTTAAGTTGTTAAACAGCCATGGTGACATGGTTGAACCACAGGAAAAACAACGAAATAGGGAGAAAACTGGATCAGATTTCCTCAGAGATATTTAGTAACATGGATTAGAGATGTATTGCACCACCAAACAGGCTGAAAAACAAACTCCCTCCCACACTCAGGGACACTGTCTCCCAAAGATAAACACTCACACGTGCACAGCCACACAAGCCAGCCCACAGGTGTGCGGCCAGCAGTACCTCCTTACTCCAGCAGGTGAAGGTAGAGCCGTTCTTGCTCTGCAACAGCAGCTGGCTCTCTCTTGCTGCACCCACCTGTTTTCCTCCAGTCCTTTTCCCCCTCTCGCCTGCTTCGATTCTCTCCCTCTCTCTGTCTCTTACCGACTCTCTTTCTCCCACACTCTGTCTCTCTTTCTCTCCCTCCCTCCCCCTCCCTCCCTCTCCCTCTCCTTTCTCCCTGGCTCTCTGTGTTGGTGTCTGGGGAACACTAGAGGGCAGCAGCTAGCTTCTTCCACCAGCAGCATCAGAGCGCCTGGTCTATTGGGCTGTCATGGGGGGG
>BROE01000009.1:7627794-7674025 GCA_036571765.1 Plecoglossus altivelis
CCGCCGCCCCCCCCCCCCCCCCCGCCCGCGCCACCCCCTACCCCCCCCCCACCCCCCACCTCCCCCCCCCCACCCCCCCTCCCCACTTCTCTCTCCAACGCCCCCCAGCCACTCCCATCGTACTCCTCTCCGGCGGGGCGTGCCCTCTGCCCCGCTCCGTCCCCATCCCTCCCCAGCCCCGGGGATTGCGTTCTCCAGCTCTGCCCCCCTTCTGCCAGCCCCCTGCCAGCCCCCAAAACGCCACCCTTTCTCCAGCTTCTCATTGCTTTGCTATGGTGGTATGTGATACGCTGCTGTGATGTGTCATTTGTTCTGTCGGCAGTGAGTGTACGTGTGTGTGTGTGTGTATCTGTGTTTGTGTGTGTGTATAGATGAGCATGTGTGTGTATTTCCATATTACTGTATATAAGATGGAACTGAAAAGTGTGATTCAACATTTTCCACAGTTTCAAAGACACAGACATGCCACTCTCTCTCTCTCTTACTCACACACACACACAGAACGCCAAGTTTCTGTGTTCCACATCTGTCTCGTGTTCCCCTGACACACTCCACATCTAGCATCAGGCTTCTCAATCACACACACACAACCGCAAAAGCATGTGCATGCACACACACACACAGATTCCCTGACTGTACCAAGGGTAATATGTCAAACTGCTATACCAGCAAAGCTATTAGCTACGTGCTCCAAGTCAAGCCTTTGAAGTTCCCAATCTCTCCTCTCCTCTGGGATTGGCTGCAATCCTGTCTGCGTCAGCCCCTTCTAAGCCAATCCTCTGACCAGACACCGGCCCTCATCAACCCTTCAAAGTCATTAAGGGTAAAGTGGTCACGTAACGGAGTTAGTAAAAGACAATCTACTGAGAAACAGAATGGCTTTGTAGACGGAAGTCTTGCTGTTCCTTTCTCTGTCTGTGTTTCTCTACTCTCTGGCTCTGACTTGCTACCATTTCTCTCCCTCTCTGTCCTTGGTTTAATCACACCAACAGCTCTCTCTCTCTCTCACAGTATTGAGGCTAGAGATGTATGCTCAAAGCATAGAGAGATAAGCATAAGAGAGAGAGAGAGAGAGAGAGAGAGAGAGAGAGAGAGAGGTGAGAGATAGGGGAGGGGAGAGAGAGGGGGGAGAGGGAGAGAGAGAGCTCAGAGATAGGGGAGAGAGGAGGGAGAGAGAGAGGAGAGAGAGAGAGAGAGAGAGAGAGAGAGAGAGAGAGAGAGGAGAACATGAGTAAGGACAGAGAGAGGAGGGAGAGAGGGAGAAAGAGAGAGAGGGGAGAGTGAGAGTGAAAACAGAGTGAGGACAGAGAGGAGGGGGGAGAGAGCGAGAGCAAGGACAGAAAGGAGCGAGAGAGGGGGGAGAAAAAGAGAGGATAGAGAAGAGAGAGAGCTATGGAAAATGAGAAATGAGAGCTTTAAAATGGCACAGAAAACAAGAATGCTGTCTGACTGGGAAAATCTGAAAGAAATGTGACAATCAGAGAAGCGAAAGTCACTTAGTGACAGGACTGTATAAAGGGCTTGTGTGCATACGCTTCAGTATCAACAGTAATTCACTGTGAGTGTCGTAAAGTGTGTGTGTGTGTGTGTGGTGCAGCGCATGGGAGCAGGTTCTGGTGTGTGTGATAGTGGTATGGAATGTGGGAGCGCTTTACAGAGTATTTGAGAACAGTATAGAGTGTATGTGAGCGTGTGGCACAGGTTGTGTTTGTCCTGTAGTGTGTATGTGTGTGTGGGAGAGAGAAAGCTAGATGCTAACATGCTAGAGATAGAGCCTATATATATATACTGGGTGATGTCCCTACAGCGTTAGCGTAGCTGGCATTCTCCTGAGTCAGCCTGGAGCTGGGACACATAGGAGACACACACATGCACGCACACGAGTGCTTACACATGCTCGTACATACAAACACACACACACACACACTCTGATACTGATGACAGATAATGGCAGGTTGATGAAGAGAGGAAGATGAACTGAAGAGAGGCGAAAGAGGGAAGATGGGAGGAAGATGACGAGGGGGAGGAGAGGAGGAGAGGGGACGAGATGGGAGGAAGATGATGAGGGGGAGGAGAGGAGAGGGGAGGAATATGATAAGGGGGAGTAAAAGGGAGGAGAGGAGGGGACGGGAGGAGATGAGCGGAAGATGGGGGGGAGGGGGGAAGAGTTGAGAGGAAGATGATGGGGGGAGAAGGAGGGAGGGTAGAGGAAGATTATGGGGGGAGGAGGAGGGAGGGTAGAGGAAGATGATGGGGGGTGGAGGAGGGAGGGTGGAGGAAGAGTGGTGCGCAGCTCTCTAGGGTGAAGCTCTTGGCTCTGGTCCACATGCTTTGGTCAGTGTGTCTGTGTATATTCATATGTCCACTCAAGTGTAAGTGTGTTTGGTTTCTGTCTTTGTGGTGTGTGTTGTTTGTTATGTATCTTGGCTGGAGACATCTAGATGTTTGTTTATCAACCACAAGAGGCCAAAAGCCCTGATGAGTAGAACTTTGGTTCCCATGAGCCTCTAGTCCAGGGTCATGGTCAGAGGTCAGCATCCTCCACTAACCCTCCAAGTCTTCCTTTCTCCTGCCTGTTTATCCTCCCATCCTCCTCTCCTATGTCTCTCATCCTCCTCTCCTATGTCTCTCACCCTTCTCTCCTAATGGTCTCTTAACCCTTCCTCCTCCTATTGTTAACTCTTCAACCCGGTCCCCTCCTCTCCGCTGGTGTGTATTGACTAGCGATGTGGCGAGGACAGTATTTGAACAACCAGGCTGCATTCTCTCTGCGGTCTTGCTTCTTCAGATACATAGAGGATGGGATCACGTTCATCACCAAAGTAGTCACCCGGGGCACACACACACACACAGTCAATCATACACACACACAGGACAAATGGATGGACAGTTCTGATGAAAGAGGACCTGACTGTGATGCTTCTGTTTGACCTAGGACAGGTTTGCCTGGGCGGATCTCACCGAGTAGCTGCTTGATAGATGGGAGAACAGGACCTAACAGAAGAGTAGGGAGGGAGAAAAGGAGGAGTTATACAGGAGAGCAAGAGGAGGGTATACATGGAGAGAGAGAGGGAGGTAGATTAGGAGAGAGAGGAGGGGTAGACAGGAGAGAGAGGAGGGGTAGATAGGAGAGAGAGGAGGGGTAGATAGGAGAGAGAGGAGGGGTAGACAGGAGAGAGAGGAGGGGTAGATAGGAGAGAGAGGAGGGGTAGACAGGAGAGAGAGGAGGGGTATACAGGAGAGAGGAGGTGTAGGAGGACAGGAGAGAGGGAGAGGAGCGTAATAAGGACGAGAGGAGGGGTGAGAAGGAGAGAGAGGAGGGTAGACAGGAGGAGAGGAGGGGTAGAATAGGGGAGAGAGGGATGGGGGTAGGACAGATGAGAGTAGGAGGGGTAGACAGGAGAGAGAGGAGGGGTAGACAGGAGAGAGGAGGTGTAGACAGGAGAGAGGAGGTGTAGACAGGAGAGAGAGGAGGGGTAAATAGGAGAGAGGAGGGGTAGACAGGAGAGGAGGGGTAGATAGGGGAGAGAGGAGGGGTAGACAGGAGAGAGAGGAGGAGAGAGAGGAGGGGTAGACAAGAGAGAGGAGGAGAGAGAAGAGGGGTAGACAAGAGAGAGGAGGAGAGAGAGGAGGGGTAGACAGGAGAGAGGAGGACGGAGGGAGGGAGATAGACACTGAGAAGGAAAGAGAGGGAGAGTAAATTAGTGAGTGATCGAAAGAGGGAATGAGGGAGAGAGTTAGAGAGTGAGAGAGAGAGAGAGAGAGAGACAGAGAAAGAGAGGGGGGGTTAGTTCCCTCCAGATTCACACTGACCATCAGTTAGATCATCTCTCCATCTCTCCCACTCTCTCTGTCTCTCTCTTTGTGAATCCAGCTGCTATCATAAGTGTAGCCATGGAAACTGCCTAAACTTAACCAGAACCTCCGTAGGAAGAGGATTTGTATGAAGCAACGTTTGTCCTGCAAACAGACACACACCAAGTTGTAGACACACATACATGCAGTCCTCCACACACACACATACACACAGACATACACACCATCCTGCACAAACACACAAGCAGCATTGACACAAAGGGCATTCAGATGAGGATGTCTGACAGGCTTCTGGTTTGGGGAAGAATGCAAGCGGCCCTTTTAGCATTGTACTGATGCATGTCGCACAACACACACACACACGTAGAAACACATACACACAGCAGAGGGTTGAGGTTGGCCAGCCCAGCCATTACTGTGGTGTGTGTGTGGATCTGGTCAAGCCCCAGATCTCTGGAGCCTCCTGCCTGCCAGTCTGACCACCTCAGCTCCTGCCTGTGGGGATGTGTGTGTGTGTGTGTGTATGTGGATGAGCGTGCGTGTATTTGGATGTGGAGTTGTGGGTCACATTTGTGTGTGTGTGTGTGTGTGTTTGTGCGCGCGTGGATGAGTGAGTGGGTGTGGGAGGGGGAGTTGCATTTGTGTGTGTGAGTGCTTATGGGGGCAGTGCATGTGTGTGTGTGCGTTGGTGTGTGTTAAAACAATGTTATGATTCTCAAGTACTGTGTTTACTGACCAAAATAAAGAGAAAGTTCCTGTTTCCACTACCAAATAATCTCTTTCTCCCTCTGTCTCTCCTCCCCTCTTCCCCTCTCGCTCCCTCTGTCTCCCCTTCCCCTCTCCCCCTCTCGCTCCTTCTGTCTCTCCCTCTCTCCCCCTCTTGCTCCCTCTGTCTCTGCCCCTCTCGCTCCCTCTGTCTCGCTCCCTCTGTCTCGCTTCCTCTGTCTCGCTCCCTCTGTCTCGCTCCCTCTGTCTCGCTCCCTCTGTCTCTCCCCCTCTTGCTCCCTCTGTCTCTCCCCCTCTTGCTCCCTCTATCTCTCCTCCCCTCGCTCCCCATCTCTCCTCCATACTCCCCCTCTCGATCTATCGCTGCCTCTCTTTCTCCCTCTCTCTTTTCCCTCTCTCTTTTCACTCTCTCCCCCCTCCCTCCCCCTCCTCATGTCTAACATACAGCACCTCTAGGGTCTAATCAGACTGATGATCACCCTCCGTGCCCCTCTCTCTAGGGGCAGGGGGGGGGGCTAACAGGACGGTTCCCACTGGAGGGGGGGGGGGAGAAAGTGAGTGAGTGAGGCCAAAAGAATGGTGGAGGATGAGAGAGAGCGAGAGAGTAAGGAGGAGACATGGGAGGCGGAGATGGAGGAGAGGGGTGGAAAGCAGGAGTACCTGGCCTCCTATCACCCGGGTCCCCCCTCTCCCTCCCTGCTCACTCTCCCAGCTCTCATCTGAACCCTCTCCCTCCTTCCCCACATGCTAACCTACTTAGCCTGGCTAGCTCGCCCGACCATGCTGGCGACAGCAGCGCGGTAACGCCCTCTCTTTGCGTTTCTCTCCATCTCACTCTCTCTTTCACTCCGTTTCATTCTCTCTCTCCCGCCCCTCTTCCATCTCTCTGCAGTCCCTTCTTCTCCCCCTCAGTCTCCTTAAGAGCTCCGTGACATCAGAGCAGTCCCTCCCTCTGTAGATTCCCCAGCCCTCCCGTCCTCTCCCTCTGCTCTGCTCCTACAGCACGGCCGTGCAGAAGGTAGAGCGGCAGAAAAGAGCAGCAGTAAAACACTTTTAGACTGCCGACTTTGTCCCCATTCATGAGCCTGAACCAGCAGGAACCACACAAGGGTCTGTCCTCCTCTCTGTCTGGATGTCTCTCTCTGTCTGGATGTCTCTCTCTGTGTCTGGATGTCTCTCTCTGTCTGGATGTCTCTCTCTCTCTGTGTCTGGATGTCTCTCTCTGTCTGGATGTCTCTCTCTCTGTCTGGATGTGTCTTTCTGTCTGGATGTCTCTCTCTCTGTCTGGATGTCTGTCCGTCTGTCTCGCTGTCTTGATGTCTCTCTCTCTCTGTCTGGACGTCTCTGTCTCTCTGTTTCTCTCTCTGACAGTCTCTTTCGCTCTGTCTCTCACTCTCTATCTGTCTATCTGTCTCTCTCCCTCTCTCCATTTCACTCAATCTGTCGGTCTCTGAGTCTCTCAATCGGTGTCTATCTCTGACATTCTCTGCCTCTCTCTGTCTCTGCCTCTCTCTGTCTCTGCCTCTCTCTGTCTCTGACTCTCTGTCTCTGACTCTCTGTCTTTATCCCTCTTTCATTTTCTTTATGCTCTTCGTCCTTTTCCTCTTCTTTCTCCCTCACTTCCTTGGCAAGTCCCCTGCCACTGGAGGAATGCATGGTTCTGAGTGCGATGTGTGTAAGACAGTGCACGTGTGTGTGTCTTTGTGTGTGAGAGAGTGTGCACGTGTGTGTGGGAGACTGTGAACGTATGTCTGTGTGAGTGTGCATGTGAGAGTGTATGTGTATATGCCTGGACAAAGAGATCCAGTGTGGCCAACAGGACACAATCAACCACTCAACGGATAGCTATTAACTCATTGAGCGCGCACACGCGCACACACACACACACACATTCCAGAGTTTGCAGTGACATTCAGAAGTCCAGCCAATCATGGCTCTGTCAGAGTCACAATGAGGCTAGTCAATGAGCTGGAGCTAAAGATTCTGGGATTCCTTCCTTTTTATCATGACTTCAGTAATCCATCCTTCTTTCTTTCTCTATCTCTCTCTCTCTCTCTCCCTTCTCTGTCTCTCTCTATGTCTCTTTAGCCTACCTTTCCCCCGCTCCTATCTGTCTCTTTCACACCTCCCCTTCCCCTCTCTCCCTTTCCCAGCTGTAAATCCTTACATGCTAGGAGCAATGCCTTCCTCATCTCCTTCTCTTCTCCTTTGTCTACTTCTTTCCTCATTTCCTCACAAACTGTTCTGACTAGACACCTCAGAGCAGTCACAGAAGCAGCAAAACCCCCAGCTATAAGGAAGCCTTGTC
Source organism: Plecoglossus altivelis (assembly GCA_036571765.1). NCBI lineage: Eukaryota > Metazoa > Chordata > Actinopteri > Osmeriformes > Plecoglossidae > Plecoglossus > Plecoglossus altivelis. The sequence goes on from BROE01000009.1 coordinate 7,634,645, forward strand.
AGACTGTTTAGACCCAGCCTAGCCCTTAGGTCTGAGGAAGCCCTGTCAGACTGTTAAGACCCGACCCAGTCCAGCCCAGCCCTGAGGTCAGAGGAACCCTGTCGGACAGTTGAGTCCCAGCCCAGCCCTGAGGTCAGAGGAAGTCTTGTCAGACTGTTGAGACTCAGCCCAGCCCAGCCCTCAGGTCGGAAGAAGCCCTGTCAGATTGTTGAGACCCAGCCCAGTCCTCATGTCGGAGGAAGCCCTGTCAGACTGTAGAGACCCAGCCTAGGTCTCAGGTTGGAGGAAGCCCTTTCAGACTGTAGAGACCCTGTCTATCCCTCAGGTCTGAGGAAGCCCTGTCAGACTGTTGAGACCCTGCCCTCAGACCCTGTCTATCCCTCAGGTCTGAGGAAGCCCTGTCAGACTGTTGAGACCCTGCCCTCAGGTTGGAAGAAGCCTTGTTAGAATGTTAAGACCCAGCCCAGCCCAATGTCACTAGTCTTTCTTCACAGCATCAGTACTACTACAAGTGGCGACCACCCACAGACTCACACAGACACCCACCCACAGGTTCAGGAAGGGTAAAGAAAACTGTGATATAATACTAGCTTGAAATTAGGGTTAGGGGACAATAGTGCCTTTCTGTATGTGTGTAAGCGTGAATGAATGAATCCCAAAGTGTCCCCAACACAGCTACACAGACATGCTGCTGCACGTATGGAGACTCTCCTGAGAGGAAGGGAGAAACACAAGTATCATTCTTATTGGGCTACCATCAGTAGCCTCCGATGCACATACACGTGAGCAGCATGTCTGAGAGCAGAACGAAACATCTAGAAGGATCTGTCCTGACTTGACCCAAGGGTTTGCAACTTCACACTGGCACTCTAGTCTCCAACTCCAGATACACACACACACCCACTCACACCCACTCACACTACCGCACACACGTGCGCACACGTGCGCACACACGTGCGCACACTTCTCCAGTCTCCTAGTGCACCAGGCTTTCATACTTATTTCAACACACACACTCACACACACGCACCATTTCGTGAGTAGAAGTCCTCCCACACCTTCCAGAGAAATGGATCAGCTCCAGAAGAACACACTCACACAATCTCACACACACGTACTCGCATCCGATCCCTCCTGAATTCCACCACACACCCTGATCAGAGCAGCAAGCATCTGTGAAAAAGCACACACACACACGCACACACAAAGCGCCCTCAGAGCCACTTTCAGACTTGCGCTCGCTCGTCTGACATCTCCCAACGCACAGCTCACAAACACGGCAACACGCACAGGTGGAGACAGCTCGTTGGGAGTGAGAGGGTGGTACTTGGGCTGAGACAGAATGAGAGAGAGAGTGCACGTGTGTGTGTGTGTGTGTGTGTGCGTCAGATAGGGACAGGCTAGGTGTGCCTGTCTATATACAGTCCTCAGTCACACCCTGCATGGTGATGGAGTTGATGTAGGTGTGATGTTTGGAGGAGCTCTGTGATCACAGTTACACACACGCTCACTCACACTCTCTCTCTCTCTCACACACACACACACACACACATCAGCATCTCTTTCCTAGCGTCAGTCTGTCCAGCTGAGCTCCAGTTACTGCTCAACAGGATCTCTCCTTCTCCTCTCTCCTTCTCTCTCCCTCTCCTCTCTGTTTCCCCTTCTCTTTCTCCTCTCTCTCTCTCTCTGCTGTCTTTCCCTCTCTTTCTTTCTTTCTTTCTTTCTCTACCTTTCCTCTCCTCTCTTTCTCTCTGCTCTCTCTCTAGGTCTGTCCCTGTGTGTGTCCCTGTGTGTGTGTGTCTGTGTCTTTTTGTGTGTGTGTTTGTGTGTGTCTGTGTGTCCCTGCTCTCTCTGGCAGTCCTTCATTGCGTCTCCCTGCTTGTGTCTCTCTGGTCTAAACTGTCAGATACTCTCAATCAAGTCACCCTGGACAGCACAAGACAGCAAAGCATAGAAATGACTTGATGCAGAAACGGCTTAAGCAGATTTGTGTTGCGGACTTGAGTTGGGATGAACAATTTAAAAAGACATTTTCAGGTCAATAGAGCTGCAAGCACTATGAGTAATAGGTATTTTTATGCATAACCGGAGCGTTAAACAGACAGAGGATCTCGCCCCGTGTGTGTGCGTGCGTGCGTGTGCGTGTGTTTGTGTGTAGGAGTGTGTGTGTGTGTGTGTCAGGTCTATTCAGGGAGAATTCCAAAGGGGAGACCCTGTGACTGACCCCCTCCCATGAGGATCTGACGGGATATCACTACAGACACACACACACACCAAGGGAAGCCAGAGGAACACACACACACAAAGAGACAAACATGCTTACACACATGTACCCAAACTGATGCACACACACTCACAAATCATAAAGGAGAAACAGATGATAAAATGTGTGTGTGTGTGTGTGTGTGTGTGTGTGTGTGTGTCCAGAGAAGGGACCTTGGAAGAAAAAAACAACTAAAGTATTGTCGTGAAATATCGATTTGGCTTAGCTCCAAGAAAAGCATCAAAAGTGACAACTCGACCAGACCTAGTACGACCTGTGTCCGACCCGAACCGAGCCCAGCCCTGCCCTCGGATCGGCTGCACCATGATCCGTCACAATCAGCGCGTCCAATCTACAAACAAACTTTACTGTGCAAACCCAGAACAAATCTCGGTTAACCTATTCAGTTGTCGATGCTTTTTCCTCAACTCTCCCACAAAACCGGGTTCGCTATTCTAAATGAACGATCACATAGGCCTATAGTCTACATAAGCGACGCAGTTAACACCTTAACAACACAGGCTACTGTTGATAATTCCTGTAGGTTTGGTTGTGTTTAAACTCATTCAGCGGTCTTCCGTTCTCACGCAGTCTTGCGAGCTGCTCTGACTGGAAACACGGCTCAAGTCTGCTATGAGCGAAAAAGAAAAACATCCATACCTTAACTCTGCGGCCTCAAACTCCGTCACGACCCATAATAAGTGTGCCTATCGCAGCCACCTACGGGGATATACACTCTTTTCGGTACCGGGAGAAGAGAGCTTGAGATTGTGTTTCGGTAAGAGAGCGCGTAAGCACCGATTCCGTGCAGCTCGAACGGTGCGGCCAGTGCTGGGGTGACAGCTCGTGGAGAGAATGAGCAGCGCCAGGCGAGCGGGGGGGTGGGATGAGGGGGGGGGGGGGGGGGTTCCCGTGAGCAAACCGGGGCGGGAGTTCGTCTCCAGTGACGAACACGTTCTGGCTGTAGTGAGAATAGTCTACTACTAAGGCTCCTCAATTTATCAACGACCGGCAATGGATAAAGACTAATTGTATTAGGTTAACAACGTTACTATATCTTATTTTGTTTAACACACCATCCTGTATAGGAGTAGTGTACTTTATTCAGTTGATTTGAGAACATTTATTTATTTATCCGAAATGAAGATATCAATTTCACAGCAGGTTCAATGTATTCCGATAACAACCAGCAGTGAGTGACTACGCACTGTCTCTGTTGCTATAGAAACCAGGTAAGGCTCCCCTGACTAATGATCGATGCACAGTCAACACATTAGCTTGTCCATGAGCAATAGGCTAAGACTAATAATAGTCTTTCAGTAACAGTTCTGCAAATGACTTATGGTAAATTTGGATGGCTGGTTTAGACCGTTAACTGACGTGCCTCTGCTTAACTGCAGTAACCAAACTCGTCTGAGCCCAGTTTGGCAAGATCATATTTTGTAGTTTCTGCTTGAAAGGGCCTGAAGGGGGGAGGTGGTGGGGTGAGGTTACCATGCCGATAAGAGAAGCCAGGACCTGCTGATGGATGATGTAAAGTGTGTGTGAAGTGTAACACACACTTACACACACACACACAAATGCATACAGGCACACCTCAGATTCCTCTCTAAATCCTGTTGGCTCCTATAACAGCATCAACGATCACAAGGTGAATCACATGACACTGCGAGTTTGCGTCTGTGTGTCTGTGCCTGTGTGTGCCTGTGTGTGTGTGTGTGTGTGTGTGTGTGTGTGTGTGTGTGTATTGACAACATCTTGGTCTTCCCACACTTTAGTCAAAATAAACACCAACGCTAAATTAGACAACTCAGCGCAACAGCCGAGAAAAAGGACCTGAGAGCAATCAAACTGATGAACACACAACCACACGGACTGTGACTGTCAAGCACATACAGACCGCTCCAACTGAACACTCACGACAGACACGACAGACACGCTGGCAACACAAAAAAAACAAATTCTGGACTGACCGTCATTTTCAAACTAAATATCTTTTAGACCGAGTCCGCTGTGGCAGCTGGCTACACCTGCAAAGGCTCAGGTGTTGTGACGTGTTACACGTCTCTCCTGAACCCCTCTCCTATGTGGGCAGTATGTGGGTCAAATGACCCCGGTGCCGGATTTGTTATTGGCTGTGACCAATCTTTCTGTCCTCTGCTGCAACACCATTCATCATGTCAGACAGGCCGATCTGGCAAGCAGACTGGGGCATCTAGCCCACATCCAGACGACCCTGGCAGGGTGATGGAGGACCTCCAAGCAGCAGGACTGTAATGTTGGTGCTGGGGGGGGGGTTAATAATGGAGGGATGAAGAGGGGGCGAGGATGGTGGAGGGGTTAGGGAAGGAGGGATGAGGAGGGCTGGGGCATGGGTTGGGAGGAGGGCTTAAGGAAGGGGGGATGAGGAGGGCTGGGGCATGGGTCGGGAGGAGGGGGGGGTGAGGTCCCAGCTGTGGCTAACACTTACTGACAGAACTGAATCTCTCAACACCTCAGACAAACACGCCAACATACACTTGAGCACTCGGATACACACAGATAAGTCTTTGACTCCAGGCAGCAGCAAAAATACAACGTGACAAAAGCAAGGACAACGAGGTCACACACATGCATATCTACAGGGTATAGCACTGCAACGCTGCAAGACCAGCATGCATTGTACTGCACGTGTGCATGTGTCAGTGTATGGGTTTCCTCCCTTTAGAGTGACTGGAACAGTTTTATTAGAGAGCTTTCTCAACTGTCTTCTACACACCCTTCCCAAAGCCGTAACTACCTAGCCACCCACTTACCTGCCTGCCTGCCTGCCTGCCTACTTTCTACTGTATATCAATCCCTTTTCTGCTCCCATATTACACTGGCCCTCTGAACCATGGCAACAGCTGCCTCTCGTCAGTGTCTCTATGCAACAGCTGGGAGAGGAGATGTGTGAAACCACGTTTTAACGGCCATGGTTACGGGGGGCGGGGTAACAGAACATCAGGATCCCATTTAGGCCAGAGAGGCTCATGGGAGGGACAGGCGTTGGCTGGGTATGCTGGCAGGAAGTTAGAGGTCAAGCACTAAGGGAGGGAAGAGTGTGTGTGTTTGTGGGCGTGTACGTGCGCATGCATGTAGGCTGAGAGTGCATCTATGCGTTGAGGGCATATGCATGCGCGCACACCCATGTGTGTGTCTGTGGTGTGTGTTGCCTGTGGTATATTTGAAGCAGAGAGCCAGACAACGAGTCCATCAACAGTGAAGCACTGTCCCCACGTGCTTCCAGGTCAGAGGTCAATGCTCAGGCATGTGAGTGACTCCACGCACAATGGTAAGGTGGTCCTCCACGCTGATGCCCCGTCCAGCCCCTCCCCCTCTCTCTGCCAGCCTCTTAGCTTTCTAACCTTCTTTAGTCAGTCCTCTAACCCTCAGTTCAGATCAGCCAAAAACAGACCATAATAAGTGGGTTTGTAAGACCTGTTGCAAGTGCTACTGGTGTCTAAGCATGGTAGCTGCTAAGCTTTTTAGTGAGACAGAGTTACACCTCTACACATGTGCACAAGCACATGCACAAACAGCTGCTAATGCACCAAGCCGTACCTCAGACAAAACACAAATAAAAACACACACACCAATAGAAAGTGTGTTCCTTCCTTTAGAGCTGTGTGCTCTCTCTGCTCTACTCACCATCATGTCAGTACACACTCTTTGGTGTCTCTTTGGTGAAAGCAACTAGCCAATAAGAAGCCGACTTTAGTGCTGAGTCAGTAATAGATATTCAATATCTTGTTTGGATCATTGTAACGTATTGCTCACATTGGCTCATTGAAAGGTCATGGGAATTGTTGCTAGGCTACAGCCAGTGTTGTCTTGGCTACTTCTTGTCCTACCAATCAGAGATCTTCCCGAAGTCATCACATTGACTGAAGAGGAAGCTGACAAAAATGTGATAATGAGATCTGCCTCGTACAGATGGGAGACTAAAACAATATGAATGTGTTGTACTTCTGATACATGCTGGATCTGAAAATCTGTTTTGCTGTTGAACATGGATGTATAAATGTGGAGTATGAATATGAGCAGTAAATAAGCAAACTTTCTTTGCTGCATTCATATAGTTTGGATTTTCATACCGGTTAAACACAACTTTGAACAAACAGTATTCAGTTCGCTGACGAGCAAAGCAACGCTGTTCTTCTCTCTGGTCCCCCCTGCGCTGCTCTCTGCAGTCTCCACGTTCCACACATGACACTACCCATCTCTCCTCCACGAGCTCCACTGATGCAGGTGTTATCGACTGTGACAGCGCACCCGCTCTCACCGCTGTCCTCCTGTTTCAGGTAGGAGAGGACAGGACAGTCTCTAGGAAGGGAGCCGTCACATTCCCTCCATTCGCAGCTGGCTTAGGAGACTCTGGAAGACGATGGCAGCAAAGTGATTTGGAGAAGAATGATCTGTTGGATCCAGATGTCCTCACTGGGGCTACAGTGACAGCAGATGGGGGAAGCATATCCTTCAGTTGAACTTAGAACCCCTTAGAACCCCTTAGGGGTGTCAAACTCCGGTCCTCGAGGGCCGCTGTCCTGAAGGTTTTCAGTGTTTCCCTGCTCCGGCACACCTGATTCCAATGAAGGGTCGTTATCAGGCTTCTACAGACCTTGATAACAATCCATTCATTAGAATCAGGTGTGCCGGAGCAGGGAAACATTGAAAACCTTTAGGACAGCGGCCCTCAAGGACCGGAGTTCGACACCCCCTGCCTTGAAGCCTCTTAAAACCCTCCTAGGAACACACCAGTGGGTATTTGCTGCCACCAGTTGCTGTGTGTTCCAGCTCTCAGTCTTGTTTTCTGAAAGCGTGAGCCTTCTTTCTCAAACACTTTGAATCTCTGTTATTTTCCAATCTAGCATGGAATTACAATAAGGGAGTGTCATCGGTTTGCCCGCACCGCCAAACTTCTTCCTGTTCAAAGTCTTTCTTGCAGCTCAGCTTAAAGTAACACTTGAGATGGAGGCCCGTCTATCTTGATTTTTCTCTGTGCATGGAGGAACTCAGCTCCTGGCAGGGGAGGTTGGTGACTGGGAGAAAGGGGCCTTTTCCCTCCAGACTCACCAACCTGAAACTGTCCACTTCTGGATTCTTGGGAGGCGACATAGCAGGGTTTGTCACAGACTTATGCATCTCTGTGTTGTGTGTGGAACTTCACCCTCACAATCCATCTCCTTACTTTTTTCTCAACAAGCATATGGACTTTTGTAAAGGTCAAATTTGTGCAGACTGTGGTACGCGTAGGTTCTGTTGATCCTAGAAACTCAGTAGGGAAACTTGGCGTTAGACGCATTGTGGGGAGGTAGCATGTTGACATTTTGAAAGTAGTTCCTCATAAATTGCCTTCAAAGGAATTCTTTGCAAGTCAAACAGCCAAGGAGCCTTGGCGTCTGCATGTAGCACTGTGCTGTCTGGTCAGAGCAGCTTGTGATAGGAGAACTAGAAGTACCTGTGAACCTTGTAGCTGCTGTCATTACGCTTCCAGATGCATCCACACTGTCTGTCTCTGTTGGTGGAGTCTGATTCCTTTTGATTACACAAGACATCATCGTCAACTTCTACCTCGCTCTGTTCCCTTTGCAGTTGCGATAAAAGTCCCAGCTGGTTGGAACACGCACACACGTAAGCTTCGACACGCGTGTGCGCATGCAGTTGGATCAGTCAGCGGATGGTTTAAGTGACGTATTGCAGCGGCATTCCTGGGTCCTGCTGTAAGGAACATAACTGTACCTGATTGTACTTCAGTGAGGACTGTAATGTTATGGGCGTCCTAGTGCATCGTGGGACAGGTTGGGGCAGGTTAGAAATATGGACAGGTGCAAATGTGCGTGGCATGGCATATCCTCAGAGCTGAACTGAATTAGTAAGACGTATTACTCTTGTTTTTGGTGTCTGTGTGAGTGAGTATCTCTTTGTGTGTGTGTGTGTGTGTGTGTCTGTGTCTGTGTGCGTGTGTCTGTGTGTGTGCATGTGTGTCTGTGTGTGTGTGTGAGTCTGTGTGTGTGCGTGTGTGTGTATGTGTGTGTGTGATCTCTGTGTGTGAGTGTCTGTGTGTGTGTGTGTGTGTGTGTGTGTGTGTATTTTCCATAGCCCCAAGTATTTTGTGGGAGAGTGAAGGCAAAGGGAAGGCTACATTGCTGTTATGAGACACAAGGCTGTCTTCCCCCTCATCTTCAAGTGCTCCACTTGATGTTCCACACAGTCTGTCTGCCTGTGGCTCCTGGCCCCACTGTATCAAGCTCATGGGAGCCCAGAGTGTGGACCTGAAACACTGAAGTCGCCTTTAGACGATGCCAGACTTGATCCCCTCAAATCTTTTGACTTGTTTGGAGACAGTGCTAATCTGATTTAGTCTACTGGTGTCCAGACGTGTTTTGGAAATGTTAAGGCAAGGGTTCAGATGATGAGATCTGCTGTTGGTTTATGTTTCCACTCTCAGAGGCCACAGGGTACAGTTAGACTGGTGCACTGCAGATAGAGGGAGAGAGAGAAATAAAAGGAGAAACGAGACAAAGAGAGAGACAAGTGTAGGGAATGAGAAACAGGGAGGGAATAAGGGAGACGCTTGAAAAAATAAGAAGGGAATAAGAAGGCTGGAAGAGGAGAGTCAAAGAGGACGAGGGAGGGAGAGGGATTGAGAAAGACTCATCGCGGAAGGGATTGAGAGAGAGAGAGAGAGAGAGAGAGGGCAAGAGAGAGGGAGAGAGAGAGAGAGAGAGAGAAAGAAAGAAAGAAAGAAAGAAAGAAAGAAAGAAAAAGAAAGAGAGTGTCCATTAGACACAGTGCCTGGGACAGTCAGAGGGTTTCAAAGGGAGGCCTGCTAGACTGGACCTTGCTGAGACAGATCTGGTGCCAGCTCACTGATGTAATGGAGCCCAGTAAAAGATACTGATGTTTACAGGAGAACAGGCTTCAAAGGGAGGCCCTTTGCCCGTGCTGTGTCCCCTGTCAAACTAGAGGAATCTGGGGCTTTGTCTAGTTGTATTAGCAGGGGTTATGGAGTCAGAAGTTGGGGACTAGTCAAATAAGCTTCGAGACATGAGTGAACGTTTCTTTGAAGGAAGATGACTTGAATTGCCCTCTCAGGAGTTCCTGAGCTATGGATCACTCTTGCAGCACACAGCAGTTAGGAAGTGTTTGGAGAAACTACAAGGTCCAGGAGAGCTGGCACCGGTCGAGGAAACTCCCTGCCTGAACCATGATCCATGTCTCAAGTGACAATATTCTGAAACTCAAACTGTGAACGAGAGAGAGACGGTGAGGTTTATTCAAAAGTCGCATACAGGCAACAGTGCCTCTCAGAGGATGTACGACTGAACTGCAACATTCTGCGTTCTGCAACATCTACTTCCAGACTTTAATACCCAGACTTCCATGCGCAATTCTGTTGCGCCCAACTACTGTGCAGAAAAGGGGTGTGGTTTGTGGTCCCAACTGCAGAGGTTGGACTAGTCTATTATCTGTAACCCGCTCATTTCGCGCAACCTTGTGAGCGTTTAACTTCCATGTCGCTGAGATAGCAAATTACCAACTGGAAATATGCGCTCATCTTTTGTCATTGTGACATTGTTATGGACAGTTGCCATCGCTTATTATGTTTACCTACCTTTACCTGCCACCATCAATGATCAGTGGAAGTTGATGTTGTTCGATGCTGGATTCCGCACTGCTATGAAAATGGTAAGAACAGGACACTATATATTTAATTTGATCAATGTGAGAATCCAACTGAGCACATCAATGTGCGAGGGCAGAACCTGTCGGTGTATTTGCCGCTATGTGCTTCTGTAAACACGCAGTGACGGCTACAGGTGCGGCGCCGCTTGTTCTGCTTAACCCTGTTCTGGTTTCATCCTCGCAGCCTTCAGTACAGTGACGATGAAGATGACGACTGCTATGCAGCAGATATTCAAACTGTTTCGTAGTTTGGGGAGAAACGTGTGTGAGAGTGAGAAGAGGCTTTATGTGATCAGATACAATAGTAAATAGTACCCTTATATATTAGTAAACGATGGTGAAACTATCGTGATTTAAATGCATTAAATGATTTCCACCTTTGCTTCCATGAACTTTCACCTGCTGGAGATAAGTCAGCCATGGCAGATTGTCAGACGCACACATTATCCTTCTTAGAGTGTAACTCGTTTACACCTGAGTGTAAATAATTAACTTCCCATGGACCAGTAGAACAGTTCTTCATATCAGAACTTTTTGTTTGGACTAGAAACTTTGCAACATGCGGGGACGCACCAAACTAGAAACTGTGTGTGTGTGAATGTGGGGACAGGGTGTGTAGAGTGTGTAGCCTACCTGACTGTATCTGTGACAAATGTGTGAGTGGAGAGTGTGGATGCATACAGTGAACTGTGTTCCCATTTCCCTCCCAGCTATGGCCTTCACCCCATTGACAGTAACGTGAGGGGTGGTCAGAGCTGCAGTGTGACAGCTACAGTGGAGGGGACAGTATGGGAAGCCGTGTAGGACAATATTCCTGTAAAACGTGCTCATACACATGTACAATGCACTTGTGCTACCCCATGAAACACTCATACACAGGCACTCATCAGTTTTTCTTTAGCACCGTTGTGCCGATATCATGACAATACATCTAGAATTAACACATTGAAATCAATCATTTTCATTGGTAATTTATGTATTTACAAGAGAGAGGTGGGGCAGAGAGAGAGAAGGGAGAGGGGAAAGAGAAGGGAGGGGGAAGAGAAGGTGGGGAGAGAGAGAGAAGGAACCTGGAACTTTGTTTCGCACTGAGCACATTCAGTATTAAAATTACACTGGTAAAAGCTATTTTGTTGTTTGCCGTTGCTATTTTGTTTACATTTCTGCTTCGTTTCAAGCGATTTTCTTATTTTTTAATGTTTGCGATTATTTTCCCTTGCAGCAAGTGTTGCAGATATTCATAGTGCCTACTCGTGGGGTAGGTGGGGGAAGAGAGAAAGGAGGAGGGGAGTGAGAGAGAAAGGGTGGGAGAGCGAAAGGAGTGGGTGGGAGAGTGTAAAAGTGTAGGTGGGAGTGTATAGACAACCTTCCGTTTGTTCCGGAAGTCGCTTTAAAGGAAGGCAGAACATAGCTACTATTAACCGTGTCGAACACCTCAGCACATTTGCTGCTTTAGAATTAAAAACAAAACATAATGTCAACATGCGATGTTTCAACTCATCATGTGAACATTCTTATCTGATTTCCTAAGGAGGGGTTACTTCTGAATGCATAACCTGATAACCCATAATCATAACCTGATAAAGACTCTTGAATTCTTTCCCAATCTTTTTATTGTTTGAAGCATGTGTACACCTGTGTCGACCTTCTTTCATGCATGGCTAAACCCTTCAGTCTTCCTAAATAAACAAGCATTTACATCAAAGACATCTGCATTTTGCTAAGATGTAGCGTATTGAGCGTAGTTGCCTGAATTGACACCTGGGTCACTGGCTGGGACTGGCTGCGAAGCGCCGCTAAGCTCCGCTAAGCACCCCTATGACTACGTTCGAGGCTATTCACACTAGATGCGCATTTCTCCGCGCCGGTCGCTAAGTCTTTCATCTGAGCTTTGATTTTTTCCCATTTAAAGCTCACATGGAACATACAGGCAACATTTTTCATGAAATTCCAATACTGGATGATTAAATATTTTGGAAAAAAGTCAATTATCCTAGAATTTGATTAATGCAAAACAGAGTTACAGGTGCACTGAAAATCATCTCCTCTCACACCTTCTCTGCTCTCCCCTTCTGTGTCTCTCTCCCCCTTTTGTCACTCTCTCCCCCCCTTCTCTCTCTTTCCCACACCTTCCCTCGCTCTCCACTCCCTTCTCTCTTTAATTCTAAGATGTATTGGCATGTTAATTCTAGATGTATTGGCATGATACTAGCTCAACAGTGCTAAAGAAAAACTGGTGAGTGCCTGTGTATGAGTGTTTCATGGGGTAGCACAAGTGCATTGTACATGTGTATGAGCACGTTTTACAGGAATATTGTCCCCCATGGCTTCCCATAGCACAAGCCACCACACTGGGCCCCCGTGTGAACTTTGTCTCTCCCTCTGGTCACGCCAAACCCCTCCTTCCCCAGATCTGTGTTGGTGCTGTACTGAGAAGGGTGAAGGAAACACAAACAAATGCACACTGGGTGAAAGGGTAGACAGACATACTGACTGAAAACAGACAGACGAAGAAGCTGTTTACATGCCTCCACCCTGTCTGTCTCTCCCCCTCCGCCTCCCTTCCTCTCTCCCCCTCCCTTTCTCCCGCTCCCTCCCTCTCTCCCGCTCCCTCCCTCCCTCTCTCCCCATCTCCTCCAGGGTGATGTGGGGGAGTGGCTGGGCTTGGGCAATGCCTTGTCATTGGTTCGGGGGTCTATGCAGGGCTTAGCAGGGCTGAAGGGGCTAATGGATGCATCCGGGGTGGCAGCAGGGGGGGGCGGAGGGGTGAGGGTCAGCCAAGAGACCTTGGGAGGTGTCCCGGCGTGGGTGTACGAGCCCCCTGCTGGAGGGGAGGGCCAGCTGCGGAGGGCAGTGATGTTCTACCACGGAGGGGGTTGGACCTTAGGCAGTGCCAGTGAGTAAACCTTCATGTCACTTCATTCAATCAATCGATGATTCTTTGTAAAACATTTGTAAACAACACTTGCTGACCAAAGTGCTGTACAAGATGTAAAAATAATCATTGCTAACGAATGCCTCAAAAATACATATATATATATAAGTTGAGAAGTCAATGATGAGACAGCACACAACGCAAGGAACATTGAAAGCCAAAGCGAAGAGACAGGTCTTTAGATCAGACTTGAAGGCCAAAGTAGAGTTTGAAAATTCATTAATTTTCTATGGCTGATCCCTGGCAATACTTCTTGTTCCCATAGTAAAGCAAATTACAATCGTCTAAACGACATGCTACATGACATTAATCACAGTTTTCACATTGGACTAGGATAAGAAAGGTTTACCTTTAATGGAAACGCGAAGGTGGGAAAACAACTGTTACAGAATCACCATTTTTATCATCTTTATTTCATTATCTGCGTTACAAACAAATTGGTAGCACCTCTCCTACCGTGCATTTACAAAGGAACAGACAAAAAAAACAAAATCCGAATTCATGTTTGAGGTCACTCTTGTAAACCATTGTGTGCATGTATGTGTTTAGAACTGGCCTACTCATTACTGCTCTGCCCTTGTCTGTTTCCTGTCTAGAGGATGATTCTTATGACATGTTGGCCAGGCAGCTGTCTGATGAGCTGAATGCAGTAGTGGTGTCTGTGGAGTAAGTGTGCCTCTTTAAACACAACCAGGATGCTGCATTGTCCAATTACACAGGACACAAGGATTGTACGCTAGGGAATGCTAGGCCACGCTAGGCCACGCTAGGCTACGCTAGGCTACGCTAGGCTACGCTTTGTTGCATAACCAAAGAATGACACTTGACAGTGGGCAGCTGTTATTCCACCAGCTCAGACGTTTGAGTGTGTTTGTGCGTGTCGCAGGTATCGCCTGGCTCCAGAGGTCCTGTTTCCTGTGCCGTACGAGGACTGCTTGAGCGCAGCTAAACACTTCCTGCAGAAAGGGATTCTGGTAAGTACTCGGTGGATCCTCAGCGCGTGGGTGTTTCTGGAGACAGCGCAGGAGGAAACCTTGCAGCAGCAGTTGCTCAGCAGGTAAACACACATATACACCCCCCGTACACACATATACACACCACACATACACACCCATGCACACACACACACACACCATATATACTCATGCATGCATTCATATACACACCACACATACACACCCATGCACACACACACCATATATACTCATGCATGCATTCATATACACTCCACACAAACACACCCATGCACACACACACCATATATACTCATGCATGCATTCATATACACACCACAAGCACATACTGAAAGTGCTCCTCTTTCCCTCAGATCGCCATGGACGACAGCGTGAGCATGAAGTTCAGCGTGCAGGCACTGGTGTACCCTGCTCTCCAGGTTCTGGACTTCAACACTCCATCCTACCAGCAGAACCAGGCCGGCCCCATCCTTTACCGGAACTTCATGGTCCGCTTCTGGCTGCAGTACCTGGGGGCCAACCCTGCCATCCTCCCCCTGTTGAAGGCCAACAACCACAGCTTCCTCCAGCAGCCCAGCGTCACGCCGGACATGCGGGCCACAGTGGACTGGAGCGTCCTGCTCCCCGCCAAGCACAGGGGGCAGTACCGGCCGGGCGGTGGAGCAGAGGGATCCCGCGGGTGGCTGGGGAAGGAGGTGGAGGGTGTGGGGGATGTACGGGCCTCGCCCCTGCTGGCGAAGGCGGCCGTCCTGGCCAGGTGTCCACGGGCGTACGTGCTAACCTGCGAGCACGACGTGCTAAGGGACGACGGGCTGATGTACGTCAGGCGGCTAAAGGACGCCGGCATCACGGTTACCAGCCATCACTTGGACGACGGTTTTCATGGCTGTCTGAGTTTTGAACAGTTTGAGGTTCAAAAGAGGGCTTTCGGGGGGTATATCGCTTGGCTGCAAGAGAACCTGTAGGGTTGATATGTGTGTTTGTGTGAGTGTTTGGGCTTATGCGAATGTTACAACCCATTCCCAGCCACTAAAGCCACTCTCACACCCAGTGTGCTGTAATCATGGATGCAAAATGGTTGTTAATGATACAATATAGTTGTTACCATAGATACCATGGGATTGTTATCATAGAGAGCAGAGGGTTGCACTAGGACTTGGTCCACAAAATCACTTTCTCATCTTGC
This sequence comes from Plecoglossus altivelis, assembly GCA_036571765.1. Classification (NCBI taxonomy): domain Eukaryota; kingdom Metazoa; phylum Chordata; class Actinopteri; order Osmeriformes; family Plecoglossidae; genus Plecoglossus; species Plecoglossus altivelis. The sequence goes on from BROE01000009.1 coordinate 7,649,710, forward strand.
ACTTGGCATGTCCTGTCGTATGTGTGCGTGGTCTGTCACTGAGACAACATTTAATGAAATGTATTAGCTGAGAGAGAGTGTGTTCAATCTGTGGTGATCAGGAGGATCGCTGGGCTGAGTCAGGCCCACTGTTCTGAACTAAAGTCCCAGAAGTAATAGCTGAGAGAAGAGTAATGTTCTAAATCTGTGGTAGTATCAAGGGAGAAGATCGCCTGGGCTGAGTCAGGCCCACTGTTCTGAACTAAAGTCCCACCCATAGAAAGGTAGACGTGTCTACAGCTGGTCACATCCCTCAGGTGTCATTGTAAATCCTCTCAGCCAAGCTGTTCTGAGGCAGTAGGCTGCTCACCTTTGGTAGGGCTAATAAACAGAAACCTGACTGTATCTGCTCTGCTTCCATCCTGGTACAGGGGAGGGAGAGGGAGGGGGGTGGGGAGGGAGGGAGGGTGGGAGGGGCCGGGGGGAGGGAGGGGAGGGGGAAGGGAGGGTAGGAAGGAGAGTAGGGGAGTGGGAGGGGGAGAGGATGTGGAAAGAGGTGTGGAGAGGAGAAGAGGAGAATTGGCCTGTAGGATGGGGGAGGCGAAGGGAGGGTAGAGGTGGAGAGGATAGAGGAGGAGAGGGGAGGAAAAAGGAAGTGGAGAAGAGGAAAGGAAAAGAGTGTGGATCTGCTCTTCCTCAAGCTCTCAAGCTCCTAAATCGCCATGACGAAATACTTAAGCCCACCCAATCTGAGACACACACACACTTCCCCAAAAACCCACTTACACAAAGACAAGGACATAGAGGTTACAGGAGAGAATAACACAAAGTATAAAGAATGTTTCCATTCCAACATCAATTAAATACATTGTTTATGACTGAAAAGGATCACACATCTGGCCAGTGTCACATAGGGAGGGACAGCTTCACCTTTCACCTCCTCACTCTATGCCCAGGCTAAAACACACGCCCACAGAGACACACACACACAAAATGCCAAATCACAAAACAACGCCTTTGCACAATGCCTAGTCCAACAAACAAAAAAATCTAGAAAGTGAAAGCTCGCCCTCCTGTGGTGAATTGATGTCATAACAACAAACTGTCCGTAGACAGGACCCTTTTGTTACTGCTTTTAACTATAGGGACAACATTTATAACACAGCCATTTTGCTTAAAACTCTCACAGGAACATATGCACCATCTCTCTCACGCAAAAATGTTTTCTATATATTGACTATTGCTTATACATCTCCATAATCTCTACAATTTTCCTTTCAGTGTCCAGTACTATCTTACATTCAAAGTGAGGAGAACCACTGTTACACGTCTGTAGACTGGGGGAATCCCATTACTGCATTATAAGGGAGGGAGGAGAGAGAGAAGAGGGGAACAGGGTGATGGGGACAGGAGGAGGAGGGGAGGAGAGAGAAGAGGGGAACAGGGTGATGGGGACAGGAGGAGGGGAGGAGAGAGAAGAGAGGAGCAGGGTAATGGAGACAGGAGGAGGGGAGGAGAGAGAAGAGGGGAACAGGGTGATGAGGAAGACCTCCCTCCACAGAACAAAACAGCCAATAGATTGAAGCCTGAGTGCTTGGAGGCCCTGCAGGACTCATCTCATTGATTGATAGTACATCCCTGGGCTCACAAACTGAAGACAAGTAAAGTGGGTGGGAGGAGGGGGAGGAGGATAGGCGAGGAGGAAATGGGCGGGGGGGTACAGATGTCAACGGTGATTTTGTCTTACGACTCTGGAAGGAACTTTGATTCATTAGACTGGTCCACATTCCTCAGGTCAACAGTGTGTGTGTGTGTGTCTGTGTGTCTGTGTGTCTGTGTGTCTGTGTGTGTGTGTCTCAGGGTGTCAGCTTCACCACCCCAGGGTAAAGTCATCAGGTGAGGGGAAGCTGACAGCCATGGGAATCAACCCTCTCGGTTATCTCCTGGAACAGTCACATCCGACTCAGTATACCACTCTGCTGAAAAGCACTACAACTTACTTCTGGGCTACAGTCTCAAATTGCAACATTTAAGTATGATTAGGAAAACTCCTATGAACTTGGCACAACTGTTTCCATTCTTCTCTGGTCGTGTGAACCTGCCAGTACAGGAAGTGTAAGAGTGTGTGTGCGTGTGCGCGCGCGTGTGCGTGTTTAAGTGCGTTGGCGTCTTTGTGTGCATGTGTGTACCTGCTATCACGCAGGTTCAGGCACCATGCTAGGGTGACATCCTCCAGCAAAGACTGCCTCTAGCTCAGCGTGTCTCTTCCTCATTCCAGCCCAAGGTGGAGAGGAATGACGTGAGGGTGGAGGTGAGGGTGGAGGAGATATTGGAGCAGATTCGGAACATGAGAATACTGTGTAAATGAAGAAATTAAAACTGTGACTGATCTGATCAAATAAGCAGAATCCTGAGATGGAAATCTTTTCTATTGCCTATCAAACAGATTGAAGAAATGAACTAAATAACGACTGGTCAACAGTTTGAATTAGCACATGGTTCTCGCAATGCATTTGATGAAAAAGGAAGACCTCCTTAATGTTTTGAAGAAGGGCGTAGAACAATTGCTGGTCTCTCTCTCTCCCGTATAAATGGGTTGGGACATGGGAGGTGTTCAGAGACATAATTTGCCTAAACGTCCTCCGTACTTACACTGTAGATTAATACCACTGCTGCCTTAACTCCTCTCCCCTTCCCTGACCTACAGCTGTACAAGAAACCCCCTCGATGAACTGACTACAGTACAGATCCCCGTCTTTCGAGCGGAATATCGATTATCTACAAGCATGCCTTTATCCCTCTCTCAGCAATGCCTCGGTCTGATTGTCCTTGGAACGATTCTCCTGCAAACAATCGCAGTCGCCATCAGTTTTATATACTTCAACAACGTCCTGGAGACGGTAAGATCAGAGACCGTTCCGACGGTTTACGGGAGTCATTTGGCCAACAGATCTTTCGTCCACGTCCTTCCGATTGCGTATCACACCACTAACTCTTGCAGTCAACTTTAAGATATAAGACGAGGGAAGCGGTTAAGAAATACAGTCGACTTGTAACTTTACACTGGCAAGCATAGTGTATTTGGCAGATGGGTTGTTTTGCCTCGATGATTCCGCGTGCGCTGGAATATCCCAAATCGAAGTTTTAAATACTGCAATATGTCCCCTGGAATTTTCTCAATAAAAACGAACCTAGTCACCATAGTTGGGCGCAGCGTATTCAATTTCAACCCTTCGCTCATCACACGCGTAGCAAAGAGTTGTTATTCTGTAACTTCTTCTCTCGTAAACTATCAGATGTATCAGAGCTTCTCGCGCAGTAGTGTCTCGTGTCTGATGAACCCAAACGTGCACCCCGGGCGCGAGAACGCAGCAGATGGGGAGCAGAAGGCCGACCCATGTTGGCAGGTCATGCAACAACTCCGCTACCGCATAGAAAAGGTAAACAGCTGTTTATCTCGTAGCGGTTTTTTGTTGTTGTCGACAAACAGAGTTTGCGTCTGACTTGTCGTCCATACTTGCAGACCATGGCCGAGCGGTTGCAGAGGAAGGTGTCGGCTCCGGTGATAGGTAAGATCCAGTCAATGTTACCTGACTGATTTTGCTTCATATAGTCCAAGCACCTCACGACCAGAGTTGAAGTTGTCTTCCATCCCATCTTTGTTCCCCATCTTCAACTGACATCATTTTTGTTTGTCTTTCTGTCTTTCTCCCCCTCTTTTCTCGATCTCCCCCCTTCTCTTGGTCTCTGTTCCTCCAGACCAGGTTTCTGGGGTGTTCCCCGTCCAGGGGTTCTGCAGTGACCTTAGTCTCTCCGGGGTGTCTGCTCACGTGACAGGAGGCGTGCGACAGAAACAGCCGCCTCAACAGGGTGAGCCTGGCAGTCTCCTGTCCTCCCTGCTGTCTCCTTGGTTCTCCCCTTGGCTCCAACTCCCTTCAGATTCTCCCTTCACATCTGACAAAGTGCCATGATGCTCTCTCTTGTGCCATCGCACCTGTGGGACAGGAAAGAGTCTTAGTGGAGGAGTCAGACTTGAGGCATCCTGGCTGCCTTGTCTGAGATTCAGCATGTCTTCATTCCTGAATGGACAGCAGATGTTTCAGTTCCCTTTTCTCTGTCTTGGGCCAGGCAACTGTTAGCTCACACCGTCCCTCTGTCTATCTGTCGTCCTGGTGGGTTATCTGCCTGTCTGTCTGAAGACCTGTCTGTCTGAAGACCTGTCTGTTTGGGATACAAAGAGCCGTTCCTGGAACTCACCCTTATCTTCTCAACATCCTGTTCATGCTTGTGTGTGCAGGTCCTCCCAGCAGCAAGGGCTTCCTGGGAGAGCGTATCCCGGACTGGGATGGTCAGAGGGGCTTGTCCTTCCTCCAGAATGTGGAGCTGAAGGGGGGGGAGCTGCTGGTTCACCGCGCTGGCCTCTACTTCATCTATGCCCAGACCTACTTCAGCCTCCCCCCCACGGGGGAGACGGAGGAGGAGGAGGAGCAGCTTGTCCAGTACATTTACAAGAAGGTGAGCCTCAGAATGTTCTCTTAGTTACAAGTGTAATGCAAGGTAACTTTATAACGTCAGCTAGCTAAGCTGGCTTGCTACTGTTTGGAAAGATAGCTGACGCTGTGGGAACCATTGGAAATATTGGATATTCCCTCTCAGGGCTAGACTGGGACAAGAAAATGGCTCTGGTATTTTGGCTCAGAGCCGCCCATCACAATTGTATAGAAAATGAACCAATGGGCCGCTGTCCCAGTTTTCCAGACCATTTATTGCTTAATTATACATTTATAAAAATATATCTATATATAATGATTTATACATGTATTAAATATCATAGATAGGCCCTAAATATCACAGAGAGGCTCCCAATGCATTGGCCCACCTGTCACCTGCCACCAGTCCAGGGCTGCTCACTCTTTAAAAGTTTCATAGCTGCGTTTCTGGTGGAATGGGACGAACAGGAAGTCTTCATCAGAGGAGTGATTGACTTCCACGTCAACTGAGATCATTTCCTGTTGTAGATGAGCTCGTACTCGGTGCCCATCCTTCTGATGAAGTCGTCCAGAAGCGCCTGTTGGTTCCAGCGTCAGGAGCCGGGCCTGTTCTCCCTCCACCAGGCCGGCACCGCCCGCCTGCAGCCCGCCGACCGCCTGTTTGTTACCGTGAGCAACGCCAGCGCCGTGGAGACGGACGCCAGGGCCAGCTTCTTTGGAGCCTTCCTGGTGGGCTAGAGGGGCCCCTGCAAGGGAGAGGTGGCCCGAGCGGAGCAGAACGGAGGAAGCATGGAGTGGATAGACTCCCAAAGCCCTTGTAAATAACCTGGCTGCAGAGACTGTGTCTGGGGAGCAGACGTCTTGTCCCCTGTCATGCGTGTGCAGGAGTGGGACTGGGGACTTCAGCATCACACGCATGGTGCCAGTCATACGTGTTGGATGGGGGTGGAAGAGTGATGAAATGAAGGGATGTGGTTGTGGCTTGTTTGTTTCATCGGGATGAGCCTGCATTTTTTGCAGTGTGACAACCTAGCACATCCAGTGAGGGGCTTCTCGTGCGGTCTATAGTGTCTGATACTACTCATTATCTCATCTGGAAATTCTGTTTCTATGTTTGTTGGCTTAAACAAGTCCTTATACTGGAGGTGTGCGTTTCCCAAATAATGTGAATATAGTTTTGTTCTTTATACCCAGAGGACTCGACTTTAACACACACACACACACACACACACAACAGCAATGTCCAGTCTAGATAAAGGTCAATTTATTTAATTTCACGTTGCATTCTATGTTTCCTAATGTGGCAGTGAATGTTCCAACAACAGTAAAACCAGAGGCTCTATTGCGACAAAAACTGTAGTCAGAAAAAAAAAATACAAATGAAAAACTTGAAATTGGGAGTTCAAGTAATGCCCAACAGTGTCCTGACCACCTCCTCCAGGGTTACACATGGAGGGGCCAATACGTGTCAGGTGCTCTCTGTAGTCGTAGCAACAGGTCGCCGTCCAAATGAGACTTGTGATGGCACAGGTACGCGGTAAACACCTCCCTTCTATTTTTGGTCACAGGAGTGACAGACAGACGGACAGAGCAGACACAAACACTGACGCGCCCTCGGAGGTACACGAGGGCTTTGAGGTGTTTGAACGGAAAACACAGAAATCTGAACACGGCGCAAGTCTCTCCAACAAGACCATGACACGTAATATCAAAAATAGTCTCTAGTTTTGTCACGGGGCAGTCAGAACACTACAACAGCAAAGACTGGACACAGAGAACGAGAGCTATCGGGACAAAACAATCATTCTGTCTATTAATTGACTCTGACTCTGACTCTGACTCTGACTCTGACTCTGACTCTGACTCTGACTCTGACTCTGACTCTGACTCTGACACACACACACACACACACACACACACACACACACACACACACACACACACAATCCTTATGTCAATGAGTGACAATGTAAACAATACTATCTATGTCTCCTTGAGGGAGGATAGGGGTGCGTGTGAGTAACTGATTTAATACCGGTTAAAAGGGTACTGATAAGGGTAGAGTGGTGCTGTTGCAATAGTAACTAGGGCTCTGTTGTTATTTGGCCAATTCATCATTAAGTGCTTAGATCCTGCCCCTTTAGTCAGCATGATGCGATGTTCTGGCAACTGCCAGTTACGCTTCAGTCTATCTTCCGGAACACCACCTAGATGATTCCTACACTGCTCATGCAGACAACGTCCTCCTCTTGTGGGTAGCCAGCTGTGGACAGCCTATGCCAGGGATAGCACCTGCCAGGGATAGCCGGGATAGCTGTGGATAGCCCCTCCAGCCCCTCCCATCCCCCTCCACATCCCACAGAGGACGGACGACATACAGACACCGCTGGCCAGCTTCTCTGAGTGTGCGGAGTGTGATCTGGTAGCATGCTGTGTGACCCACCGGCTCAATAGCGCACACGCCATTCCATACACACACACATTCTACATAACAGGAGAAGTCAAGAGAGGACAGCGCAGGCTTAGAGGTGCCTGGACACCCATCTGAAACCACCATCAGCCAATCAGCACCGAACGTAATATCGCATCGACGTTCGGCCTCCAATCAGCAGTGGAAGCCAAGGTCCAGGGCGTCCTGGTAGGCGGGGTCTCGAGGAGGGCTGGGTGAAAGAAAGGCAGCGGCCATGGGTGTCCCTGTCGCCGTGGTGACATTGAGGAGGCTGTTGCTGTGGACGCTGTTGGCGGGTGGGCTGCGTAGTGCGGTGGCGGCAGCGATGCTGGTGAGGTTGATGCCAAGCGTGAGGCGCGTCTGCTCCAGGGCCTTCTCCGGCACGGCAAACGCCTCCAGCTTCTTCTCTCCGTTGGCCATGTAGGAGTTCTGGCAGCCACGACAGATGCAGTCCAGACATGCCTGCAGGGGAGAGGGGAGACACACGCCATGAGACTAAGAAAGAGCTTCTCCCTACCAACACATCAGCTTTTCAAACCTGTCACACGTATGAACCCCCCCCCCCCATTTGTTCACAGTAACATCCCAACTGAGTACCGTAGGGTCGCCCCCTTGTGGTCTCTCTCGGTACTGGCTCACCTTGCGGTTGGAGTAACAGGGGCAGCGCTGGCCGCGGCAGGTGAGCACTGACGGGTTCTGAGTGGCCCTGCCACACTTGCAGCCCTTCTTCTCTGCAGGCTTCTTGTAGAGGGGCTTTGCAGGGCTGGGGGGCAGTAGGCAGCCAGACAGCAGGCGGTGATCCCGGTTCCTGTCCTTGGCCTTGGGGCCTCCGGCTCGGGCCTTGGCATGGGGCCTCTTGGGGCCCTGCTCCGGGTGTTTCCTCCCAGCCTTGGCGGAGGTCAGGGGCGGCCGGGCGGGTTTGGGAGGAGCCCCTCCATTGGAGAGGGCGGAATACGTGTGGGCGGGGAGGCTTGGTGAGGAAGGGGGCTGCGTGGGGGGCGGGTTGTGAGGGGGGGGGCCTTGCAGGATACTGGAGATGGGCAGGGGCTGGACTCTCTCACGGTCACTCTCTGAGCGCGAGCGCTTCCTGTTGGGGCGTGCTAGGAGGGGCTGGGGGGCAGCGGGCCGCGGGGGGCCGCACGTCCTGCTGGAAGGGTGGTGTGTGTGAGCGTGCGACCGGTCGGACTGCACGTGTGTCTTTTCGGGCTGCGTGTGTGTGTATGTGGGAGTCGGACCAAGGGAGTCTCTGGTGGGGGAGACCGGATCCAGAGTCTGTAACACCTCCTCGACGCTGAGCAGCAACACCTCCCCGTCCTCCACCCTGGAAGAGCGCCCCTCCCCAAAAGAGCACACCCGCGTGGGCCCAAGGGCTCCAGGGGTCACTTCCAGTCCCCCACAGCCAGGCTCAGAGTCTCTCTCCTTGCCCCCAGACCCCGGCTCAGAGAGCGGTCCTGGAGCCTGCAGCAGCAGCTCCTCCACTGGGTCACACACCTCCAGCTCTGGTGACGATGGCTCCAGCTCCTCCAGCCCTGTTCCGTTGCAGCCCTGCGGCCAGTTCAGGCTTGAGGAGGGTGGGTGAGATAGCTCTGGAGGGTTTTCAGCAGGGGGAAGAGTGATGGCTGCCAGAGCAGGAGAAGACTTCAGTTCTTCTGCGTCTGGGCTCGACTCCTCCAGCTCCTCCTCTTCCTCTTCCTTGGACACCAGCACCTCCTCCAGTAGAGACATTACCTCCGGAGACCCGCCCACCTGGCTGTTGATTTGCTTGAGCAGCGGGGAGTGGGTGATGTACAGGCACAGCTGCCTATAGCAGTGGACCAGCAGGGACAGCTGTCTGTTCTCCTGCAAGCAGGAGTAGTCTTTACAGCAACTACAGGAGGGCTTCAGAAGCATCTTCTGGCCCTTACAAGCCCGGCACACGTAGTGCTGACATGAAGAGTTAGTGGGGGCTATAGGGTCCTGAACCAGGCTTCCTGTATATGTGTGTGTGTGTTGGGGGGGGGGGGGGGGTGTGGGGGCAAAATATGGATTAGAATTGAGATTTTTCCACCTATCCATCGTTAATCAACCATTTTTTGTCATCACCATCTATATGAATTCAAATAGTATTATAGGCGGACTGACAATACACAACACCTAAATTTGACTGTTATTACACGCCCATGGCTCAACCCCTAAGGGCTATCAAATATAAATCTGCCTGGAATATTTATTTTGACACCTGGAGGCCACAATCGGGTGTGTGTTGTTTGAGTAGGCCGGCCATTGCAGGGCAGTGAGTCCAGACAGACTTGCTTAGCAACACTGCAGACCAGCTGCCACTGGGGCTGAGCCGCGGTTGCCTAGGAGACCCAGTGGCGAATCTGACACACCGTGTCAGCAGCACCGTTATTATAGCTACTATTAATGAGCAGCGCACTAGCTCATTTTTAGAAAACGATCGCTGGAAAGCAAATATAAAGATGCATATCTTTGCATTATTATTATTGAACTGAAAGGAACTTCCGAGTTGTAAGTCAAAGATGACTGTGTCGGATGTGCATGCAACATATATTCCGTTTAAAACTAACAGTACACACACTGACCAACATTCTAGCATGGACACCATAACGATGTCATTCGAGCACCCTGACGTTAGTGTTTACTCACCGCAAACCAGGCAGGAGAGGGACTGTCGGAAGAACGGCAACAGCTTGTACATCTCCGAGAAGGTCTGGTGCTGCCGCGGGTCGCACTGCAGCACGGACCGGCAGGCGGACACGTACAAAGCGGTGGCATTCTCGGGGTTCATATCGGAATCAAAGTGTCAGCCAGGCCCGGGGAAAACACACACCGACAAATCCAGATGTTGCGAGACAGCCGGGATCCCCGTTCACCGACAAGGCGCTGTCTCGGCCAAATCTGGTCCCCGTGGAACGTCGATCGCCCAATTTGTTAATGAGCGATGGCTCAATAGCTTTTGCACGCAACGGCATGCATGCTACCGTCAATGCCGAATCAAATCAGGCAAATGTAGCTAGCTAGCCAGTTGGCTAGACTAGACGAGGCATAGCCATTGACTACTGTTCTCTCCATTACTCTATACAGCTGAAAATGCGCTTGCATTATCATGTGATACCTTCCCGGTGTGTGAATGATGGTTGGTTAGTTAGTTAGTTACATGTGTTAACTAGAAAGCGACCCGTTCAACTGTAACGCACCCAGTTCTTCCTGCTAGTTAGCCACAATTTAAACTGCCGTTTTACACAGGCTGGATCACGGGTTTGATAGTAAGCTATCAAACTAGCTTATTACACTGCAATCTATTATTACATATGCTAAGTAGCTAACTATTTGGCTGTCAGAAGAATCACACTGGATAGTAGCGAACTAAGAGGCACGTTCAATTCTAGTAACATTGAAGCCACAGGCGCGTGTACAATCCTCTCTTTGTCTCGACTCCGGCGACTACTGCAGGTGGATGAACATCCCGTTTCCTCACGCATTTTGGCACTGATCTAAGCAAATTCGAAGACCAAGGCAGAGCATGTCGACTTCTTCCAGAAATACACACAGCAATACAGATACCGCACCCGATCTCCACCTAGCTAAAGTTAGTTAACAGGGAAACCTGCCTGGGAGTCCCACGCGCGCTCTTCTTTATGTAAACAAACGCTGGTCTCGTCTTGAGTCTGGCCAGTTAGCAGTACTAGGTCCACTTAGAATCATGGAGGTATCGCAACATAAAACTCCTAAGCACACTGAAACGCTGTTGGAATCTATGTGTACATACATCTGCACGCCGGCTAACAGAACAAGCCCTACATTTGATTGAGTAAAATCCAACTGGTAATTTACTCTAGTTGGCTAACGTTAGCAAGGTAACTCTATAATGTTAGCAAGGGCTCGCTAACTCGCTACATACAGTGTAAAAGTAACGTTAGCCGAACAAGCTAGGCTAACTAGCGACAATAAATATAAGAAGAGTATTTTGGGACAGAATATTATTTAGTTCTTAAGAGTGGGGATAACACTAAAACGTTCAATTAATTGCATGGTGGGAGATACCGCTTGGCTAATTGAAATAGGCTACTTTATCCACAAACATCATCGCCCACCATTCTTTTCCTCCCCTACAAAGACTGTCGCGAGATGATGGACGAATCACGCGATGCTAGTTAACTAGTTACCTTGGTTACGCTTTCCTGAACGATCGAATGGTTAATTCGTTTACAACTTGGCTAGCTACATCAAAAGCAGTAAATTGCGCGTACTTCTAACAATTACTCTTACATTTCAAACTCCCCAAAGAAACGTCCCTCAAAATGACCTTTACAGAAAAATAGCCTCTGCCCATATCGCGCTTTTACAGATGAATTGGGGGCGTATGGGGGGCGTCGGTCGAACCGACCACTCACGGTGATTTCCAATTAAACGGTTAGATGTCCGGGAAGTGTAGTTTTGCAGCAGTGACATTCAGACAATGCACTACAAACATTCATGTTAGGTCAAAAACACACTGCTGGAAACTTGAGGGGTTGGCTATCGCAACGACTACATTGATGATGATTGGCCATATGCAATAATACGTACAAGTCATTGGTTTAAACATGTGTCACTTAGATGTAGACACACCTATCCTCACTCTGGAGTGCAGCAATGGCGGCTTTCGTAGTTGCACGGAGGAGCTGTGGTCTTCTGAGTGGACTTAAAGCCTCTGTTAAGAGTTTGACACAGGTAAAGCATGGTATGGGCGCAGCTTCCGTGGCTCACACGAGCCTCCTACAGACTTGCCGATGGTATTCCATCAGTCACCTCTCCGTTCAAGAACGAATTGATCAGAAACGGAGGGCGGCGCTGGTCGGGGGAGGTCAAAAGAGAATTGATGCCCAGCACAAAAGGGTAAATAAATACGCGTGCAAATGAAAACACAAAGTAAGACACTGTCTTGGCAGTGCCCATTTCCTGTAACGAAATCATTATGTAGCTACTCTTGAATCTCCTAAGGGCAAACTGACAGCTCGTGAGAGAGTCGATCTGCTCCTGGATCCCGACTCCTTTGTAGAGTACGACATGTTTGTGGAGCACAGATGCTCCGACTTCGCCATGGAGGAAGACAGAAATAAGGTGTCTCCCACATATTCTCCTCCCGTCTATTGTGTCACTGTACCAAGCTGTTGTAAAGCAACGAATTGCTCATCTGTATCCTTGTAGTTTCCCGGTGACAGTGTTGTAACGGGGCAGGGAAGAATCAACGGAAGACTGGTGTACGTTTTCAGTCAGGTGCGCATTTAAGACGAGAGTAATTAAGTAAAAAGAGTAAACAAACCTCACGTACACCACTGGTGAAATAGCCAAGTTGATTGATTGCTTAATGAGTCTGTCTTTCTCCCAGGACTTCACAGTGTTTGGGGGAAGTTTGTCTGGTGCACATGCCCAGAAGATCTGTAAGGTAGGATGTCCAGGGCTGTTAAAGTCAGCATTGTTTTACATGGTCATGATAGAAGGTCATGGCAACACTGGGCTTGTGTGGTTGCAGATCATGGACCAGGCAATGATGGTTGGTGCTCCAGTCATCGGCTTGAATGACTCCGGTGGAGCCAGGATTCAAGAGGGGGTGGAGTCTCTGGCCGGATATGCTGACATCTTCCTGGTACGTTAATCAACCAATTATTCATAGAGCAATATTTTTTTGAAACCGTCGACCAATGTGCTGCACGTGAAAGCATGAATTACCATCAAATACAAACAGCCAGGCAGACAGGCACAAAGTCTCACATGAAACAAAAACTCAGCGTATGTATCAAGTCGTTTGTTCCGTGGTGCAGGCCTGTCACATAGACATGCATGGATATCATGAAGTGGCTCTAAAACGTCTTGTTGGTTTCTCGTCCTCCCCTTCCTCTCTCTCGGTCTGTGTCTCTGCAGAGGAATGTGATGGCGTCAGGGGTGGTCCCCCAGATCTCCATGATTATGGGGCCTTGTGCTGGAGGGGCCGTTTACTCTCCTGCCCTGACAGACTTCACCTTCATGGTCAAGGTATGAGGCTTCCCAGGGAGGGATAAGGGAACATGCTGGGAGGAATGAGGAAGGGAGTAACACTGTGTGTGTGTGTGTGTGTGTGTGTGTGTGTGTGTGTGTGTGTGTGTGTGTGTGTGTGTGTGTGTGTGTGTAGGACACATCGTACCTGTTCATCACAGGACCCGATGTGGTCAAGTCCGTCACCAATGAGGACGTGACTCAGGAGGAGCTGGGAGGAGCCAAGACTCACACGTCTGTGTCGGGTCAGTGCTTCAGTCCCGCACACGCCAAAGCTACACGCCAAAGCTACACGCCAAGCTAGAGCTGCGTGACATGTCCTGCGTCCCCGTGTCTCCTGCAGGTGTGGCCCACCGTGCCTTTGAGAATGACATTGATGCTCTGCTCAATCTCCGAGATTTCTTCAACTTTCTGCCTCTCAGTAACCAAGATCTGCCGCCTGTGACCGAGTGCCACGACCCCAGGTAATTTAGTCACATGGCTTTCTGAAAAGATGGACTTGGTACATTTGGTAAATCTTGTCATTCGAGCTATTTTAACATGAATGTACTGTTTACTACTGCGATGAGGTAGGCAGACTGACTTGACCTGACCGACCCATCCAGTTATGACTGCCGGTTGGACCTTTTAATGATTGGTTGTGTTCATTACAGTTGATTACAGCCCTATCAGATTCACTCGATGATTTGATTTCATAGTCGACCCTTTAGATCAGGGGTCTCCAATCCTGGTCCTCGAGGGCCGCTGTCCTGAAGGTTTTCAGTGTTTCCCTGCTCCAGCACACCTGAGTCTAATAAAGGGTCATTATGAAGCTTCCACAGAGCTTGGTAAAGGCTCATTCATTAGAATCAGGTGTGCTGGAGGAGGGAAACATCTAAAACCTTCAGGACAGTGGCCCTCGAGGACCAGGATTGGAGACCCCTGCTTTAGATGGTTGGTTGCCATCGGGATGTGTCGTTTATTCCAGCCAATATGACAGCGTCTCTCAACAACACTTACCAACCAGCTGCCTCTAAGACACATCAGCCTATTGGATATCCACTTTACCTACGCTCAACTTATCTTCCTCTCCTGCAGCGACCGCTTGGTTCCTGGGCTGGACACCATCGTTCCTCTGGAAACCACGAAAGCTTACGACATGCTAGACATCATCCATGGGGTACAGATGCACTCACGCAGTCAGACATGCGATAATCCGAAGCACGTTAACCCCCCCCCCCGCGGCAGGGACGCAGTAAGAACAGGCTCTGTGCTCTCCTAGGTGGTGGACGAGCAGGAATTCTTCGAGATCATGCCGAGCTACGCCAAGAACATCGTGGTGGGCTTTGGCCGCATGAGTGGACGGACAGTGGGCATTGTGGGAAACCAGCCTAAAGTGGCATCAGGTTAGCGGTGGATGGGGGGGTGAAAGGAAAATCAAGTATGTTATTTCACAAATGTACAGTCCTTTGCAGATGTCTTGGGCACGAATAATTAAAGAAATATGCTGAAGTGAAAAGACTAAACAACAATGTTCTCAACATCATACTTGTATACAAATACAGAAGGAAGCAATTATAATTTAAGATAATATTCAAGTAAAAGACATCTTGGGGGGCCAGCACTTGCACTGTATGGTATACATCATATAAAAAAAATTGTAAACCACATTTTTCTTTCTGTTGGTCAAACAACCATAACAAATGTCCCCTGTTACTGTCGTGCATTCAGGCTGTCTGGATATCAACTCATCAGTTAAAGGGGCTCGATTTGTACGCTTCTGCGACGCTTTCAACATCCCCATCATCACCTTTGTGGACGTGCCTGGGTTCCTGCCGGGCACTGCCCAGGAGTACGGGGGCATCATCAGGCATGGGGCCAAGCTGCTGTACGCTTTCGCTGAGGCCACCGTGCCCAAGATCACCATCATCACCAGGAAGGTGTGTGTATGTGTGTACAGTGTAATCTTTCTGCTAGGGAGCTCTGTCGTGTGTGAAGTCGCATCACTCTATTGCGTCGTTCCAGGCCTACGGCGGTGCGTATGACGTGATGAGCTCCAAGCACCTGCGAGGGGATGTGAACTACGCGTGGCCCTCAGCTGAGGTGGCGGTCATGGGGGCCAAGGTAAAGGAATCCTCACTCTCTCACTCTCACACTCACACAACGTGGCCCTCAACTGAGGTGGCGGTCATTGGGGCCACGGGAAAAGGAGTCTTCCCCCCTCTTTCTCACTGACACAACACACACAGATACTCCAGTCGCTAGGTGAGCCAGGCTTCAATCCCCTACACCAGTGCTCTTCAACCCAGGTCTTCAGGGCCCACTCTCCAGTATGTTCTAGATGTTTCCTTGCACCATCGCATCTACATCAGAAGAACGGGTCATTATCAGGCGTCTACAGAGCTCCTGAGCAGCCCTCAGGACCAGCGTTAAACAGCACTGCCCTACATACTCCAGTCTTTACCATGACCGTGTCTTGGTCATGTTCCCAGGGTGCAGTGCAGATCATCTTCCGAGGGAAAGAGAACCAGGCAGAGGCTGAGGCTGAGTACGTGGAGAAGTTTGCCAACCCCTTCCCTGCTGCAGTCAGAGGTGTGTGGACACATGCAGGACCATGACGCTCGTACACACACACACACCCCTAACATGGCATCAACACGCACACACCCCTAACATGATAGCTATACACACATCCCTAACATGACTTCTGCACAAACACACACCCCTAACATGACATCAATGCACACACACGCACCCCTAACATGACATCTGCACACATACACACCCCTAACATGACATCTACACACACCCCTAACATGACATCTACACACACACACTCAAATGACACATTCCTTTTAGTGACTCTGTGATTGTCTTCCAGGGTTTGTTGATGACATTATTGAGCCGTCAACCACTCGCAAGAGGATCTGTCGAGATCTGGAGGTGTTGTCTAGCAAAAAGCAAACCAACCCATGGAAAAAGCACGCCAACATTCCTCTGTAACACCCTCACCCCTGTGTGCCCTGTCCAGAAGGTACCCACAGAATGGAGGCAGGGAACCTGAAGTAGCCACCCTGAGCATCCTATTTAGAAGGGTCGATGGTTCTTCCTAATCATGTGGGACCCCTTTCTGGCCTGTGTTGTTTAGAAATGACATGTCTTCTCTCGGTGCTCCTTCTGCACATCCTGATCTGCTCATTTGTAAACGGAACTCCTGGTTGCCTGTCTGAAGATCAGTGCTACTCAAATTCCTGCTTTATCTTCAAAAGACTAGTTTGATACGAAATATACATTTTTGAGTGATCAATCTGTTGTCTAGATTCAGTTTTTCATCTCAACCCAACACACACACGCACCCCCACTCTCAGATGGATATTGACAGTTGCGGCCCCCCCCCCCTCCACAAAGCACTAAACAATCCATAAATTGATTACCGGTTTTATTTTCATAAAAAGAATTTCATTAAGTTCACAGAAAAAAAGCATTTAAGGGCAAGTGATGTCGTTGACACTACAAGAAAGAGACAGTCGTCTTTGATATTTACAGGACAGCCATACCAACCAATAGGAGCACAGGGCTGACAGGTATCCATGATAAAACAACCATTAGATCGACATGATTGGTCTATCCTATGGAGCCGAAGGCGGTGGACTAATCAGCTCCTAGTTACACTAAGGCGCAGCCATTAAATTCCACAACTAGACTTGTACAATAAACCTGCTAACCTTCATAGCCACACCTTGGACTCAACCAATCAGATATAAGTTGTTGGGACAAGATATAAGCATGTAGGCCACAATTTGGCAACGATCAAGATATATATTCAGAAAGAGCTGTACAAACATCAGACAAAAAAACAAAACAAAAGTCACTTGATTTAAAACTTTGTACTAAAGCTACAGAATTCAAAATACTTTTTTGTTTTATTTTTTTAACTCCTTTTATGTTTAAAAAGCTGTGATTCTGAGACGAGTCGAGAGTCTTGAGCTCGGATGTGGGAGGAGTCTGAGATGGGGAAGGGAAATATAGGGGAGGGGCATGAGGGGGCAAAGAGGCTGTCTGTCAAACAGCTATCAAACCACAACACTCCTCTCTCAGTCCTACACCCACAACACAAAAACACACATTTCTCCACTTATTCCGAGTTCTTTGTCAAACATTCACAGCTGTTTGTGTGTGTGCGTGCGCATGTAACCATCGATACAGTACACAATCATCACAGACAAGGAAAAAGATGGGGGGGGGGAGTGGCTAAATAAAAGAGTAGAGATTCAGAACAGATCTAGATTCTCTTCAGGTGAAATGAAACTGAAATGTGTCACACTGACAGGGGCTGTACAGGGTGTTGGCACTGGGGTGGAACCAAAACAACTGCACGTCTGTGTGACGGGGTACCATCCAGGCAGACGCAACGGGCCTCAAGTCCCACAGCCTCAGCAAAGAGACAGATTAGCCACAGGCTACCAGAGCTAACGCTAACTGTGCTAAGGTTAGCAGCAGGGTGAGTGAGACTTCCGATGGGGACAATATTCACTATGACCTGTTATGAGACTGTGACGGTTGGGAATGATCCTCTGGCTGCTCTGTGGAGATCAGATCCCTGACGTCCACGAGGTGGATCCCCACAGATCCCTGATCCACTTCAAACCCACCCCGGTGTCCCACCAAGAGAGAGAGAAGGGCTTTTGTTGTTGTTTTGGACAGTATGATTGACAGGTGATTCCGGTCATCTTGTTCCTCAGGAAGGCTGGGTCTCCCAGATCAGAACATGGGCATGGTGAATCCCTGGAAGAACAAAGCACAGCAAACTTCAGCTAGTTTAACGGTCCACATGTGCTATGCTAACAGCACACCTAACTTCAGCTAATTTAATGGACCCAGTGAGCTATGCTAACAGCACACTTAACTTTAGCTTGTTTAACGGACCACATGTGCAATGATAACTGCAAACCTAACTTCAGCTAGTTAAATGGACAACATGTGCTATGCTAACAAACTTACCGACTCGTCCTCAATCATGGCTGCTGAATCAAAGAAGTCTGGTCTTAATTCTGCCCTTTCTCGTCTGTTTCTTGACGGTGGCTGGAAAAAACGAATGAGGAAACAATCATCAGAATAATTAGCACAGCGGTATGTAACTAACATGAGTTCTCTGTTTGCGCCACTGCAAGGCAATAGAGAAAACAGACAACAGGAAGTGATGCCACTCACCAGATCAATGACCATAGTGTCCTCAAACTCCTCATTCATGTCTTCCAGCTGACCTCGCGATGACATCATCACGTCCTCGAAGATAGGTTCTGCGTCATCCTCCATTAGCCCACGTCTAGCACAGACACAAAGACATCAGACCAAGCAATGACACTCAAACTGGCTCTCCTACTGGATCTGGATCTCTGTCTCCTTCTGGATCTCTGTCTGTCTCCTTCTGGATCTCTGTCTGTCTCCTTCTGGATCTCTGTCTGTCTCCTTCTGGATCTCTGTCTGTCTCCCTCTGGATCTCTGTATGTCTCCTTCTGGATCTCTGTCTCCCTCCCTCTGGATCTCTGTCTGTCTCCCTCCTTCTGGATCTCTGTCTCCCTCCTTCTGGATCTCTGTCCCTCCCTCTGGATCTCTGTCTGTCTCCCTCTGGATCTCTGTCTGTCTCCCTCTGGATCTCTGTCTGTCTCCCTCTGGATCTCTTTGTCTCGCTCTCTCGTCCTCCATCTGGATCTCACTCTATATCTCTTAGGTTCTCAAGTCACTTGTCTGGTCTCTCTTTTCAGTTCTCAAGTCATTTGTCTGGTCTCTTTCTCTCACATCACTTACACAGTCTGCCTGACGCCTTGATTGCTGCGTGCCTTCATGTAGTTGATGTTAGACCGGTCTTTCCGGCCAACCTCCTCCATCTTCTGCTGTCCCAGCCAAGACATCTGCATCTGGGGACTGCAGCAACACAGGGTTCAACCTCACACTCTCACACACACTCTCACACACTCTCACACACTCTCACACACTCTCACACACTCTCACACACTCTCACACACTCTCACACACACAGCTTGTGTACATGGATTCCGTTCTTACTTGTGTACGTAGTCGTTCTCGGAGCCAGGTTCCGAGTCGGGGTCTGGGATGTGTTCGGTGGGCCTGTTCTCTCGGAGCACAGTGGAGGTGAGCTGGGGCGTCTGCAGCGCTCCTGGTGTCTGGAGGGTGTCGTTACGCATCATCCACGAGCCCTCCACACTCTCCTCTGGAATCACACACACACACAGTTTACAGTTAATAGTTAATGTTGGGGCTTTTTAATTTTTTCTCTTTTTAATGATCAAGTTCTGTCAATTTTCTAGTACAAATTCAGCTTCTCCCAAGTCCGAAAACAGCACAGTAACCGGAGCAAGTTTGGATGCAAATAGCAGTCAAATCCAGCTCGATATACCATCTTAAACAGCAAGAGAACCAACCATTTAACCAATTTGACTCAGTTCCATGTGAGTGTGAGTACAGTACTGTGTAGAAGTCTTAGCCACCAAACATTTTTACATGAATGTTGTCTGAAATATTTTGTCTTCTGTATTTGCACAGCAGAATAAACATGCCCTCTTGAAAATATTTTTGTTTAGCCTTTTGATATAATTATTTTAAAAAGAATTTCCTTTTTTTTTAGGCCAGACTTTTGTACAGTACTGTATAAATGCTCGTGTGTGTGTGCGCGTGCACTCACCGTCGATGCGTTTCTTGTGCAGTGGCGGCCGTCCCTTCTTGCTGCGGACAGAGCTGGTCTTGCTGCTGGTCCCAGAGGTGACGGACAGGCGGTCCTCGTCCCCCCCTGTCAGTAGACTGTTCCGGTAGGAGATGAGGGGAAGCCACACGTCCTCCCTGCGCTCCGACATGGCCTCTGACATGAACTTCTCCAGGTACGAGTGGCTGATAGAAGCAGGAGAAGGGGGGGAGATGTTACACACACACACATTCAGACAGACACAGACACACAGAGACACACACAGTGTGTCTCTCTGAGGACACTTACACAGTCTTCTTGTCCTGGCGCAGCAGCTTGGAGGAGAACTCACTGAGCACCTCCAGGAAGGCCAGGTTAGGAGGGGGAAACTCCGCCCCTCGAGGGTTCTGGTACTTAAATGCAAACTCGATTCCATCCCTGGGGGGGGGGGGAAGGAGAGACGGAGAGAAAGACAAAGATACAAATGTCAAACGCTGGCATCCGATTGTGACGCGGTGGGGTATGGGGATGCAGGGGGCCGTACTTGTGCAGGGTGGCGACGGCCTCGCGGGTCTTGATCTGGTCCAGACCGAAGGTGAGGGCGAAGCGCCGCGCCAGCTCCTTGATGCCGCTGACGTGGGATGAAGTCCGGTCCAGGTTGGGACCCTGGTCCTGCAGAAGCTCATTGAACAGCTGGGACACACACACACACACACACAGTTAGTCTCTGTGTGAGTGTGTGTGTGAGAGAGTGGGTAAGAGACAGACAGAGAGACAGACAGAGACAGTAGCCCACCTGCTGCAGACTGAGGATGAGGGTCTTGGCACACAGGATCTTGTCTGTCTGTCTGGTCTTACTTAAGGTCTCCTTGATGATATCTCCATAGTCGTTATAGTACTACAGAGAGTCAGGGAAGGATAGGATGTTACTATAGGAGATAGAGGGGGCAAAAGGAGAGACCAGAGGTGAAAGAAACCACATAAGAAAGACCCAGTGGCGAGAGAGACCAAAGGAGAGAGACTTAAAGACAGAGAGGCCAGAGGAGGGAGAACAAATGAGAGAGAAAGCGACCACAAGAGACCAGAGAAGAGACCAGTGGGGAGACCAGAGAAGAGAAGCAAAAAAGGAAAGAGACCAGAGGAGAGTGAGGCCAGTGGGGTGCCATGCTAAGGATAAAGCCCGTCATGCAGACAGACCTTCATGTAATGTTTAAAGATGTCCGCCGCGGCAGGCATGTCCACAATGTCGTAGATGATGAGCTTGCTGAAAGCTGCCAGCAGGTTCCTTCTCTTATGGAGCGCCTCGATCTTATTGGCCTCGTCCTCCTCATCTCCCTCTGTTCAGACAGACACACGGGGGGAGACAGAGGGAGAGACGTGGGGGGAGAGACGTGGAGGGAGAAATACAGAGGGAGAGACAGAGGAAGAGACGTGGAGGGAGAGATACGGAGGGAGAGACGTGGAGGGAGAGACAAGTGGAGGGAGACATGCAGGGAGACACGTGGAGGGAGAGACATGCAGGGAGACACGTGGAGGGAGAGACATGCAGGGAGACATGTGGAGGGAGAGAACAATTAAACATCAGGGTCCCATTAGCTCCCAGATGATCCATACATCCTATACAAGCATGTGTGTGTATCTGAGCGGTGTGTGTATCTGAGCGGTGTGTGTATCTGAGCAGTGTGTGTATCTGAGCGGTGTGTGTATCTGAGCGGTGTGTGCATCTGAGCGGTGTGTGCATCTGAGCGGTGTGTGCATCTGAGCGGTGTGTGCATCTGAGCGGTGTGTGCATCTGAGCGGTGTGTTTGTGTGTCTGAGTGTGTATGAAGTGCGTGCAGGAGCGCGTGGCAGACCCATGCTCTGGCTGTCGTCGTCCTGGTCGATGAAGACGTGGTCCAGTACAAAGGACAGCAGCTCGTTCTGCAGGGGAGCGTCAGGATTGAACACCAGCGGCTGAAGCCCCTCCCTGCTCCCTGATACCAGCTGGTGGCTGAAGATCATCAGCAGGTCACACAGCAGCATGAATGCCTGGGGACACACGCACACACACGCACACACACAACGCAGTTCTTCAGTGATTGAAGCTCTCCAAATTCAGTTTGCCATGTTTATCCGTCTTTTAACCCTCATGCTCTCTGCAGGGGTCAGAATGACCCGGAACTCTGTTAAATGCACACACATGCACACTCACAATGAGACCCACAACTTAGATTGTATGTGCTTGATTGAACTCAGCATGAATGCACATTTCAGTGCCCAGGGTCAGTACAGGGTCAAAACTGAATTAACCTGCTTCATGTCAGGGTTGAGGATGAGGTCTTTTTGACCCTTAGGACAGGGTGAGTTGCAGAATACGAAGAGAGTACGAGGGTTAAAGGACCGTGACCCCCACACACCATCATAACCATCCTCCTCATGCGAGTACCACCGTCACTTCCCCACCCCATCACCTCCTCCCACCCTCCGTTCCGAAGCCCGAGTTCTGTACCTGCTCCTTGACTGGAGTGTTGACGTTGGACAGACACTGCTGACACACAGCCAGGAAGGACTTCACCACTCTCCTGAGAGCCACCAGGTCATCCTGCACACACACACACACACACACGCGCACACGCGCGCACACACACAGACACCATCAGAACATCTGCCAGCGTAGCTTCAGCGGACGTGTGTGTGTGCACGTGCATGCGGGGCTGGGCAAGCACCTTGGAGGGCGCTCCCTCAGTGATCTTGACCAGCTGCCAGAGGATGGAGTAGTGGGAGCACTGCAGGGCCTGGGTGGCGATCTGCTCCGGCATGGAGCCCTGCTCGATCCCTGCCTTCAGGAGCCGGTAGCAGTTCCCAAACAGGTCCCACCGCGTCAGGTCGTGGGCGCTGTGGGCACACACACATACACACACACACACACAGGCATAGGTAATCACACAACAATAAGATATATCCAATACTGTATTTTTTTATTGTGGCGTTTTACTGTTCTGTTGTAGAAGCAATAGCACGGTATTACCATGATTATTATCATCTTGACTATTACTGTTAGTCTAAACACACACACAGAAGCGCATGTGTATGTGTGGAAGGAGCTGAGATAGGGAGGGGAGGATGGAGTCAGGAGGAGAGAGAGAGAGAGAGAGAGAGAGGGAGAGGGAGGAGAGAGAAAGAGAGGGAAAGAGGAAGAGAGAGAGGGAGGGAGGGAGGGAGAGAGAGACGGAGGGGGAGAGAGCAAGCGGGGGACGTACTTGTGGAAGGCTGTGAGTCTCTTGAGGGTGGAGAGAACGTTGTAGATGTCGTCTTCATCTGCCTCCTCACCCTGCAGCACACACCATGCTAGGAATTTACACGCCGCAAGTGGACGCACACACCCTCTCCCACACCCCCACACCCTCACCCACACCCTCACACCCTCACCCACACCCCCCCCAGCTCTGTACCTCCTGCAGCAGGTCTTCCACAGAGTGCGTGAAGCGGTCGGTCATCTCGTCGATGAGCTGCGAGCGAGCGATGTCCACGCGGTTCATGATGGTGTACTCCTCCGAGCACAGGATACTGTAGGTCTTACTGCACGCCTCCAGGACCTCCATCTCAATGTGCTTCTCCACCACCAGCCGGATCTGCTTCAGTAGCGCGTCCAGGTGCTGGGGGGAGTGAGGGAGGGACGGGGGGAGGGAGGGAGGGGGAGGGTTAGAGAAACGAGACGACATCCAAGTTGTCACCTTGTGTCTGCACCTTCTCTCTCTCTCTCTCTCACACACACACACACACACACACACACACATAACACACACACACACCACCACACACACACACATCCACACACACCACACCACACACACACACACACACAACACACCACACACACACACACACACCACACCACACAACACACACCTTCTCTCGCTCCCTGTCACACGCACTCTTACCTTTTCCATCCTTCCAGCGCTGTAAACGTCGAGGTCAAAAAACTGGGGGATCTGCAGCAGGTTAGCCACCTTCCTCAGAGTCTTGCCTGGGTTACTGTGTACACACACACAACACACACACCACACAAAACACACACACCACACATTAATGTTAATATCAACCAAAACCATGGCTTAATGAGATATGGTATCTACACAGAGATAATACATCCACAGAAAAGAACGGCTAATATGGCCAGTAATAATTCATCCATATAGAACGACTGCCAAACAAATGTTTGAAATAGTTGCGAACAGCCTACATTGAACAAGGACAAAACACAACCGTCCGACAGACGAATTTCGGTTTAAGTGGACACCTCAAATTTACGCTTCACAAAACCTTTCAAACTTTAAATGGTAAACAACAACAAAATAAAACAGACATCTGGCCTGTTCTCGCCATTTTAACCATTAACATTTTTTATCTGTGGAATAGACACTCGAGATTCCAGCTACCGTAAACCTTGATCCATTGAGTGTGGTGCGTGTGTGTTGTGTGTGCGCGTGTTTTACCTTGGACAGCAGCATGGGCAGCGCCATTATGAAGTGCTCAGTCAGTTTGTTCTTGTCGTCTATCTGAGTCTTCCTCTCTTTAGCTGTGAGGACCTGGGAACAAAGACACAACACGCACATCACACAGGTTCCACTACCAGCACAGACACACACAGCACATTCACACACCAGCCTCCACTACCTTGCCTCACACACACACACCCACAGTCACATCACACACAGTCCAGCT
>BROE01000009.1:7674988-7756602 GCA_036571765.1 Plecoglossus altivelis
AGACACACACACACACACACACACACACACACCTCTCTCGCTCCCTGTCACACGCACTCTTACCTTTTCCATCCTTCCAGCGCTGTAAACGTCGAGGTCAAAAAACTGGGGGATCTGCAGCAGGTTAGCCACCTTCTCAGAGTCTGCCTGGTACTGTGTACACACACACACACACACACACACACACACACACACATAATGTTAATATCAACCAAAACCATGGCTTAATGAGATATGGTATCTACACAGAGATAATACATCCACAGAAAAGAACGGCTAATATGGCCAGTAATAATTCATCCATATAGAACGACTGCCAAACAAATGTTTGAAATAGTTGCGAACAGCCTACATTGAACAAGGACAAAACACAACCGTCCGACAGACGAATTTCGGTTTAAGTGGACACCTCAAATTTACGCTTCACAAAACCTTTCAAACTTTAAATGGTAAACAACAACAAAATAAAACAGACATCTGGCCTGTTCTCGCCATTTTAACCATTAACATTTTTTATCTGTGGAATAGACACTCGAGATTCCAGCTACCGTAAACCTTGATCCATGAGTGTGTGTGCGTGTGTGTTGTGTGTGCGCGTGTTTTACCTTGGACAGCAGCATGGGCAGCGCCATTATGAAGTGCTCAGTCAGTTTGTTCTTGTCGTCTATCTGAGTCTTCCTCTCTTTAGCTGTGAGGACCTGGGAACAAAGACACACACAGCACATCACACAGAGTTCCACTACCAGCACAGACACACACAGCACATCACACACAGCTCCACTACCTGCTCACACACACACACCACATCACATCACACACAGTTCCACTACCAGCACAGACACACACAGCACATCACACACAGCTCCACTACCAGCACAGACACACACAGCTCCACTACCAGCTCAAACACACAGCACATCACGCACAGCTCCACTTCCAGTACAACACAGCACATCAGGCA
This sequence comes from Plecoglossus altivelis, assembly GCA_036571765.1. Classification (NCBI taxonomy): domain Eukaryota; kingdom Metazoa; phylum Chordata; class Actinopteri; order Osmeriformes; family Plecoglossidae; genus Plecoglossus; species Plecoglossus altivelis. The sequence continues at coordinate 7,675,950 of BROE01000009.1, forward strand.
CATTTGTGGCAGTAAAAGTCTCAGGCACACGTGTGTGTGTGTGTGAGGCATGTGTGTGTGTGTCAGCAATGTGTGCAAGTATGTGTGAGGCATTTGTGTGAGCGTATGAGTCTGTGTGTGTGTGTGTGTGAGACATGCGTGTGAGTGTATGAGGCATGTCTGCGTGTGTATGTGTGAGGCATGCGTGTGTCTACCTACCCGCTTGCCAGTCCCCCTGCCCACAGGGGGATGTGCCTCTGCAGCCTGTCGTATGGTACACACCATCAGCTCTATGAGAGCGCTCTCCTGTCTGTCTGACAACACTGGAGACAGCACACTGGGCATCAACATCCAGTCTTTTAGCACTAGGGGGATGGGTATGACTGGACAATACTTGTCTTGTGTGTGCGTGTGTGTGTGTGTGTATCTCACCCTCCTCCCCCTGCACAGCCTCCTCCAGTAGCAGCTCCGTCATACACTCCCAGTCCTTCAGCAGCTCCTGGGAGCTCTCCCACAGGGAGTCCACCAGGTAGGCTGCATGCTCGTGGAGCTGTCACGCACACGCACACATGCGCACACACACACGGTCCTTAAAGCGGGGCAGTACATTTTGTCTGTGTGTGAATATATGCAAGAGTGGGTGTGTCAGAGCAAGCGTATTCATGTGGAAGCGTGTGTGTGTGTGTTCGTGCAAGCATGTGTGTGAGCAAGTGTGTGTGTGTGTGTTTAACTGAACGTGTGTGAGAGCATGTATGTGTTTCGCCGAGAATGTGAGAGTGCGTGTGTCACCTCGCTTTCCAGGAAGAAGAGCACCAGCATGCGGATGAGGTTTCCGTTCGGACTGCTCCTCCCCCTCCTCTTAGCCAAGGCCTCCTCTGCCTGGGGGTCGTGTCTGCTAAACAGTCTGGGAGGGAGGGAGGGAGGGAGGGAGGGAGGGAGGAGAAAGGAGACGGGGTGTTTTACATAGGTCTTTGTTAAGTGGAAACAAAGCATAGTCTGCCCTTTGACATCAGCATGAGTGATGAATGTCCAGCTCTTCCTCTCGAGACGAGACTCACTTCCTGTGCAGAAACTCTCCCGCCGCCACAGCAACCGGCCGGTGGGCAGAGTAAACCAAGTGGTACACATTCTCGCAGTCCTCGTTGGACAGTGCATCCTCGCTGCCCCTGAAACAGCCAATCGGAGAAGGTTCCACTCAGCAAAGGCCCGGAGAAAAGGTAGGCGAGACACAACAGTTACACCAGGACAAAACACATGGTGGATTGTTACTGTGGGACTTACTGTAGAATGAGGAAGTTACTGTGGGACTTACTGTAGGATGAGGGACTGACTGTAGGATGAGGGAGTTACTGTGGGACTTACTGTAGGATGAGGGATTTACTGTGGGACTTACTGTAGGATGAGGGACTGACTGTAGGATGAGGGAGTTACTGTGGGACTTACTGTAGGATATGGGAATTACTGTGGGACTTATTGTAGGATGAAGGAGTTAGTGTGGGACTTACTGTAGGATGAGGGAGTTACTGTGGGACTTACTGTAGGATGAGGGAGTTAGTGTAGGATGAGGGAGTTACTGTGGGACTTACTGTAGGATGAGGGAGTTACTGTGGGACTTACTGTAGGATGAGGGAGTTACTGTGGGACTTACTGTAGGATGAGGGAGTTAGTGTGGGACTTACTGTAGGATGAGGGAGTTTGTGTGGGACTTACTGTAGGATGAGGGAGTAAGTGTGGGACTTACTGTAGGATGAGGGTAACCAGGCGGATGGCCTCCACAGCCACATCGTACTCCTTGTCCAGGGTCATGGACACGATGCGGTCCTTAAAGCGGTTGGTGAACAGCTCCAGCTTGGGGAACAGCTCTCTGTTGGTGTACAGATTCTGCAGCGCCTTCAGACACTTGAGACGCACCTCGCCTTGCTGGGGGGAGACAATAGACAGTGAGCAAATATTGCTTTCTGGGTATAAAAAAAGGTTGTCTAGGGCAGGCGTGGGTGCGTGCATGTGAGTGTGTGTGAGAGCTCACGCCTACTCTATCATGTAGTGTCCAGCCCACATATTTCAGGTAGCTGTCATTGAGAAAGGCATCGCTGTACATCTTCATCCAGACTCCAATCTCCTCTATACAGATGGCCCGGATCTCTGCTATCGCATCCCTGAGGACATCCGTCATCACTGTTATCATCACTGTTATCATCACTGTTATCATCACTGTTATCATCACTGTTATCATCATCATCATTATCTTCAGTGTGTGAGTTTTACCTGTAGCGGTGGACAAAGATTCCCTTGAAGATGGAGTTCATCATGTTTTCTATCTCATCCTGGTTCTCCTGGAGCTGCAGGGGCCAATCACAAAGGATCTTACTAAACACCCCAACAGACACCAACACAGGACTGACCAATCACAGAGGGCGTCCTTCAACGGTCAAGACAGGAGTACCTCCTTCCTCTTCTGGAGCAGCAGTTCCAGCTTGTCATTGGCTCGTTTGCCAGCCATCTTGTTCCTCTCTGCCTCGTACTGCCTCTGGGTGTTGTCTTGGTGGATGCTGAGGTTCAACGCCACGTTTACCAGGGCTGTCATCAGCTTCATGGCTGGGTAGGAAGGGAAGGGGAGAGAGAAAGAGAGGGGTGGGTGCAGGAACGGGTTTTTGAGACTAACGACTAACCCAAATTCCGAAAGATTTGGGTGGCCGTTTGGATACATTGACATACATTTGGATATTCCTGTTCTAACTTTGCTCTCAACGCCTTTCTCTCTCTCTCTCCCCTCCTTGTTCTCACCTGCGAGGGTGCTGGTGTGTCTGAAGGCCCGGACCTGTGAGTCTGAGAGGCCAGTGAGCAGGGAGATGACAGTGTCCATCATGTACTCGTCGTAGATGATGCTGTACTGACACTGGCGGATGAGCACGCCGATGAACTCGCAGAAGTTGTACCTGAACTTCTTCCACAGGGGTCCGGGCATGGTGAGGGGGTAATCTCCACTGTCCTGAAGCAGACAGCACAGGATAACAGCGTTACACACCCACATCCACCCCCTCCCTCCCTCACCACATTTGTTTTCATGTCTATCCGACCATCTGTCCATCCATCTGTCCATCCATCTACCTCATCGAATTCCTCCGTCATCTTGCGGATGATCTCGGCATTCTGCATGTTCCGGAACATCTCGATCCTAACGGTTCCTGGTGGAAGAACCGAGGACAGGTCAGAGGGAACACACACACACGCAACACACACACACACACACGATGGGAGTAGAGAGTAGATGGATCATCAGGCGTACCTTTGCACCCAGAGCACTGGATGAAGAAGTTGATAAGGTCCAGAAGAGCGATGTCTCTGTCCTGCTTGTAGGACTCTATCCAGTCATCCACCACAGACTAGGGACACATACACAAACACCAATGTTACTCACTTACACTCTTAGCTTTCAAAGCTACTACAGAAGTACATAAACACTCCTACCTCTCATTCCGCCACTCCTACCCCTCATCCCAACACTCCTACCTCTCATCCCAACACTCCTACCTCTCACCCCGCCACTCCAACCTCTCATCCCACCACTCCTACCTCTCATTCAGCCCCCCCCTCCCCCCCCACGACAACCCACCTGCATGGCGCTCTTCCCCAGCTTGACCACCTCGAACAGCGTGACAGGGTCTCCACCCTCTCCGTTGTGCTGGGCCACGCCATTGGCCTTCCGCCCTCTCGCCCCTCCCACACCTTTTTCTGATGGAGATTTACGGGGCTTCTTATTGGCCGTCTGGAGGGGGAAGAAAAGGGGTGGGGGCAGGGAGGTCAACAAACCTAGAAAGGAGACTAACAAACAGGAGAGCAAGACAGACAGAACCAGAAGTATACAAAGAAGCAGGCTCTGAAACAGAGAACAATGGAGACAGATAGAACGACATTACTATACAGCCTTAAGCAGATAGGTCAGCAGCCAGCCAGCCAGAAAGGTCAGCAGCCAGCCAGCCAGAAAGAGAAGCAGCCAGCCAGCCAGTGAGAGAAGCAGCCAGCCAGCGAGAGAGAGAGAAGCAGCCAGCCAGCGAGAGAGAGAGAAGCAGCCAGCCAGCCAGCGAGAGAGAGAGAGAAGCAGCCAGCCAGCCAGCGAGAGAGAGAGAAGCAGCCAGCCAGCCAGCCAGTGAGAGAGAGAGAGAAGCAGCCAGATAGCCAGAGAGAGAAGCAGCCAGCCAGCCAGAGAGAGAAGCAGCCAGCCAGCCGGAGAGAGAAGCAGCCAGTCCAGTCGAGTGATCTCACCGCAGGTTTGACTGGCCTTCCTCTCCTTTTCTTGCCCTTGGCTTCTGCTGGGTCCTCGATCTCACTCACACTCATACTCAGGCTGACTGCGTCTGTAGCTCCTGACTCGTTAGATGAGTCCCTGAGACAGAGAGACAGAGACAGAGAGTGAGAGGAAGAGAGTGAGAGGAAGAGAGTGAGAGGAAGAGAGTGAGAGGAAGACCGAGAGAGACAATCATTTCTTTACTAAAACGAAATAAAAGTGAGAACTATTTATTTCCAAATGCACAAGTCCCTCCACAAACGTACATGTACACAGTACACACTCTCAAGAAAGACAACACACAAGCTACTCACTGCAGAACAGGAAGCTCTGAGGTAATCATCCTGACTGCTGTAGGGGGGGGGGTGTGGGTGGGTGTGTGGGTGGGTGTCGTCCACAGGAGGTTGGAGGACAGCTGGGCAGGGTGGCAGGGGTTCTGGAACAGACTTACTCAACACTGCAGACAACCAGCACACTCACAACACACCGGGCCCTAGAGGTGAAAGGAGGGAGGGAAGAGACAGGGTTTAATTCAAGTGGGAACATATCTTTGTGACCGTCGATGGCTTCTTTCGGAGAATTTTCGTCTCTACAAATCCACGTGTATGCGTTCAGTAGAGCAATTACTGAGAAGCACTGACACACTTTCCTGTGACAAAGAGGTGAGAAACAGAGACCCCAACTGGCCAAAAGTAGAACTGCAGATTGAGAAACCGGTACAGATGAGAAGCTGAGGCCACTAATCCCATTTCTCCAGTCATAACATGTTTACCCAACACTTCCACCACTGAAAGAGAGCCATTTCTTTACATTGACAGGACACCCAAATAGTTATGAAATTCAAAGTGTTTGAACTTCAGCTTGTTCTCACGCAGACAGACACGGGGAACTGGCAAATCAATATGCAACATAACTTTGAGGAAATCAAAATCGAAAGATTTGGAGTCGGAGAGCAAAAGTTCTGCAGCAAGTATAATTCCTCACAAACTCTTTTTAAATGTGAACAAAGGGTGCAGTACCACACATAGCCACTGGGGGCAGTAGGAACCACAAAGTCCTTCTCTACAAGTCCACATCAACACTGCTTTGAAGCTTTAAGAGAGCAGAACAATCGTAATTTAAATTTTTTTTTTACAAATTGAACGACAGACATGTTGACATACACTTTTCTCTTTTTATAGTGTGTGTTTGCGGTGTATTTAGCGCAGAGTGTATTAGAGTGTGAGTGTGGGTGTGTGAGCTAGGGACTGGGGAACAGTAGGGGGCAGGCTAAGAGAGTGTGTATTTAAATGTACTAGTCCTGGACGATGGAACAGCACATGCTGACAACTTTCTGCTGCTTTCTCTCTCTCTCTCTTACACACATACACACACATACACACACACACAATCCCACAGACGAGTAGTCTAAGTAAGAGCCTAGACTATGAAATCAATAGGCTTTTCTGAAAACATTGACATGCTTCCACGGTTCAACAGAAGCTTCCGAACAAATAGTTAGTTTGCTAGAATAGGGAACGGAACGCAGAACACAAGCGTGTGCAGATCCCAGAGCAGCAGCAGGGAGTCTGAGGAGGACTGTCCAGTTAGACAGAGACAGATGTTCACACGGAGGAGAACAAGGAAGTACCCTGATTATGTCCACCCCTATCTGTTCAACTGTCTCTACAGGTGGAATGATATAATTTCTTCTGTGCTCGGGCAGGATGGGAACACAGACCTGAGTGTGTGTGTGTGTGTGTGTGTGTGTGTGTCTCTGGGAAGAGGCCAAAGATGACAGAGCCCGTCTTGTTAATGACCAAACGAATACCACACTTTTGTATGTATTCAAATGTTTTTTAAGGCATTGGCGTTTGCGTGTACTTCAGTGAAAGGCTTCATCATTAACAGGCCGTCCTCTTGTGAAGCCTGTTTTCCACTTCCCCCACAGAAAGTTAAATTAGGGGAAAGTAGCCAACCACCATCACCCTCCTCTTACACAAACACACACACACACACACACACGCTTTGCAGTGAAAGGAATGCTGTCAGCGCTGGTTGAGAGAAGCCCACTTTGCTGCTCAAGACCACTTCCAGCAAAGTCCAGGTGGACACTGTGGAATGTTCGTATGTCCGTGTGTCTGTCTTCGAGGAAGGTGGCGTATGTCTGTCTTTGGGAAGGTGTGTATCTCCGAGTGCGTGCAAAAGTATGTGCATGTGGTCTAGGAATGTGTTCCGCCCGGGTTCAGAAGAGTTAAGCTTGCTATCCACCCAGTCCGACCCAGAGAGGCAGGCTTAGTGCAGCCCAGCTGCAGTGCTACTGACAGACAGCCGGAGGCAGGAGACGCAGCATGTATAACACTGCTCCTTACAGTCCACACACACACACGCACACTTAGCATTTGCGGTCTGTGAAGTTACATAAAATGTGTGTGTGTGTGTGTGTCAGAGAGAGAGCAAGAGAGAAGGAGCGTCTGGAAGCCACTTAACATGCATGACATGTATTCTGGGAGGCAGGCGTTGCCATGGCAACCTGCGCGGGTCATAAGCCTGGCGGAGTATGTGATTGGTCGAATGTGAGGGGGGGGCACAACACCAAGTAATAGATCTACTGAGATCTCCTAGGGATCCATTCCATCCCGTTGCACCGGGTCACTCAACCAAGGAGGACTAGAGCACTGACCTCAATTACCGTTAAGTGTTTCTGCCAAAACTGCACCTTCATGACCAATTCTCTCAGGTGCACTTAGGATTCCCCCAAACAAAGAAGCCCAAACAACACTCTGCATGGATCTTGGTCTGCACCTGGCCCTTGGTCTGCACCTGGCCCTTGGTCTGCACCTGGCCCTTGGTCTGCACCTGGCCCTTGGTCTGCACCCGGCCCTGGTCTGCGCCTGGTCTTGGTCTGCGCCTGGTCTTGGTCTGCGCCTGGTCTTGGTCTGCGCCTGGTCTTGGTCTGCGCCTGACCCTTGGTCTGCACCTGGCCCTGGTGTGCACCCGGCCCTGGTCTGCGCCTGGTCTTGGTCTGCACCTGGTCTCGGTCTGCACCTGGCTTGGTCAACAGTGCTTAAACTGCAACACTTACTGAACTTCCAATCCAGCTCGGTGCTACCGCCAAAATACACTCAGAGAGCCAAACCACATCCCAATGTTTTCGGATTTATTTTTTACTGGTTTACAGTAACGTAAAGAAGTTACATGTTTAAAACAAGGGATGGAACAATATATCGTAGCACAATATATTCCAATGCAAATATGTTCTAAAATGTATTGTAGCTATGGCAATACATTTACAATATGATGTACGTTTGAGCCTAATGGTTGAAGTATCAGCGAGTGACCCACTCTAAATCGTTAAAAACAAAATCAGTTCAATGAATTTCATGAAAAAATTGAATTATCTTGATGCGTATAGTGAACCCAGTATCATGATAAGTATCGAATCGTGAGCCGATTTCATCGTTACATCCCTATTCAAAACCCTTCCAGCTGACTAACACACTAACACTGTTGACAAACAACAGTGGGTTATGTAGATTCAAACTTTCCTGTGGCCCACAATCTACCCTATCGATGTTCAATGATGTATTATCGATCCCATTGAAATCTCCACTGGCTGTTCCTTGCCTTCATGGTCTGTTTTAACAAGTGCTAAATGTATGCATATGGAATTTCAAGCACCGTGCTGAGATGACGCGTGGTAATAGCATAAATAACTTTTTTAAAGTGACTTATCAATTTCAAACAAAGGCCTAGGCTTACAGATTTATAAAATAAATATGTTTGAATTTACGTCACTCGTAGCCTATTCATTTCCAAGTGCCACCATATAATGACATAGTCGGATACGTTTAATCCGACACATTCAAACTTGCCCGCCAGCCGTCAGGCACCAAAACCTGTGCAGGACTATGGAACATTCTCTTTACACAGAACAGGCGAACACCTTAATCCATTCTAGCTGCTGTGTTATTCCAGTACCACTCAGGCACACTCACACCACCGCTCTGTACCGCAAAGCCCTTTAGTCCAGGAACAATAGTACCTGGGCAGGGTAGCGTACAGCAGGCTACAGTACATTAGAGCAGGGCAAGGTAGAAAAAAGTAGAGTAGGGCAGAGTAGAAAAAAGTAGAGCAGGGCAGAGTAGAGTAGAAACCAGTACAGCAGGGCAGGGTAGAAAACAGTAGCGCAGGGCAGGGTACAGCAGGGCAGGGTACAGCAGGACAGGGTACAGCAGGGCAGGGTACAGAAGGGCAGGGTACAGCAGGACAGGGTACAGCAGGGCAGGGTACAGAAGGGCAGGGTACAGCAGGACAGGGTATAGCAGGGCAGGGTACAGCAGGGCAGGGCAGGGTACGGCAGGGCAGGGTACAGCAGGGTAGGGTACAGCAGGGCAGGGCAGGGTACAGCAGGGCAGGACAGGGTACAGCAGGGCAGGGCACAGCAGGGCAGGGCACAGCAGGGCAGGGTACAGCAGGGCAGGGCAGGGTACAGCAGGGCAGGGTACAGTAGGGCAGGGTACAGCAGGGCAGGGTAGGGTAGGGTACAGCAGGGCAGGACAGGGTACAGCAGGACAGGGTACAGAAGGGCAGGGTGCAGCAGGGCAGGGTACAGCAGGGCAGGGTACAGCAGGGCAGAGTACAGCAGGGCAGGGTAGGGTACAGCAGGGCAGGGTAGGGTACAGCAGGGCAGGGCAGGGTACAGCAGGGCAGGGCAGGGTACAGCAGGGCAGGGCAGGGTACAGCAGGGCAGGGTACAGCAAGGCAGGGTGCAGCAGGGCAGGGTGCAGCAGGGCAGGGTACAGCAGGGCAGGGTACAGCAGGGCAGGGCCCTGTCATAACTGTCGGCCAGTCAACCAGCTCCCACACCAGCTGCTTACTGATTTCGCACTCGCTGCACTAGAGTCAGCAGTCCACAGCGAAAGGGAATCCAGGTGAGTCAGAAGGTTGGCCCTTGAAAAGTGAGCGATCCAACGTGTGGTTCCAGAACCCCCTGGAGGCTGGAGCCAGGTAGGTGGGCAGAGAACCTGGGGGGGGGGGGGGGGGGGGGCAAGTATGAGAGCCAGGAGACAACAGAATAGCCTTAAAGGCTAGACTGTGCCTTAATGATAGGCTGGCCATGCTGCTAGGCATTGCAGGAACAACTCCAGACAGCTAAAAAGCTCAAACCATTAGGTATTGAACTGTTCCGAGGAGAATCTTTTCCGCACGCACGCACGCACGCACACACACACACCTGCAGTCTTCAAAACCCATGACGGAACAATAAAAAGAGAAAATGATAAAAGAACTGAAAGGACAGGAAGCAGGCGTGTTCTTCAGATGTACACGAGACTTTCAACCTGAGACAGGAAATACCTCACAGAGGGTGAGCGGGAGAAACAAGATGAAGAGACAGCGAAAGCAAGAGAAACGAATGAAAGAAAAATAATATTTCGTTGTGAATGAATGTCAGAAAGTGAAAGTAAAAGAGAAAGAAAGAGGGCAAGTACAGAAAAGGTAAAAGAAAAGTTGAATAATTTGTGTAGTTCTCAGCATTAGGAATCAAAAAGACCAGCCAGTCTTCACATATTTGGTGAAACGTAGATTCCATGCTCTGCAAGGCAATGCTGGTGTCAATTCAACGCTCCTGGGTTTCCACACAGCCAATTGTGACCTGCAGCTAGCTAGTTACATTAGGCAACTATATAAAAAAAAAGGTTGTGATCGCTATAACGCACTTTCTATTTTCTTGTTAAAATATTTGCCATCGCGGAGAAATGCGCTATACCATTGGGACCATTGGAGACAGTTTTATATTAAGGGTTAGGTCCAGAAACCTACCTATGTAACTGGTATGTACCGGACCAAATCAGAACGCCGATTTTGGTGCCACTGAAATGCCTAAGCAGTCGGTAAAAATATTTTCCGAAACAGATGTTAAAAAGCACCTTCAACACACATGATCGGCAGTTCAGTTATACTGCATTCATGTGTTGCCAGAATAATCTGGAGAAAATAATCTCTGAGAAAATTCACGTGAATGCAAATTAGAACAATTTGTCGAAGAGCATGGCAGACAACAGTGATTGGTTGATGGTTTTGGTTGATGGTTTTTGTTGAGTTTTGTATTTAATTTAGATATCGAAGTATATATTATACACAACTCTTACTTACACTTAATTGTAATATATTGTTAGATTTAAACAAAACATTTTTTATGTCATTAGTGTCATCCACCATGGTCTTGTGGGTCTTTTTTTGTATCGGTTCAGGCACCGATTAACCACCGGTACCGTTTGAAAACTGTTGACGTGGAACCCGTTTCTAAAGAGAACCGAACGACTTTCAACCCTAATTAAACGTATGTTCAATTTGGAATGTTTTGATTAATTGACGGACCCCTGCTTCAAAATGATACATGATCAACTTATGTTCCATGCCCTATGAGGGTTCTACTATGAGGGTTCCATGCCCCTCACACTCGAAGACGACTCGAAGAACACAATGGCCCTTCGAGGCCCAAGACGACAGCGCGACCACTGTGACCACAAAGCCATTATTTCTAAGGGTTTGCGCGGCCTTTTCGCTGCGTCAAAAACAACTGACTAAAGGCTCCCGATGGAAGAGAAGCTCTGATCTTCAGTTCTGAATGACGGCCCACCAGATTACCGATTCGTCGGTGAAAACAATGGTGGAGATGACGGTTTATAATCGGTGTGGCAAGCAAGAGGAAAAAGACAAATGCCGCTCTCTAGAGTTTAAACTTGGGGTTTAGAAACGCAACCGTAGTGAATAGGACACCACCCAAATGCACTGCTCTCCCCATCTCTAAAACCCTAGCCAGCGGTGGACAACAGGGGTTGGCCAATCCTGGTCTTCGAGGGCCAGGATTGGCCAACCCTGATTTAGACCCAACAAGGTGTGACATCACAGTAGAAAAAGCAGGAGAGCACACGCCATTTCAACACCACCTGTTTATCTTTGCAAGCCGCAAATGACTATGTCCTGTCAACCTCGACAGTTGGAATGGCCCACACCACTGCTTGAAAGTGGAAAAAAAACTCAATCGTGGCTAGCCAGTGCAAAACCAATGTGACGCTTTAACGAATTACCTCTAGAAGGCTTGACCAAAACCCAAGCGGTCACATGGACACAGCGGTGGACACAGCGGTGGACACAGCGGTGGACACAGCCGTGGACACAGCCGTGGACACAGTGGTGGGAGTTCAGATAACCAAGACGCAGTTTGTGTAAACAGGATGCTCGAGTCTGGTTTAACCACAGTCGGATCTCTCGAGAGCGCGTGCTTGTATCACCCAGATGTCCTGTGTACCTCTGTCCTTCTTTTCATATCCCAAGTCATTATGATTGCGAGCTCCTTTCATCTCACTCCCTTTCACCAGCTTGTTTAGAAACGATATAGCGCTTGTGACCCCCCCCCCTGCTTTTCTCTGAGGTTTTCTCAGTTTTGAGGAGTCTAATATGAGCCCCTCTTATTTAAATGGGGGGGGCAGTGCCTCTGTTTAAACATTAGTTTTCAAACTCCCTGCATCACCTGTTTAAATAGTAGATACATTTGAGTGTCAGACCGAAGGAGAGATTCCTCCGTTTTGTAACAGCGCATGGAGGAGCTCTCTCCCTCAAAGCTGGTGCTGTTCACAGCCCTGCTCTCGCTGCAATGGCTGCCTGCTTCACTGCAGCTAAGACAAAATGGAGCCGGAAAGAAAGAAAAGGACGGAGGAGGGGAGGGAGGGCAGCAAGAGGAGAGGAGAAGGGGGGGGAGGTCGATGGGGGGTGCTGAGAGAGGACAGAAAAAGGCTCATTTGTTCATTCTCTCATCTCTGTCAGTGTCTGCTCTCTCACCTTGGCCCAGATTCTCTCTGCTTGCTACTCTTATGAGGAAAGGAGCGAGAATCAGAGTAGATTGAGGACACCACACACACACACACAAGTCCCTCCCCCCTCAAACACACACATACACACACACACACACACACACAAGCCCCATACAATTACGAGAACACTCTCTTGCGATCTCATCCAGCGACTGTGTGCCATTGCCATTGTCCCTTGATGACCTGATGAGCATCTAAGCAGCAAAGAGAGAGTAGCCTGCTAAAGAGAGCAGCCCTGAGGCACAGGAGATCAACACGACCAGATGTAGACAGGAGAGACAACACGACCAGATGTAGACAGGAGAGACGACACGACTAAAGATCCTGTGTAAAACAGGAAAAGATGCAACACCAGGCATAAGTGGCAATCTGAGATGACTGCGGAGCCCAGCGTAATCTCCTCTAATCTCACTGGAGGCTAGGAGACTACACTGTGTCAGGATAACCCGGCAGGGTTAATCTGGGCGTGGGCTAGGACGAGAAAAGGGAAATGGCAGACAGCGATTGGTCTAATCTGGTCAAGAGATAGGGGACTGCTGGGTGACAGCAGGAGATAGAGGCATTGGAGACGCATCAGAGCAGGCCCCGTTCCCAACCAACCTAGAATTGGCTATTCTCAGCCAGGACATCAATATTCAACTGGGCTAACCAGACATGACTAAGTTTCTATGACAATTGTGGTTAGGCTAACAGCCATACAGAGACAGAGATACAGAGATTGAAATAGCATTTTAGCATGTTGCTGTGTTGCTCATTGCCTGTCTGGATGGCTGTAGTATTTATTATAGGCCATATTTGTATGTCACTTCTATTAATGACAAACGTGAACGTTAATTGTTTCCACCCTTGAAGATAAGAGATAACATGACAGCCTATACTCCACAGAGTAGAAGGGCCTCCTGTAATCTCATGTGATGATGGGTACAATAGCCATGCTTGCACGAGACGCCCAGCCCTAACTCTGGACCTACCTGCTTATCAAAGCAGCCACCTGTAGCCGTTTCTTTTTTTTTACCAGTTTCCTCTGGACTGAATGGCCGAAACACTCTAGGCTTCAGCTGTCTCAGATCAAGAGCTTGTTCCAGAGCACGTTGCTGAAGGGCTGGCTGTCACTGCTACTGCTGGCGGCAAGCGGGAGCACTTCTCTGGGATCAATAGCTCCTCGATTCTCTCGTTCACACATCGCTACTGTATTCCTGCTAAACTGACGCGCAGGCAGCCTTGTCATTACCTCAGGGCTTAGGGTTAATGACAGCGCGTGTGTGTGTGTGTGTGCATGTGTGTGTGTGTGTGTATACGTATGTACACGGTCCACAGAAGTACACCCTATCTTTAAATTCCACAGCATCCTTGGTAGTAACAGAAGCAGTCTTATAGATGAGCTTCATGCAGATGCTCAGGAAAAAAAGGGGGTTTAGGCTACAGGGTTCCCATGTCCCGCTGACATGGGCTGTCTCACATGGTCCGATGCAGATGGCCCGTCTAAATGACTGGCAGCGCACTCCTATTACTGACGACATTCCCAGACTACTGGCTCTCTGAGAAGCCGTAATCGTGGCCCATGGCGAATAAGACAGCCGAGTGGATTGATAACCCAGCTGGTCTCCTGAACAGCTAACCTGCCTGGCGATACAGGCAGGATCTGTTATATCTGGATATGTGATGATGCTTCACATTGTCACTGTTTGCACATCAATTTTAATGACTCTGAATACAACATTGCTACACTGTTAATATTCATCTCATCAGTGATGCATCACCAGGTACATAATAGCATTCTAATTGGGTTGACTATATTAGTAAGACTCATTTAAACTGTCCAGTTTTATTATGTTTCCAAGCAACCAAAACACAATTAGACGTCATCAAATAATAATAACGTGTTGATGTCTCTAAGACGTCTTAAGTGAAATACTAGCGATGTTTAAAGAGGGCCAGGCAGAGCTATGTGACTGCTAGCTCCCTCGCCACCAAGCTAGATGGCACCGTAACCAGAACGTCACAGGAGGAACAGCAACACCTACGACCAGATCTTTCCGTCTCCTTCCCTGGGACTCTCCCCAGATGGACTGATCAATGCTGGTGCTCGTCTCTTCTGGGTCGGAACAAATGCTTGGTTCTTTCTCTTTGTTCAGCGGGAGATTACGGCGCTATGATAATCAAGCCATCTGTTGACACAAGGAACCGTTTCCACATCATCTCCTCTGTTGTCACACACGCACTCATCTCTCTCTTTCTCTCTCTCCAGTTGGTCTTGTTGCTATGATTACGACCTTGTCTTTGACAGGGTAAGAGGCGGCAGTTATGCCGTTATCCTCTCTAAGCCTGTTAATATGCTACACTATACATACCAGTTTATGTACCACCATCTATACCTTCTATTATACCTATTTCTGTTCCACCACCTCTACCTTCTACTAAAACTATTTCTGTACCAACCCCAACACCTTTTATTATACCTATTTCTGTACCAATTCCTACACCTTCTATTATACCTATTTCTGTACCACCATCTCTACCTTCTATTATACCTATTTCTGTACCAACTCCTACACCTTCTATTGTAGCTGTTTCTGTCCAAACATCCATGGCCGTCATCTACACTTGCTTCCATAACAACATCTTTGCCTTTTACATCTGCTTTCATAACAATGCCTACACCAGCTACTTGGAGGGGAGAGGAGGTTGGTAGGCTACAGGGTGAGGCAGGAGACACCTTTCAGTTGAAGTACGTGTGAGCGTCTATGGGAGAAGAGTATGGATCTGAGCCCTTAGCCACAGTCAGACCTAGCTTCCTGAGTCAACAGAACTGATCCCACACTTAAAGTGACTCATTCACAAGATCGATAAACAAAACAAAATATGGGGGCCTTATAGAAATAATGCCCGCGTGCCTTTGAAAACAGGGCGACAGCATTTCATGTCCGGATCCGAATGAACAGAACTGCTGGGATGAACGATGAAAAGATTCTGCCATCAAACCAGCATGCCTTGCTGCTACATGCTCATTACTGCTCCAGCAATAGGCTTCAGCGACAGGCCAAAGGGTGACACTAAACTCTTGGGAAATCTCACACACACACGCACGCACTCACTCACTCACACACTCACACACACACCTTGCAGTGATATGAGATCTTGCCTCGCGCCAACCTGCTTCCGCATGCAGCCCTCTCTACCCCTTCCTCGGCACAGCTATGACCTAGAACAACATGTGCTCCGGTCCAGATTCACATGTGAACAGGCAGCCTCGCTCCCACTCCAGAAAGACAAGCCGTTTTGCACCTGGGACCGGCTTCCCGAAAGCGCGTGTACCTCACACGTTCGGTGCATCGACGTTGGAAATAATCCAAAACGAAACATTTGGTAGAGTGTCAAAAAAATGCTTTAATGTAAACAGCCTTGCCAAATTTCTAGCATACCATCATAGGATTGCTTTATCTACAACTGCCACCCATAACTCATTCTTCATCCAAATGAACATCATCGTTCACAACTTGCTTCACAGCCTTCTCTTAGCCTCTAACTGGGAGACAAGTCTGCATGGTAAAAGAATCACATGGCTCAGTTAGACTGTTACATAACAGCTTTGTTTACAACCTGAGAGGGCTTACCAAGGGCACAATGTCTGCCTGGATACAACTCCAAACAACCACAATTATTTATCTATCAACACAAGCTGTGACTCCTGGAGAAAAGGGGGGGGGGGTGTAACCTGTGTGTGTGTGTATGTGTGCGCGTATGTAGGTGTGTGTGTGTGTGTGTGTGTGTGTGTGTGTAAACCTGTAGGAGTAGACGGTAACTATGAGACAGGACTCGACACCCATCCCCCACAAGTAGACACGCATTCCCCCGTTTCATAGCAAAGAAGGGGGCGGGAAAGATGGACAAAACCTGTCCATTCTAATGCCCTATGTTGGATTACAGTCAAATTACGACAGAAATGTATCAATCATCAAGTCTAGGATCATGAACAGGGCATATGTAAACACCTGGACCTCATTCTGAAGCCTCATTTGGCGACAATTGACAGCGACATCAAATGTTGTCAGGGATACGAAGCACGATCTTACTATCCAAACGTGCGCTCAAAAGCCCCAATGAATACAGTAATAATTTTACGCATTGAGTGTCTCGAAAGTTGTGAACTAAGCTGTTGTACAATGAGCACACTAGACACAAACTAAGGACCGTAAGGGCTCGGTAGGGCTAGTTAGCTAGTATTAGTGGGTGACACTGAAGGGATTCCGCCAGTGAAACATGATGCTTAGATCTCTGCTGGTTTGTTGACAAAAAACTCAAGCAATGCATATGACATTTATAACGGCGTGTGCGCCCGATAATGTCAAACAATAGTAGTTGATCGATCATGTTCCTGCAGGTTGACATGCCGAAATATAGCAGCTAGCTAGCAAGCTAATAGCTCTGAAAAACGTAACTGAGAAAGAGAGAGAGCACATTCACCCCCGCTAGCTGCTCTGCCCATCCCCCACAACATCACCAGGCTTCAATGTCCACCATCTTTAATAGGCACCCCGTCCCTCTTTCCACTGCTCCAAAACATCCCCAAAACACGAGAAACTCACCTTCACCAACCATCGCTGACAAATTTTCAATCTCCCAAATTATTCGATCGATATTATTATTTAAACCGAAAGGATTTCAATATTGAAAATTGGCTATGCGAGCAGAACCGCGCCTTTGAGAAGAGCAGCAATCCTAAACCGCCATCTGGTGGTATTTTCCTCTCTGTAATGCAGATGGAATGGCGCAGCTCCACACCGGGACCACAGCGCCCCCTGGCGGACACAAAGTAGCACGTCGGGAGCGCGCCCCGGGAACGAGGAGAGGGAGGCACTGCAAGACCCCGCCAACGTTGCACTCGCGGGAGCGCGCTGCAAAGGAAGGGGAATGTGTGTGTGTGTGAGTGAGTGTGTGTTATGTCTGTGAATGCATTTGACAGTGTGAAGACTTGACAGTGACAGCGCGCAGCATGTTACATCAACTTGTGCAATGCAATATAATGAAGGCCTAATGCATAACCTATATATAGAGTCAGCTTGAGTCAGCAAGGTCTAATGTAAGCATCACTGCACACAGCTTTTTATTGCTGTTAGTTTGCAGGATGGTTTAGAAGTCACCCACTGCTGAGCCATGTGCACCATACACCTCTCCTTTCTCTCTCTCTCTCTCTCTCTCTCTCTCTCTCTCTCTCGCTCTCTCTCTCTCTCTCTCTGTCTCTCTCTCTCTCTCTCTCTCTCTCTCTCTCTCTCCCTTCGTTATGTAAATCAACAGTAATCAAGTTTATTTTCCCAAAAGCTGAACACAGGCAAACAATCACTCGTCACACAAACGCACACGTTGCATTTCAGCCTCTCACAGCAACTCTTTGGGCCTCTATACCAAGGGTCCATGCAGGGTGTACATTGTCACTCAGACAACAGACCTCCTCACCGTCTCTTCTCTGCTTCACTTCTCCTCTCTTCCTCACTTCTCCTCTCTGCCTCACTTCTCCTCTCTTCCTCACCCTCTCCTCTCTGCCTCGCTTCTCCTCTCTTCCTCACCCTCTCCTCTCTGCCTCACTTCTCCTCTCTTCCTCACCCTCTCCTCTCTGCCTCACTTCTCCTCTCTTCCTCACCCTCTCCTCTCTGCCTCACTTCTCTCTTCCTCACCCTCTCTTCTGCTTCACTCCTCCTCTCACCCTCTCCTCTCTCCCTCTCATTTCTGTTTTCTCGACCCACTCTCTTCTCTGACACCCTCTGCTCTCACCCTACCACTCCTCTCTCCCTTGCATGTCTCCCAACCTTTCCTCTCTCCTCCACACCACCTCTCCCTCTTCTCCCTCCCCCACTTTCATCTCTTTCTTTCTATTTATTTGGACAGGTAAAGTTGACAATATAGCAAACATGAAGAGTAGACTTGGAGTAAGGTCACTCAATACAAAGGTAGTATTGCTGGGGCTGGAGCTGGAAAGGTCATTTGTTGAGTTTTCCTATTGTTGGTGATTGGGAAAAGATGAAAGAGTTTATTGCTGGGGAAATGGATGCTTTGTGCACAGTGATTGGGGAGAGGGCTTTAGTGTTACCAAGGGATTTTTTTGTCAAGGTTTTTGTTTATTGTCTGTCAAATGTGTCATTTGGTTTGGTTTTCAATTTGAGTAGGTTGGATCCAAAATGGCTGTTGTGATGTAACTGGTTGATGGCTGGCAGTCTTGACTGCCGTATGGGTATATTTTAAAAGTCTCTCTCGCGCTCTCTCCCACCCTCTCCTCTATCCCCACCACACTCTTCCTCTCTCCTCTCCCCCTCTCCTCTCTCCCCACCACACTCTTCCTCTCTCCTCTACCCCTCTCCTCTATCATACCTTCTCCACTCTCTTCCAAGCTCTTCCCTCCCCCTCTCTTCCTCTCCCACTCTCTCGTCTCTCCCCACCCTACTATTCCTCTCTCTTCTCTCCCTCTTCTTTCTCCTCTTCCTCTCCTCTCTTCCCTCCCCCTCTCTTCCTCTCCCACTCTCTCGTCTCTCCCCACCCTACTCTTCCTCTCTCTCCTCTCCCTCTTCTTTCTCCTCTTCCTCTCCTCTCCTTCCACCCCACTCTTCCTCTATCTCCTCTCTGGCCTCCCCCTCTCTTCCTCTCGTATCCTCTCCTCTGTCCTTCACCCTGTCCTTCCACCCTTCTGCACCTTCTCCTTTCCTCTCCCACCCTCGCCTCTCCCCCACCCCACCCTACCCTATCCTCTCTCCTCTCCCCTACCTTCTCTCCTCTCCTCTCCCCTACCTTCTCTCCTCTCCTCTCCCCTACCCTCTCTCCTCTCCCCTACCCTCTCCTGCTCTCTTGCCATCCTCTCCTCTCTCCCACACCCTCTTCCCCAAACCCTCACTTTTCTCCCTCTCCCTGCTCTCTCACCCATACTCTTACCCTCCCCTTCCTTCCCCGCTCTCTCCTTTCTTCCACAGCGAATCCTCCCCCCTCTCTACCCACCCCCACCCACAGATAGACCTCACCAACCATCTCTCCATCGTCAACCCCCTCCCTTCTCTCCCTGTTCTCTTTCCCTCTCTGTACCTTCCTCACCCCATTCTAAGCCCCTCCTCCTGAAACAGACCTCCCCCTGTCTTCCCCACATACGCAAGCTTGTCTGTCTGGCCTGGTCTGTTCTCTTGTCATGCAGATAGGCCTTCCTATGTTCTGTTCACACTATGTGACAAAATGTGTCGTTCCAATGTATGTATGTGTGCCTCTGTGGCACACACATGCGCGCATGCGCACACAAGCTCAAACAGAGAAAGTTTGTGGCCTGTCTGCAACTCAAGACAAGGGGCTGTGGTAACCATGGAAACAGGCATTCCATAGATTAGCATTTGGTTACAGAGTAGGGTTGGTCGATGCTATGTGCATCGTGTGGCAAATAGAGGCCTTGTTCAACCCATTACGTTCCACAGTGTACACATGAGTGTTCATGAGACTGAACACTTGGTGCTGCATTAAGGTTTCCCTTCTATAACGCCGCTGTAAGACAGTCGAACCATGTCACGGTTCGACATGTTTACAGTTACATAATGCTGTGTTTGTGCGCGCGCACGTCCATGACGGTCTGGTTTCCCCATGTTTTATTCCCTTTGACCTTGCTCACAATGTTGATATCTCTGTTCTCTCCCTTCTCTTTTGATCTCTCCCCCTCTCTGCCTCTCACTCAGCCTCTTTCTAGTCTCTTCTCCGACAGAGTAATGCAAAATGTATGAGAGGCAGAGTGCTCTATTTGTGGGCAGAGAATATGATGGTGAAATCCCCACCTTTTTCACTGGAGCAGGGTAGATACAGTCCATCATCCAACCGCCACCTCCTCCACCCCCGCCCTGCCTTGGACATACGCCACAGAACAGGCTAGGGGTTTCAAATGTGCGTGTGCGTGCGTCTATGGCGTGCGTGTGAAGCTTGTCTCAATGCTGCCATGGAGCTGCGTTGCTAGGTGGCGTGATCGTGGTGGCAGTGGAGGCTTCCTGGCCGTTCACAAGGCCGGAGAGCTTCCGGAGCTTTCTGAGAAGATCTGGTGAGGTTGTACGAGGGAAGGCGTTCTGCATTCACACAGCAGAGCGTCAGTCTGCAGGTAATTCTTCAGCACCGATTGGTCATAAACAGCCGGCTCTGTGACACAACCTCCTTCTCTTTCTCCCCCATGAGGAGACAGAGCGCTGGGAAGGAGACAGAGAGGATGAAAGTGTGTGCGTGAGAGAGAGATATCAAGCAAAAGCCTTAGAGAGAGTGTGTGTATGTGTTTGCATGTGTGTGTGCTTGCGTGTGAGAGAGGAAGATTTATGGACCTTGGCAACTCGGTCCATTATGTATACGACCTGATGATCGGTCGTGTTTTTCTTATCAGTTGGAATAAAAATCAGCCTTGCTGACTGGCCTCCCACCCTCACATGAACACACAGACTCCCCCCCCAATATGAATGTGTGTGTGTGTGTTGCTGGCACTGCCATGGCCCTTTCCTGTTTGGTGCTGTCTTTGGTTCCACCTGCCCTAGTGTTCCACTGTTCGGTCAGCTGTTGACACTTTTGTCTTTTGAGTGGTTTACAGTTCTCATCTGATATTACTTCCATGGCTATCTTGTTTGGTTATGTGCTTGAGTTCCTGTTTTGGTCGAAACTTTGCTCGTTGTCGTATTTTTCAAGACCTGTCCGTGAGTGACCCCGCCGCGGTCCAGGGCCGTTCTGTTCTGTGAAGTTTGGCACTCTGCGATTCTTCTTCTTAATCTCCATTTCACCTGGGTCCTCTCAGCACTACGTCCTGTGTCAGTGTGTGTGTGAACATTGAAAACTAACAATAACAAATTTCGGAAAATAAAAAGGTTGACAGGAAGATTTGTGGACATGAATCCTGTTTTCTACAGCGGCCATAGCTCCGCTAGCACCATGTCCTCTGTCCTCAGGTAGAACTCTCACACAGGATCTGCCTGGGATTGCGCGTGGAGATTACGTTTCCTCAGCAGAGGAAACGACTTTAGAAAAACGAATGTCAGACTCGGTTATCTTGGAAGCTCTCCCCTTGTTCTGCTTCTTACCAATAATTCATTCATCAGCAGAGAGAGAGATGAGAAAGTACCTCCCCGTATCCCCCTCCCTGTCCCCCTCCTCCACTCCCTCCCATCCCCATTTTTCTTTCTCGTCCCACAAAATGGTCCTCTCTCTACCCTCGATCACCTCTCGTGTCTGGTCCCCAGTTTCCGCACTCTCACCCTCCCCCCTCTCTCCCCTCCGACCATCCTATTCCTTCTAATTCCGGACAAACGCGTATGCCAAATGTATTTGTCTTTTAAACTCACACCGCTAAATCTGGCACACACTTTCAACATTGCCCCAAATAGCTTAGTCCCAAATAGACTGCACGGTTGTTACCATGGAAACCACGAATGATTCTCCCTCTTGGGTACACACACTCACACACAAATTGTTTCCACAATGAAACATAGAAAAGGTGCCACAGAAGCAATAATCCAGAGGTTATTTCAGTTCACTAGACAAAGGAGTATTTAAAATGGAGGGATTCAGGAAGGAGCAGGGGAAAGGAGGAGGTCCAAAAGGGAGGATGAGAAGTTTGAGAAAAGAGGAGAAACGGATGTATGGAGGAGTAGAGAGTGCAGTGGACTAGGATGTATGGAGGAGTAGAGGGTGCAGGGGACGAGGATGTATGGAGGAGTAGAGGGTGCAGGGGACGAGGATACACGGAGGAGTAGAGGGTGCAGTGGACTAGGATGTATGGAGGAGCAGAGGATGCAGGGGACGAGGATGTATGGAGGAGTAGAGGGTGCAGGGGACGAGGATGTACTTAGGAGTAGAGGGTGCAGGGGACGAGGATGTATGGAGGAGTAGAGGGTGCAGGGGACGAGGATGTATGGAGGAGTAGAGGGTGCAGGGGACGAGGATGTACTGAGGAGTAGAGGGTGCAGGGGACGAGGATGTATTGAGGAGTAGAGGGTGCAGGGGATGAGGATGTATGGAGGAGTAGAGGGTGCAGGGGACGAGGATGTATGGAGGAGTAGAGGATGCAGGGGACGAAGGAAGAGCAGTAGAGGAACACAGAGTGAATGGCTGGAATTATAGGAGATAGAGGACATGAAAGGAGGCCAACCTCCCCCAGGCTCATATATAAAAGAGAGACTGCACTCAAGACCAGTCTGTAACATGTGGATACAGCTAAGTTCTCTCCATCACTGTCTCCACCTTCCTTTCTCTCTCACCTGCAAACATCTCTCTCCCCTTCCATTTCTGGGTCTGCGAAACTCTTTGGTACTTCCAAACAGGGCTAAACTAATTATGTCTTACTGTCTATTCCTCTCTATACCCCCTGCTCTCTCTCCATCTCCAAGCCCCTCTTCTCTCATGTCCCCCTCCACTCACAGACTTAGTCAGTCTGTAAGTGCCAACAAACCTTTAATGGCACTAAACAACTGGCTGCCTCAGAAGGTTGATCACTGAAACAAAACAACAGACAATGTGGCAGGAGAATCATACACCAGCAAATGCAACTATAGAGACGGTGAGGAAAGGGAGCTATTCCCAAGATAGGAGACCAAATTTACAGAGAGACACTCTGTAAGAGTGTCAAACCCATGTCTTTTTCTCTCTCTCTCTTGCTCTAGCTCTTTCTCTCTCTCACACACACACGCGCGCGCACACACACACGCACGCACGCACGCACGCACGCACACACACACACACACACACACACACTGTGCCAGTAACTGGCCAATGATCATTGGTGCTGATGTTACACCGTGTTTTTCTTCGCACGCATGCTCAGACACAATGAGTCTCTCCCCCCCTCTCCTTCTCTTCCATCCCTCAACCCTCCCTCATTCTCTTCCTCTCTCCGCAAGGCTGACAAGGAACGTCGCACCAGTGATGTGTGAATGAGAGGTTCTGGTCTGGACCGGATAAAGACGGTTTCTGGCACCAACCAGCTGGACACTCTGGCGCGAGGACAACTGAGCGAGCGCCACGGGAGGAGACTTGAGTCAGGGCGCGTGGACCCTGAGGAGAGGTTGACTGTCGCAGAGGGACAGGCATGAAGAAATGATGGCTGATTTCTAATCGACAGACGGCTTATTAATGTGCTCGGTAAACGACTGGACCTAGCGCCCGAGGGAGTCTTATTTTGGTGGGGCTTTTCTTCTTGCGAGAGACCAGGTGAGTAGCGTACTCGATGCCGGCAGGGTTTGACGGTAATTGGTTCGTTTTCATCGCAGGTATCGAACTTGTCAGGGTAAAACATTAGCTTGTGATTATCCGTGACACAAAACTCATTAGATATGTGCTGTAGGCTATTTATGCCACTTGTCTGTGTGACCTTTGATGTTTCACAGTTCATTTGATATGAGCCAGAACAACTGTAGGCGCATGAGGTTCCTGCCTGCGTGGCGGGTACGCGCCTCTCCGTACCATTCATAAATTCGGCACAGGCTGGCTATTTTTCTACGAGGAGGTTAGACTGCCGGTTACAGTCGATCTATATTTAGTCATTGCCTGCAGTTGGTTGTGTATGTATGTGCGCGGGTGTTCATCAGCTGGCGTCACCGAAAGAGACCGAGATAACCTTGACATCACACACACGCCGTCAGTAACAGGATGACGCGGGTGCAGCGTCCCACAGAGTTTACCGTCTTTCCTGAGATGGTCTGACAGGTCAGAATGAGACGTCAGAGGAGAGAACTTGGCTGCGAACGTTGGCGCCGCACCATCCCGGTTTTAAACTATACGTTTGGTGGCTGAGGATCAGAATATTAGGGGGAGACAGTAGATGGATTCTGTTCTAAAGCAACACTGGTACTCGATGGGCACACAGTGGTCTACATGGGATACTATAATGCTGTCAGCCTTTTTGAACTAGGACTGTCTCAGCATGTCAGAGGCTGGCTGGAGTCTGTAGAGTTGAGGTAGGCTGCACGGTTAATGTACGATAACCCTAACCCTAGAGGCAGGCTGTAGACGCAGGCTGGAGGGTTGAGGTAGGCTGTAGAAGCAGGCTGTAGAGGCAGGCTGCAGGGTTGAGGTAGGCCGTAGAGGCAGGCTATAGAGGCAGGCTGTAGAGCTGTGTAGAGGTATGTGGCTGGTTTTTGGTGACAGCAGCATTGCAGCAGCCAGTCTGGAGCAGTGGTGAATTCAAACCAGACCAGAGAGAAGATCCTTCAGTCTCCCGCCAATACCTCCCACAGCAGGTGTCACCTGACTCCATCAAGCTCCTCCCACAGCAGGCGTCACCTGACTCCATCTATCTCCTCCCACAGCAGGCGTCACTTGACTCCATCTATCTCCTCCCACAGCAGGCCTCATTTTACTCCATCTAGCTCCTTCCACAGCAGGCCTCATTTTACTCCATCTAGCTCCTCCCACAGCAGGTGTCACCTGACTCCATCAAGCTCCTCCCACAGCAGGCGTCACCTGACTCCATCTATCTCCTCCCACAGCAGGCCTCATTTTACTTCATCTAGCTCCTTCCACAGCAGGCCTCATTTTACTCCATCTAGCTCCTCCCACAGCAGGCATCACCTGACTCCATCTAGCTCCTCCCACAGCAGGCGTCACCTGACTCCATCTAGCTCCTCCCACAGCAGGCCTCATTTGACTCCATCTATCTCCTCCCACAGCAGGCCTCATTTGACTTCATCTAGCTCCTCCCAGTTTTTGTTCTAGCAACTATCCTGACACACCTGGGTGAGCTTTCCAAGATAGGAGACATCAAATACATACATGAACAAGTATACATTGGATGCAGACAGCCAGCCAGGGAGACAGACATACAGCCAGCTCTACTTGCCGTTGAGGTCGAACCAGGATGAGTTTGACTGACCATAGAAATGCCAGCGCTCTGTCAGGGCAGCTACCCTACAGGGGAGGGGAGAGAGAGGTATGGGGGGAGAAGACTAGCAGGGGTGAAAGAGGGAGGGAGAGGAAAGGTGGGATAGGTGAGGTTGGAAAGGGTGGAGGGAGGGAGTCTAGCTCAGGTACAATGCCCCATCACAGGTCAACTGTGTTGGGGCATTTCTCCAAACCGACATCTTCACCGAACACTGCTATGATGCAAGAGGCCATGTAGGGAACTGACAATGCCAGCCTATGTTCAGCTCCAAGCAGTCAAGATGACAATGCCAGCCTATGTTTGACACAAGACAACAACTCAGAGAATCAGAATCGCTGGTGTAAATATCAAGCTTTAGAGATCCAGTAGAAGCAGCGGTTGCAGAGAGTGTGTGTGTGACTCCTCTCTCTCTCTCGCCCTCACAGGTGTGTGTGTGTGTGCGCGTGTCAGCTTGGAGGTGTTAACCATGGAGTCCACCCACCTTCTGGGAAGTTCCAAGAAGCGAGTGAAGATCCACCCTCACACCGTCACTGCCAAGTACGCCACCCAGGCGCCCTTCTCCCCCCAGCCTGGCGTCCACACACACTTCCCCCAGCCCGGGGACGAGGGCTACGATGACGCGCCCTCCTTCGAAGACTTCGGCTCCTTCCTGGAGGAAAGCTCAGACAGGAAGAAGCTGACCGAGGGCAGGAAGTGGCCTTGCCGGACTCTGTTCGGGGGCAAGGACAAAAGCAAAGTGGCGTCCCTCAAGCTGGCGGCGGTGGGGGTGGAGGGGGGAGATGGGGGAGCGAAGGGTGCTGGGAGGGGGGTGGGAGAGCAGCTGGCCAGCTTTGGTCAGGCGTCCGTGTCGGCGTCGCGGCTGACGTGGGTCGGCGTGCTGGCGGCCGCGGCGGCTAACGGTTGCGTGATGGTTCTGACCCGCCTGGCGGCAGAGCGCTTCGGCCTGGGGCCCCTGTTTCTGCTGTTGGTTCGGTCTGTGCTGCAGCTGCTGTCCCTGGCTGTACCACTGCAGCAGGGGGAACATCCTCTGGGCCCCGAGGGGTTGCGTCTCCGTGTGGCCCTGTTTGGATTTGCGTACTCCCTCTCTCTCTGCTGTACCTACTCCTCCATGTCCTTCATCTCCCCTGACGACGCCACAGTGACCTGGCGTCTTGCGACCACTGCCCTATCAGGGACGCTGGCCTTCCTGCTCCTGGAGGAGAGGCTAGGATTGGCCGATGGCGCGGCGGCGGCGGCAGGGGCATGTGGGCTGGGGCTGGCGCTGGTCCCAGACGCGGGCAAGATGGGGTTGGGGGCGCCAGAGCGACTGGGGTCCGGCGAAGCATCTGTTATGTTCTGGAAGAGCGCGTTCGGCTGGTCGCTGGCGGTGATGGCAGGGTTGTGGATGGCCTTGGCCCTGGTGGGGTACCGCTCACTCAAGGAGCGCCTCAGCCTCAGCACTGCCCTGTTCACCATCAGCTGGACCGGCTGTGTGGCGGCAGGGGCCTCCATGGTCCTGGTCCAGGAGGGGGTGGTCTGGCACTCAGGGGCCCTGGCGTGGTGCCTCCTTCTGGGGCTGTGCATCTGTGCCGTCGGGGGGTTCCTGGGGATCACCCACGCCCTCTCCCGGATACACCCCGCCCTGGTGTCTGCCTCTCAGGGCATCGAGATCCCTGTGGCGATGCTGCTGCAGTTTGCTGTGCTGCCATGGGAGCCAACCGTCTGCGAGATCATAGGGGGCGTGGTGGTGACGGCGAGCGTGGGTTGGCTGGTGGCAATGAAGCTCCTCCCCTCTCGCACTGCTGGGAGGAGACAGAGGGAGGAATACGAGGAGATTCTGGACTCACCCATCAAATAGACAACGCTTGTGTCTCTCTCACTCTTTCTCTCTGATACTCTGTCTCTCCCTCTGTCACACCCACATCCTCTCTCTCCCCTGTCCTCGTCGCCGCCCTCTTTCACTCTCTATCTCTCTCTCCATCCATCTGTCCCAAGAGACGTTATTTCAGGCTGGGTTAGGTGTCAAGTCTGTGACAGCAGTGTGTACATATTGTGATGGATTGGAAAATGTCAATGACAGATGTATTTATTTTGTATTGTTGTCGTCGCCGTTGGAAATGTGCCAATCTTCTTGTCCCGTGTGTTGCAGTAGTGACGTGATGTGACATTAAAGTCTTAATGGTGAGCACCGCTGCCCACTCTCTCTCTCTGTCTCTCCCTATGTCTCTCTCTCTTTAACTCTCTTTCCCTCTCTCACTCCCTTTCTTGTTCTGGAAGCCACTTCCACTCCCACACCATCTTAACAACCCCCTCAAGTGCCAGATATTTCAGACTTTGCGTGGCTTGTGCATTTGTGTGTGTGAGTGCGTGTTTGTGTGTGTGTGTGTGTATGTGGAGGGGGAGAATGTTGGCTGCGTATCACTGGATGAAGTGTCCTTCTGAGCCTGTTTAGGGTTGGCCAGACCAATCAATGGCATTTATCTGGCTGTTAACATGGAGAGTGGGGGGAGAGAGACAAAGACATAGAAGGAAAGGGGGAGAGAGAATTATCTTTTGGGGGGAGGGCAAGAAAGGGAGAGGGGAAGAAAGAGAGAGAGGACAGGGGGGAGAACAAATGATCCTGCGTGGGAGAGAGAATAGGATGATGAGACAGATGGAGAGGAAGATGAGAGAGAGGGAGGGAAAGAGAGAGAGGATGGGAGAGAGAGAAAGAGAGAGAGAGAGGAGGAAGGGGAGTGAGGGAGAGAGAGAGAGGAGGAAGGGGAGTAAGGGAGAGAGAGGAGGAAGGGGAGTGTGTTTGGCCAGCAGCCTGGTAGAAGCAGTAATGGCAAAGGAAGCTGCGATTAAGACTAATTACTGCCTGACACACACCAAAAATGGTCAGCCTCTCCTCTCTCCTCCTCTCTGCTCCTCCCTGCTCCTCTCTCCTCCTCTCTGCTCCTCCCTGCTCCTCTCTCCTCCTCTCTGCTCCTCCCTCCTCCTCTCTGCTCCTCCTTGCTCCTCTCTTTTCTGCTCCTCCCTCCTCTTCTCTGCCCCGCTCTGCTCCTCCCTGCCACTCTCTCCTCCTCCTCTGCCCCTTTCTCCCCCTCTCTGCTCCTCTACTCATTACTCCTGTCACCTCCTCTCTCATTCTCCTCCTCTCCTCTCCATACTTATTATGAACCGGGTGACATCAAAAAAATTAGGTCAAGGTAACGTTTTTCAAACATGTCTGAGATCTGGTGTGCAGGGCACCACCCTGCTGCTAATTTATGTGGAAAAGAAAGACACACACACACTGCCATGGTCATAAACCTTTCATTAGTGAACATGTGTGAGTGATGTCAGTATAGGCCTGATTAACACACACACACATGCACACACACACATTCACACATACACACCTGGAAGGGAGGGCAGAGGGAGGGACTTTTTCCAGAGACTAATTAACATGTTGTGAAAAGTCTTTATTCATTATATCCACATAAAAAAGTATATAGTCGCAGTTCTCAAACTCGCAGAAATAATGCAAACATCCAGAACAATATACACAGTATGTTCTGCAATGCACTCTTCCATTTTACACATGTGTTTGCCAATGTATAAAAGATGCTGTGAGGTGTGCAAGTAGTACTGGGGTTGGCCCGTATACAGACCCTAGAACAGGGTTCAATCCTTTCATCACCTGCTCATCTCTTCCCCCTTCTCAAGAGCCTGTCTTCTTCCTGTTCCCTCCTCCCTCCATCGTCTCTGCTTCCTTAAGCAAACTGAGCTGCACCTGCACCCTCTGCAGCTCCTTAGTGATGGTAACCAGGACCCTCTCCAGCTTCACCATGTCGGTCGAAGACGTCACATCCTGTTCCTTTAGGCTTGATGGGATAGGCTTCCCTGTTAATCCCGCCCCCACACCTCCAGGCTTCATCGTGCCCTTAAGCCCCTCCCCCAAACCAGGAATTATCCCACCATTCCCAGGCCCTTTTGGCCCTTGCCCCCCTGTCTGTTCCCCTCTCTGCTCCCTGGCCTCCAGCCTGCCAAGGTGGGCATTCTGCTCCTGGCTGCTCCGCAGGAGTAGCTGCAGGGTTGCGTTGATCCTCCTCTCCCTCCTCTCTCCCTCGGCGCTGAGCTCCGCTAGGCCTCGCTGCAGCCTCAGCCTCACCTGCTCCGCCTCCCCCCGGCACACTGCCTCCAGAGTGGGGACACAATGCGGGCACGTCCCTGCGCTCTGCTGCTCCGCCTTGGCTGTCCCTCCGCAGCAGTCGTCCAGGGCTTCCAGTAACATGTTCTGCCTCATGTGGGAGTCCTCCAGGGCCACGAACAGTTTATCCCAGCGGGTTAACTCTGCCACCTGGCATGGGCTTCCTGTAGACTCTTCTGGAGGGACAACGAACCAGGGAAACAGTCACTCAGGACGAGAACAGACACAGAACCAAAGACTAAAGACATAAGAGCAGAGTAGAGCCATGCGCAGAGGAACAGAACAGATAGAGAACAGCAGAACAAGATACAGAAGAACAAAACAGGCAGACAACTGTAAAGTCAGATAACGCGTTGGGGAACAAACCAGGAACCCGGCTGCCCTCTGGAGAACATGAGCACAACACATGACAGTGTGACTCTCTATTGGCAGGCTGGGGGATCTGGCCGTAAGGTTGCGGTTCAGGTGAACGCGAAATCTTTCATTAACTTAAGATTCAAGGGGAAGACAGAAGGGGATTTGTCTAGATTCAAGTCAAAGACAGGCCATTGAAAAACAAGTGAAGGAGATAGGGAGCTTGGAAGACAAAGAATGAGGTTCACTCTAGAGAGGGAAAACGAATGAGCCAAAAGCAAGAGAAACTGACCTCTCTGTTGCTCCTGTGCGATCTCGTTGTCGTAGTGATCGGTGTAGTTCACCTCATACTCTTCCTTGGTCACACACAGCGACACACACGCCCAGCAGAGCACACAAACCAGACGGCAGACCCAGCACACACACATACTGATGCTCCGAAGTGTGTGTGTGCATGGAACTGAGCAAAAAAAGGGGGAAAACTACAGCAACAAAAAATTAAACCAGGTGTTTCTCTTTGTTGCCGAATTTTTCTCTAGTCCTAAATATTGTACTGCACACACACTATCTTCTCTTTCTCGCCCTTTCTTCCTGTCTCTTTCTACTCTACCTTCTCTCTTTCTCTCTCTCTCTCTCTCTCTCTCTCCGTTCTCCCTCCCGGCCGGTGAAGTTAACCAGACTGAGCCCGTAACAGCTACGCGCTCTATTATAGTCCTGCCACCAGGGAGGGAGGGAGGGAGGGAGGGAGGGAGGGAGGGGGAGTAGAGTTGCAATCGAGGCAGCATGTCAAACCCAACCTCCTGTAGGACAAGGGGAGGGACAGGGGGGAGAGAATTGGAAGGTGGGAGGGGAGATGGGAGAAGGGAGAGGGGGGAGAGAACAGGGAAAGAGCAGGAGAGAGCAGGGAATGTCAGCTACAAGCCCTGGAAATAAAAGTATCACACACAGACACACACATGTTCCTGTGCGTCTGGTACTCTGGTAAGCTTAGGTGAAGGGCCTCTGCGTCACTGTAACATCTGGTACTCCAGGGTTCAGATACCTGATGTCTGACCTCTTACAGGAAGTGAGCGGGAGGGTCGGCCAACAGAGCTGGCTGGGGTCAGGGCCAGAGAAGGGCCCCCATCCCTGGCCCCCCTGAGGAGGCCCCATCCCTGGGCCTGCTGGTGGCAGCTTTACTGCAGGATGTGGCGCCACCTGTGCAGGGCACCAGAGACGGGGGATGGGCGGGCAGTTTGTCGTCGCTAAGTAATTCAGCAGGTCTCTCAGCGCTGTAGGTGTGTCACATGTTTTACACATCAACTCTTCCTCTCTTCATCTGTCTCCCCACAACAGCTTCCTGTTGAAGTGCTTCTGGGTCCCGCTGGTCATGGCAGGGACAAACAGAAACACACACATAAAACACACACACAGCCAAGCACACAAATAGCAATAGGTACGGGCAGACATACGTGTACACACACACACACACACACACACATACAGACAAACACACTCAGGAGAAAAGCGTATTTATCGCCAGACACCAGACGCTCTTTAACACCCCCACCTGCGGACCACACCCATGTCTGGGCCAGACACACTTCTGTCTCTCAGCACTGATCCCACCCAGAAACAGGGTGGGAGATATGGAAAGAGAGAGGAGGGAGAAAGGTAGAGAGAGTAAGGTGTAGAATGGATGGGAGGCAGAGGGAGACAGAAAGAGAGAGTGGGAGTGAGGGAGAGACATGGGGAATACGGATAAAAGGCCAGTGACACCAGCCTCACAGAGCTAAATATGGAAATAAAACACACAAATTCAACACAACACAACTGAACTTGTTGAACAAACCACAGACTAGTTGCTGGTCAATTAATGAGCCAGTGTTGTTTCGTGGGGTGTTCACTTCCCTGTGGCTATACTGGACTAGACAGCATTAGACAACTGCTCCAACGTACTGTGTGCACGGCGTACCTGAACACTAAAGCAATGCACTGTCCAGGGACAGGCTCCTGAACCAATATCACAGGAGGAGGATGAATGAACATCAGAGATGTCAGTAGTATTTCTGTCCAGGATTATTCAGTTGACGGATGCTCTTCCTGTCACACACAGACACACGCACCAGGACCCCCCAACCGTTTCCCTGGACGCTCGTCCCACCCTGAAGCTGCTCCTTGTTCCAGGTGTCCCGACAGGCTGACCTCTGACCCGATGCTGACAGTTAGGCACTGCGCTCCTCGCTCAGGACACATCAACATGACAGACCGGCCGTAAAGCTGTCTACGGCTGTGACGGCTGATCTACAAACGTCTCACTTCCTGTCTGAGTGGGCGGGACCAGACTGCCTGTAGAATCCAGCCACCAGACATTACGGAAACCATCCAGAGCAGGATACTAGGAAGTTGTCAGACAACATAGGGTATGACATAGGATTCTACTAGAAGATGAGTTTATTAGTTACGCACAGTACAACCTGTGGGACATGTACAAGTATGACTTGTACTACTGATTGTGATGAATACAACTTGTAAATCCTTCAATTTCTCTCACAGATGCCAGCTCTGGATCTGACTCACTCTGTCACAGCAGAACCGAGAGATACTGTACACTTGTGTGTGTGTGAACGGAGAGATAAACCATTGTTATGCTTGGCCCAGAGATGTAGACATCACCCTGAAATACAGTATATTCTATAATGAACTGTTACTGGGGAAGGAACACATTAGAGACTTTTACAGTGGGTGTTGACATCCCTGTAGACTGGTAGTATGTGTGTTTTTTTGGGGGGGTGCCTGAATGCAAAAAATGAATTGGCTCTTTTTTGTGAATGTTGTAATTCAATGAAACAAGGCACATCTGACCTCAATGGATGTCACATGAATTCTTTGTCTTTTCATGCAAGGCATCATTGGTGGACATACAGCAGAGAAACATATCAACACCTGGACACAAAGACCCTCAGCCAGCGTCACACCGGTAGGCTTGGGGGGAACGTGTGTGTGGCGGATGTGAAGTGGGAGGTTGCGTGTGTGTGATGTGTGGGTGAAGTGAGAGATTGAGTGTGTATGCGATGCAGATTCTGTTGGCGAACATGGAACAAGCAAGAGACCATGTCAAGCCTGCTGACCGCCTCCAAGGCCCATGTTCCCATAGCAACAGGTTACCACATGGAAAATGACCTCAGACTGAAGGGAAAGAAATTGGGGTGCAGGGTCTCAAAAACACACTTAAAAAACACCCAGCCTTCCACACACAGGACTTGCAAAAACACCTCTCACCAATTAGTGTTTCTTCTACGATTTTAATTAGGTGTTTCAACATACATATACAAACACGTAAACTTAAGACAACATCAGTGTATTTACCTCGATGTTTGAATGGTGAATTAATCTATAAACACACACACACACACACAAACCCACATGTTGGCACAGTTAATTTAACTCATAATGTGAGTATAAGCAGATGCTACACCGTTAATAAGGATTTCTAGTCAGACGTTGAAGTTGACTGGTTTCGATGGACTCAAGATTGCTACAGACAGCTTGTCACTAAGGGAGTGAATTAACTCTCAGACAGCATCAGTTTCCAGGCACATCTGACCTCAATGGATGTCACATGAATTCTTTGTCTTTTCATGTTTCATGTCAGTCCCCCCCCCCCCACACACACACACACACACACACACACACACAAAAGCGAGGACGCTGTTCCCTGTCAATAGAGGGATTGGTCTGGTCCTTAGGGCCTGTCGTCCTGTGTGTTCTAGATGTTTCCCTGTTCCAACACACCGGACTCAATGAATGGGTCTTTATCTGTAGGACTAAGGAAGTGATAAGACTGCTGAGCAGAGAAGCTTAACCAGGTGTAGTAAATGTTTCTCAGAATCTAAAGGCAGGATGGAGTTAGCAAGGGTGGCAGCTTGTGACGGTGTGGCTCTAGTTCACTAAGTGGGCACGAGACCAGGTTTGCAAGAAAGAAAGATGAAATTCACTGCATGTTGAGGTGTGCTATGCAGCGCAACCACGGATCTCATGAGAACAGGTACTGGTCTAGTTATAATCACGATAAGACGATATCATAACTAGTATTCTTTTTCGCTCGCATGTTTGCACAGACGTTGATGATCTCGGACAACAGATTCCACACAGATGACAGAGCAGAATGACCAAATAGCAGATTGTGACATGTTTCATATGATCCACCAGTTTAAGAAGAAACACAACTCTACTCTAATAATGAACAACAACACAAACATCATTCATCAAGTGATTCATGAGAGTTTAGCAGTCTGCACCTACCATGACGTGACTAAAAGTGGTCTACTCTACAGATCACATGACAACAGTCAGCTGTACTAATACTATCCTCCCACAATGCATCTGTTGTTTACAGACCTCATCCAGTCGCATCATTTGTTGCATAATAATCACTGAGATCATAAAGCTGACATGTTTTAGCAAGTCTTCCTCTCAACTTACTAGTCCAGGATACCAAACCTTGGATACACAACCTACTCAGCCCCTGATTGGTTCACCTCTCCATTAACTAATGGGGACTCATTGGCTGCCTGGTTGGTTTTTAAAGGCTCATTGCACGTTTTATTCGTCTCAGATTTGGTTGCTAATGGCTGGTTGGCTGACGAAAGCTGGCTGGTCTCCTGATTGGTTGTTGCTGTTGCCCGTTGTTTTAGTATAGAGGCTGGGGGACTGTTTGGGGGTTGGCTGTCAGCCTGGTTCATGTCTAACAGCAGGTTGGTCACCTTGATGGCAGTGAGAGTGGCTGTCTGGTTGGCTGCTATTGGTTGACCGTTTCCATGGTTGATTGCAAGGCTCTGATTGGGTGCTGACTGCCAGTTGTTGGAACAGAACACAGCTGGGATGCTGCAAAGCGTAGACACGGATGTTAATGCAAATACTCATACACAACGACATTAACACATGCAAATACACACACACACACTGACGGAAACACATGCAAATAAACCCACAAAACCCCACACCCCACAACCACTTCCATAAAACAAATATACACACACGCACGCATGCACGCACATGCGCGCGCACACACACACACACGCACACACACACACACAGTGTGAACCAGACCTGGTCATCTGCCTCTGGAGCTCCTGAGCGTGTTGGTCGCACTGGGCGAAGTACGAGGCCTGGGCTTCCACAAAGTCACACAGACTACGCATATGATTTGCCTGACAGAGACACACACACACACACACACACACACACACACACACACACACAATGGTAACATCAGGGTAGGTGTGCGCACTGTACATATGTGCACTTGCATGTGGGTACTGTACATGTGAGTATTTGCGTGTGTGTGTGTGTACTGTACATTCAGGAGTGTGTGTGTGTGTGTGTGTGTGAGTATAGCTATTCATAAACTTGCTCAAATTAATGCCAACCTTGCAACTCATTGAAATAATGCTTCGATCCTCCTGAAAAGTGCTAACATTAAAAGCTATTGCATCATGTGTACTTGCATGCCTTTGGTTTGTCATTGAGTAAAGCAGAGGAGCTGCGAAAAGAGATGAATTACTGCTCATTCAACAAACATACTCTAAACTTATTCATTCATGCTCATTAAAAACCAGTAAATTAGTCATTGTGATTAAGCAAATTAATCATTCAGGCTTTTTACACGTATTTATTTATCTATTGTACGTATGTTACGGGAGCGCAGGTGGGATTGAAAGTCTGGGGCAGCGTTGCTGTGTCTGGCACAGGGTGCCTTGAATCTGAGCAGGACACAAGGACGTTTCAAGTCTGTCAAGGCATTTTGGAGCCTAACACACTGCCTATAGGCAGACAGCTGTCTCAGTCGCAAGTCATGGGTCCTTTGACAGGATAACGACCAAAAACAGCAGGAGCAGATTGCTGGGGAACAAACAGTGGGCCATTAGCAGGGCTTGATGCCTCTAAAGGTTGAGCTACAATATTAGCTGGAGTGTCTCTTTTTGTTTTTATTCTTGTCTTTTTTCCATTTGTTTTATTATTTACAATATTATGTTGGAAAACTAAAAAATCCAAGTCTGATTTCTATTAAATATGGTATAAATGATGGTGGATGCCAATTAAGTTTGTCAGTTTAAAGTTATTTCGGAGGACATTTTTCATTTTTGTGTGTGAAGGGGCATCAACAAATCTTAGCATGTTCATACCGAATACGATTTTCCTGTGTGCATTTGTACTGTACATACGCATGCACGTGTGTGCGTGTGTGCGTTTACATGAGTGTTGCTAATCCCCTCTAGTAGGTGTTTGGTGACCTCAGCTTGTCGGTCAAACAGGCTCTGACAGATCCTCAGCTCCATCTCTGCCTGGACGGACACACGGACACAACACTAACTTACTATGCAGACACACTTGAAATATGCTGACTTAAAACATGCACCAATAACCCAGAGGAACAAGTTCTATGACTTACCTGGGAGATCTCCTGAGCCCACATCTGCCAGCAAGATCATCAGGAAATAGAATAAGAAAGACATCAACCAATACAATAAGACAGATCAGCCAATAGAATAAGACAGAGATCAGCCGATAGAATAAGACAGAGATCGGCCGATAGAATAAGACAGAGATCGGCCGATAGAATAAGACAGAGATCAGCGAATAGAAAAAGACAGAGATCAGCCAGTAGAATAAGACAGAGATCAGCCAATAGAATAAGAAAGATCAGCCAATAGAATAAGACAGAGATCAGACAATAGAATAAGACAGATATTAGCCAATAGAATGACAGAGAACAGCCACAGAGAAAATGGAACTTTGTTACATGATTAGAGACAAAACACACCTTTAGCCATTTGACTCGTAGGAAACTGAACATGTAGGAGGCATAGACCACGTAGTCATCTCCCAAAGGGTTGGCATTCAGATTCTAACAGACAGAGACAAGGGTAGAGTGTGTGAGAGACGGGCAGAGGGTGTGAGAGAGGGACAAAGAGTGATTGAGAGGGGCAGAGAGTGGGAGAGAGGGGCAGAAAGTCAGTGAGAGGAGCAGAGAGTGAGAGAGGGGCAGAAAGTCAGCGAGAGGGGCAGAGAGTGAGAGAGAGGGGCAGAGAGTGAGAGAGAGGGGCAGAGAGTGAGAGAGAGGGGCAGAGTGTGAGAGAGGGGCAGAGAGTGAGAGAGAGGGGCAGAGAGTGAGAGAGAGAGGCAGAGAGTGAGAGAGGGGGGCAGAGTTGAGAGAGAGCAAGAGTAAGAGCGAGAGCAGGGCAGAGAGAGAAGTTAACAGGGGCTTAGAGTTCACAGAGAACGTTCAGAAGGGCAGAGAGTTCAGAGTGAGAGAGAGGCAGAGAAGATGAACAAGTGGACAGTTGTGCTTGATTCAAAACCCGCCACAGTATTTTGTTGTCATGGATACTCACTCTGGCCTCTCTGTCGGCCTCGTGAGCTTTCCTCAGCCTCGTCTTGGCTATGTCCAGATCCAGACGCTTGTTCACCAACAGCTTGCGCTCATTCTGCACACACACCAAGTTACTGAACTGCTGTCGTGTTCACCTTTGTTATCGAGAATGTATGTATTGTATAAGCAGTGTGTGGAGGGTGTATGTGTGTTTATGTATGAGTGTCTGTGAATGTGTGTGAGTGTGTGTGTATGAGTGTCTGCGAGTGTGTGTGTTACCTGTATGTCTTTGTACTCCCTCTCAGTGTAGCTGCGTAGAGGAGACAGGAAGTGGATGGCCGTGCTCTGGATTAACTTCCTCTCTGCGTTCCCAAACTGCCTCTGAGCCTCCCCACACTTAAGCAGAGCAGTCCCTGCACACGCACGCACGCACGCACATACACACACACACGCATGCACACACACACACACACACACATACGCACGCACACACAGGCTTGAAAACTAACACCTAAAAGGTAGATAATAGATGGAGTCCCAGGTGCTAAATTGGGTCCAGAGAAGGGAGTTTGTAAAATATCCCAGTAAGGTACGTAAAGATATAGATCATGTTAAGGTACCATCAGTGGGTGTGTTCAGCCCCAGTTAGAAACGTTTCTGTACTGTAACAGTTCCTGTTGGAATAAGCCATGGCTGGATCCTATTAACAGGGTAGTGCAGGGATGTCCAAATCCTGGTCCTCGAGGGCCACTGTGACAGTTTGAGATGTTTCCATGCTGTAGCACACCTGATTCTAACGAATGGTCATTATTGGGCTTCCACAGTGCTTGATGACTACCCACTCATAAGAATCAGGTATGCTGGAGCAGGGAAACATCTCAAACTGTCAGGACAGAGGCCCCTCAAGGACCAGGATTGAACACCCCTGGGGTAGAGATATAAGCCAGGAATATTAGAGGGTTGGGACCTGAAGATGGGGTACATATCTAAGCCTAGAACATCACAGGCTTGGGTATAGATCAAGTCCCAGTGCAGTAGTACAGCGAGTTGGTGACAGGAATACCATAGGGTGTGTTTGATCCGATCTCCAGCCCCGCCTGACTCATGGTGTCCCCCAGCAGCTCGTGCGGGCGTGGTCTTGAAGGGACGCTCCAGTCCAGCTGCTCATACAGCAGGTTCTCCATTCGTGCTCCTGCGGGTCAGGGGTCAATTCACAGCACATAGCCACATACTAAGCATGCATGTCGCAAAGCTCACCTACTGTAAGTAACAACAGCAGCTCTAGTAACTATAACGGTATATAAATAACAGTATCGATCTGTGAGGGTTCAAGCTAGCTCATTTGTTCGACTCCACATTTCTGCATGAGGACACATGTAGGCCTTTATTACATTACCTTGACATGACTTGGGCTAATGCTTTCCTAGGCTATACATCGACCCTTAGCTCTTGTGTCAGAAAGCTAATTAGGGAAGGTGAAGACATTGTTGCTTTATCAAGACCGGCTTGATGGGGACGGCTAGCTGGGATGGGTAAACAAATCTTCCACGCCACTTGCAATACGACCAGTAGAGAGAGAGAGAGACTAAGAAAAGAGAGAGATAAACCTGGATTGGGCTGAAGTAGAACCTCAGTCTGTGAGATGATCTGATCCGTCCTGGTTTTGGTGACGTCAGCCTTGCCGAGGAGATCCTCCAAGCTGCCATCTAACTCTGTCTTCTCCGCCTGTCCCAGAGTCTCCTCTGTATACTGAAGTTAAGAACGGTTCTAATTGGCGGCAGACCTGCAAATGATTGTCGCTGGTGTACAATGCGTGACTAAAACGTATGTTTACCTGAACAGCTCGGTTAATAAACGCACCAGCGTCTACCGCCAACCTGGTAAAATCCATGTTCTGCAGGAAACTTGTCGTAACGGATGTTGTTTTCTAATGTGCTTGCTGTTGAAAACTCTGTCCTACGTTACCTTTAGAATATCGGTCACCGGAATTGTTGACCATAGCTTCCTTCGTACACATTACCCCAGGGATTATGGCTCCAGTGTCTGTCATCCTTCAAGAACATGTCAACAACGGTGTTGGCATCTTTCGGCGCACTTACTTCAATGACGTTAAACGACATTTACTCCAATGACGTTACACGACATTGCAGCTTTTCTAACAACCTCCATAGATTTCTGGGTTAATGCTCTGAATGACGACCGGCTTTGTGTTGATTTGTGCAGCTAGAATCCTCCGGTTCGCCGCTTGGGGCGTTGATTCGGTGACGGCAGTGGCTTGCGCTCAGAACCCCAGCGCCGTGACGTAGACTAAAACCCGCCGTGTTTAAAACATCAACATCATTCTCCCTTTCACGACTGCCATAACGCGTTGCACATATTTGTAATTGGATGCATGTCCTGACTGCTACCTTTTTTTGTAAATCATTTCTGTTATGTCCGAAGATGCATTCATGCCATTCGGTCAATGGGAATCCTACCCTTCTCCAGTCCCAGTGGACAGACCGAGTCTGTCACTCTTCCAGAAAAGCCTACCTAAACGTAAGCAGGAACAACAGCAGAGCGTTGACGAAAAGGAGGAGAACGATGACAACGCAGACGGTTACCCTCTGAGTGTCGGAGCTCATAGCTGAGCAACAGATCCGATCTTTTAACAACACTTTCGAGTTTGCCTTGTTCACTGTTCGCTACTCGGTCAGATAGCCTAACAGGATGAACCAAGAGGCTGTGACCTGACGGTATGACCCCGTTCTATTTTGGTGTTGGTAGATAAAGGGTGTGATCTGATAGGACAATTCTGTCCAGCAGCCATATCCAATGGCTGTGTGTTTGTGTTGGGATTTAAATAGCCGTTACAGACTAATTCCTACAGTAATCTGACCAGGGTTAAGAGATTAAAACACAGACAGACACACCTTACTCGCTGACATCAGATGGGATATAGCAAACAGTAACAGCAATTATGCACAAAAAATCATCATATTTTATGAGTGAAAGAAATACAGAAATATATCCCTCTGTTTAGGGAATGTGAAGGAATCCAACAGTTGTTCCAGAGGACAGCCAGCGATCAGGCCCCAAGCAAGTTTATACTCGCTCAGCCCGTGGCGTACGTGATGTAAGAGCGAATTTTGAGTGTTATGTACATGCCTGTGTGTGCGTGTGTGTGTGGTGTTTGTGTGCGTGTGCAAGTAGGGGCCAGCCGGTCTGGACGAGAGCTGTTGTCGGCTCCTGGATGAGGTATGGGCGTGGCTGATGACCAGAGGAGACCAGGACTGTTCTGATTTTATGATCTGAGGGGATAATTACATACATGGGTTAGTGAGAGGGAGGAGAGAGGAGGAGAGATGGGGGGAGAGGGAGGATGGGTGAAGGGGAGGGGGGAGAGATGGGTGGAGGGGGGAGGGGAAGATGGGGGGGGGGAGAGAGAGAGAGAGATGGGGGAGGTAGAGGAGAGGAAGGTAGACGGAGAGGGGGGGGGAGGTAGTGAGAGGGGTGGTAGAGAAAGGGTGGCAGGTAGAGAGAGAAGTAGACAGAGGGAGAATAGACCAGAGAAGAAAGCGGAGCAGTTAGGACAGGTAAGAAAAGTGATATATACTCAGGAAGATGACCAGGCTTTAGTTTTTTGGTCTTGACAAACGTGTGGAGGTGTGTGTGAGTGTGTGTGATGGAATTTGTTCAATCTCTCCAGTCTCGCTGGCCTGGTTCTTAGTGGCGGCCCCCCGGGAGGACTTGCTCCACTCCACCAGAGGGTCATGCAGGAAGGTCTTGAGTACACTGGCGGAGACAAAACAACACAACTGTACTGCTGCTGGGCGTTGGGGTGTTTGTGAGGAGGTCACGCAACGCGGCCTTCATGTTCGACACTTGTCAGGCCGAACGTTTTAACAACACAAGACACCAGATGGAAGACGGCCCAGTGGTGCTGAATTCGGCCGCAGGTGTCAAGTTAGTCCAGTTTAGGTTTGTTTGGTGTGTTTAGGTCTGGGGTTTGTGCAGGTCTGTTCTGTGTCCAAACTGGTCAGAGCAGTTCTGACCTCTGACCTCACTGCATGGGACATTGCTGCTGTACATATTGAGGGTGTTGACCCATTACATGTTCCTTGAAACAGGCCTTTGTGCATAACTCTGAAATGCAAGGAATTCTTCAATTTTCAACAAAACCTTCTTCTTTTTAACAAGAAATAAGTCTTTTTTCTTTTCTATTAATCTTTGAAAGTTACAGTTTACTTTTGTGCCATTTCAGGTAACTTGGGGGACTTGAAATGCTCAAATGTCAATGAAAAAAGAACATTTTCTACCGGTTGTGCACATATTGTTATGTACCCTGTATATGTTTATGTGTGTGTGTGTGTGTGCGTGTGTGTGTGCATGTGTGTGTGCGCGTGTGTGCACACCTCATGAGAGGTTCCCTCTGGTCCCTCATCAGGCGCAGGGTGACCTCACACGCCTGTCTGAACAGGCCCTCTGTGCCCATGGGACCCATCGCATGGACCATGTTCTGAGTAAGCCGGAACGGGACCACCTCTGGAACATCGAACGTCTCTCCCTGGAGGAGGGAGGGGAGGAGGGGGAGGGGAGGAAGGGAGGAGGGGGAGGGGAGGAAGGGGGGAGGGGGAGGGGAGGAAGGGGGGAGGAGGAAGGGAGGGGGGGGGCAGAGCGAAGGGGTCAAGATAAAGACAGAGCCGAAGGCCAACATGCCAACATGCCAGCGATGCCCACTGCAAATGATGAAGCCAGCCTCCACACGCACCCTGTTGAAGAGACAGTTGAAGTCGACGTGCACACACTCCCCTGTGAGCGAGTCAAACAGGATGTTCTCTCCATGACGGTCTCCCAGCCCCAGGATGTAGCCCACCATGGACATGACCGCTGTGGAGCGACAGTATGCTGAGCGACTGCTGTACCTGCGCACACACACACACACACACACACCACACAAGGCACACGTGTGTAACACGCATGTAAGGCACATAAGCAAACATACACACACAAACACAGAGGAGCAGACATATAAGATCATGTGATTTAGAATGGGGTTCCACAATACTGGACATTAAACCCTCTGTGAGGAGACTCAACAGCTGTGGTGATTCAGGTAATCTGGTTCGGGTCGTACCATGTGGTGGGGTCGGGGAAGGTCCGGAGGAACCACTCGTAGAAGACAGGGGGGTGTCGCGAACACAGGTCCTTGTGGACGCTCAGCTTCTCCTCAAACGCTGCCGTCTTATGAAGAACCATCTTCCTCAACTCCTTGCCTGACACGCTGATGCCTACACGCATGCACGCACACACACACACACACACACACACACACACACACACACACAAAGGAGAATGAGGTATTCCTGTTGGTGCATTAAGTCCCATTTGTTTGTGTGTCTACACACACACACACACACACACACACACACACACACACACACAGGAGAATGATGTATTCCTGTTTGTTAGTGTGTCTATGTACCTCTCTCCTTGTA
Organism: Plecoglossus altivelis; assembly: GCA_036571765.1. NCBI lineage: Eukaryota > Metazoa > Chordata > Actinopteri > Osmeriformes > Plecoglossidae > Plecoglossus > Plecoglossus altivelis. Next base: position 7,718,267 of record BROE01000009.1, read on the forward strand.
CAGCTTGATGAGGATGTGTCTCAGTCCTGCCGTGTTGTTGACCCACTCCACGATGCCACACTCCTCGTTAAGGGGGATCACAGCGTACGTACGGATGTGCAGCTCCCTCCGCCTGGACTCAGCATCTTTACGGAGGCACTGGACACACGCACACACATGCACGCACGCACACACACACACACACACAGACACACACAGACACACACACACACACACACAGTCACACAGGCACACACACACATACACAGTCAAACAGGCACACACACACACACACACAGTCACACAGGCACACAGACATACAGACACACGCAGAAACAAGCCAGCAGTTCAGTCCTTGGTTATTGTCTGAACAAACACACGCACGAAAGCAGTCCAGTCCTTGGTGATCATCTGCGCGCGCACACACACAGACACACACCTTGTTGATGAGACAGTTGAACTCCATAAGCCTGCAGTCCTTCCTCAGGTCATCTTTGGGTTTGCACATCATGGTGTAGCTATGGCCATCTGAACCCTTCATACTGATCTTCTTAGGCTTCTGCAGAGACGCCAGGATCTCCACCTGAAAGAATGTTTCCACAAGAAACAGACAGAAGTCAACTAAACACACTTAATCTACAGCATCGAACTGCTTACCAACACACACAAACATTCAGAAAAACATTAGCTCACTACATACACTCTCACACACACACACACTCACCCACACGCACTCCCACGCGCACACACTCCTACACACATACGCTCCCACACATCCTCCCACACACACACACACCCTCCCCCACGCACACACTCCCACGCACACACTCCCACACACACACACTCCCCCACGCACACCCCGAGTCTTAACCGTCACAGAGATGAGCCACTGACCGCGTCCTCGAAGCCGGCCAGGTAGACCCAGCGCCCGGGGAAGGCGTCGTGCTTGGTGCTGGCCCCGCCTGTGGAGGGCAGGGTGGGGATGAGCAGGGCCTGCAGAGGGATGAGGACCTCGCTGAAGGACGCTTCCTCCACCAGACGCTTCAGCTGCTTGAAGTGGACGCTCATGCTGAGGGTGCTGCTGTTGCTGTCCACCTGCAGCCAGAACACACACAAACCACACACACGCACGCACACACACACGCACTTGTCAAACAGGGAAACAACTGCAGACAGACAGCACACAATCATCCACTGATGTCAAACAAGGAACCTTGAAGACTTTTATGGGCACTGTAGTCGTCAATGATTTGTTAAGCTCCAGTTAGTGTCGTTGGTGTTTGATCAGTCGTACAGCTTTTCCGGATCGAATACGGCTGTACGCACACAGGGTCGATTCCAAACATAGAGTGATTACGTGAATCTGTTTCCAGGTGTCCTGTATGTGTGTATGTTATGTCATAACTGTGTGCGTGTTGGCGTGGTGTGTATGTTCTGTCTGTGTGTGTTGACATGGCATGTGTATGTTCTGTGTGTGTTGGTGTGGTGTGTATGTTCTGTGTATGTGCATTGGTGTGTAAGTTCTGTGTGTGTGCGTGTGTGTGTTGGTGTGGTGAGTATGTTCTGTGTGTGTGTGTGTGTGTGTGTTGGTGTAGTGTGTATGTTGTGTGGGTGTGTGTGTGTGTTAGTGTGGTGTGTATGTTCTCTGTGTGTGTTTGTTGGTGTGGTGTGTATGTGGTGTGTATGTTCTGTGTGTGTCTGTTAATGTGGTGTGTATGTTCTCTGTGTGTGTTTGTTGGTGTGGTGTGTATGTTCCGTATATGTGCATTGGTGTGTAAGTTCTGTGTGTGTGCGTGTGTGTGTTGGTGTGGTGAGTATGTTCTGTGTGTGTGTTGGTGTAGTGTGTATGTTGTGTGTGTGTGTGTGTTAGTGTGGTGTGTATGTTCTCTGTGTGTGTTTGTTGGTGTGGTGTGTATGTGGTGTGTATGTTCTGTGTGTGTGTGTGTGTTAATGTGGTGTGTATGTTCTCTGTGTGTGTTTGTTGGTGTGGTGTGTATGTTCTGTGTGTGTGTGTGTGTGTGTTGGTGTGGTGAGTATGTTCTGTGTGTGTTGGTGTGGTGTGTGTGTTGGTGTGTGTGTGTGTACCGTTTTGTTACAGAGCTCCAGCAGCTTGTCAGTCAGCCTGTTAGTGTCTCCTATGAACTTGCGTAGAGAATCCTTCAGACTGACCACTTTGGTCAGGATCTCCTTACAGCGCTTCATACGAGTGGGGTAGGACGACTGCAGCACGCACACGCACACACACACACAAAGAGAAAGCATTTAATATATACATAAGACGCTTTAAACTTGAAATGAAAAACACAGTTTATGTATCAAACAGAATGTAATTGTGACAACAAATGTTCATTCAAAATGTAGCGATTTCACATGGGAGTCAGCTAAAGTGAGCCCTTCTCAGAGTCCTGACCTTGGACACAGCTGTCATGAGCCACATGGCCTGCTGTGGGTAGGCCAGCAGCACCTTGGCCACGATGGCCATGAGAACAGCAAACACCTCGTCGCAGGAGTGACACACGCGAGAGATGAGCTGGCTGAACACCACGATGAACTGGTAGGGCGCCAGGTTGGTGCAGTGCTCGCTCACCACCGCGTTGATCTTCCCCAGCTCTGCACGCATCTGCCGGTCTGCACGCCCCACTGACACACACACACACGCACGCACACACACACACACACACACACAAAGTTCAAACCAGACGACCTTGCCTGCCTGCCTCACGACCTTGAAGAGACACAGATCTGATACTCATGATAAGACACGCAATGAAAACAGTCACACTGAACAAACGCCCTTCAGAACGTTCCAGAACCACAGCCCTCCAGTGGGCGGAGCCGCCCACCTTTCTCCTGCTCGTACACCCGGGCCCCAAAGTCCAGCCAGAGCGACAGCATCCTGGGCATGGCCTGGTAGATGTACTGGTTCCCAAACTGCAGTGCTCTGGATAGGACAGAGCACAGCAGAGAGGGACACAGCAGCAGATCTGTGATGAGCTTAGAACTATAGTCCGAAACTGGGCCTAAGAACTGACGAACAGAATAACTCAGCAGCAGGCGTGTCACATCCTGTCACACAATTTAAACAAACGCAAACACCAACCACAACAATATACACAGCAACACAAAACGATTCCAACAAATAATACCAATACCAATCCTGTCATTTTGGAGAGCCTATCTAGTGCTGAGTGCTTTTTAAATGGTGAATCTTCTGAATGGCAGCTCTATGTTTTTAGTTATTTATTGGCGCTGGATGATGTACTTGCTATGTTTGGATTTCCTTTGCAGACTGTGTTGTGGACTGTGTTGCAGACTGTGTTGCGGACTGTGTTGCATGTTCTAGTTGAGTTTTCCCGACACTCCTCTACAATATCAATATTTGAGTAGGGCCATGATGTCCTGGTGCACTACACCTACAGCAGTCCAGCATAGAGCTGATGAACTAGATCTGTGATGTAACCCGACGTGCTCAGTATGAAGCAGACGCTGGGCAGCCATTTTAAAAGCATCGAAGCGCCAACTCTCAGGTCTGACACTCGTCCTCTGGGAGTCAGCGTGTTTGGGGGGGGGGGCCAAGTGGAGCTGCTTACTTCCCAAAGAAAAGGACGATGTAGCGGATGAGGTTTCCCTGTTTCTCCAGCTTGTTGTCTGTCACCGTGGGCATGACCTTGTCATAGTACTTGGCTAGGTAGAAGTTCCCATCCTCCCACTCTGGCAGCAGGTTGGTCACGTCCTGGAACACAGAAACGTCAACGACAAACACCCATGTAAACAACAGCAACAACGACATAAAACCCGCAATGCAAACAACAACAAGGATAAAAATAACTATAGAAGACAGCCACTTAAACAAACAACCTCAGTATCAACTCAATGTAAACAACCATATAAAACAAATGGTCTTCTGTAGGCAGTAGGTGGTAGGGTATCCTTCTGTAAGAGGCGGTAGGTGGTAAAGTAGCCTTCTGTAGGAAGCACAGGTAGACAAGGTACCTTGTAGGCCTTCATGATGGCGTTGGACTCAAAGTTGGCCGTCTCCTCCATGCAGCGGCCCACCATCAGCATGGCCTTGGCCTTGCTCTGCAGGATGCGAGGGTCTGTCAGGGCCTGGGTCTCTGGGAAACACTGAGCCACGCCCTTCTGGAGGACTATCAGGGCCTGGTGTACGTCTCCCTACACACACACACAAACAGGACACACACATGACACATACCTAATATTAGTATGCTCACATACATCAGACACAAAGACAGAGAAAGGACGCCAGGATACAAACAGCTTCTGGGTTCAGTCTAATTGTGTGTGGAATGTGTGTGTGTACCTTGGACCAGAGCCACTTGGCCTTCTCAGTAAACAGCTCAGCCAGGTGTGTGTTCTCCCCGTTCAGGAGGGCGTTGAAGGCTGTCTGATGGTGTCCTGCCTTCCTGGCCACACGAGCACTCTGCAGCCAGCACTCACCTACCAGCTGCTCACTCTGGGGCCTGGCGCACACACGCACACACACTCACACACATACATATGCACACACATACATGCATGCACATGCACACACATACATGCATGCACATTCACACACAAACATGCATGCATGCACACACACATACACGCACACACATGCACGCACACACACATGCATGCACATGCACACACATGCATGCACACGAACACACATACATGCACGTGCACACGTAGATGCACACGCACACACATACATGCACGCGCACACATACATGCATGCACAGGCACACATATACATGCACACGCACACATACGTGCACCCACACATGCACGCATGCGCACACATACACGCGCCCGCCCACACACACACACACACGCACGCACGCACGCACACACACACACACACACACACACACACACACACACAGAGGAACTTTAGGGACCCGGTCTTTTCTAAGTACCATGGTTTTTCAAAGTCATGGTCTAAAGTCTTGCATAATTTATCTGACCATTATTGTTTTCATTTTGTGTGATTAACTACAACAGTCAAAGTAATGGCTATCTATCCTACATGTGTCTTCTAAAGATATTTCTGTCTGTCTGTCTCTCTCTCTCTCTCTCTCAACAGTAGACACCGTGAAAACAAGACATACGTCTCAATATTCATTTATAGTATATGGTGCCATTGTCCGTTTTTTAAACACAAAGCAAAATATGTGCTGAAATCAAAGATACACATAACTTGTCACATGTACTCATATAAAGGCACAACAAACACCACTATGAAGCTAATGAAACATTTGACTGTGTGCTTTTCTGGAACACACGCTGGATAATGAAATATGAAGCATGTCTTTCATCTGACACTTTATACACTCTTATCGTAATGTCCCATTAACCTTCAAATTAAAACTCACACAAGAATTACATTTGAGATATATTAATTATTATTTTCAGTTTTTAATGTTAATTCACGATGTGAACTCTAGAGTAATTAATTTATGACAGAAAAATACGTGAAATATTGTAAAATGAGACAAAGACATTCAGTGCATGTGTGACTATACTGTATGTGACTGTACTGTATGTGTGTGACTGTACAGTATGTGTGTGACTGCACTGTACGTGTGACTGTACTGTATGCGTGTGATATTACTGTAAGTGTGACTGTACTGTATGTGTGACTGTACTGTATGTGTGTCTGTACTGTATTTGTGACTGTACTATATGTGACTGTACTGTATGTGTGTGACTGTACAGTATGTGTGAGACGTTGCTTTATGTTTGTGACTGTACTGTGTGTGTGTGATTGCAATGTATGTGTGACTTTATATTGTGTGCGTGTGACTGTATTTTATGTGCAACTGTACTGTGTGTGACTATACTGTATGTGTACATTTACTGTCTATGTGTTTGGATGCACTAATATATTCGAGTATGTGTGTGTGTATGTGTGTGTGTGTGTGGCTGTCCTCACCTAGAGCCCAGGCTGAGCATGGCACGTCGCAGGGCCAGGATTGGCTCCTTGGCCCTGAATGAATTCTGGGTCATCTCCAGCCGATCCGGCCAATGGTGAGGCAGCAGGAGCTGGCTGGAGTCGGAGCTTCCTCTTAGCTTCTGTAGGTCTGAGTACGTGTGCTCCAACTCACTTAGCATGTGCAGCCTGTACACCCACACCACATCACCGTCAAACATGCACATAATACACACACCATTTACCAAGAAAATACTGACACAAAGAATTTACCATACATGATTACCATACAACACTCACACACACAACATAGGCATTACACAGACACAGACACAAACAGTATAGGTATAACACAGACACAAACAACATAGGTATAACACAGACACAGACACAAACAACATAGGTATCACACAGACACAGACAACATAAGCATTACACAGACACAGACATCACTTTCAGAGTCTCAAAAACATTCCACCTTTAGAACAAAGAACAAGTGAACAGAAGGCCATCTATGAGGTACACACACACACTCACACACACACACACCTGACGATGTACTCGTAGCCTCTCTGATAGGTGCCACACTCGTAGCTGGCGGCCGACAGAGGCACCACCTGCTCCTTCCTCACCACCTTCAGTTGGCTATAGAAGCTGTCAGAGTCCTGCTTCTTAGCTGACAGCAGCATCTGGCCCAGACGCACTCCCCACGAACTGGACTCGCGGTCTGATCACACACACATGCACACATCAACAGGACCCCATTTAGGTTTTCTGGACACTGTAAAAGATGATGGAATGATGGAATGATTGAGTGTGTGGGTCTTTGTGTGTGTGGGTCTGTGTGTGTGTATGAGTGTGTGGGTCTGTGTGTGTGTGTGCATTAGTGTGTGGGTCTGTGTGTGTGTGTGTGTGTGTATGAGTGTGCGGGTCTGTGTGTGTATGAGTGTGTGGGTCTGTGTGTGTGTGTGTGTGTGTGTATGAGTGTGTGGGTCTGTGTGTGTGTGTATGAGTGTGTGGGTCTGTGTGTGTATGAGTGTGTGGGTCTGTGTGTTTGTATGAGTGTGTGGGTCTGTGTGTGTGTGTGTATGAGTGTGTGGGTCTGTGTGTGTGTGTGTGTGTGTGTGTGTGTGTGTGTGTGTGTGTGTGTGTGTGTATGAGTGTGTGGGTCTGTGTGTGTATGAGTGTGTGGGTCTGTGTGGATCTGTGTGTGTATGAGTGTGTGGGTATATGAGTGTGTGGATTTGTGTGTGTATGAGTCTGTATAGTGTGTTCACCTGAGCTCAGGTAATCTTCCAGTAGGTCCCACTTGCTTAGCTTCCAGGCTGCCTCAACCCTGTACGTGTTCAGATCAGACTTCCACTTGGGCCTGTGCAGACACACACACACACACACGCAGACACACACACACACACGCAGACACACACACGAAAAGAGTTAGAACACCTAACACACTTCAAAAGTCTCAACAGCAGGTTGTTTGTATGATTGCATGTTACCTGTTGGCCAGTACTCCGTTGACCTGGGTAATGACAGTGGACAGCTGTCCCAGACCAAGCATGGAGCTCATTACCCCGTGGTAGTGTCCAATCTAAAGAGAGAGAGCGAGAAAAGAGAGAGAGAGAAAGATGAGAAGGGACAGGGAAAGATAAAAAGGACTAAATACAATTACGTCTGCACATGTACATTAATGCGAGTATATATAGTATATAGATATACAAATGAGGGTTGTCAAAGTTCACACAATAATAAAGTATTGGTGCAGATTTACGCAGATAAAGTAAGTTAAATGGTACCAGTAGAGTATGTGTGATTATTTTCTAGTCACTAGAGACAATTATGCAATTAATCTCAATTTTAAAAATACTGCTTGACCGCCCTAACATAAAAGTGTGTGTGTGTGTGTGTGTTTGTGTGTGTGTGTGTGTGCGTACCTGATCAGACTCTAGTTGGATGGCACGGTCGTAGCATGCAGTCGCGTCCCTCAGCAATCCAATGCTCTCGTGCTCCAGGATCTGTTCCCGTAGCGACGGCTCCTCCCTGCGCAGGGCGTTCACACCCCTCACTCCATCTGGCTCGTGCATAGCCGCATACAGCGTCTGCGACCAGCCAATCACAGATAGCGTTTAGGTCAACCTTGACCAATAGCTGTGGATGCGGCTTGCTTCCTGTGCGGTGCCCTCTGACCTGCAGGAAGGTGAGGTGATCCTGGACGTTCTCCTTGCATTCCAGGACGTGAGCCTCAAAGTGCATTAGGGAGCGTGTGTAGGCCTTGGAGCGCAGTGAAGCCTTGGCAAGCATGTCCTGAGGGATGCTCTTCAGGAAGGCCACGACACTCTGGTACTCCACACTCTCTATGCAAACACATGCAGAGAGGAACGAACAGACAAACAAACAGGGGTAAGTGTTAGTGGATTTTTCAGTGTGCCAGGTATATTTGGTGTGTGTGTGTGTGTGTGCGCGTGCGCGCGTGATACCCTTTTTTCACTCAGGTAGCATCAGAGCTAACCTCTCTTGCCCAAGAAAACCTGTTCTTAGGAAGTTGAATCAAGTGTGAAGTGGCAGTAGCACCAACACCAGCAGCAGGCTTGCGTTGGTCTGAGAGTTAGGGGTCTCACCACTGTGTCTGGACGACAGGACATGTCTGCTCCACTGTGTGAGGTGAGCCAGCATGCTGAACACGGTCTGAGTGCTGAGCTGCGATAGGCTGGAAGCCGTTTCCTGGTTCAAGCCCCCCCGCGTGTCTCCCTCTGTCAGCACTGCCAATATCTCCTCTGTGACCTAGAGAGAGAGAGGGAGAGAGAGACAGAGACAGAGAGAGAGTGAGAGGGTGGCAGGGGAGAGAGAACAGGAGTGGGGAGGTGGGGGGGGGAGTGAAGTAGATCAAAAATGACGAAAGGTAGGAAAATGGCAGTGTGTTTTCACGCAGAGTTTCTTTGCAGTGTGTGCGTAAGTGTTTGTGTCCAAAGGGTGCTTGTATGTACAGTGGGTGGCTGCAAACAAGGATCCACAAAAGCTCTGTGGCATCAGTTCATACTCTCGGATAGCAGCTAACGTACCAGCATATGGTCTAATGCTATTATCTAATGCTTCCAAAATGGAAATATAATCTGGTTTCATTGTTACACAGTGAGATCAGCACTACCTCGAGGGGGGGAATAATGGCATAATGAAATTTCTGGTGCCTACAACCAATCAAGTGTGTGTGTGTATCCGGTGCTTGTAAGTGTGCAGTGTGTGCCTGCTTGTGTGTGTGTGTTACCTCCTGCTGCTGCGCAGGGCTGCATCCCAGCAGCATGTACAGCAGGATGTGGGGCAGCAGGTAGATGGTCACCTTGTAGTCGTGCTTGATGATGAAGCTGCAGCAAGAGAACACCTTGCTGGCCAGCTCATGTCTCACCTGGAACATTCCACACCACAGGTCAGGTCACCTCAACACAGGTGTTAGGGTGGTGGGGCGTTATAGAGTGGGGTGTTACGGTGGTGGGGCATTATAGAGTGGGGTGTTAGGGTGGTGGGGCATTATAGAGTGGGGTGTTAGGATGGTGGGGCATTATAGAGTGGGGTGTTAGGGTGGTGGGGCATTATAGAGTGGGGTGTGAGGGTGGTGGGGCATTATAAAGTGGGGTGTTAGGGTGGTGGGGCATTATAGAGTGGGGTGTGAGGGTGGTGGGGCATTATAAAGTGGGGTGTGAGGGTGGTGGGGTATTATAGAGTGGGGTGTGAGGGTGGTGGGGCATTATAAAGTGGGGTGTGAGGGTAGTGGGGCATTATAGAGTGGGGTGTGAGGGTGGTGGGGCATTATAAAGTGGGGTGTGAGGCTGGTGGGGCATTATAGAGTGGGGTGTGAGGGTGGTGGAGCATTATAAAGTGGGGTGTTAGGGTGGTGGGGCATTATAGAGTGGGGTGTGAGGGTGGTGGGGCATTATAGAGTGGGGTGTTAGGGTGGTGGGGCATTATAGAGTGGGGTGTGAGGGTGGTGGGGCGTTAAGTGTTGGGTACGTTCAGGCCTGCTCACCTTGCTGATGAGGTATCCAGCCCAGGTAGCAGACCAGTCAGAGAACTTGCGCCCTCGACTGCTCAGGTAGATGGGCTTCTTCAGCTTGGACCAGTTCACCACCTTCTGACTGCTTTTGTACCTGTAGGGTCAGGAAGAGGGAGAGCATGAGGAGGTGTGTGTGTATATATGACTGAGTCGCTGTGTGTGTGTGTATATATGACTGTGAGTCGCTGTGTGTGTGTGTGTGTGTATATATATATATGACTGTGAGTCGCTGTGAGTGTGTTTGTATACGGACCTGCTGTTCATGTGGGGCTCCAGAATCTCCTGGACCTGCTCAGGGAATCTTCTCCAAAGCCGTCGTCCAGGGGAGTCAGTACGACCCTCACGGCACTCAAAGATGGACAGCAGCTCCTACAACGCACATGCAAGATATGACCATACACAACACTCCAGCAGCAGCAATCGGCATGTCATGTTATTTTGTGTTAGCTTGTGCTAGCTTGCGTTAGCTTGTGCTAGCGTACCTGCATTGCGTATGCTGCAGAGTCCTGTGCTCGGACATCATCGGCGTAAGCCAGGAACGTTCTGGTCAGCTCTGTGAGCAGCTCATATGCAAAGTTAGCGTCCTCCACCCCACTCTACAACACACACATACACGCACATACACACACGCACTTGGGTTGGCGAACCTCCTCTGAATCCTACAGGTGCATGGTAAACGCCACCATTCCTTCTCACAAACGCCACAGGGAAATGGGCTTGTAATGTAAGTGTATTGTGTTTGAGTGTTTCTAGTGCGTACGAAGTTGTCTTTTTCAGGGGGACAGGGGGGCACCTCACTGGGTAGCGCATACAGCACTGAGGACTGACGGCGTAATGTAGAGAGACCAGGTAAGATTCTGCCTCTGTCATTTTCTCATGTCTGTCTGTCTGTCTGTCTGTCTGTCTGTCTGTCTGTCTCTGCCTGTCTGCCTGTCTGCCTGTCTGTCTGTGTTTCCCTGTCTGTCTGTCAGTTCGTCCAGGAAACCTAGGAAGTGCTTTAGGAGTCTCCCTGCAGTCCACACAGGAGTGTATGTGTGTGTGGGTGTGTGTTCAGGAGGACCCCCACCACGAACGTGTTGCGGCTGCCGTGCGTGTGCGTGTGCGACAGGTCCAGGCGTCCGGGGTCGACGGCGCCCAGCTCCCCCAGACACTCCCCACACAGCAGCCTGGCGTCAGGGGACGAGTCCTGGCAGCCTCGCAGCAGCACCGCCACCAGGGCTGAGATCACCGGCTCTACCGCCTCGCTGGCACACACCTGCTGCAGCAGCCACTCCTGCAGAACACACACAAGCGCACGCAATGTTATATACACACTCGAAGCAAAAGGCCCTCCTGGCCCACACACCCAGTACGTTACACTGCAGATACTGTACATACACACTACATTATAAACACGTGTGTGGACTGTGCATGCGTATGTGTGTGTTTTTACTTTTACTTTGTGTGTGAGCGCACGCGTGTGTGTATGTGTGTATGTCTGCGTGTGTTTGTGCGTGCCTGGTTACTGTGCATCATGTCCCTCAGGCTGGTGAGAGCATGGATCCTGACGTCCACATTCTCATGCTGCACGGCCTTCATGGAGCGCTGCAGGGCTGCAGCCAGGTCGCTGCTCCTAGACGTCAGCTACAGGGACCACCACCATCATCATCATCACCAATATCTTCATCTTCATCATCACCACCACCACCAATATCATCGTCATCAACATCATCAGTGCGTCAGACCTTCTTGTACTCGTCCAGAACAGCATGGATGTCCTTCAGCTCAGGGTGGTCTGGCAGGAAGTAGATCTCATGCAGATGATCTTGAACCTCTTGCCTGTATGACACCAGGACAGAGGGCGGTGGGGGTGACAATGTGTGCCTAGCCAGTGTACACATGTCAGTACATGTTAGTGTGTGCATATTTCAACATATGTGCGTTAATAAGAACGTGTGTATGTCTGTGTGTGTGTCTGTGTGGTACCTGTGGTCCAGTATGAAGTGGCTAATGATGGCAGCTGTCTCTCTGGGCTGGAGGGGGATGAGGGGGAGGAGGGCCACGATCACATGACTCAGTAGAGGCCCCAAGTGGGTGGGGTCGACGCTCTTCACAAAACACTCCCACGTCCTGACCACACAGAGCAGATGGACCCGGAAACAAACATCAAAAGATACGCTAGCATATATAAAAAGATAAGAGTGTAAGACTCTGTACTGTGCATGTGTACTGTGCATGTGTACTGTGCATGTGTACTGTGCAAGTCTACTGTGCAGATGTACTGTGCAGGTGTACTGTGCAAGTGTCCTGTGCATGTGTACTGTGCATGTGTACTGTGCAAGTGTACTGTGCATGTGCACTGTGCAGGTGTACTGTGCAGGTGTACTGTGCAGATGTACTGTGCGGGTGTACTGTGCAGGTGTACTGTGCATGTGTACTGTGCAGGTGTGCTGTGCATGTGTGGTATGCATGTGTACTGTGCGGGTGTACTGTGCGGGTGTACTGTGCAGGTGTACTGTGCAGGTGTACTGTGCGGGTGTACTGTGCATGTGTACTGTGCGGGTGTACTGTGCAGGTGTACTGTGCAGGTGTGCTGTGCGGGTGTGCTGTGCGGGTGTACTGTGCGGGTGTACTGTGCATGTGTACTGTGCAGGTGTACTGTGCATGTGTACTGTGCAGGTGTACTGTGCAGGTGTACTGTGCATGTGTACTGTGCATGTGATCGGGTTAAACTAACTGGCAGCAGAGCAGAGGGAAGTCGTCTCTGTATCTGAGGCCGGTGCGAAGGGTGGTCATCATCTTCACCCTGACTGAGCTAATGTGTTTGGGGCCCATGAGGCGCATCAGAGCCATGAGACTGGTCAGGACCTACACACACACACACACACACAAATAAATATAGAGACATACACACACCTCAACAGATTACATCCACGCCAGTAAGGTTGTTCACTGTATAATGATGCAGCTTCACTCAGAGGAACAGGATACGAGCTCCTGGCCTCCCTCACACTCCCATTCCAGGCCTCCCTCATACTCCCACTCCAGGCCTCCCCTTCCATTCCAGGCCCCACTCCAGGCCCCCCTCCACTCCAGGCCTCCCTCCATTCCAGCCTCCCTCACACTCCAGGCCTCACACTTCAGCTTCCCTCACTCTCCAAGCCTCCCTCCACTCCAGGCTTCTCTCACACTCCAGGCTTCTCTCACACTCCAGGCTTCTCTCACACTCCAGGCTTCTCTCACACTCCAGGTCTCTCTCACACTCCAGGTCTCTCTCACACTCCAGGTCTCTCTCACACTCCAGGTCTCTCTCACACTCCAGGCTTCTCTCACACTCCAGGTCTCTCTCACACTCCAGGTCTCTCTCACACTCTAGGCTTCTCTCACACTCCAGGCCTCTCTCACACTCCAGGCTTCTCTTACACTCCAGGTCTCTCTCACACTCCAGGCTTCTCTCACACTCTAGGTCTCTCTCACGCTCCTTCAAAGTTCCCTCAAACTCCACCCACCATCTTCTTGCGCTCCTTCTCCCCGGCACTAGAGCTAAGCAGCTGCATGTTGAAGAAGGCCAGGATTCCCAGCAGCTTCGGCTGCAGGTAATCAGCCTGGGGGAGAAGGAGGAAGATGGGAAGGGGAAGGGGGAGGTGGGGGAGAAGGAGCAAGACGGGTAGGGGAAGGGGGAGGTGGGGGAGAGGGAGGAAGACAGGTAGGGGAAGGGGGAGGTGGGGGAACTTCTGTGAGATACGATTGTATCCTGTCTACCTGTGAGGACAAGTATAACTGCGTTACAGATAGGGAATCTGAGAGGCTAAAGTCAAGAGTGAGTTGATCGTGTCATTACCATACGTCCAGGGGTAGTGATGTCTCGTGGCCCCTGGTACGGGTCGTCGTTAGATGCGAAGGAGGCAAGGATGGCCAGCCCATTAAACACCTACACACACGGACAAATGAGAACAGCGTCAACCTGACAACGTTGCTGTGCATGCATGAGAGAGGTTGTGTGCGGACGGTGTGTGGTGTGTGTGTGTGTGTGTTAGACCTGTTGGTAGTGCTCTCCAAGGCGGAGCAGGAGCTCGTTGTGGAGTCCTTGAAAATCCTGCCTCAGCAGAGATCCAAGCTTGATCTCTGTCTCACTCTGAGCACACACGGTACACATGAACGCAACATTGCAGTTAATCAAGCAAATGCCTGATATCCATTAACATCACATGGGCTACAGGGAGTTAGGAAGTGGGAGGTCAGGGGTCAGGGTATGTGATGCCTGGAGGTAGTGGGGGGTCAGGGGTCAGGACATGTGGTACCTGGAGGTAATGGAAGGCTCTCTCTAGCTCCTCCTTGGTGCAGGAACACACCAGGTGACTGAAGATGTACTTGAAGTTGTTGATGAGGATCTCTCGCCGGTTTGCCTTCAGCTCATTGGCCAGAGTACGTATGAGGGCAGAGCCAGTGGAACTGGCCTTAGCTGCCAAGTATGGTAAGAGGGCCTGGAGAGTACGCTACGCGCACACGCGCACGCACGCACGCACACACACGTACACAGATACCCAGTGTTTACACCCATACATTCACCCAGGAACAACAGAGAGGTTTTTTTCAGGCCAATTTGTTGCACCCTCTAGAACCTTAAGAACGTAATGAATGTTGCCCCAAGATTTGAATGTGTTTTTGTGATAACTAGCGCATGTGCAATCTAGAGATGCGCGTGTACGTTAGTGTCTCAGCGTGTGTGTGCGTACCGTGAGGAAGCGGTGCAGGTCTGGGAAGTCGAACGCGTGCGCAACCTGAGACAGGATGTCCAGAGCTAGCTCTCTTTGATTGGCTGACTCGCTGCTCTGTTCCGGAGTGTTCCTCAAGGCAGTCACATGACGGGAGTGCAGCGACTCAACCAGGAACTAGAGTGAGAGTGAACGACAAACCAGGGGTTATCTTTCTGACAACTGTGTGTTCAAGACAGACAGCGGCAGTAGCACCTAGACAGTCCCTATCTGATAACTGGGACCTCCGGATGAACTCTCAATGATGACCATAGATGACCAAGTGTTGTTGTATAGTGTATAGTATGAACTGGTTAATGTGGGTTAGTCTGAGTTAGTAGCAGGTTAATGTGCTATGATTAGACAGGGTTTGTCTGTTCTGGTTATTGCAGGTTAGTGTGCTATGATTAGACTGGGATTGTCTGTTCTGGTTAGAGCAGGTTAGTGTATGATTAGACTGGGATTGTCTGTTCTGGTTAGAGCAGGTTAGTGTGGTGTGATTAGACTGGGATGGTCTGTTCTAGTTAGAGCAGGTTAGTGTGCTATGATAAGACTGGGATTGTCTGTTCTGGTTATAGCAGGTTAGTGTGCTATGATTAGACATAATCAGCATGCTATGTTGAGTCTGTACTAGTTATACTGGTTAGAGTGCTACAGTTAACCTAGGTTTGTATGTACTGGCAAGATTGGCTTTGTTTGTTGTACTAGTTAGCCTTTGAACTAGTTTCTAGTTGAACAGCTTCTCTGTGGGCCTGACCTGGCAGACAGGGTTCTTGTACTGGCTGAAGAGGGTCTGCAGTTTGAGGTTCTTGGCTGTGGCCAGAGCCCTGATCTGGGTGTAGGCGGCTACAGACACGGGGGAGGACTTGGACAGCAGACAGTGGAGGAGCCTCAACAGGGAGAAGGACACCAGACTCCCCTGAGCTGCCCTGAGGGGGAGGGGGGGAGAGAGAGCGGGAGGGAGGAAAGGCATGGAGGAGAGAAGGAGAGAGAGAGAGGGAGGGAGAGGGATGACGAAAAGGGAAAACAGAAGGAGGGGGGAGGAAAAAAAGTGAGTCTTGTCATATCAGGAAAAGACCCACAACTTGTGCCCATGTGTGGATACTACCTGCCGATCTCTCCGGTGGTGAGGATGAGGGTGCTGCGAAGTTCATCATCTCGGTTAAGTTTGGCGCTTGTGAACGCCTCTTTGAGGCGACACACCAGGAGCTGAGTAGAGAATCAGACACAGGCAATCAGCCAATCACCTTTCAGAAGTGCCCTGAAAAAAACGGTACAGTCAGAATCACTTACCTCGCTGAAGAGACCCTGGTCGGGATTTAAGGAGGCATCGGTCAGTAAGAAGCGCACTGATTGGCTGAAGAGTGTTCTGATCTTTGGCTCTGGATCCTCCATCAGACCAATCAGAGCACAGAGGACTGCCCGCGAGTCACTGTCTCCGCCCGCTAGGTTCACATGCTGACAGAGGTGTGGCAGCGCTTCCATAAAAGCTACCACATGGAACAACATGTTACCACACAGAACCACTAACTGCACTTTACTTACACGATGCAAAAGAACTATATATTCGGTTTTGAAAGAACGACATTAACATATATAATTTGAGAAGGGTCCGGAACGAATACGAACAGAAAATAACCTGAGAATAACCAATGTCAACGCACAAAGTGTTGCAAACTGCAAACAGTTCACACAAACGTCCACAAAACTACCGGAACACACACACACACACACATACACACACACACACACGCACACACACACGCACACACACACCGTGTTTGATGCTGCAGTGTGTCTGAGGGTGGAGCAGAGGCAGGAGGGGTCTGATGACATCAGCTGCCAGCGTAGCTGTGTTCCCAGCATGCTCTGCAGCCAAACTGAGGCTGGAGCACAGGACCGGAGGCTGTGTTGGGAGCTCCCTGTGGATGACAGTCCGCTGGGAACTCCCTGATTGGACACAGATCAGCTGACCGGCTATCCTCCCAAGCTCCGCCTTCACCAGGTTGGAGCTATCGTCAAGCAACCTCCTAGAAACAAGCGTGTGTTTACAGGAGGACGTGAGCATCGTTTCAACATCCTCATGTCTTTAGTGTTTTGGGCCTCCACTGTATGTGCATGTTCATGTGTGTATGTGCAAGTGTATATCTCTATATACTACTGTACTGTGCGTATGTGGTGTTTAATAGTGTGTTGGTGCGTGTCCAGTAACTGTGTGTATGAGTGTGGGTATATACATGGGTGTGTGTTGACTCACCAGGATAGGGTATGTGAGGTGTGTGTGTTGACTCACAGCAGGGTGGTGCGTATGAGGTGATGGTGTTGACTCACAACAGGGTGGTATGTATGAGGTGATGGTGTTGACTCACAGCAGGGTGGTGTGTATGAGGTGATGGTGTTGACTCACAGCAGGGTGGTGTGTATGAGGTGATGGTGTCGGGCCTCCAGGTGATGCAGGAGGAGAGGGTAGGCTCTGACGGCCTCCGCCCTCACACCCTCGTGGTCACTCTCCAACGCCCGCGAGAACACGCACACACGCCACGGCTCGCACACGCCTCTCGGCAGCAGGGCTAGCAGGAACACACACTCTGCCTGGACCTGTGGGGCTGCACACACACGCACGCACGCACACACGTATTTCTAACAGAGCTGATATCTCTAACAAGAACGCTGGTATCTGTAAACATTGAGTAGTATCTTTGGAAAGTGAGCTGGTATCACCGACGACGACTCACAAAAGCAAGGCGCCAGGTTTTGAGCCAGACTGGGAAGACTAGAGGGGAATCCTGCGTTGTGATAGGCTGAGGAAGACGCCTGCTCCCACACCCAGGGGAGGGACAGCAGTGCGCACACACTCTGCTGAAGGGTTTCCTTCTCTGGGGTGTTCACTGGAGAGAGGAGAGGGAGAGGAGAGGGAGAGGAGAGAAGGAGGAGAGGAAAGAGAGAGAGAGCGAGAGAGAAGAGGAGAGGAGTTGAGAAGGTGGAGAGGAGAGAGAAAGGCAATAGTGAGAGAAACAGAGGAGAGGGAGAGAGAGATAAAATGTGCGTGAATGTACGTGTGTAAATGTACGCGTGTGTGTACGCGTGTGTGTGTACGTGTGTGTGTGTACGTGTGTGTGTACGTGTGTGTGTACGTGTGTGTGTACGTGTGTGTGTACGTGTGTATGTGTGTGTGTACGTACGTGTGTGTACGTACGTGTGTGTGTGTGCATGTGCGTGTGTACACGTGTGTGTGTGTGTACACGTGTGTGTGTGTGTGTGTGTGATTGTATGCTTTCCTCTTACTGGTCAGATAGAGGATGGAATCCAAGACCCTGACAGTGAGCTGGAAGGCAGGCTGCATGTGAGGGGAGCCTGTCCTCATGACTGTCAGGACAGCCTGGCAGGCCTGCAGTGCGTGGCCCAGAGTGTCAGCTGACACCCAGAGGATGGGGGAGGGGCTGGGGGAGGGGCTGGGGGAGGGGGCAGGAGGAGAGGAGAAGAGGTGCAGTCAGTGAAAAGTTGCATTTATGATAGAAAGAGTGTGTGTGGTGTTACATGACAAGACGTGTGTGTGTGTGTGTTAGGCTTGGACAACCTGATGAGGTCACTGGCTGAAACCGTTGTGGTGTTTTTTCTCGCTGCTATATAGCAGATTATAGAGAGTCCTTCGTTTTTGATATGTAAACGGAAATATATATCATATTTTGTACACGCAGGTTCTTTAGCAAATCGAACTACAGTTTGAGTAAGTGATCAGATATGTTTTTGGATCACCAAACAAAGGGCACAAATTAGATTTTGATTTCCATTTATTTGAATGTCTATATAATTCATATCATGACACTTAAATGACACAGGAGGTGTTCAAGTTCTTTCCGTCCTCCGCTACACATCACTGTCAGAGTATTAATACCTCTGGATATCATCATCTTCAACATAATGAACACAAGCATCCTGGATGGGTTGGTTGGGGTCCAACATGCCCTGTTCACAGCACAGTTCATAAGAACTCTGCCACTAGCTTGTTCTTCCAGCGGACCCGCAACAGGCACACTTCAATCCTGACTCATTCATTCGCTAATTCACCCAAGATGTAGGGACTTCCAGGGATCCGCCCACATCGCAGATCAACTGTGGTCAGTTGTACTACTGCCACCGACTGAAGCAGCGATGGCCGTCAATTGGAAAAAATATGCTCCTTTCGTCCAATCCTAGTGTGTGTCTGTTGTAAAAGAGTGTGTGCGTGTGTGTGTGCATGTGCGAGAGAGCGAGAGAGAGAGAGAGAGAGAGGGGGAGAGAGAGAGGGGGAGAGAGGGGCACCTGGTGGGAGAGTAGCAGAGGCCTGCGAGGCGTAGAATGAGTCCCAGGCCCTGCAGGGTGGTGAGGGTGGTCTGGGAGTCAGGGTCAAGGTCAGAGTCCAGAGAGGTCAGCAGCTCCTGCAGTCTGCTGTTGACAGCTGCCCACACGACACTGCGCAAGTCCACTTCTCTGGAAACACACACACTCTGAGTTAGGGATGCGGTAAATGAAGACACGCGTGAGGCTGAACCTCCGACAGCGCTGCAGCCAAAGGTCACCCAGCATGATCGTCTGACCTTTGACCTGTGCTAAACAAACTAACTAGTCACCTACATGCAGGGTTTTTTGGAGATCTTAGGTCTCTTGGCTGCGGTTTCCTCCTCCTCCTCCCTCTCTGGCATTACAATGGCAACCTCAGCTTTCAGAGCGGCGTGAAGAAACCCCTCCGTGCACTGCAACACGCAGTAGCGAGCGTGAGACGGCTAGGCATGCAGCGTGTGTACGTGCGTGTGAGAGCGTGTGTGCACGCTTACCTCAGCCTGTGTCTCTGTGCCGATACTCAGCGTGAGCGCTCTGCACACTTCCACGCACCTCTGTCTCCTCACGGCCGGGGCGCTCTCGTATCCAGGGGCAACAGAGAGCACGAAACCGAAGAGCAGACACAGCGATTGGCTGATCTCGGCACCGAGCCCCGCCCTCATCCCCCCTAACATGCACACTTGCTCCAACAGTAGAGCCAGGTGAGCACGCTCAAAGGGGAGTGTGGATGCAGGGTCCAGTGTGTGGAAGCCCTTTATAGGGCTGAAGATGCAGCGTGTCAGTTTGAGAAGTTCTCCTCTGTAAGGTTGTTGTTCTACTGGTGGCTGTGAGACTGTGTGGTGCGTGTCCAGTACATGAAGGAAGGCTGTAAAGAACTCCTGGCCCCGCCTCTTGGGAAACCCGCCAAGCTCTACCAATGTCCTCAGCATCACCATGGTGACCCTCCTCAGCCTGACCGTGCCATTGGCCAGGACAGAGCAGGCCGTGTCCCAAGCCACACCCACATCATGATGAGACGTGATACCCCTCAGGATGTCGGTCAGAACATGCAGTGTCACGGCGATCAGGGTTTCCATGGCAGCGGGGCCTGAGAGGAGGAGCGGCGACGGGGTGAGGTAGGTGGAGGCGTTGGGAGGAGACACACAGAAGTGCTGTAGCGTCGCAGGCCACAGGGTATGTGTGTGCGTTACGGAGGGAGATGCGCATTTCCCAACTGTGAGTCTGTGTGTGCTGAGAATGGTGCCAAGGTCCTGAGCCAAGCCCAACAGCTCCCTCGCGAGGGAGCTGAAGGTGATTGGAGCTCGGGTTCGGAGCGTGTGCAGTAGGGAGCAGAGCACCGTGGTGAGGCGGCCGTGGATGACATCACAGTCTGGAGCCGCCGCCACTCTCAGGAGTCTGCCGACCACCCACCTGCTGAAGTCTGGAGTGAAAGAGAAAAAACAGGAGAGGAGGGAGGGAGGGAGGGAGGGAGGGGAGGGGAGGGGAGGGAAGGGAAGGGGAGGAAGGGGAGGAAGGGGAGGAAGGGGGGGGAGAGATAGACAGAGACAAGCAAAAAGAGGCGGACAAAGAAGAGAAAGAAGTAGAGAGGGGAAATGGAGAGAAGAGGAGAAAGGAGAGGGGTGGGATGGATGATGGAATGAGAAGGGGAGCAGAAGGAGAAGGATGGAGAGAAGAGGAAAGCGGAAGAGAGCAGAATGGAGAAAGGAGATTGGATGGAGATGAAGAGAAAGAGAGAAGAAGAGAAGGAGCAAGACAGGCAGGTGTGACATTACACAGAATATAGATGTTATATAAATGCACTATGTATCGATTACTACATGAACGCTTTCTACAATACAGTATCATGTCTGTCAGATTGCTTTACCAACACTGCTCTTCTCAGAGTCCTTATAGTGCACAGGATGACAGGCAGGGTTAACGAACATCAGGGAAGAAGACTTAATGATGTGCTGTACGAAGTCTAGCAGCATCACACACGCTGGCTCTGAGCTGGACTTCTTACTTAACTCCAAGGCCACTGTAACGAATACACACACCGTTTGAATTCGGTTAAATGACAATACTGTGCTCCCATTTCCAGGTGATGAAACGTGACTGTTACTGTTACGTGACACCTACCGACGTTAACGTCAGTCAGTATCCTGTCTATAAACTGACACAGTATTTGCCGTGGTTTCTGGACGACCATATTGTAGTCCGCTGCGCTGGTACTGTAAAATAGCACACTATTTATTGTATGTACAACAACGTGCATGATCTCGCATTACTTGGTTTGCTAGAGCATCATCTAGTTTGTATAGTGTTTATTGTGTTATGACCGTGGGCTACTGTAGATGCGTTGCAACCTGGTTAGCTTAGCTTTCTTCAGCTATCGAGGCTTGAGACTCACCTCGACAGCTCTTGAAGAGCAGGTATCATAGCAGACATTTCTAAACCCTCCATCATGACACCAGTGACGTTGACGGAAGCACGCAAATAACACCACGTTTTTTAAAGAAATCAGTGCGGACAGACAGCGTTGGATTGTGAGGCTTCTATCTTTCGAAAACTTTCGCTCCAAAGTGACGTTGTTTAGGTACGGTGAACTCGCAGGGTTAAACTTCATCCGCGCTCACAAGACAAACGCGTCCTCTAGCGGGTCAGATGTTCAAATAGTTATTCTCATTTAGGATGAAAAAGGGGCAATTATATTTTGCATGTGGAAAACATTTGCATCTGTAGAGTAGTTTTGCATCTGTGAGCTTAGGTAAAATATTTTGCATGGACAAAAAACATTGTTTTGACACATGCTCAAAAAATTTCCAAGGAGACAAAACGTTTTTCAGAAATGTAAAATAAAACTTCTACAAATGTTGAACCAATTTACTCACACAACTCTTTTAGATGTTAAATATATATGTCCCTGATTTGAGCACACATTCTCACGCTGTCATTACATTACCAGTGGCAAAAGTATATTCTGAAATAACACTGTCCCTGAGAAACTGCAATAAATAATGGCAATGCAGAAATTCCTTATTTGGATGAACCAGTTTAATAGTATAGCAAAAAATGATTCACAACATCTAGTTACTGGAGCACTAGTGTAAGAGCAGGTGTGTGCGCATGTTTAGCAAATATCCTGTCGGTTACATTAGGATCAAAGTGCAACATTTCATCTGTCAATGCAGGGAATATTTAAAACATTTAACAGCTTTTTAAATGATCGATCATGTAAAAGCATTTAATCACACATGTAATGTAGATATAGTTAATAGACAAACAAGTGAGACGAGAAGAAAGAAAGATCATGAAGAGGAAGCATGCTCGGTCATAAAGTCGACCTTTAGACTAGAGTCACGTGGGGTTATCGAAAAATAGAAGTTGCAGGTTAATAGCTAGGTTTGAGTAGCCGGGGCGTGGCTGCCAGTGTATCAGTGTGTGGGGCTTAGCGGTTTGCCTTCTTCAGGCCACGCCCCATGAGGCAGGCGAACACCGTCAATACCATCTTAGGTTTCACCTCCACCAGGTCTTCAGGCAGGGCGTACACACGCGCGCCAATCTTACGGGCCACAGAGATTGCATACCTGGGAGGGACGGGGGAGAGGGAGGGACGGAGAGGGAGAGAGAGAGAGAGGGAGAGCGAACAGAGGTTAAAGGACGAGCAGTTGATTTAAGGTCAACAGCAAAACAAAACAAAAAAAGTTGTTGAAGTCGTCTGTATCTCGGGATGTGTTCAGGTTCAGAGGTTAAAAGGGTAAAAGGTTGTTTACTTGGCATTGTTGAGTTTATCGGCATTGCTCAGCTCTCCATTCTCTCCTCTCTTCACCATCTCCTGCTTGACAGCGTTTGCAGCAATGGTTTCAATCAGGTCCAGCACTGGTAGACTGCTACTGATTCTCTTGTCCTGCAGGAGACATGAAATGGGTTTACTGTAAGGTTAACCTAAACACACATTATCACACATACATTCTGCACATGCACATGCAAACATATATCAAGACACAAATGCCCACACCTTAAAGCTGCTAATTTGAGTGTTCTTCCTTCCTTCTGTGAGGGTGGAGTTAACCCATCCAAGGATGATCTGATCTCCAACCATCTCTCCATCCCCCAAGTCTGACAACACCTGCACTGTGTACCTGATGGAGGAGTGGTGAGGAGAGAGAGGGGAGGAGAGGGGAGGGGAGGAGCAGAGCAGAGAGGAGAGGGAGAAAAGGAGAGGACAGGGGAGGGGGGAGCGGTGAGGAGAGGGAGAAGAGGACAGGGGAGGGGAGCAGTGGTGAGGAGATGGAGAAGAGGAGAGGACAGGGGAGGGGAGGAGAGTGGAAGGGAAGGAGAAAGAGAGCAGTACATGTGTGTGATTATTGTCCATACAGAGGACCAAAACAGCTGATATGAGAGCCTCACAGTAAGGCTGATCAGTGGGGTCAGGACTAAACTGTGTCCCCCTGTGTTGGGCTGTACCTTCTCATGAGCTGCCACACCAGAGCCAGCGTGTGCAAGGGGCTGCCCTCGTTTAGATTCTCTCCTCCGATACCCACAAGGGAAAAGTGGGCTTTCCCCCGACCCAGAGCCACGGCATAGTTACAGTTCTCCAACTGGGAATGAAAAACACATTTAAAAAGCATATATTTACTTAATCCAGAACGTAGAGAGGATTCAGGTCAGTGGTTGAAGCACTTGACCAAATATCACATATTCAAATCCCCCCTGAACCATTAGTTGCTTTGGATAAAAGCATCTGGTCAATACATAATTGCATACTAGAACTTCACTGATAGTTGCACATATCATATATCGCATAGTGTCTTTGCATATGTGTCAGTGTGTGAGTGTGTGTGTATTTACCTTCTTCATGTTCTTTCCCAGGGCAGGGTATGGGGATCTGTTGACTTTCTTCCAGTCCACAGGAACATTCACTTTCTCATAAAGCTGCAGAATCACCAGTGCATCACACAGGTCACTGCAACACACACAAACATGCATCTGCATCAGCCAGACGGCTAGACAGACAGACAGACAGACAGACAGACAGACAGACAGATAGACAGACAGACACACACTCACGCACATACACATACACACAGAGAGAGACACACAGACAGCCATATTACCAGTAAAGGTGGTTAACACGTGGAGAAACTCCCAGTGAGTTCATCCAGTTCCGGAATGTTCTCTCCTCTCTGGTCTCTTCTAGAAGAACACCATAACATCAGCCAGACTCACTTCATTTCAAGGAGTTATAGGATTTATGGGCATAACCTTGTAAAGCAAATAATCTATTCTGTGTCAAAGTGAATCAAGTTATTTCATTGACCCTTTGCGCAGATCACTCCAGGGTTCTTTGCGCATTACAATGCTTGTCTCTAAAAATTCCCTGCTACATATAACACTGACAGAAAAAGTGCACAAAGTGCACGTTTCTAATGTAATCTAAAATAGAGACAGAAAAAAAATATTCCTGGCCTATATGTACGAAAGACATTAACAGAGATGTGCAAACATGCAAGTACCAGAGCCACAGTGTACACAGTTGGTACAGTCAAGAGGTACCAGAACTGTCCGAAACTGTCAGTGTCACATTCATGTCATTCACAGTGTCTGGGAGTGTAAAGTGACAATAACGTGTGTGTAGCAGCAATGGTGGAAGGTGACTATTATCTGTCTGTCTGTGTGCGTGTGTGTGGGTGTGTGTGCGCGCGCGTGTGTGTGTGCTGACCCTCTATCAGCGTTGTGTCAATGCTGTTGGTCTGGGTCGTCCGCAAGGCAGGGTACATGTTGAACAGGTTAGCCACAAAGGCCATGTTGAGTTTGCTGTTGCCAGCGGTAACATCCTGAGCAGACACAAACTGCCTGCACTCCAACCTGGCAGCCTGCCGCAGCATAAGCTCAGCCCTGCGCTCGTAATCTCGCTCCTACGCAGACAAACACACGCGCACGTTGTGAACACGACAACAGCAACACACTCAGAAGCACTCACACCCACACGGACAGCCTGGGCCGGTCCAGCCAGGTCTTGACCGCGCCACACACGTTTCTTTAGACACATGCACAACGTTTGAGAGGAACGCACGCTGAGGCCGGTCATGTCGATATCGATCCTCATCTCGTCTTCTATGTCTCCCTTGGGAGAGATCTGATCCAGCAGGTGGAAGTAGGCCCTGGAATCCTGCAGCGCACAAACACAAGTGATTCAACCTGTGTGATAATGTTTGTGTTTGGGCATGTGTTTGTACATGTGTGTGTGTGTATGTGTGGCGTCCGACCTTGATGTCCTCACTAAAGTTCTTGATGGTCTCGGTCTCGGCGTTACTAAGGTGATAGTTGACCCAGCGCAGCAGCAGCTCCTCAGGAGACATGGACAGAAGGTGGTCTATCTCCTCCCCGTCGACCAGCAGACTAATCAGAGCTGGAAAATACAAACCAGATCATTGCCGACGCTTGCATTACTCATCATTCATTGAGTGAAACATTGAACTAGATTGAACTAAGTTGTACTAGGTTGCCCTAGGTCTGATAAGGTTTTATGAGGTTGCAGGTGAGCATTTACCTTCATTTCTGCTGATCTCAATGTCAGCAAACAAACCAATCTTGATGATCTGCCAAAGCAGCCCCAGAACCAAGTGGGGTTTCCCAGCCATCAGATCAGGAGCGTCAATGTTCACAACCGTACAGCCTATGGCTGATGCTGAGTTCAGAGCCAGCACCAGATTCTCCTGCATGAGAAAGGAGACAGGAGAGTGAGACAGTGTGAGTATATACTCACAGACAGTGTACTCACAGACAGTGTGAATATGTACTCATAGACAGTATACTTACAGACATTGTGAGTATGTACTCACAGACAGTATACTCACAGACAGTGAGAGTATGTACTCACAGACAGTATACTCACAGACAGTGAGAGTACATACTCACAGACATTGTGAGTATGTACACTCACAGACAGTGTACTCACAGAGTGTGAGTATGTACTCACAGCTCTAGTCAAGTGAACTCACAGTCATAGTGAAGGTGGTCCGCTTCTTGGTGTTGATGACTCTTTCGTCGATGGTTTCTGGCTGAGAGAGATTTACCATCTTGCTGAAGGAGAAAAAAGAGAACAGAAACGTTTTAAATCTGGCAAATAATCCCACAGAGGCACACACTGGGTGCATGTGAATATGTGTGTGTGCTTGTGTATGCGTGTGCGCGTGCGTGCGTGCATGCGTGTGTGCATGTGCACACGCGTGTGGTGTGTGTTGTGTGTATGCGTGCTTGTGTGCATATGTCTGCGCGCGCCTGTGTGTGTATGCGTGTGCGTGTGTGTTACCAGAGCAGGATGCCATCGCGGACGGAGGTGAACAGGCTGTCATTGTCAGGGTTCATAGGGAGCAGATGCTTACAGTCCTCATCCTTCTCCAGAGCCTTGTTTATCCAGTTAACAAACGCCACCTTCTCCTCATCTAACACACACGCACACACAGGTGTTCCCACTGCCATATATATTTGATAAGATGCTGTGGTTGTGTTTGTTGATCTGCTGGGTTGACACATATCCATCATCTCTCACTTCCTTGTGAACTTTTTACCTGAGTAAGAGTGCTGGGTTCCCTCGCTGGAGATTTTGGACATGCCACCAAATGAACAGATCCCATCTCTCCTTGTGATGGTCTTTCTGAACGTCTCACTTAATTGCTTACTCTTTAGTTCCTGGTAGATCTACAGTTAAATACACAACAAACAGTGAGTGTGTGTGCATGTTAGTGGGTTTGTGTGGGTTTGGAATATTCAAATGTGGATCCTTCCACCTTCCTTAAACAGTTTTTTCCCCTTGTTTTGGAAGAACATTTTTACAGAAGATATGGCATCAGACGCCTGCTCTCTTCACTGTCACTGAACTTGAGCTCTGCTCTCCCTTTCCTCCACAGAATCAGAATGAACTCAGTTCACAAACAACCATTTACAGTATCTGGTGGATGTTTTGTAAAACAACATTTCAATACATCTTCATCTTTTAAGTTATGTTTCAGTCGTTGTGGTTGACTGAGACAGCGCTAACAAAAAAGTGTCAAATGTGTGTGTGTTTGTGTGTGTGCATGTGTGTGTTTATGTGTGTGCATGTGTATCTCTTACCGATACAAACTCCTCAAAGCTGATCTTCTCATCCTTGTTGGCGTCTCCAGCGATGAAAATCTCTACTATCTCTCTGATTTTGAATCCAGGCAGAGAGAAGCTGGCTTCTCTAAACAGCTCCTCCAACTCAAAGTAACTCACATGGCCGCTGTTGTCAACGTCTGCAAACACACACGCGCGCGCAACCACACACGCGTACATGGAAAGCCATGAATGTAAAGGGGGTGAAATAATCCATTGATTTTGCCTATTTAAAGTCAGTATTGATTGGATGAAATTGTGTGTATGAGTGCTTTTGGATGATGTGTTCTGCTAAATGAATGCTTTACATTCCATAGAAGTAGAAAAGCGAGAACTTTATGAGAGAGGAAGCAAAGTTATCTTGTAGCCTAACCATGACTAAAGCCATGCCAGCTGATACCATAGGTCACCACAGAAAACATTTGCCTAATGACTTTATGGTTTGTCAAAAACCATTCCAGCATCAGCTCATGTGTGTTATGTATGAATGTTACACTGACCAATTTTGCCGAAAGCTTCCCTAAGATCTTCCAGATCCTCTCGGGAAATCTGAGTTATTCTTTTGTCCATGTTTGCCCGCTGCCTATTGCTGAAAACAGATGTGTGCACCAACAGACATTTTACACGGTTAAATAACGGTGTATACATTCTTCGAACAACATTGACGGCTATACTACTACAACACGAAGAGCATGAAACGCATTGAAGATTATTTTATAGACAGAACCGCTGTGTCCCAGCCTAAGATATGGGCTGAGAGTATTTTACAACACAGTCTCTCATGATCTTACTTCACGCTGGTTTTATTGTGATGAACAGGAATAATCTAGCGGAGTTATATATGAGAGCATATTAAATATATGTGAGAAATAATGGAGGATGAGATTGTGTTCAGCACTTATCTTCTATTGCAATGGTTTTGACACAACGCCAACCAACATGGAAACCAAAGAATTCAGCTCTTCAAGATATAATATAATAATAATAATAATAATAATAATATGATTATATAGAAAAATGACTAAAGCAATGCAGAAACACTTCAGACAGAGCACAGTAACACACATTCCAGTGCATCAAGCGTATTTGACTCCTCCACATTGCAGTACCTTCATATACTCCTCCGCAGCACGCTAGGTCTTCCTTGTCCTGCTTGGCCTTGTGAGTCTGTTCAACGACGGGGCTCCGGCTGAGGGTCTGTGGGCTCAGCTGAGCTGGGGGGAGGTGGAGGTCTGGGCTGGGCTGGGCCGGACTGGGCTGGGGAGTTGAAGGAGATTCCAGGTGGACAGGACTGAAGCTGTCTGTGTCTCTCCGCAAAGGCTAGCTGTTTCGTTCAAACAGAGACCTTGACCCTGGTGAATCCTTGCACAGGCGTGGCTCCTCAGCCTGAGTTAACATTTAACATTTGTGACAGCTGTGTCATCTTTTCGGTGGCGTGACATTTGCACACCGGCACGTGCACGCGCCCGCAGGCACACCCCAAACACACATACACGGACACTGCGGCTCCTCAGGTGTTTTGCGCTTCTGGAGATCTTTGAAACATGAGACTTGACTACCCCCGCTATCCTATCCCCCATCCTCTCCTTCACCCCACCCCCCACCTCCCACCACCCTCCCCGGTACCCTCCGGACCCCCTCCCCCGCCACCTGTCAGAAAGAAACTTTGTAACCAACCCTCCAACCCTTTCTACTGCCCTCAGATTGCTTGGTTTCTGCCACTATCCGTCACTTTCTCTGCTACCATTATGAACATTGAGATTGATTCACGATAGGAGAGATTTCAGGGCAAAGGCTGCTTTCCTCAAACGTATTATTGTTACAGAAGATGTTGAGTGTGTGAGATGAGACGAGGATGGACAGATGCTGTGGATGTCAGACTGGACAGTTTCAGAATGCCCAGATATAAGAGGTAGCTGTAGTAATAATGCCACAGTTAAATGGTCTTAATCTGCTATACAATATTGATATAGCTATTGGGATTATTTGAATTGGCCAGGCACTGTGTGGTGTCTATAAATTATCTAGCATGCTTTAAGTAAACTTGAACAGTGGTTTTGAAATGGACTTTAAGGTGACCTTCAAAAAAGCAAACTTTAGAGTATGTAGGAACATTTTTTAGAGGTTATTTTGATTCAAGGATTAACATGTTCTCAAAATGTTATCCAGTAGATGGATTTTTGCTCAATTAAAGTATTATGTTTTAAGTTGCCCCGATGTACGTTGAAAGAGACGTAAGTATCTTACCATCTCTCCTGGGTTGGCGGAGAAAGCCTGGGCTCCAGGCCTGGTCAGAGGGTAGCAGGAGGGCTGGACCCAGCAAAGAGACCTGTTAGCTGGGCATCAGCTCTAGTGTTGTCACCTAGTCCCCTTTCCTCCGTCTGTCTCCTTTAGATCTTTTTCCACCTGTTCCCTTTCCTGCTCACCTCTCATCAAGCTCACACATGCTCTTCAAACCCACAAACTGGATCCCACGCTGTCTTCAGCTGCCTTCCCAACTTGCAATGACACACAGACTCTATTCAGCCAGTGTTTATGCACCCTTACAGTGTGTCCATTTGTCCGTTCAGATCTACATCTTTCCCTCAACACGGCTCTCTCTCTCTCTCTCTGACACCTGATCAGTCTAGTTTCACTCCCAGGGCTCTCTGGGCCTCTCCAGTTACTCTCTGCCGCTAACTACAGGTCTGCGATCAGGGATCTCTTTGTGGGCCATCCTGAGACAGAGGAGGATTTGACTGGATGGACTGAATCTGGAACAGTGGCTGAGGTCAGCACAGACACTGTCTTGGGACTGTTCTCAACGCCTCCTACATTATTCACACACACACACGCACGCGTGCACACACACACACACGCACGCACGCGTGTGCACACACACACACACTACTGTTTCATTTTGGCCTACTTTGAAACAAGCAATGTTTTTTTCTGGTAGCACAACCCCTCTGATCCATCTATTAATACTGTGAGAGATTTAAGATTGATTAAGAAAGTGGGCAGGAGCTTTGAGCAGAGCCTTGAACACAAGGTTAGAGGAGGAGGGAAGGGGGACGGGGGGAGGGACAGGGGGAAGAAAGAAAAAGATAAAGAAATAGGTGAAGCATGGAACACCAAACCTGAAAAAGGAAAGGACTGGAGAGGGAAAGAAAGTAAAGGTGACATTTCAAAATGTGTCTCACTATGACAACTGGTCAAGTGTTTTTCACTGGCCATCTCCTGCTGGTCATTATGTTCACTGCGTCTTTGGGCTGAGGTAGATTTAAGCAAGGCACAAGGCACGCGAGTGTCACCACATAAGAAGCAAGCTTACACCTTTCTCTGTTGCTTTACAACACAGAGGTCTGTAATGCAGTGCTGATCCCTTGCCTCCCAGCCTTGACCTGTGGGTACCGCCGCCTAAACATAATCCAACTATGACCACTGCTTTGGAACTTTTCAACATCCATCCATTTCATTTGCTGCTGTTTTCTCTGAGTCAATGTTGACAACAACTCAGAGCAATCAACATCTTAAAAAACTGCAATGAACTCAACCTTTGTGAATCAACCATAATGGTGACCATATCCATCACTGCAGTTTGCTACACTATACGTGGAATAAAACCAGGTCAGTTCAACTACAAAATCGTCCAGATCTTTTTATTATTCTGAAAATGTCATTGAAAGAAGGTTTCTGTTTACTCCTCCACTCAAATGCAACTGTCAATTCCTAAGAATTAAATAAAATCAAGACAAGAAAGTCTGCTTTTTAAGTAAAGACATTTTGACAACGCTACACATGACTTGACATGACAACGAATAAAGTTTAATGCTCATGCATTTCTCTATAAATTCAAGTAAAAACGGTAACATCGGTGTATCGTAACAGCGGTCCCCCACGTGCAAGTTTAATTAAACAGAGAGAAGCAGGGGGCGGGGCGGGAGGGCTGAATAAAGGGGGTGTGTTTCTTTCGCTGATCACATGATCCAGAATATATGTCACGGACTTCATCCTAGTCTTGTTTGCTAGTTGCTGTCTAGTTTAGCACGCTCCTACATCTGCCCCGCTACCTCCACCTCTTTAACACAGACCGAACAAGGACCATGGCTGGTAAGCCAGGCAGGCACGCTGCAGGTTCACGACATCCTATTCACCGCTTCGAAATCATTCCTATCTTTTAGCCTCGCACGTCTTCCGCGAAATGTGTTTTGGATAAAGCAATATCAAGCTTTTTTAATGGCGCCGATTATTACAACAGAAGCCCTGCGATTATTTGTTTTCGCCACATTAGGGAGTATGTAGAAGGAACGTCGTGTTCTATCTTTTGATGGAGTCGCCGCATCAGGTCTGCGTGCGTACGTGCGTCAAATGGCCTAGTGGCTCGGAGGTTATTATAGTCTGCATGTGGTCTCTAAAATTGTTTTAATGTCTTGGTTTCAAGTGTTGGTATTAAGTGGGGCCGTGGATTGTTTTAAAGTGTACGTTGGTATTATTTGTACTGCTGTTACTGAATCTCAAGTTGGTAAATTCTCATGATGGAGACCGACTTTCTTCCTTCCTTCAAACGGTTCCCGTGGCAGGTTAATTGACCCCCACAACGCCAAAAGACAAAACACGCAAAACAATGTAGCTATTCACGTGGCATGCTAATTGGCGGTCCCAGTGGATAACGTAATGGTTGGGCTAACTAACCCCTGAACTGTGGTCGTGGGTTGAATGTGTTAGGAGTAAAGACATGAATGAAGTCAGACTCATAGTGGTGTAGTGCTTGTGTTGGGACAGGGGACATGTTGGTTTACAGCAGATTTATAGGGTCTCTTAGACTTCTTATAATGTGCAAATTGATTAGTGGGGGGTATTTGCTGTTTACGTCAAGTCAATTAGCAATAAGTTTGTCTTTTGGTCTCTGTTCAGGCGAGGCGTTCGTGACGTTGGCTACCAACGACAACTATGCCAAAGGTGCGATGGTTCTTGGCAGGTCGCTGCGCAACCACAACACTACCAAGAAGCTGGTTGTCCTGATAGGACTACATGTAGCAGAGCCCTGCCGGTAAAACATTACACCTTTTAGCCCAAATCCAGTCCACAACCTACCCACTCATGCCAGCTGTCGAGGTAACGTGTGTGCGTGTGTGTCTAGCACTGTGTTAAGGTCGCTCTATGACGAGGTGTGTGTGGTGGACGTTCTGGATTCGGGCGACGCCGCTCATCTAGCCATGATGAAGAGGCCTGAACTGGGTGTGACCTTTACCAAGCTGCATTGCTGGAGCCTGACGCGCTATAGCAAGTGTGTGTTCATGGATGCCGACACCATGGTGAGTACACGCCAGCAGCGAGTGGCTGGTTCTAGCGTGAACTAAACCGATGACCAAAAGGAACGGGGGGAGAGGTTTACCATGTTATGTGAGCGCTCAAGCATGTTTTTGGTGTGTTCGGGCCCTCAGGTGTTGTCGAACATCGATGAGCTCTTTGAGAGGGAGGAGCTGTCAGCAGCGCCTGACCCTGGTTGGCCGGACTGCTTCAACTCCGGAGTGTTTGTCTATAAACCGTCCAACGAAACGTATAACAAGCTGCTGGCCGTCTGCACAGAGACTGGCAGCTTTGACGGTGCGTGGTGTCACCCTCTGTCCTCCTCTGCTTAGCTACAGCCTGTATCATGGCAACCTTTGGAGACAATTAATGGTAGCTGTGCGGTTGTTTCCAAAGGCTTCCCAGATGGAATGCTGTGCTCCCCCTCCCCCGTTTTTCTATCGGGGATTCTATAAGAGGGCTACAAACAAAATGCCCCTTTGTGGAAGCCAAATGCCAGCCAATTAGATTTAGTTCTGGTGGCAAGCCTGGGTTGCCGCTTCACTTCTGCGATCTCGCCTCAGAAAACGACGCAGTGCCTTCTCTGCTCCCCTCCTGCTCGCTATACCTCCTCCACTCCTCTCTATCCTTTCTCTCTCCCTCCTCTGCCCCCATCTCTCCGTCTGTGCTGCTCTCCTTCATTCTTCCAGGGACCCTAAAGCAGTTCCCATTAGGCTGAACGTGAGACATTTACGGGAGAGTCCAGGTCTTGGTATCTCCTTCACTCCTGGCCTGAGATACAAGACCGGGTCTTATCTCAACTCTCAGCTTACCCCTGCCCTTTGTGAGCTGCTGCTGATGTGTGTAGAGGCGTGTAGACTTGTGCAACTATGCCCTATACATTGAGTGCTTGCACCATACTATGTGAACCATGCTGCTATAGGGTACACCCCCCCACCACACTAATGGGGGTAGTTAGTTTATGTTAAAGATTTTAGCTGCCCTACAAAGTTTGTCAAAGCAAGTTTTTGTGAGCTGGTCTGTGACTGTTTGTTTCCAGGTGGAGACCAGGGTGTTCTCAACAGCTACTTCAACACCTGGGCGACGGCAGACATCTCTAAACACCTTCCATTCATCTACAACCTCAGCAGCATTGCCATTTACTCCTACCTACCAGCCTTCAAACAGTCAGTGTACACACACACATGCACACATTTTCCAGTCATAACAAGGGCTTAAGAGTACAGAATACTGGTTTAGAACGTGTGTGTTGTTCAGTGAAAGGCTTAACCAAGGTCAGGGGTGGTGTTGAGTTACTGTGCAGCAGTGTCTGGGTCAGAAGCACAGCTACCGGAGAACAGACTGTCAACTGTCAATCCCAAAATAGAGCAGCTATGTTGAGCCTTATTTACTCTAGCTAATACTAGCACAGTGTTTTGCACACACTTGACCATGTTGGAAACGCTGATTTCTGGTCAACCATGTGTGTACAGGTACGGACGTAACGCCAAGGTGGTCCACTTCCTGGGTAAAATGAAGCCATGGGACTACTCCTTTAACACCCAGAGTGGCCAGGTCAAAGGTCATTCTCTGCCCTCTGACCTCCGCCAGGTGCACCCTGATTACCTGACCTTGTGGTGGGAACTCTATAGCAGCTCTGTGCTGCCTGCGCTCCGACAGGCCTACGGCCAAACTGCCTTCAACACCGGCTGCATTGAGGTAGGTGGGTGTGTCAGTCGGACAGCACCATGTGGCGTAACATGAACGTTTTCATCGGTGTAACTTCTGAAATTGCACTGTTTCCAAGCAGCAGGGTTGTGAAACTCTGCTGTGATTGGCCAAGTCCCTGAGGGAGGGTGTGGTTTACCTTCCTTCCTGGGGGGAGGGCTGATCCAGGTTATGGAGAGGACCGTTTCATCCATCTAAGGGACAATCCATTAATACTGGTCCTCTTCCATTTCTCCCCTCTCTTGTGCCCCCACCCCCCCCCCCTCCTGCAGGAAGTGTCAGGTGGAGAGGGGGAGTGTTCAGCCCCTGCTGCCCCTCCTCTCCCCCAGGTCTCATCTGAGGAGAGGAAGCAGCGGTGGGAAGCAGGCCAGGCTGACTACATGGGCGCAGACTCATTCGACAACATTGAGCGCAAACTCGACTCCTTCCTCAAGTAGAAGTCAGGGGCGGGGCAAGAGATGGAGGGCAAGAGCGAGCACCAATCCAAGGCCAGAGACAGCTTAGCGAGGGCGCGGGACCTACCGTCTCTTGACCCAATCGGAAGAGGGAACAAATGGGTTGTGTATTAAATTGCCGCAGTGCATCCTGGACCTTGACGCTTTCTCTTGTACGCGTGTGTGGCTGAGAATGTTACTGGTCCAACCGCCAAACCTCCGTCTTAAGCCCCACAGCAGGTCTGACTGAAGCAGTCTAGCTGGCTCAGCAAGTCTTCCTGTGAATAACCTCAATTTGCACACGTACCTCCCCCTCCCCCATTAACCCTAAAAGTATTGACACGTTCACAGGTCCAGTCACTGTAATGACGCTGCCCACTAACTCATCTTGTCATCAGTTACTCCAGAGTTCACCTGACGCACCACCTTTGTGACCCAAATACCGTGGCAGACGATGTGTCCGTTTTCTAATGTTGAGGCATGCAACCGTGTGGGTCTGAGTTTCCATCCAAGCTGGGATGAATTATTCTGCTTGTACGTTTTTGATTTTTCTCAGCAAATTGTACTGTTGTTCATTTGTAGTTGTGTTCCAGCATGTACATATGTGCACTGAAAGCCCATTCATTGTCTTGACTTTTTGTTCCACTTTCTGTGACTAGCTCTTAAGAGATCAGTTGCCTTACCTTCATTGTTTACGAAACCTCCCCTCACCTCCACCAATAAATGCCAAGCACTTCTCCCCCTGCCCAGAGCGCTTGAACCCTGCCCTCTGCACTCCTCCCCCTGCCCCCCGAGCGCTTGAACCCTGCCCCTGTGCCACAACTGAGGTCGGTTTCCCTCAGAGGTGACGTGTTGACTGAAGTGTTTAAAACCGACTACTGTTAGAAACCATCCAAGGTGACAGGGAGCAGCAGAGTTGTTGAGACCGTCAGTCTCTCGCAGCATCGGGCGTCTTCAAGCAAGCACCCCTCTGGGGAACATCCCTGCTTAACGTCTGTTCAAAACTAATAAAATACTACTGAAGAGATGCCAGCAGTCCTGTCATCTGTTCTCTGTCCTCTTGGAAGAGATGGGTGAAACGTGGCTACTTGTGTACATCTGCCTCCAGTCTGAGAGCCATACCTGTCATCCTGTATGGCCACTAGGTCAGATACTGAGTATGGGATGGTCAGCTTTTCTTAGTCATCTGGTCAGGTGCACTTGCGTATGGTGTATGTAGATTCATCTGTACACATAGTAGTTCAGTTGTGTAAAACACCAAGATTAGGGTGACAAAATGTCCTTTTTCAAGATCGTATTTGAAGTGTCTGGCTGCGATTTCTACATCTGTTTAATAGTCTGTGGTGGGTTAGGTACGCTCTTTTTGGAAAAGCAGAATACGCTTAACTGGCGATGGACACTCACACACTTGCGCTCTTTTCAATACAGATGGCATGGCATCGCTCAAACCCTGGTGTGAAACAAGTTTTTATTTCCACTACATTAGCGGCCTGAGTGTCCACTAGCCCCTCTGGTAGACCAGGGAGCTGTGTTTCACACAGCAGATTCCACAGGGTCAGTTGACCTGACACCTCCAAAACAAAAACGAGGAATGCTTGAACAGAACTGAAATTCAGAACAAAAGACCCAACGAACTGATGTGCAGATCAAATGAAATTCCCCAAGGGCATGATGGAGATTCCCAGATAACACTGAGGGTCAAGTGAGCCAGTCTAGTCAGGGGTAGGAGTGTTTCTGTGGTACAGATCTGGG
Source organism: Plecoglossus altivelis (assembly GCA_036571765.1). Classification (NCBI taxonomy): domain Eukaryota; kingdom Metazoa; phylum Chordata; class Actinopteri; order Osmeriformes; family Plecoglossidae; genus Plecoglossus; species Plecoglossus altivelis. The sequence goes on from BROE01000009.1 coordinate 7,754,579, forward strand.
ATCAGCCAGCATCAACACACTCCTATCACAGCAGAGACCTCATTCAAAGCAGAATGTTGACCACCTGGGTGCTTCGTGGGAAACAAGTTTGGGCTCTCACAAACCTCCGAGCCTAAGGATTGAACTAGCCAACCATTGGCCATCGTCCGCTCTCAGAACAGGGAGCGGATTGGTGGAGAGCAGCGTGGCTACAGCTCCATCAGGGCTCGGATGTGGTCGATGCGAGACGTCTGGCTGGCGGCTAGATTTTCGGAACCAAAAGTCTTCTCCACTAAAGCCTTCTTCTGCCTCTGGATCTCCACCATGTTCTCCTCCACAGAGTTCCTCACTATGAACTAGTCACCCGCAAAGAGGAGACCGCGGTCAAATGGGAGAAAATGTACCGTCAGTTCACATACTATGTTGATTTCATATTTCATCATGAAGGTCTTGTTGAAGTCTAATTATTTCAAGGTGACTGAGAATGATCCAGTGTAACCAGAGGATTTCTGTATCCCATAGTTACAGTCCCATCAGCATCCATTGGTCAGTGCTCCTACCTTAGTGACGGTTACATCTCTCTTCTGTCCTAGACGGTAACAGCGGTCGACACATTGATCCTCAGCTGCAGGGTTCCATGCCTAATGTACACACAAACACACACTTTGAGTTTGTGCGTGTATGTGTACATGTTAAGCGTCTGCGTGTGTGTGGTCACACAACAACTCACAGGGTCCATCATGAAGACCTGGGAGGCGGCAGTCAGGTTAAGTCCCACACCACCGGCTTTGAGTGACAGAAGCATGACCAATGGGCTGTCAGGGGCGGAGCTCTGGAAGTCCTGGATGACCTGAGCCCTCCTCTTCTGGCTCAGGGTGCCGTTCAGGCGTGTGTACCTGAAGCCATGCTCCCTGGACAAAGGAAGACAGGGAGACTGAGACCGGGACAGGAGCTATGCATCTATTCTAGCCTCGCACACAGACAAGGGAAAAGGGTCCATCAATGCAATCCATGCAGTGCACAGACTGCCAGGAGAGAAAGAGAGTGAGAGAATGGAGAACAAGAAAGACAAAGAGGAGAGAAAGAGACAGGAAGAGAGTAACAGAGATATACACGTTGAGAGATTCGTGAGACAGAGAACCAGAGTCTGAGTGGGGAGAGAAAGAGAAACAGGAGGAGAGTAAGAGAGATATCCATAGAGAGAGAGAGAATGTGTCACCTGAGTGGGACCTCCAGTAGGGTGAGGAAGCTTGTGAACTGAGATACCACCAGACTCTTGATGCTGCTGTCTGACTCCCGCAGAGCAAGCAAGTGGGACATCAGCACCTCTACCTGGGCACACACACACCCTAGTGTTTAGCGTTCCTTGTCAGCAGAAAGGAAAATCCTCCAAAACAACTTTAAGTGACATTTAACCTCTCGTACTCTCTTCATATTCTGCAACTCAACCTGTCCTAAGGGTCAAAAAGAGGTCAAACCTTCAACCTTGAAATAAAGCAGGTTCGTTCAATTTGGACCCTGTACCATTTTGGGCACTGAAATGTGCAGCTATGCTACACATTAATCCGAAAGATTTTGTTTTGTCTGAGTTCAATCAAGCACATGCTATCTAAATGTCTCATTGTGGGTGTGCGTGTGTGTGTGCAGTTCACATAGTTTCAGGTCATCCTGACCCCTGAAGAGAGCACAAGGGTTAGGTTATCTAAACAGTCATGAAAGCATTGACCCTTTACCTAACTGAGTAAATCACTTCAGGTGAGCTTTTGATCAGTTTGATTTGCTTTCTTTTATTTTCCATATGAACAGTTTTATAGTAAAAAATCAAACTGATCAAAATTAATTTTAATATTGAAATTTCATCACTTAATAACAGTAAAATACAGCAGCTAATCTCTTTTTCGATTTTATTTTTTTTATATCTAAAATCAATAATCAGATCATATGAGAGTCTAATAATAAAATATAAATAAAGATCAATAAAAATTGACAAATATATCTTATTTTCAAAAAGTGACCATCTTGATTGCAAACATGACCATCTTGAT
>BROE01000009.1:7756980-7791706 GCA_036571765.1 Plecoglossus altivelis
TTCGCCGGAGACTGCGAGACCGGGACAGGACTACCATGACATCCCCTATTCTAGCCTCGCCACACAGACAGGGAAAAGGCGTCCATCAATGCAAACCATGCAGTGCACAGCACTGCCAGGAAAAGAGAAAGAGAGTGAGAGAATGGAGAACAAGAAAGACAAAGAGAGAGAAGAGACAGGAAGAGAGCTACAGAGATATACACGTTGAGAGATTCGTGAGACAGAGAACCAGAGTCTGAGTGGGGAGAGAAGAGAAACAGGAGGAGAGTAAGAGAGATATCCATAGAGAGAGAGAGAATGTGTCACCTGAGTGGGACCTCCAGTAGGTGCAGGAAGCTTGCTCGAACTGAGATACCACCAACTCTTTGATGCATACTGTCTGACTCCCGCAGAGCCAAGGCAAAGTGGGACATCAGCCACCTCGTACCTGGGCCACACACCACACCCTAGTGTTTTAGCTGTTCCCTTGTCAGCAGAAAGGGAAAATCCTCCAAAACAACCTTTAAGTGACATTTAACTCTCTGTCGGCGTGCGTGCTTCATATTCTGCCAACTCCAACCTGTTCCTGAAGGGTCAAAAAAGAGGTCAAACCGTTCAACCTTGAAATTTAAAAGGCAGGTCTCGTTCAATTTGGACCCGTGTACCCATTTGGGCACTGAAATGTGCAGCTATGCTACACATTAATCCGAAAGATTTGTTTTGTCTGAGTTCAATCAAGCACATGCTATCTAAATGTCTCATTGTGGGTGTGCGTTGTGTGTGTGCAGTTCACATAGTTTCAGGTCATCCTGACCCCTGAAGAGAACACAAGGGCTTAGGATTATCTAAACAGTGCAAACTCGAAAGCATTGACCCTTGACCTAACTGGTAAATCACTTCAGCGTGAGGCTTTGATCAGTTTGATTTGCTTTCTTTTATTTTCCATATGAACAGTTTTATAGTAAAAAATCAAACTGATCAAAATTAATTTTAATATTGAAATTTCATCACTTAATAACAGTAAAATACAGCAGCTAATCTCTTTTTCGATTTTATTTTTTTAATATCTAAAATCAATAATCAGATCATATGAGAGTCTAATAATAAAATATAAATAAAGATCAATAAAAATTGACAAATATATCTTATTTTCAAAAAGTAACCATCTTGATTGCAAACATGACCATCTTGATTGCATACATGACCATCTTGATCGAAAAACCCTATAATATATTTTAAATGTGAATTCAACTAAATGTCAGTATCATCAAAAAGTTCTTCGGCTACATTCAGCATGAACGTTTTAGCATACTCGCCATCTGTGAATGGTTTTCCGTTCCTCACTATTGCTAAAGATCCAGCAAAGCTAGCGGAATTATAGTCACCTTGCCGGGTCCATACGCGGAGTTGCTGCTGGCTAGCTTGTACCCTGCTCAGTAGCTCCTGGCACGCTTTCTTTCTGCTGTCTCCCGCCGGGTATTTTGATGCAAAGGTAGCATGGCGCGTGTCAAAGTGCCGCTTTGTATACAAGTGAGAATATTTTGTTTTATCTGCGAGCCAGATGCAATCATCAAAAGAGCCACACCTGGCTCGCGAGCCATAGGTTCCCGACCCCTGGCCTAACTATTACACAGTGGAAAGTTTCATGCACGCACACGCGCATGCACACACCTCATGAGCACTGTTGTCAGGTAATGCATGGGAGGAGAATTGTCTGTATAAAAAAGGGTTTTCTTGAAGAATGTGCTGTGTAACGGCAATCAAACTTGTCTCCTTGTTGGCAAAAATGAAACCTTCCTTGAATTTGATGACTGTGTCATTCTTGCGAAATAATTACGTAATGGTGTGTGTGTGTGTGTGTGTGTGTGTGTGAGAGAGAAATATCCCACCTTAGTGCTGCTCTTCCAGGCATGTGGCTTGTAGGACTTATCTTCTTCAAGTTCCTCAGGGACAAACTCCACTAGCTCACTGCTCCTAATCTGTCCTCGACATAGGGGACAACAAGCCTGCTCCTACACACACACGCACGCACACACACGCACACACACGCACACACACGCACACGCACACAGAAAGAGAGAGAGAAAGAGACATAAAAGGCCCATCCTGACCAATCCATAACAGGGTAAGATTCTGTGGAAATGCTGATGCTGAATCTACTCTGCAGACATGTCTTTGTATGAGTTAATGTATGTGCGTGTTCCTGAGTATGTGTATGAGTTAATGTATGTGCGTGTTCCTGAGTATGTGTATGAGTTAGTGTATGTGCGTGTTCCTGAGTATGTGTATGAGTTAATGTATGTGCGTGTTCCTGGGTATGTGTATGAGTTAATGTATGTGCGTGTTCCTGAGTATGTGTATGAGTTAGTGTATGTGTGTGTTCCTGAGTATGTGATAGTGCATGTATGAGCGTATATGTGGGTGTTAGCATGTGCTCCTGAGCATGTGTGTCGACGTGTGCACTCGCATGCATGTGGTAGCGTACCTGCTGGCTGGACAGGACCTGGGCGATGCAGGCTCTGCAGTACACATGGGCACAGTGCGTGATGACAGGCAGACACACCGAGTCCAGACACACAGGACACCCCTCGTCTGAGCCGCTGGCCAGAACCAGACGCAGCTTTTGGACCAGACGCTCCCTCAGCTCTGCAGGGGTTGCAGCCAAACCTGGGGACAGGAGAGGAGGGGAGAACAGGAGAGGGGGAGAGAGGAGAGAACAGGAGAGGGGGAAAGAGGAGAGAACAGGGGAGGAGAGGGAGAGGAGAAGGGGAGAGGAGGAGAAAAGAGGGGGACATGAGAAGAGGGGAATAAGCAGAGTAGGTAAGAGGAGGAGAGGAGGAGGAGAAGAGGGGGTGGAGTGGAGTAAGGAAAGAAACATGAATAAAGTTTGGAGGATGGAGAGAGGGGGGTACAGGGGTAGAGAGACAGGGATGGAAAGAGCGACAATGAAAGAGAGAAAAGGAGTGAAGGAGATTGTCGAATGGCTTTGTTTATCTGATGCACAGTTCAACACAAGGTCATTCCAAACAATTACATTCTCAAGGCATGGAAAGCAAAGATATGTATTAGGTGTAATAGGTATATATTTGGCATTTGGGGGGAGTGATGGAGGGATGAAAAAAGAGCAAGATAGAGGGATGAAGGGAGAGAGGGTGTGAGGAAAAGAAAGATAGGGAGAGAGAGAGAAAAAAAAGAGAAGAGGGAAAGGAAAATGAGAGAAAGGGTCATAAGGGTGAACACTGAGTCTCCGTGTATGTGTGTGAGAGAGAGACAGCGAGAGAGAGAGAGACAGAGAGAGAGAGAGAGAGAGAAAGTGAGTGAAAGACAGAGTGAGAGGAAGACAGAGTGAGAGAGAGAAGGAGTAAGAGAGACAGCATGAGAATGAAAAACCAGAAAGACAAAGAGGCGAGAAAGAGAGAAATACATACATTGAGAGAATCAGTGAGAGAGAGAACCACAGAGACGAACAGGAGAAGAGAAAGAGAGTAAGAGATATACACGTTGAGAGAGTCAGTGAGAGGGAGAACCAGACACTCAATGGGGAGAGAAAGAGAGACAGGAAGAGAGTAATAGACAGAGTGTCTGTGTTACCATTGTCTGAGGTCTTGAGCAGTAGATCAGAATGACAGCAGTATTGGCGAAGTCTAACCAGGATGGCCAGCACATCAGCATAATTCTTCAAAACTGTCCCATCTGCTACATACCTACACACACACACACACACACACACACGGCATTGAAACAACAACAACAGAAACACATTCATACTAGTGAGAGAATGACAGAAGCCTTTACCACACAGCTGTACCTGCTGATGGTAGTCCTTCCCTGTGTCCGAGCCAGCTCGTACTCCTCCCTCTCTCTCTGGGAGAAGGTGACATACTCCACACACACCTTCTTCTGAGGCAGGACCACTAGGGGGCGCCCGGCCACTTCAGTGTTCTTGGTGCGACGTAGAGTTATGCACTTCACCAGGATCTGCAGGTTCCTGCATATACACACCAGTGTGGTGAAAAGGCCAGTACAGTATAGTTCAGTATAGTATTGTATTGTCCATTATGATACAGTATCATCTATTGTAATGCTGTGTTGTGGAGACGAGTATAGCCGATTAGAGTACTGTCCAGTATAGTATAGTACAGTATAGTCCAGTATGGGCCAGTAGAGTATAGTCCCACATAGAATAGTCTAGTAGAGTGAAGTACAGCATAGCACAGTAGAGTATAGTCCAACATAGTATAAATTAGTAGAGTACAATCTAGTATAGTATGGTCCAGTAGAGTACAATCCAGTATAGCATAGTCCAGTAGAGTATAGTGCAATCTAGTATTGTATAGTAAAGTTCAGTTGAGTATAGTCCAGCAGGGTCCAGTATAGTGAGCAGGTAGGCAGGGGTGCAGACTCACGCAAGGCCCTCCCAGTCTCCCTGGGTGACAGGTCTCTGGATCACTCTGGTCCACCACTCCTTCACATCAAACGGCTTCAGGCGCAAGAAGGCCAGCAGCATCCACAGGTCCTTCACACTGTTCTGGTTAGGGGTGCCTGGATGGGGACACACACGTTATGGACAATACACTGTGTCTGTGAACTGGTTCATGTATTTGAGAAAGTGGGTCCTGATCTTGAGTCCAGTAGTGCGTATCTGTCCGTGCGTGCGTGTGTGTGTGTACCTGACAGTATCCAGCGGCGATGCGCTTTCAAGGCCAGAACAGCCTTGCTCTGCTGGGCCTCGGGGTTCCTTATGACATGACCATCATCTAAGACGACTCTAACCCACCCGACTCAATGGAGGGGACTGGTACCCTGTGGGAGGGAAGGGGAGACGGGGAGATGGAAAGGGACCAGATTTATAGAAAGAAGATACAGAGCAGGAGACAGATAGAGAGAGAGAAGGAGAAGGGAGATAGAAGGAAGTCAATTGAGAGAGGATGGGGAAGAGAAAGAGCAATAGATGGACACAGATATAGATGAAGCACAGGAATGATGACGCATGTCATTATACTAACTGCGTGCGAGCAGTAATATGTAGACCGGACTGGTCCTGTCCACTCACCCCATAATCAGCTGACAGCACGCTGTAGGTGGTCAGCACCACATCCTGGGCAGACAGGAAGCTTTTGTCTCTGTTGCGCTCGGGGCCATAGTACAGATACACACGCAGCTCCACATCCCCACGCACATGCTGCTCAAACTGGTCCTAAACACAAAGGGTTGAAGCATCACATGACTCTGTGATACAACAGAAGCTTCTCGCCAGCTGTAGAATCAACCCCGTATGCAACTAGACAAAGGTCCCACAGGTAACAGAAATGTCACAATAATGACAGTTCTACCCTTTTAAGGACAAACTTGCTACCCATCTGTTGAGTCCTGTAAGGAAATTCTCTGGGAAAACTACAGTTTGTACTTCTCTATTCATTGTGTATAAGGCTGTCTGTAACCCATGATCAGCATTATCTGGCCACTCTACAATGAAAGGTAACAAGATTGGCATCAGAGAGCGTGTGTATGTTACTATGCATGCATTAGAGAGTGTGTGTATGTTCCTATGCAGGCATTAGAGAGTGTGTGTATGTTCTTATGCATGCATTAGAGAGTGTGTATGTTACTATGCATGCATTAGAGAGTGTGTGTATGTTACTATGCATGCATTAGAGAGTGTGTGTATGTTCCTATGCATGCATTAGAGCGAGTGTGAGTTTCTTTGAATGCATGCAATAAGTCCAGAGCTGTTTGTATCTGTAGGTTTTAACACAGTATGCGTTTATGTGTGTGCACAAACGCAGTGTGTGTGCGTTTACATTTGCAGTGTGTGTGTACATATGCAGTGTGACTGACCAGCCAGTTACTAAGAACAGACAGAGGGCAGACGATAAGCGTGGCTCTGGCTCCTGAGGTCTCAGTACCATCTGTCACAACAGAGACACTGGAAGTCCCTACACACATACACCCACACCCACACACACACACACACACACACACACACACACACACACACACACACACACACACACACACACACACAGAGTTGCATGGGCTGTATCACAGAACACAGTCCAGTGTTGGAATGAGAAGTATTTGTAAAGTTGTCTCACCTTTACTCGACTGTGACGTCTTGCCTCGTCCTTTCACTTTAGCTAGATGAGGAGCGGTGCAGCGTTAGCGTCGACAGTCACAGACAGCACACACACAGCAGTGACCAGCAGTCTACCTTGCTTTTGAAGTGGGGGCATCTCCAAGTCCTTCAGGAAATCCACCGACTCCCAACACACCGGCTTCCGTTGACTGAAACACACACAAAGTATTTGTATCAATACTTTGGAATCAGTACTTTGCCTTCAAAGCGATGGAGAAATCCACCCCCAATGCGCTGTTACCTGTCAGCGTGAGGCTTCACTGATGAACCAGAAGCTTCTATGGGAGCCTTGTCTCCAGACTTTGGAGCACACTCTGGAACACATACACACACACACACACACATTGTCTCACATACAGAACCATGTACACAGACACACTCACACGCAAACACCTACACATCCATTCCGAGTACACAAACACCCTCACTCAGAACTGTACTTCGTGCTTTGGGCCTCTTCTCTGGGCTGCCAGCCTTGGGCTCACTGGAGAACTGCTGTGACAGAGAAACACACACGTTCACACACCTGAGAGACCAGTCCAGCAACTTCCAACCAAAAGATGAACCCACAGACAGTATCGGTATACTTACACATGTGTTGAGAGGCAGAGGGTTCCCATGGTGATGGTTGGACAGGATCAGAGCGATGGTGGTCAGAGTCTTTCCCTGAAGGCCCAAACCCACACAGGCCACACAATGTCAGGGAGGATGTCAGAAGAAGAAGAACCTAACTTTCTATGAGGCCATTTCATCTCAAGTTGCAAGTTCTATCTCAAAGCGCTTTGTGAAAAAGATTCAAATATAAATGTATATAAAGCCTGCGAAATGCATGAATAAAAATACAATCAAATCGAACGGTAATCACAAGCCTGCACTCAGTGGGAAACAAGTTACATAGGTTTGGAGCAAAAGAATACAGCTTTGTTAGTGTGTCTAAGTTTAGCCAGGGACTGACAAGAAGCATTATTGAGAAGTTTTCTACCGTGTGCGAGATACAAACACTGGACACTCTGGACAATGTCTGGTGTGTGTGTGCGTTTTTGCATATGAGGAGGACGAAGTCGTGATTGAAAGGCCCTGTTGACAGTTGCTGTGGTGTGTGTGTGCCTCACCAGCCCCATGTCATCAGCCAGGATGCCTCCCCTGGCCCGCTGGGGTCTCTCCCTGACAGAGAAGCAGGTGAGGGTGTTGAAGAACAGGCCTCCCCTCTCCTCCCAGAAGGGGGGCAGGGCGGAGCTGTTCTCACACGCACACATCCAGGCTAGAGCCTGCTTCTGGTGGGGCATCAGAGGAATGCACACAGCCTACAGAGAAGGGGAGGGCAGAGGGGAGGGCAGGGAGAGAGCAGGGGGAGGGCAGGGAAGGAGTAGGGGGATTGGAACCGTACACACACGTCAAACAACATGCTCAGCACCCTTCACGCACAAACACATGCAACAAGCACCAAGGCGGTCTGACTGCTTTCTCTTTAAGGCTGATGTGGAAGCAACAAAAACACCACCCACTTACATCTGCGGCTTCTAGCTCTCCAGTCTTCACTTCCATCAGGTCTTCAAAGAGACAGTCAAACGCGTTCTTCAGCTAGAGGAGGAGGTGTCTTGTTAGCAGAGGTCACATCCCTGGCATGTTAACACTGGGGTACGTGTACCATCCTACCGTATGTTAGTCTGAACAGGTGGTTTAATAGACTGTATGTGTGTGTATGATGGTATACTTTAATATGCTATATGTTAGAGTGTATAATGGGACAGTTTAATATACTATAAGTTAGTGTGTTACCTCTTTAGCAGTCAGAGGGACGGCTGTGGACTTCCTGGCTGTAGCATAGGAACCCTTACTGCTTACACCTGGTACCATTCCTTTAAAACCTTAGAAGCGCATATAGCACAAACACACACACACACACACACACAACTGAGCGGTGTGATCTCTGCATCCCTTGTGCAGGGCTGCACAGTAAGATGGGCTGTATGTGGAAGGTGTCTCTGCACAGGTACCTGGGGGCCCCAGTTTGTATCCATGTCGTCCCAGCTGTCCCACTACTTGGGCTTTCTGCTCCTCCTTCCCCCAGAAGGACAGCAGCACCGGCATGGTGAAGGCATTATTCACACCGGACGGCACCATCCTGTCAATGAGCACAAGCGCATCCAGCACGTCAAGAATATCCAGTACGTCAAGCACATCAAGCATTTCTAGCACATCAAGCATATCCAGCGAATCAAGCATGTCAAGAATATCCAGGACATCCAGCACGTGCAGCACATCCAGCACGTCAAGCACATCCAGCATGTCAAGAACATCCAGCATGTCAATTCAATTCAATTTATTTTTGTAACGCCCAAAATCACAACAACAGTTGCCTCGAAGGGCGACAAGGATTACATCATTGGTCAATAAACAGAAAACCAAGTTATAAAAATGTACATATGACTTTAGCAAATGGACGACTGTCCCGGAACATCCCCTGTCCTTAGGCCCTCCTTCTCGGCAAGGAAAAACTACAAAAAACCCTGTGGGAAAAAGTAGAAACCTCGGGGAGAACCACAGTGAAAGAGAGATCCTGCTCCCACGGACGGACAGGGTGTAGATGGTCCAGGACTGGCGTGCATCCATATGCAGATGGACTGTAAAGAAAGAACCCCTCAGGCGGAAGGAGGGGTTCATCTAGATCATCTAGTGCGAGGAGAGTTCGGCTATTCAGCGAAGTGGGTCTGAGGAAAGCAGTTCGTCTGTTGTAGGAAGCACCTCCGACAGTTGAGAAGCACCGGGGTCCACAGATCAGGTCGCGAGGCGGGGCGAGGCATCTAGAGTGAAGTCATCGCCAGGGCAGCATCCAGGACAGAGCCCACCTCGGAGGGATCGAAACTTGTGAATAGCGATGAACGGACTATAGTGAACTACGATATTAACTAATGCCCTGCCCATAAGCTATTTTGAAGAGAAATGCTTTAAGCCTGGTCTTAAATAAAGAGACTGTGTCGATCCTGGGGGTCTATCGCTGATATTTGTTCCTCAGTGGCCCATGCTGTGTCGATGATATGTTGGAGTCTCGCATGGACTTTTCGGTTGCCTTTTAGTACAGAGTACTCGTTTTTTCTGGATAAGGATATAAGTGATATGTTATAGTATTCATCAGTAGTTTGTTATATTCTTCACGGCAGCATCTATTTATGTGTATCTATCGTCTCGATCTACTGTCTCATTGATAAAATACAGTCTTGTGTGTTGTACTAGCCTGTCGAGTGAGCACGGTGTAATTAAAATGCCATGCTTTCTGATAACGTTACCTAAAGGCAACATATAGAGCGTAAACAGAACAGGACCGAGTACAGAACCCTACGGGACACCGTAGGTTACTTCAGAACAAGGGGAACAGCTTTTGTTTACATTAACAAACTGGTACATATCCGATAAATAGGATTTAAACAAGCTGAGAACTGTCCCTCTGACACCTACGTAACATTACACTCTGATAAGCAGATTGTTGATTCGATGGGTAACGCAGCGCTAGGCGTGTAAACAGAATTGGACCAAGTACTGAACCTTGCGGGACACCGTAGGTTACCTCAGAGCAAGGGGAACAGCTCTGGTTTACATTAACAAACTGGTTCCTATCCGATAAATAGGATTTAATCCAGCTGAGGACTTTCCCTCTGACACCTACGTCACACTCCAATCTCTGAAGCAAGATTATGTGGCCGATGGTGTCAAACGCAGCGCCGAGGTCCAGCAGAACCAGGACCAAAACCATTCCACTGTCAGCGACCACTAGTAAGTCGTTTGTGACTAACTAGTGCAGTTTCCGTGCTGTAATGGGCTCTAAACCCAGACTTAAAAACCTCAAACAAATGGTCGCCCTCAAGGTGGTGAGAGAGCCGCTTAACTACACATACTCGTTTTATAGGACTTTTGACACAATATGGGAAGATCGAAAATAGTCTATAATTGTCCAGTAGGTTCTCGGGTCAAGATTCTTGTTTTTTCAAGCAGTGGCTTAATACACCGCATACTGAAGGACTGAAGGACATACTACCAATCTTGGCGAGCAAGATTATGATCGATAAGAATAGAGCCTAGAGTTAAGTGGAAGGATTTCTCTTGAGAGCTCTATTGGATCGGTCTAAAAATACAGGGATATTCAAGTGACTATGGTATGACACGAGTGAACTTCTCTGCGCTGATCAACAGTCAGTGAATCCTGTCCAGAGTAACCTGATGGATCACATGGGCAGTAGCTTCCAGATCTGTTCGGTCTCAATAACTAATTAGTGTGAGATAATTTTCACTTATATTTATCTCTTGATGTACTGAGTTTTCTTTTATAAATAATCGAAAGAAAATTCATCAGAGTTTAGAGCATGCTGGATTCAGTGGTGTCAACTGCACTGTGACTTGTTTGTCAGTCTCTTGACTTATCAGTACTGAACAAAAACCTTGTGTCATTTTTGTTTACTTTAATTAAATTAGAATAATATCTGGTTTAGGCCTTATACGGAGCTTGCTTATAGGACAGAAGGTAGGTTTTCCATGCGCTTAAGGAATCTTCCGTGTGGAAGCAGCGGAACGGTCTCTTTAATTGTCTAACAATTTGTTTTTGAGCGCAGCTCTAAATTGTACCATGGAGAGGCGCAATTTGGCCTAATGATCTTCTGTTTTAAAGGTGCTGCAACATCAAGAGCAGACTTTAGAGAATTCATCATCGTGTCAACATACTGATCACTTACACTGGAACTGGGGCTGCTCTCAGCGGGATCGCACGACATGTTACTGAATATTGGCTCTACTATTTCTTTGAACTTAGAAATAGATTTTTCAGATATTGTCCTTTTCATTATAGTTTTCATCTGAGTGGCTGGATGATCTCTAAGAGTGAACTGAAACGTAATCAGGAAATGGTCAGACAATACTGGATTATGAGGGAAGACAGTTAAATCACTTACCTCCATTCCATAAGATAAAACAAGATCTAGTTTGTCAAGATGTCACGCACATCCAGCACTTCAAGCACATCCAGCACATCAAGCACATCCAGCACGTCAAGCACATCCAGCACGTCAAAGCACATCCAGCCCTCAGGCAGACTGGTGCACATCACTTCACAGTATCACCACGCTGACAGCCATCGGTCTGAGATGTCCCCTCCAGACCGACACTCACCCTTCTACTTTGGCCAGGTTGTCATCCATGATGGTTGCCATGGCTGCGGCCAGCTCTTTCTTGATGTGGCCCACTTGGCTTCCGTATAGGTTGACCACCATCACAGCGTTGCGGTCATACTGATTCTGAGGCTGGCGCACTAGGGACACCATCTCTCCTGCATTCACCTACGAGGGGGTGGTATCCAATATATATATAGAATAGAACTCAACTAAACAGACCGCATCAGCGCAGAGTTAATCCATTATTTTAACTCCAATGATAGAGTGCGTATTCAAGTTTTATATACCTGCGTATTAAACATCCCATTCAATATGTGTGTTATACACACCCTTATGACATCCTCCTACATACACCAAGGCAGTGTACCATCCATCCAGACTATGTATTATGAGGGGTATCTAGAGTGTCTTAGCAGATACATACCACGCCAGTGTAGTACTTCAGCCCCACCACGTTGCCCCGTAGGGTCCCAAACAGCACACTGCCATTGGCTTCTGCCTCGTCTGCCACCGCTGTGCTGAGGGCCTGGGACAGGGTCTCTGTCTCTGAGCGCTCCCCGAACAGATCCACCGAGCTCTGATCAACCCAGCCAAACCTCCGCCTGGCAAACTGCATGGTTTCTTTTGTCTGCCAAGGTAGTGAAAGACATGTCAGATGTGCTCCTGTAGGAACAACGGATGCAGCTGCAATAGTCAGCCTCGAAAAGGAATTGACTCCTTTCCCCATTGATAATTCCAGGATGCTTTTCCTTAGTCTGATGGACAGTATATGACACAAACATCTAGACGATGTTTACAAAACACGCGTCTTCACAAAAGCATCCAGTGTCGATACGTCGGAACGGAATGAATCCCTGAATCTAATCAAGACTGCATCTTAGTGAGTAAGAGTTCTATTCAAAGTTACTGAAAGCTCTTCAAGGTAAATATGTCTTTACTAACATTCTTCAGAGTTACCAGATGCATTTGGTCAGATTGTCGTCTAACAGTGTTCAGTCATTCCTCAAAATGCATATGAAGATGTGTACCCTACTGTAACATTGGTGAGCCAAGGTAAACATCTATACAGACACAATTCCCACAAATTGTGGGACAGTCTTTTCATAATAACTTTTAAAAATTAGGCTTGTTTATTGGTTATCATCTCAGTTAGTTAACGTTATTAAAAATTCTACAGCTGGTAAACTAACTCGATGACATTATAGTCTGACATAATCCTTGTTAGTTATAGAACTGAAAAGGGCCTGTAAGTAAACGTACTTTACGAAAAAAAAAGGCTTAGATTAAACGGCTCCATATCGTTCGTTCAAACTCGCCAACGTCCCAGACCCAATTAATAATCTCATTATCGTCCACGACCGTTTCTTCCGTTAATTTGCATGACGAATATGCAGCAGCAACGAATGAAAGTGACCAATCGATATGCACATACCTTATATTTCTGCAAATCAAATTGCATCTTCTTACTTAGATTTTACTTTGTAAATATTCTCTCAAACCATGTGTAGCGTCTGCCTTCTGCAGCCTCTAACTCGAGATTAGGTGGACGATAATGGGACCCACTGGCTAACTGCTCAAAATGGGAAAATACACTTTCGAAGCATATTTTTACTGGATTTTAAAACCGGCATGTTATAATATAGGTTACCATCTGTATGCCAAGGTACATTGCAGTGATATTACGTTTGTAATTAGTTTCATATCGACATTTTCATAAATCCTTTGACCAGCATCGAGTGCTAGGTGGACGATAATGGGAACCCTTACGTACTACACTAATAAATACCATTAGGCGGTACAAAGTTTATGAAAATTACACTAATACATGCACAAGTCAGCGTTTTATAAGAAAACAGCGAAGCGTTACAGTAACTAAAATCCGGCAACAGATTGAAATCAAACCTTGAAAAGAAAACCGGACCAGCACCAAAAGTTTATTTACCTTATGTCTAACCTTCAATTATTAGCTCTATTTACCTTTGACACTAATAGATTTACTTCCTTCCGACAGATTTGAACCTTTTGCTATAGCTCACTGTACAAAGATGCACGTCGGTAATACTCTGGGCGCCGTTCCTTCAACAACATACACAGCTAACCAATGAGCGATTAGGGAACTCATTTCCTTCCTGGATTTTATTTAATTTCATTGTGTAATGTATTTGCTCATTTTATATTACCTTTGTCTTTTATATACTTGACAAAATTACACTGGAAAAGTTTGGCATAAATAAAATATAGCTATATCCAAACAAAAATGATTAGGGAAATCGCGAGGTTCCGATTCCGATGCGCGCTGGGCTGGGTCGACGGTTCCGTTTCCGCTCTGGCTGTTCTCTGGTTTAGCCGAAATCCTAGCAAAAGTTCTCCGGATTAAAAATATTACGCTGATGCTTTTCTAAAACCAAATCGTGAACAGACATTAAATCACGGCGAAAATCACTGTTTGGAGGGGCTTGAGGATAAACAAGGCAGTGCCTAGTTTCCAGGAGTTTTGCAGGAGTTTACGGCTGACTTCAGTTGGTGAGTGAACAAAATCAAACCAACGGAGTCAGCTAAGCTAGCTAGCTGGCTAGTGACATAGCCAACTTTAGCCATCGATACAGTTAGATACCACACCAGTTAGCAATAGTTACATTATTTAACCAGAAACAACTTTACAGGCTTGGCTAAAGAAGACCCCGACAGGTTATTTTGGGGAGATTGCTGTAATGCAAAAGTAACTTTACAGGAAGATGTATAGCTTTTAGATACCAGCATGTACCGTTTTCTGTAGAGATTGCGCCATCAGTTGCCGACCTATCTACAGTTCCTTCTAGCTGACGTTCGTTCCTTATTGCTAACGTGCCTTTTCTTAGCTCAATTTTTAACGCGTTTCCTATTGTGGTTAGGCTAGCTATCTAAGCCCCGAGGCTATGCTAACGCTAACTATCTTCCCCCAGTAGGGTTGCTACCGTCAACATTCTGCGAGAAGTAAGGGGGATGCGGTGGCGGTCATCTTCAAACTCTCTTGAACCAATCACCTAACGTTAGTCCGCGTATTTACATTTCGTGAATAACATTTAGGTTTCATATTTCATCATTTCAGGTAAGCGTTGTCACATGTAGATAGTTGTCTGTCTTCCAGCACAGACCCTGCACCCCTGGGGGCCTGTCTCACTGGTTCAGTGAATGTGACCATGAGGGCCTATCTCGGCCAAACACAGTACATTTGAATACACAGTCAATTTGCCGGTCTGGTCGCATAACTGTCTGCACTTCTGGGACGCTTATAGAAACTTTGGTATTTCACTTGTCATCACGTGCGTCTTTAGGTTGCAGTTTCTTCAAATGAAATTAAATGACACCTGCACTGAGATATTGCCAGAGGGTATGTGTGCCTCATTGTAAAATCTCATAATGAGTGAAGATGAGAAGTGTGTGTGTGTGTGTGTGTGTGTGCGCGCGTGCGTGCGTGCGTGTGTGTGTGTTTTTGCATGTGCAGGTCAATGGAAGATGTTGGTGAAGGGGGGGGGGTCCTCTTTCCAGGAAGTCCAAAGCAGTATTTCCTTTTATAGAAGCTGAGTACAAAAGGCCGCTCACTTCCTGTAAACAGCTCCCCGCTTCTGTTTGCTTGTGCCTGGTTGGTCAGAAATGCCGTATGACCATCAGGGACTCTGGGAGTTCCAGAGGATGAGGAAGTGTGCTTCCCATAGAGATGTAAGGAATAGAAAGTGCAGTAAAAGAGAATAGAAACCGAAAAAGCAGAATGTGGCTGCGTGGTTGTATAGACTCAGGGTCGGCGTGATAGCTTTAAAGAAAGCATCTATGCATGAAATAGATTTAAGGTGTACACAGGCCCATGCATACTATATGGAATGGCTGTGCATGGGTATTGAGATGCATCACTAAGCTACAGAAAAAGAATATGTGCAGTCAAGTCCTTTTATTTCTAAGGAGGCTAGGTTTACCTCTCTCTCTTCTCTGAGAAGCTGCAGAGGCTACCTCATTTGTGGCAGTGCTGGCCTGCTCTGGGAGAGGCATGGTCCAGGCAGGCAGAAGGGTGGTGCTGGAGATTGAAACCTTCTTAGAGGAAGAAACCTTTCTTGAGGGTGGAAAGAGTGAAGTGACTTATTGTCAAGTATGGTTACCCATACTTGAAATTTACCTCTGCATTTAACCCATCCAAGTGCACACACAGCAGTGAGTAGTGGGCAACCGCACGCACACACAGTGAACATACACCCGGAGCTTGGGCAGTGGGCAGCTATTGCTCCAGCGCCCAGAAAGCAATTGGGGGTTTGGTGCCTTGTTCAAGGGCACCTCAGTCATGGTATCGAAGGCAGAGAGAGTGCTGTTTGTTGACGAGGAGCGGTGGGCATCCACTCCATGCGCTCACACACAGGCAGCTCAGCGATTTGGTTTGCACGATTTATATTGGGTTTATTTGTATTACCATGACACCCAAGAGAGAACAGGCAGACAGATCTGAGCCATCTGATTTGCAATCAGATGCCACAATCGCACATCTGATGTGTGCTGCCTCACGGCAACAAGCTGCAGGGCTGGATTGCCCTGGGGCTTGTTGCCGTGAGGCGGCAGTGAAAAGCACAGCTCCGCCTTGCCCCCCCCTCCCCCGAGGGAGGGGAATCTGTCAGCCAAGCCTAGAGAGAGAGAGGATCCAGGGGTGATTGTCAAGAGGGACAGACCACGCCCAACTCCAGCCCTGGAGTCGTGGAATTCCTGGAGACAAGCCCCAGCCTGGACAAACAGCCTGTAGAAGCACATGCACACACACACACTTATTCAGCCTCCCTCTAAACACACGTCTGTACTTGTTGCACTTGTGTCCCTCTGAGGAATTAGCCTGCCTGCAAAAACCTGTCCTTAGAGGAGGGGAGAAAGACAGACACTTAAATACTGTTACTAAGACAGACACAGACACACACACACGACAGAGACGGGGAATACAGCTAAAGAGACGTTCGGGGTTTGCCTACTCTTCTGAACGGTTCAGAGGAGAGGACAGAGGGGTGAGTAAGGGACTGACTGCGTCAGGGGTTTGGCACCGGGACGAACAAGAAAGGAGTTTTAAAAACTCAGAGGCGAGCAGACGTCCCGAAGATTGACTAGTCTTAGCTGTCGATGCTGTGTGCTCTCTAATGGCAGTCTGTAGATGGTGAAAGCTCAACTCTCCTGCCTGTGCGTATAATATAAATAACCTTGTTTTGAAGCGTCACCAGCCACGAGCCTGAATGAAAAGCCGACCTGTCTGGCAAACAAGGCACAGGAGGCTTGTCTGTGGTCTCAGACCAGGCGGGAGGAATGACTGCATGGCAGGCAAGAAGGCTGAGCTCTCGTGAAGGGATAGCGGCAAGCATGATGAGCTCATATTGACACTGGCTACAGTGACAACTCCCCTGGGCTGAGACTGTGCATGACAAGGGCAACTTTTAAGGAAGGATCCCAACTTCCCTCGCTTGTTCAACAGTCACGTCGGTTATGCTTTCACCTACATACGTTTGCTGTGGCACCGCGGGGCAGAGCTCAACAAGGCAGGGACGTTCCTCAAACGCGATTGAGGTCACCTTCAACGTTGCCACACAGGGTGTTGCTGGAATTGTAACTCCGCCTTTAGCTACGAACCGATCTGTCTCTTCCTTTTGGAACGTCCAAACTAAGGAGGAGGCTAGTTCATGCGGTTGATCAGGGACAGGAAGGAGAAAACCTCTGTGTAGCGTCTGTTTTTCAGTCGTGAGGCAACGAGAACGGCAGGGCCAGACACAGGAAATGATGAAAGCTCAGTGAACTCCACGCATTTCCTGTTTCGTGCGATGATGTCATCTAAGGTGCATGTCATTAGTAGCTTGCTAGCTCTGTTTTTATCTCCCGTCGCATCTTTCTTTGTTGCAGCGTGTGCATGTGTGCGTGTGTGCACGCGTGCGTGTACGTGTGAGGTAGATGAAAATGTGTCATACGGATAAATCACCTTATTAGGACAAACTGGGAACCCAAAGATCTGCCTTCACTCTCTCTGTATACATTCAGAAAATGTTTCTCTCTAATGTTCCACTGTGTAATGATACAGTTGAACTTTCTTTATAGATATTTATATAAATACAAAATAGAATACAAAAAAAACTGTCCAGTCAGCCCATACTCGTCAACATGCACACTTCTCTCTCTTTCTGACTCACACGCGCACACACACACACACACACACACACACACACACACACACACAGGGTGCTCAGCATAACAATCAGAGGGCACAACTTGACTTCCTTTCCTTTGCATGCACTTGCATTTCTGTTCCCTTAAACAGTTTTCATTACCCAGAACCATCCACCGGACATCCTTCCACTGGAACTGATCACACAGGCGTCTGTGTGTGTGTTAGGGTGTTCACATGTGGGAGTGCTTGTTTCTGTGTCTTCATGCTCATTTGTCAGTTTGGGTGGTGACACAAAAAGACGATCGCACCTGTGGATGCTTCAGTATTCATGTGTGACAGACTGTGTGTGTGTCTGTCATCGCCAGGTGTACGTGTGTGTAGATGTGTGACAGCGGAGTGTGTGAAGACAAGCCCCCCGCCCCCCCTGTCAGGATGAGCAGCCAAGGAGGAGGAGCCAAAGACCCACTGTCAGCCAATCACACTCGGCCTCTGCCCTCAGTTCCGGAAGAGAGAAAGTCCCGGAACAAAATCATCTCCATGTTTGCATCAGAGAAAGGTGAGACACACCAGTGGGCACACATACGCAGGCACACACACGCACGTGGCATAGATGACCTGTAACATGGTGTCTCTCTCCCTCTCTCCAGGAGCCAGAAAGAAGGAGCGAGACAAGGAAAGACCTGAGATTTCCTCCCCTTCAGACTTTGAACACACCATTCATGTGGGCTTTGATGCCGTCACAGGAGAGTTCACTGTAAGTGTGTGCGTGTTGATCGACGTGCGTGTTGATCGACGTGCGTGTTGATTCATATGTGGGTAAAGATCCCTGTGTGTGTGTGTCCAGGGCATGCCAGAACAGTGGGCCCGTCTCCTCCAGACGTCAAACATCAGTAAATCAGAGCAGAAGCAGAATCCTCAGGCTGTCCTAGACATTCTCAAGTTCTATGATTCAACCAGCGGCAAACAGAAATACCTCAGCTTCTCCTCTTCAGGTTAGTCCTGGGTCTCCACCATCCCACTCCTCTCTTTCTCATGCTTCCTCTTGCTTCGTAAACACACAAAATTGACTAGAAATGACATTACTCAGACACATTAATCACCCCTGTCTCTTTTTTTTTTTCTTCAGACAAAGATGCGCAATCGGTAAGTGATGGTTGACTTGCCTCTATACCACTGCTAATAGAACGTCTTCAATTCTAGAACTGTATAGATAAAGTGTGTCTATTGATGTTAGTGTGCGTGTGTGTGTGTGTGTGTTCAGCCAGGGAAGCAGGGTTCGGAGCAGTCGCCATCAGGAGGAAAGGGGGCGGACGATGACGAGGATGATGATGAAGCTCCGCCTCCCATCGTGGCTCCAAGGCCAGAACACACTAAATCAGTGAGTCCCTGGGAGAACCCCTTCCTTGTTTACCAGACTGCTGCTTCCTGTCAAACAACACGTACATGCACACTCCCGTGATGGCCAACAGGCTGAGGCGTGTGTCGCTGTGCTGATTTCACTTCCTGTTGTGCGTCAGGTGTACACCAAGTCGGTGATTGAACCCCTACCGCCAGTGGAGGGTGACGCAGCTGCCAAGGCAGCGGACAGGCAGAGGAGGAAGGGCAAGATGACTGATGAAGAGATCATGGATAAACTCAGTGAGTTGCACCCTCACATGCTAAACATCATGTCACTTGTTGGTTTTCCCTTCTTAAGAGCCAGCACACTCATTTCCACATGCACACAGACACAAACGCATCCGATCTCACACACACACACAAGCATGCATACGTTTCCTTTGAAACACCCATATTACCGCTTGGACCCGTTTGACTGACCCAACTCCTGTTTGCTGTGTCCCAGGAACAATTGTCAGTATTGGAGACCCCAAGAAGAAGTACACACGCTACGAGAAGATCGGCCAGGGGTAAACTGGTGCACACATCTCCTACTTTGAGAGGGCAACATGGTAGATGCGGTCACCGTAACCTGATACTTCCTTAAATCTCTCCGTCTCTCGCAGGGCGTCTGGTACGGTGTACACAGCCATCGATGTTGCCACTGGTCAGGAGGTAAAGTCTCTTGTGGTATCTCTTGCTGGCGTGACCTGACTGACCTGAGCCTGCAGAAACGAAGTGTGTGTTTGCTTGTGGCAGGTGGCGATCAAGCAGATTAACCTGCAGAAGCAACCCAAGAAGGAGCTGATCATCAATGAGATCTTGGTCATGAAGGAGATGAAGAACCCAAACATTGTCAACTTTGTTGACAGGTACGGCAGGACTGCTGGACCAACGCAAGCCAGCCAACATCTCATGGGGCATTTACATGGTTAGGGTTACAACTGTAGTCATGTAAACGTGTGTGTGTGTGTGTGTGTGTGTGTGTGTGTGTGTGTGTGTGTGTGTGTAGCTTCCTGGTGGGAGATGAGCTGTTTGTGGTGATGGAGTATCTAGCAGGAGGCTCCCTGACTGATGTGGTGACTGAGACATGCATGGACGAGGCCCAGATCGCTGCTGTCTGCAGAGAGGTATGCACAGATGATGAGCGGGGGAGGGGGGGGGATGCTGTGGACGTGTGTGTGTGTGTGTGACTCTTCTCTCCCTTCCTCCTCAGTGTCTGCAGGCTCTGGAGTTCCTCCATGCAAACCAGGTGATCCACAGGGACATCAAGAGTGACAACGTGCTGCTGGGCATGGACGGATCCGTCAAACTCAGTGAGAACACACACTGGCGCTTTTCGCATGCGCAGAAAGACACTCAAGACAGTCCCAGCCACACATAACACAGTAGTCGCCATATCGTAACACACAAGCAGACCCGATACAGTAACAGTTACAACTCTGTGGCCCACCATCACAACGGCATTTTTGAAAGTACATTCAAAGGTTTTTAATGCTCACGAACTGACCCCTGCTTCTTTATTCCTCCAGCTGACTTTGGCTTCTGCGCCCAGATCACCCCAGAGCAGAGTAAGCGCAGCACCATGGTGGGGACGCCGTACTGGATGGCCCCAGAGGTGGTGACCCGCAAGGCCTACGGGCCCAAGGTGGACATCTGGTCTCTGGGCATCATGGCCATAGAGATGGTGGAGGGAGAACCTCCGTACCTCAACGAGAACCCCCTCAGGGTGAGTGTGTGAGGGGGGATGTTGATTGTTCTTTGAACACAAACATCTACGTGGATCTAGTCGAAAAACGTTAACTTGAAGAAATATGGGTGTAAAATGTGCTCGTGTGTTTGTGAGCGTTGTGTGTTTTTGTGGTAAACTGACTATTATATACAATCTTTTCTTGGTCTTTGGGATTTTTCCATGTGATTTTGCGTGGTGTTGCTTCTGGCCTGTGGAGAGAGGTGAACTGTAGCATGTCTCTCTGTGTGCCGTCTTAGGCTCTGTATCTGATCGCCACCAACGGCACCCCTGAGCTGCAGAGTCCAGAGAAGCTGTCTCCTGTCTTCAGATCCTTCCTGTCCCGCTGTCTGGAGATGGACGTAGAGAAACGTGGGGGCGGTCGAGAGCTGCTTCAGGTACCAAAGACACACACACGCATGTACCTGCAGTGGGAGGTGGCTCATGCACCCCGTACACACTTAGTGATCACACCCCGCACACACTTAGTGATCACACCCCGTACACACTTAGTGATCACATCCTGTACACACTTAGTGATCACTTCCCGTACACACTTAGTGATCACATCCCGTGCACACTTAGTGATCACTTCCCGTACACACTTAGTGATCACTTCCCGTACACACTTAGTGATCACTTCCCGTACACACTTAGTGATCACTTCCCGTGCACACTTAGTGATCACATCCCGTACACACTTAGCGATCACATCCCGTACACACTTAGTGATCACATCCCGTACACACTTAGTGACCACATCCCGTACACACTTAGTGATCACATCGGTGGATGTTGTATGTTTAACAAATTGACATGGTGTTGCTTGTTTCTGCAGCACCCGTTCCTGAAGCTGGCCAAGCCTTTATCAAGCCTCACCCCTCTCATTCTGGCTGCAAAGGAGGCCATGAAGAGCAACCGCTAAACTAGCTAGCCAAGGACCAAGGCTAACATAGCCTGCCTAGCTAACTTGGCTAACCCATCTGAGCTAGCTACCCTAGTTAACAATTGTGCTAACTTTGCTAATGACCAGATTGTTACAGCTTGTCCGGTGTAGATTCATAGAAGATATCTGAGATCTGTAGGACTGTTATTAGACTGTTTACTGTCCTTGTCAAACCTAACTTCTTAACCCTTTGCCAAACTTCTAGAAAGATGTTTTTAGAAGCACAAGCCAGTCAAAAACTCATAATTTCTAATTTGCGATTTTCCAGTTACTTCGACCAAAGGTTAACATTGTTCAGCAAGCTTACGGTTGACATTCTTAATGATATCTCGTTTGCTATGATGGTTTAATGTCTAGTAATTCTGGTTAACATTCTTGGCTACCTGCTATCATTAGTGATTATCTGCCAACTTTCCTGATCACTGCTTTCATTATTGGTTTGCCATTAGCCCTTCCCAGCATTAGTAGCATTGCTGGTTAAATTCCAGCCTGTTTGCTAATCTAGCCTGCTCTTGCTAACACCTAAGTGCCTGTTGCTGCTTCCACAATGCTAGTGATTAGCACCATTAGCCTGTGCCTTTCAAACACACATGCCAGCACTCCTCACTCCACCTCTTAAACCCCTTTAACACACCCCGTCACCTACTTTCAAAACTCCCCTCCAAGTGCCTCACATACGCCATACAGTCCACACACACATACACACAAACACACACACACACACACACGTACATAACCTTTATTCTACACTATACATACACATATTGTGAGAAAGCCCAGTATTTCAAATTTCCTAGGTTGTGTAGATGCCTTAAATCATGTAGGATTGTGCCTGAACTGGAACATTTGTGTAACTGTTCTGTGTGTTTATCTTGTCATACTATATCTCAGATGCAACACGGTCCTTCTACTTTTTATATTTGCTATATGCGTTCCATTTCTGTTCTTACTAAATAATCTGAGAAATGTATGAAATAGAAAAATGTTTAATTGGCTGTATGACAATAATTTGTGTCTTAAAGTCAAATATTTTGGAGGCAAAACCTCCAGTACTGAGTGATTTTGTTTTGTATATTACGTACCTTCAATGACAAAACCCTGTTAAAATCTGGAATCTTTTGACAAGCTTTTATAAGTCTGTATAATATATCTTTTTTATGTGTAACTAACAATTTGATAGGTGACCGTATTGTGATGTGATGTTATCACCTGTGTCAGATGATGCCACAATGTTGTGTGTGACCCCTAAGATGGTACATGGAACCTTTCATGGCAAATCACAGAGCAGACATTCCAACTGTCGAATGGTGTCTGATGAATACAGGATCCCTTTAGTTATAGTCTGTTTTTTCTTATTCATGAAACCGAGAACTTCTACTGGGAAGAAAAATAATTGAAACAGTCTGCATAAATTATGAATAAAGATAGACTTGAAAATATCTTTTGTGGAGTTGTTACTCAAAGAAGAGGCAGAGGTAGACAGAAGAGGGCACTGTTACAGCTTCTGTGTACTGTCTAATGTCTGGCATGGATTGAAATCAGGACTTATGTTCATATATGACTCAAGACCCTGGAAAAATGACGTTTCCCTCTTAGTGTTCAGTCTCAAGGCTCACATGGCTGTTCTTTTCTCAAAACTCAACATTAGACTGTTCAGCTCACTTGTCCTCAGAGACAATTTCACTGATTCTGCAGTTAGTTACGTTGGGGTTAATTTCTCAGGGCATGAAATGTTGAACTGGTCTGGTCTGGTTCTCGAAAGTTGAAACATAGAAAATTCCAGCAGGTCCTTACTAGGTCTGGTTGGGTAGCCGCAGGTCTGTTCAACTGACCTTCAGCACCCTAAGGAATTCCAGGTCAAGTGCAATTGAAAATTCAAGTTCAATTGCACTTGATTTGAAGGTTATATTTCAAATTTAACCCTGTTTGATGTTGCTGTGTTTCCTTAATATTAAATGGAATGAGGCAGATAAAACAGAATATCTATCTCAACTTGATCACTGGCACAATTGTACCCCATTTACACCATTTATCTACCCTGGTATTGCCTGACCAAATAGCAAATTCTGGGTGGGACTTTTCAGTTAATTTCTTTCATCCAAGAAGTGTTATTCATGGGCACAGACCCAAATATCTCCAGACACACACGAATAGATCTGGACAAATGTAATGAAAGGTGATTGGTTTCTGAACATGGCTCAGTGGCACTCTGTATAGTTATTGGATTAAACTTGCCCCATATTAGGAAAAAGCTTGTGACTGATTGACAGTTTTCATGTTGGAGGGAAATCTGGATGAATGGGAGCGTGGTCCGACCCCATAAACAGCAATATCAGATTTGCCTCATTAACCCAAGTGACGATCAATCTCTCACTTGGGGCATATTGCATTTTAAAACATTTTTCTAAACAGTTTGATTCCAATATGATCCGATTTCCAATGATAGACAATAACTTGAAATGTTATTGTTCAGTTGAACCCCTTATTACACCCAATTCATAACGTCTGTCACAACCTGAGTCAGAATAAGTTGACAAAAAAGGGATACTACACACTGCCTGTAACTTACACTACATATTTTAAATTAAGCCAATATGATAAACAATACAATAGGGTGCTTGAAAGTAGATCCTGGCAAATAGGTCCTGGTAAGTTGGTAAGTAGACTGTTTGCAATGTCAACGTCAGTGGTGAAATGGTATACGTGGTTGTCTGAGTGTGAAACACCTAAACCAAACATAAGACCAGTGTCAGTTAGCCGGTCAGGGGAAGAGACAATGGATGTCTCTGGGCAGGTCTGAGCTCAGACTGATAAGATGTTTGGGATCAACATGATCAAGGATAGCTCCTCCCACTCCTTCCAAATAGAACACTGCCCATGAGAATGAACAGGAGATAGGGCCAACCCTCAGGTTGTCACACACTACACTCGTTTAATACATACAGTTCCTGCAAGGTGACCTACAGATCCATTGTCATTTATTAGTTATAAGAATACCCAGAACATATTGCAAAGAGCTAATTGTTGAGTTAGCTTGGCCATCATTTTAATAGAAGAATAACGAAATCCTGCATTATCAAACCTGTGCGACCACCTCATTTAAGAGTCCTTCAGCTTCCTTGGTACTATCATCTCCCAGGATCTCAAGTGGGAGCTGAACATCAGCTCCCTCATCAAGAAAGCACAACAGAGGATGTACTTTCTGCGGCAGCTGAAGAAATTAAACCTACCAAAGACAACAATGGTGCACCTCTACGCAGCCATCATTGAGTCCATCCTCACGTCCTCCATTACCATCGGGTACGCTGCTGCCACTGCCAAGAACAAGAGGAGACTGCAGCGTTTCATCTGCACTGCTGAGAAGGTGATTGGCTGCCATCTGCCTACCCAGGATGACCTGCACAGCTTGAGGACCCTGAAATGAGGGAGGAAGGTTGTGGCTGAGTCCTCCCACCCTGGATATTCTCTATTTCTGAGGTCCATCAGAACCAAAACCACACAAAACCACAAGAACAGTTTCTTTCCATCTTACAATCTTTACAACACTGCAGTCTTCATATATTGTTGCATATTACATTGCTCAAATAATGAATATACAACCGTTACTATGTCACACTATTTAATACAATTTTGCCGCATTGTCCTGAACATGTGAAACACATAATCACATAAAGGGGTCCCTTACTTCCTGGCAGTGTTCATTTGGTCTATAATTTAGCATTTTGTTCTGGTCATTACTGGACAGAGTGATTTATATAGAGTCATATTTAGTATTTATGTTGTGACAGGATAGAGAGGTGAGTAGGGAACGTGGAAAGGTCAGGAGTCAGACAGATCAGTCGAGCGGGTCACTTCCTCCTGGTAAAGCCTAATGCCAAGATGTGCACATGCAATAGGTGCCAGTACCTATCAGCTCCAGCCGACAGAATGGCCTGTTTTGCCAGGATGCTACAGCTAATCCTCTTTACATGGAACTATGGAGGAGGTTACGTTCAGGGTCAGCATCAGAGCGTGTCTCCTTTACTGAAACCCTAAAAGGTACAGGGTGTGCGTCACCGTCAAGAGTACTTTAATCAACATTATTCAGCAACTCCCTGAATAAATCCCCTTTAATCTAGATTAGAATGGAGTCCGACTGAAAATGAAGTATCTTGAAGCTAAAGTAGTGGCAGAAAGACAGCAGGTTGGAAAGTTGGAACTGACCTTGTATGCTAACTTCAACATGTATTTCCTCTTGTATGTGTTTACCTGCTCCCCAGTGTTCCCTGTCAGTCTGTCTGTGTAGATATGTGTGTGTAACCACTGGTTACCATGTCCACCTGTTCCACTTCACCAATCATCTTACCTGCCTTCAATCAACTCATCAACTCAACAGTGTATCATCTCAAGAATCTCTGGTCACTTTGCAACAGTTTTGTTGTTCAACTGCTACAAGTTATTGTCTCCGTCGTTCTAAATAGAGAATTCCAGTTGGCTAATTCTCCATGTTGTTTGCTCTGCCTCCCAGTTCACCTGCCTGCCTGGACCCAGCGGAGAAACATCTCATTTTGAAAGGATGTTTGACTTCCGTCAGGCGGTGTGGTTCCTATCCAACACCAAAGGAGTCAACATGTGGGGAAGACCTCACTCCAGCTACCATGGTTTCAGTAGAGGCTGCCACCCCCCTCCCAGTCTGATTTGAGCTTGAGAGGAGCTTGATATATTCCTGATTAGCTCCGTTTCCTCACCAGTAACCTCTTAGTTTCTCCCCCTCACAGGATCTTAGATCAGCATAGGATTTGGATTTAGGACATATTCTAGACACCCAGCAGCTCAGAGCAGCAGTTCACAGAGACCTCCAGGTATCAGGTCAGATAGTTGTCATGGTTGCAAATCCCAGCTTGGGAGTCAACATCTAAAACTCCACAAAATATAATAGAAATGTATCTGAATCACATGATCACAAAACAAATGTCTGCATGTCTATAATGTCTCCTTTACAAGACCTTCTTGCCTCACGGTGTTCATGTCCACAGTGAATCTCTGTGTGTCTGTGTATGAGCAGGTTTTTTTGTTTGTGACAAGTCCATGCGTTGAAAGTTTGCATTTCATGTTCGTTCACTCGTCTCATTCAAGGTCTATTAGGTTGAACTTTATCTGTTTATGTAGCTAAACTAAACATTTAAGTATCCAAGTAACTTCACAGATCTGTTATAGTAAGGGGTTTTAAACTGTTTCTTGTGCTTGTTTATGAACTATAAACAATATGAACATGCATCTGTTGAACGATCCCTATGACATGTTGTGGAAACCTGACCGCAGCACACTATTTTACATTGATACGGCTTAAACAGGAAACACATTTTGGCCAGTACTTTGTATGGCTGCAAACAAAGAGAACCTGCCTGCTTGCAGGGTTTAGGTGTGTTGCTCAATGTGACAATGACTTCAACAAGCTTTTACTACATACCTTCTTGGAGTTCGGAAAAGACTTAGGCATTCTTACAAGGTGTCATCAACCAGATAAACACCAACATCTCCTGGTTTTTTAGATGCAGTCAAATTATGTCTTTGGTGTCATCAGATCATTTCATCAGTTTCATCAATGGGTGGATGGATGGATTTACACAGTATCAAAGCACAAAATAGTGACAATAGTGATACGTCCTCATAACATATTTCAATATAAAAATAAATTGTGACTTATGCAGCGTTATATCAAACTGACATTACAGACACTAATCGCTTCCAGATGTTGGACCATGCAGCCATGTAGCCATGCAGCAAGCAGGCACACCTGTAGTACAGGTAAACCTGATGACAAGAACACTGCCTGAGTCCCTCCTTCAGTGCTCAGGAAGTTTGCCTCAGACTGAGAGAAGCTGGACCGAGGGCTTGTGAGGTGCACTGCCATACAGCAGGTTATTACCAAACATCAATGGCAACAGCGTTGCTTATGGGCAGAAACCTACTTTCCTTGTTATCGTTGCAGTCATTTCACAGCTGTCATTGTGTGGCAGCGTTGCGTGTTACAGGGAATCATCTTCCAATCATCTTCCCTCTTGGAAGATTGTCTTGGAAGTAAGTCTTGGAAGAGACTTACTTTAGATTTGGACCACCCCTATATTCAGAGGGACACACAACAAACTCCGGTTGTTGGTCCTCTCCACCTGCTCAACTCATCAACCACAAGAGTATATTTACCTGGGCTCTCCAGCCACTCATCATTAGATTATTGCTTCAGCTATAGTGGTAGTCTCTCACTCCTGGATGCTCTATTCTGAGATCAGTTTGTGTTTTTGTTGTCATCGTGTTTGCTGCACCTGTAGTCACCCTTTTGCCCTCTCCAATACCACCAGTCTTTGGCCTTACCTGTATGTCTCTCACACTCTTCTGATGACTAGACCTCGGATTGTCACTCTCCCTATTGCCATTCTGGTTGCTCTGCTTCATGTCATCAGTCACCTGGACTGCTGCGCTAAAATCTTTTTTCATCACCACATTCCATTGTCTGTGCCTACATTTGGGTCCTCTCCTTGATCTATGATTTAATGTTTTTAATGAACAATAATTAAATTTCTCCTTGTCACGTCTTTGAAACTTTCAGTTTACTCCTTATTGCTGGAATCCTTTTATTTTCATTCAATATTAATACTTATGTTTGTTGCAGATGAAGATGGACGCTTGTATTTAGAAAACACATCCTGAGTAACATGAGACAGTAATGTTCATAGAGCTCTACTGTAGCATTTGTCATTTGGAGTAACTGTGACATGAACCAAGATTACACAGCGTGTAAGACACCCATTACTTTTATCCACAAATGAAAACATTTGCCTTTTTAACCTTTCCATCGGCCATGTTGTTGTTTTTTCTGTTCCTCTGTGTGAGTGAGTGAGTGAATGAGTGAGTGTGTGTGTGTGTGTGTACAGTGTGTCTGGGTATGTGGGGGGGTGTGTATGTATAGTATGATAGTGTGGCTGCAATTTGTGTTGAGGCTTGTTGTGTGTCTCCCTTTTCTGTACATACATGTGCTGTACCCTTCAAGTTTCTTTCTGTTCATTGTTCCAGAGCAGGATTAGAGGTGATTGGATTGCATGTCACGCTGGCCCGCATGGTGTGGCAGGGCAGAGTGATGAGACAGTGGCGCTGGACGCACACATGCTGGCATGGATGCTGGAACAGCAACGCATGCAAACCCAGGAGAGATTTTGCTTGCAAGCCACAGAGACATGAGATTAGCAGAGGCGACTGAGGCCAGCCGAACATCTCATATCATCTGGGATGTCTGGGTCACAGCACTGAACTGTTATGTTTTATTGACTTTTGATGGCCTCGTTAAAGGGAATCCTAGAGTTCACATTACTAGACAGTAGGCATCGCATAGTGTATAAAAACATATACCTGAAGGTAAATTCAATGTTTTAAACAATTCCATTCTTTGAAAAGCTTAATGTGTTCCCCAGCCCAGCGCACACATGTGACGTGACTCTCTAAAGACAGAAGTTTGACAGAACACAGTGGCAACACGCCACTTCATGTGACTGTACTTCCATGTTCACCTGAGGCCACTTGTGTTAAAGTGATACCTATGGTGCTCATCCACAGGATCCCTGTACAGGCTGACATTGACTCTGCTCACAGGGAGACAGGCTCTGAATAGACTACTCAGGCTAAACTCTCAGTAAGACTAGCACAGCTTAGCAACAAAGTACAACAAAGGTTAGTCTCTTACAAGGAAGAAATTGTTGTATTTGAGGGCTATGTCCTATGTTCTCCTGTAGTATTTATTGAATTACACTGTGAACTGCAGTTGAACTACAGTGTTCTTACACAGCTCCTGACTCTAGAGAAGTGAAGAGACTGCTTTTTTACACTATTCTAAATCCTGTTCAGGAAAGGGAAATATGTAGTAATAATCCAATATACAAATGCACTATACATAATTATGTATACAATATTGTTTATACCAAACGTCATATATTTTACACATAATTTACATATGTTTTACACATATTTTTTGGGTGTTTTTGGATTTCTTTGCATTTGTTTGCTTGACTTGAAAGCAGGCCTGACCGTAACCCTTCAGATCGTTTAAGCATATGACTATCATGGCACATCTTTGACATGACTTCAGTAGAAAGTAGAGCCACTGAGACCAATTCTGTTGCTTCACTACAGTCACGGTCGTTCCCTGGCCTCAAATACAGCAGGATTGGTACACATACTGGTTAGATAGATCATAATGAAAAGAAGGTGCTTTGTTGTATTTGAGCATTTTCACATTACAGTGTGAAATCTTTTTACGTGGAGGTTTTTGTACTATCAAACAAAATCCCCAAATCCTCCATTTCAGGAAGCATCATATCCCCATGTGTGTTTACAAGACAACGCAACACCCACTTTCATAATATCACGGAAAGATTCAGTATTTCTTCCATTTGTTAGCATATTGACACCTCAACACAGTCTTTGTAGCATTTGACCACAAATGAATGCCTCAATGTCTGTGGTATTTCCTGGAAGACTTGGCTGCAAATCCCTTGGTGCAAAGCTTTAGAGGAGTCAATCTGAGCTGCTCCCTGAATGGGATTTCTGAATGAAAAGCCTGAGGAGGAGGGGGGAATAATTATTTAATTCAAGAATTCGACAATAGCAAACAACTAAATGAGTAGAGAGATGAATCAGTGTTAATTAAGGAAAAACATCAAGTCATTGGCTCTCCTAAGCTTGTTTTGTGCAGGAGTCTCTGGGAAGCACAACCTTTGGATCGTCTAATCCTGTTAGGATCCTGTTAGGATGTGCTTTGTTGAGCCCTACTAAGCCAAGGCTTCCTCCTTCAGTCTGAGCATGTCCAGGAGTAACTGACTGACTGTCACTCACAGCCGACAGCAGTTGGGTTCAGCAGCAGTCAGTGGAGCAGGAGCAACAGAACCAGGAGCATCCAGACGCGGACGTCCAAAGGCTCTGGACCTGCATCCTCCTCCCTGATCCCCCAGACAGACTGTGGTACCAGGTCCACACCCAGCGTGGTACAAAGTCCACACCCAGCTAGGAACAGTACTGAGGGCATCCCAACTCAAGCAGGATGGATATCATAAGGACGGTCTCTAAACGGGTTCTGCCAGTGAAGGTGAGGGCGTATGTGAAGGACTACTGCAAGAGGAACGGCCTCTTGACCCTCTCTGTCATGGCGGTGGTGACAGGCTGTGTGCTGGGCTTCTTCCTCCGGACCTTCAACCTGTCCACTCAGGTGAGTGGGGTGGAGGGGACAGGGTGGACAGGGTAGACAGGGGGGCTTGGGTTTTTCAGAGTGAACATGGAGCAGTGTGTTCCTGGGGGATGTTGTATGAGGATGTGAGGATATTAGTTGCAGATAAACACTGTGGATCAGCCATTGAAGCCGGTACAGGGAGATCCCATAATTAGTGACGCCACATGAGCTTTAGGTCTTATGTAAGAAACCAAACTGGAGATCAGGCAGCAGATGAAGGTAAAACCTGGCATGATGGTCTCAAGGGGGTTAAGATGGAATGCTTGAGGCACCAGCCTTTGTCTGTCATGCCAAGACAGAGGGAATAAAACAGGAGAAAAAGCTTTGGGAGATTCAGTGAACAAATTGGGCTTTGTTTGTTCAACAAATCTGACATTTTTAACCACAGTGTAAGTCTATAATTTAAGTAATTGATACCCTCGTACTGTGAATTCAGATACAGTCACTACTCTTTCTACAGAGATTAAGAACTCCGTAGAGAACTTTGCTGTCACTTGTTCTGAAGATCCTTCATCACTCTATTTAAGTAAACTTGAACTGTCTAATTGTCTGACGTACACTCAATTAATCAGGTACTAAAGGCTCAGCCAGGATTCTACTGTAATGAATGTAAAATAATAACACAGTAGTACTGTACTGATGTAATGTATTCACAACACAAATATATTACTGTTGACCACAACATAATATTTACAGTAGCTTGACATTAACAGACCTCTGCCAGGCACCAGAACCAAAGACACAAACTTCATGTATGTGTATGTTTGTGTCTGTGCATGCATGTGTGTGCGCTCGTGTGTCTGTGCATGCACGTGTGTGGGCATGTGTGTGTACATGTGTGTGTACGTGTGTGCGCGTGTGTACATGTGTGTGTGTACATGTGTGTGTGTGCATGTGTATGTGCATGTGTGTGTACATGTGCGTGTGCGCGTGTGTGTGTACATGTGTGTGTGTATGCGTGTGTGTAATTTGTGTGTGTGCATGTGTATGTGCATGTGTGTGTGCGTGTGTGTGCGTGTGTGTGTACATGTGTGTGTGCATGTGTATGTGCATGTGTGTACATGTGTGTGCGTGTGTCTTTCAGGCTAAGATCTACTTCTCTTTCCCTGGAGAGCTGCTCATGAGGATGCTGAAGATGTTGATCCTACCTCTAATCACCTCCAGGTAACACATACTAACACGCCCAAATGCCACCAATAACGCTAATAAGCTCTAGTCCAGATGGAATCCAAACGATACACAAAAGCCTTACCCTTAACCTTCAAGTGCCCAGCTAGTTATCTGGCGCTGGGCTGTGGATTTGCTGTGCACACGTTTCTTGGTCAGTTTTTCTCACTGGCCTCTTGGCTACAGTGTCTTAAGCACCTTCTGAAGCCTCTAGACATCATGTAATGAAGTGTCAATGTGACTGCCTTGTTTAGACAGGACTGTGTTACTAGTGTAATGTTCTGAGCACATAAACAGATCATTCATAACAGCAGGATCAACAGGCTCTCGAACACCAGTCAATCAAATAGAATGTTTAGGCAACGTTACTGCAGTCATAACAATAGACAAATGAAAAGGAACGCATCATTCTGTTGATGGAAATAACAGGGACAACAGACAGTCTAACAAAAATGACAGCTGAAGTCCTTCCCTCCCTGCCCAGTCTCATGTCAGGCCTGTCAGCGATGGACACTAAGGCTAGTGGGCGTCTGGGTGTACTGACCATCACCTATTATCTGTGGACCACCTTCATCGCTGTCATAGTGGGAATCGTGCTGGTGCTCATCATCCACCCTGGCACAGGCTCAGAGAAGGAGGGGCATCATGGAGGGACCGGGCCCGTCATGACCTCCGCAGATGCCCTATTAGACCTCATCAGGTAGGTGGATGCACAGGGGCACAGGGCACGCAAGCATGCTGCCTTTGCATAAAGGGACCCGTACAAGGACGAATTTTCGCTATTCTCAAAATCATCCTACAAATGTTTTCTTGAGAAAGAGCTGTGAGCACTCAATGATCAGCCTCTGCTTTTCCAATGAGTCAGATCTGAGTGTTTGCTCAAAGACTAGAGAAATCCCACGGGCGACGTATGACCCCTTCTAAATGCAGAAATACCTCAGATATCCACAGCCAATTTCCACCCCAAAGCTTTACGAACACTCTGTACAATCTCCTAAACATAGAAAAAGACTCGGTTTCCTGCGCCTGGTTATGAATCAGTGATTAGTCTAATTAATAAATTAGAGTTAAACTAGTTAAAGTAACTAATCAGGTAATGAATCAGTTAATCAGGTTCTTTAGTCAGTGGTTGGTGGGGGTTCTGAGGATTTACTATGTTAAACCAGTTAGACCTGGTCCACCCAGTACTGTCCTGTTTGATCCAGTACAACCCTGTAAACTGATGACCACCTGGCTTACCTGGGCCAGGAAGGCATCTTTAGTACAAGCTCAGTCAAATGTACAGAGAGACAAAACCAGATGCATCCAGATCAGTTGATAAAAGATCACAGGTTAGCCGAAAAAGGTTGGTTTCATCCATCCATCCATCCATCCATTTTCTTCCGCTTATCCGGGGCCGGGTCGCGGGGGCAGCAGTCTGAGCAGGGAGGCCCAGACTTCCTTCTCCACGCACACCACCTCCAGCTCCTCCAGGGGGATCCCGAGGCGTTCCCAGGCCAGCCGAGAGACATAGTCCCTCCAGCGTGTCCTGGGTCTTCCCCGGGGCCGCCTCCCGGTAGGACATGCCCGGAACACCTCCCGAGGGAGGCGTCCAGGAGGCATCCGAAACAGATGCCCGAGCCACCTCAGCTGGCTCCTCTCGACGTGGAGGAGCAGCGGCTCTACTCCGAGCTCCTCCCGTGTGACCGAGCTCCTCACCTTATCTCTAAGGGAGCGCCCAGCCACCCTGCGGAGAAAACTCATTTCGACCGCTTGTATCCGCGATCTCGTCCTTTCGGTCATTACCCAAAGTTCATGACCATAGGTGAGAGTAGGAACGTAGATAGACCGGTAAATTGAGAGCTTTGCCTTCCGGCTCAGCTCCTTCTTCACCACGACGGACCGGTACAGAGAGCGCATCACTGCGGCCGCCGCACCGATCCGCCTGTCAATCTCACGTTCCGTCCTTCCCTCACTCGTGAACAAGACCCCGAGATACTTGAACTCCTCCACTTGAAGCAAGGGCTCCCCACCCACCCGGAGGGAGCAAGCCACCTTCTTCCGGTCGAGAACCATGGCCTCAGATTTCGAGGTGCTGATTCCCATCCCGGCAGCTTCACACTCGGCTGCAAACCGCTCTAGTGCATGCTGTAGGTCCCGGTCCGATGGAGCCATCAGGACAACATCATCTGCGAATAGCAGAGATGAAATCCTGTGCCCCCCGAACCAGACACCCTCCGGCCCCTGGCTGTGCCTAGAAATTCTGTCCATGAAGACAATGAACAGAACCGGTGACAAAGGGCAGCCCTGGCGGAGTCCAACATGCACCGAGAACAGGTCCGACTTACTACCGGCAATGCGAACACAGCTCCTGCTCCGGTCATACAGGGACCGGACGGCCCTGAGCAAAGGGCCCCGGACCCCGTACTCCCGGCAAACCCCCCACAGGGCACCACGAGGGACACGGTCGAACGCCTTCTCCAGGTCCACAAAACACATGTGAACCGGTTGGGCAAACTCCCATGAACCCTCAAGCACCCGATGAAGTGTGTAGAGCTGGTCCAGTGTTCCGCGGCCAGGACGAAACCCACACTGCTCTTCCTGAATCCGAGGTTCGACTATCGGACGGATTCTCCTCTCCAGTACCCTGGCATAGACCTTACCAGGGAGGCTGAGGAGTGTGATCCCCCTGTAGTTGGAACACACCCTCCGGTCCCCCTTCTTATAAAGGGGTACCACCACCCCGGTCTGCCAGTCCAGCGGCACCGTCCCAAGGCGCCACGCAATGTTGAAGAGACGTGTCAGCCACGACAGCCCCACAACATCCAGAGACTTAAGATACTCGGG
>BROE01000009.1:7792054-7865835 GCA_036571765.1 Plecoglossus altivelis
GGGGCTATGAGCAAGCCCACGCCAGCCCGCCGCCTCTCCCCGCGAGCAACGCCAGAGAAATGTAGAGTCCAGCCTCTCTCGAGGATAATGGACCCAGAACCCAGGCTGTGCGTGGAGGTGAGGCCGACTATATCTAGCCGGTAACGCTCTACCTCCCGCACAAGCTCGGGCTCCTTTCCTGCCAGCGAGGTGACATTCCATGTCCCCAGCGCTAGAGACCGTGTGCATGGCCTCGGTCGTCCAGGCACCTGCCCCTGACCGCCGCCCAAAACACACTGCACCGGCCCCCTACGGTCCTTCCTGTGGGTGGTGGGCCTGCAGGAAGGTGATCCCACGTCGCCTTTTCGGGCTATACCCGGCCGGGTCCCATGGGCAAAGACCCGGCCACCAGGCGCTCGCCTGCGAGCACCCACCCCAGGCCTGGCTCCAGGGCGGGGCCCCGGTAACGCCACTCCGGGCGACGTAACGATGCTCCTTAGTTTTGTCGTCATAGGGGTTTTTGTTGAACCGCACTTAGTCTGGCTAGTCACCTAGGACTAGTTTGCCATGGGAAACCCTACCAGGGGCTTATTGCCCCCGACAACATAGCTCCTGGGATCATTCAAGCACTCAAACCCCTCCACCACGTTAAGGTGGCGGTTCAAGGAGGGGGGTTGGTTTCATGTACATTCTTATTCATCGACCCCATCACACTCACCCTTTAGTCAGTTTGACCATATTCACGCCTTCAGAAGCTGCAGGATCTGCCCATCTTAACTCTTCCGGCAACAGAGATCCCAGGTCATCGTTTTATCAGCCTGTCATAAGCGTTGATCTTCTCAGAAGAGCATAGTGTGGAGGCTTTACTGAGAAGGACCTGTGCAGGCTTGTGTTGCGACCAGGCTTACATCCACGGCTCCGTGTCAGAGCACCTGCTAAGACAACAAGATTAGGGCTATCTTTAGAGCCTAGGCTGGCCCACTGCGTGTGAGAGGCTGTCAGACAGCTTCCAGAGGTGAGTTGAGCCCTCTATAGTGTTTGATAAGTTTACTGGCTCATCATATATATAGCATAATAGCATACACTCGTATGCTATTTCAACTCTAGTGCACAGTGCCCGTGATGCAGTCGGTGATTAAGATGTCAGTAAAACATACCAATGCAATTTCCTTGAACTAGATAGAGATGCATAGTGCCTGTGATCAAATTGATGGCACATGCGCAGATTCCTGAAATTATAGATAGATAGACTAGTGCCTGTGATACAGTTAGTGATGACCTTCTTGTCAGTGGTTTTGGTATCTATATTTCTCACATCACAACTGAAATTGTCTGGAATCTCCAAAGTTCTTGTTAAACCTCAATTCTAGTCAAATCACCGACGCAGCAAGTCAACATTCATGCAAATGATTATGTAGCCTTCATTTGATTCTGTCCTACTTCCAAACATTTTGTTCAGTACACATGCACAGCCATGTATGATGGTTGAACCAGTTGCCATCATTGTAGGCCTACTTCACCATGCAGTGCTTGTATATTTGCCAAGTGCAGGCAGTTGTGACATCAGTAAACATGTTTGTAACAAAATTCACTGATCTATGCGGAAAGTATATTTTCTTGTTCTGTTTGCAAACCAGCCCCTTTAAAAGTTACTGATAATCTGATGTAAATGTGAATTTGCTTCTAAATAACAAAACAGACTTTCCATACAATTAGTTTATGTGCAATGCCTTTGTTAATGTTCCATTGCGGTACTGCTGTCTATTATATTATAAAAAGGACACCTGAAAATTATGAATTTACTGAAGGCCCGATTGTTGAAATATTTGTGTGAAACTCGCTGCAGATAGGATAGGACTCTAAGAGACACTAAGATAAACTGAAGGCAAATCATTCTTTCATTACTTTCCATTATCTTATGTGGGAATCCTTATGCAAAAAAGGCAGATCACTGCATCCTGTTGGGTTATAATGAGGACACATGCCACGTATGAACTTTGCAGTGTCTGGTTCATGAGCTGATCGTGGGAAACTAAACCCATTCTAATTTGTACACACACAAAAATTCCTGGTATTTTTAGACTTGCATTTTTTGACATTTAGATGTATTTAAGAACAATGAGCCCCTCTCCTCTCATATACACATTCACACAAGCACCCATGATATCTGACTCCTTCCCAATACTCCAGCCAGAACAACCGGTTTGACCATAACAGCGCGGTTGTGGCACTAGAGTCACAACACAGATTTCCAAGCAAGCAGCAAACTGAACTGACCATCAAACCCTGGAGATTTTCAACGACTGTGTTTACATGAAGAGTCTTAAAGGAACCACATTTTCAGTTTGAGGACACAATACATGACAATGCAACACAGCAAAGCACAATAGGTAGAATGTAATCCAATACGATACAATGCAATCCCATTGACTACAACTAACAAAATTGGACAGCAACTCAATAGAATGGAAAATGACTCCTGTTCCAACACATTCTTCTGTTTCTTATCTTTCCAGAAACATGATCCCTTCCAATCTGGTTGAAGCAACCTTTCAGCAGGTGAGTGGATTTCTATGTGTATCACAGTCCTGGAGACATATATTGGACACATGCCTTTAAATTATGTCTTGAGGTTTAAACTAGCAATTTGAAGACATGCACACACGATATGAAAGGAATCCTTCCACTGACCTCTGACCCTGATCAGTGCCCCTGCCCCCCTGCTTCTCCCCCAGTATCGGACAGATCTTGTTCCCATCGTGACCTCCAGTAGCAGCGACTCCCAGGCCAACTACGTGTATGTGATGCCTGACTACCACAACCCCCAGTTGGGCCACCCAGTCTTCCTTGAGATCACCCCTGCACCAGACGTCAAGTACAAGATTGTCCCTGGCAGCAGCAAGGGCATGAACGTTCTGGGGATCGTTATCTTCTCTGCCACCATGGGTAGGACAGATGTACACTCACATGGACACGTTTGTACTTGCAGCAATTCACATGCGTGCATCGAGTCAAATGTGTCCGGACGTTTGCAAACACAAACACACGCACACGCGCACAGATTTGTGATTCGTCGTTCCATCTGTACAGGTCTGTTGCTGGGGAAGATGGGGATGCGTGGGACACCCCTGGTCCATGTGTGCCAGTGCATTAATGAGTGTGTCATGAAGATCATCAACGCAGCCATGTGGTGAGACGGCAAATCCTTCACACATAAGAGCACATCCGCAATAGTGAACTGAAGCGCTCACGATGACACACACACACACACAAGGACACACACATAAAGAGGCACATGGCCGGATGTTCATTACATATTACAGTCTGTGGTGACATGAAATGTTCTTTAACTGACCATACTCTTAATCCCTCCAACAAAAACAGAATTATCAGATTAGGCAGCATGGCTGCCATGTCCAGATTACGTCTCAAGATTAGTTGACTTTCAAAATTAAGCATAGACAGCAATCGTGTCTGAACTGTCCTTCACACACAGCACCGGGATTTGATGATCCAGACATGTGGACAGGACTCAGATTAGGATTACAGGTACCATTAGTCTCCTCACCCTACAGCATGAGTTGTGATGCTGCAACTCAACAGCTGCAATGGCAACCATCTGGTGAATGAGCAAATCTCATGTACAGTATGAAGACCCACAGTCTCTGCAGTACTCCCCTGCCCCTACATTCACCCACTGTACGAGGTCACACATATAGAGTATGAACCATCTTGTGTTTGTTTCTTACCAACATATGCAGTCCACACAGATGCATACACTGTGCTCCTCCTCATCTTCTGGTAGAGCATGCCGATGACACAACATCGGATTGACATTTCCTTTTCTATTCACTGTGTCCAGTTGAGTGGGCAGTAACATGTAACAGTGTCATCGTAATTCTCATCATCCTCCTGTTCCTCCCACACTCGGTCCACTGACTCACAACCAACTAAGTAAACCAGTAAACCAGCTACACAGCCTAAAAACTCTTCAAAAGCTCAGGCGGGCGGTATGCACACCACCGAGGACTATGTCTTACCAAGTCAGCTCAGTCATACTTGCCAGGTTAGCATAAGCAACACAAACATGGATAAAATCTGTGAGTGAACTCTTTAGTCTTTTGGGCTCAGGGTCTGTGTCAAATGAATCCCCTGCAAACACCAGCATTGGTTTGATTCCTTCTGAACATTTGCTGGTCTTGATGTTACTTAAGGAAGCCCCTGCCCCTTGTAAAGACTAACGACACAGAACACAATCGTTCATGCCTTTCCCAACCCAGACACATTAAATACATGGCATGTCCAATACCCAGTATACTGGTAGGATACTAATGATGTGAACAGGACACAGGCAGAGTAGACAGTGCATTTCATGGCCACGCACAGTGGACTGACGATCAGCTTCTGTCTTTCAGGTACTTCCCTTTTGGTATTGTATTCTTGGTAGCGGGGAAGATTCTTGACATGCACGACCCAGCCCATCTAGGAGAGAAGCTGGGCATGTACTTCATCACGGTCTTGGCGGGACTTTTCGTCCATGGTCTCATCCTGCTGCCTCTCTTT
This sequence comes from Plecoglossus altivelis, assembly GCA_036571765.1. Lineage (NCBI taxonomy): Eukaryota > Metazoa > Chordata > Actinopteri > Osmeriformes > Plecoglossidae > Plecoglossus > Plecoglossus altivelis. The sequence goes on from BROE01000009.1 coordinate 7,796,597, forward strand.
TACTTCATCCTCACCCACAAGAATCCCTTCACCTATATCCGGGGTCTGCTCCAAGCCCTGGTCATTGCTCTGGCCACGTCCTCCAGGTTGGTTCCCTCTGTGCGCTGGGTCTTGGGCGGGTGGAGCTGGACAGTTAACATGCTCATCCAGGGGGATGGGATGAAATTCTAAAATGCTCTTTCTTTCTCGCTGTCCCTCTCTGTCTCTCTTTCTGTCGCTATCTCTCCCCTCCATTTCTCTCCCATTTTCATTTGGTCTGTCTCTCTGTATCCTTTTACTCTCTCTCTCTCTCTCTCTCTCTCTCTCTCTCTCTCTCTCTCTCTCTCTCTCTCTCTCTATCCCTGTCTGTCTCTGGTCACCTCCCCAAGTTCGGCCACCCTTCCTATTACCATGAAGTGTCTGTTGGAGAACTGTGGGGTGGACCGGCAGATAGCTCGCTTTGTGCTCCCTGTGGGAGCCACCATCAACATGGACGGGACGGCGCTCTACGAGGCTGTGGCGGCCATCTTTATTGCCCAGGTCAACGAGTATGAGCTGGACTTCGGACAGCTGGTCACGATCAGGTTAAAACGCCCTTACTCTCTCAATCTCTCAATCGCTCAATCTTTCTTTCTCTGACTCTCCTTCCTTACCTCTTTTCTTATTTCTCTATTTTTGTCATGTTGTGTGGTTTGCTATGATTCACATCCTGTATGTTGTACTGCAGTATCACAGCGACAGCAGCCAGTATCGGGGCTGCTGGAATTCCTCAGGCGGGCCTTGTAACTATGGTGATTGTCCTGACCTCCGTGGGGCTGCCACCTGCTGACATCACTCTCATCGTGGCCATCGATTGGGTCTTGTGAGTACAGTGGCCTGTCTGGAAACCACAGCATTTATGGTTGGATTAAACAAGCAGGTGATAAGATGTCATGCACCAATGTAAACGTCTTCTTTTTTTCAGAGACCGTTTCCGCACAATGATCAATGTCCTGGGAGATGCCTTGGCTGCTGGGATTATGGCTCACCTCTGCAGGGACGATTTTGACTTGGGTCCACCGAAGGAAATGAACTCCCAACGGGTATGAACATGAGAAGAACATCCAACCTGGCAAATGTGCATTCATATTTTAATATATTATATTATTATACCTGGAACCTTGAGCGATAAGACAGCAGGTTCAATAACATATCTTTGATGTTAGTGAGAACTGTTGCTTGATCAGGGCACCCATCTCAATGCAGTCGTGTTCATTGAACTGCCATTCCTCTGTCACTAAAGGTTTGAAATCATTTCAACTGGTTGGCCAAGCTAGAGCTGGTTGTACTGTTAGAGGGGACAGTTCTACAAAACATCATTGTTGTTATACAGTTTTCTTATCTGCAAAAAAACTAGATTCAAGTAAACAAAAACAAATAAAGTCAACAAAAACCTTAACCCTAACCCTGTTCACACATTAGGTCACTGATTTTGGTGCATCACTGGCTATCAGTCAGTGACAGCAGGGCAGCACACATGATGTCTTTGGAAGACCATTTTGAAGACATTTTAGTCTACTGCATGCACATAGTCAGCATATAGTAACTAAGGTAAAAGATATATCCGAGGGGTATACCCTTATTTGGTCGTACGGTTCCGCCCTATAAGCTAGAGTGAGCATGGGAGCAAGGGCATGAGAGAGGGAAGGTGCGTGTGTGACAAAAGATCTAATTGGTTTCATGTGTGTTCTCTTTACAGAGGGACACGGTAATCTCCCTTTCCAATGCTGTCCGGGTAAGAACATTAACTTGACTCTAAAGAGAAAGATGTGTATGCAAGAGAGCGAAAGCAGGAGAAAGGGAGAAGTCAACCATTTGACTAACTGCTTAATGTCTTGTGTTTTTCCACAGAGGGACACAATGATCTCCTTCAATCCAAATCGGGTAATTGATCTAACTTCTACTAACTTTGTAAAAGAGGGAAAGAATAGGAGGGAGGGAGGGCCACTCACCTTTTGACCTTGAAATCTATAGAAATCCTTTTTAAATCTTTCAAAAGAACATATGGAGAAATATTAGTGTATGTTTTTCATTAGTGATTTTATCTGTCCTTGTGTGTCTTCTGGAGAGAGACAGTGATTTTACCTGTCCTTGCGTGTCTTCTGCAGAGAGACACAGTGATTTTATCTGTCCTTGTGTGTCTTCTGGAGAGAGACAGTGATTTTATCTGTCCTTGTGTCTTCTGCAGAGAGACACATTGATTTTATCTGTCCTTGTATGTCTTCTGCAGAGAGACACAGTGATTTTATCTGTCCTTGTGTGTCTTCTGCAGAGAGACACAGTGATTTAATCTGTCCTTGTGTGTCTTCTGCAGAGAGACACAGTGATTTTATCTGTCCTTGTGTGTCTTCTGCAGAGAGACACAGTGATTTTACCTGTCCTTGTGCGTCTTCTGCAGAGAGACAGTGATTTTACCTGTCCTTGTGTGTCTTCTGCAGAGAGACACAGTGATTTTACCTGTCCTTGTGTGTCTTCTGCAGAGAGACATAGTGATTTAATCTGTCCTTGTGTGTCTTCTGCAGAGAGACACAGTGATTTCCCTTGGCACCCACAGTGTGGCGCTGTCTGAGGCGCCTCTCCTGTCTCATCGCTGCGACTACGTGTACGACGTGGATGGAGAGTGTGTGACTGAGAAACCTGTGCCTAGCTACGCTCTCTGTCAGGTCTGAGGTCCAGCCCCCGTCAATAGCAGGGGGAGGGGGGGCAGGTGGCTGCCTTTAACACACACACACACGCACATCCACACACGCACGTACTCACACAAACATCTCAAGGTATCCATCAAGCAAAAAAGAGTGGTCATCGTAAGTAGTTGGACCATAGGTTTCACTTTATGAAAGCCTGTGGGTTTAATGTTCCACATCTATAGACTTATTGGATAAAAAGAGACGTCAGTTCTGTTAAAACATTGATTATTCACAACTGTGCCATGAAGAAGCACTTTTCCTCCGGACTTTGTGATTGGAGCCCTGGCTGACTGACTGGCAGGTGAAAACAGATTCAACATGATCGGATTGTGTCAAGACAGTTAGAACTAAAACAGCAGTTGGCCAGGAAGAGCTACACACAATTTCAGCAAACAGTGTTCTGTGGCCTACAGACTGTTTCTGGTAGGCACCAGACTTCTGTATTCAGATGTTTGAGACAATTGCTTTACTACTTGGTTAGAGATCAAATCAACACGTTCTGGTTCATATATCAAATGTTCGTTCATTCATTTTCATCGAATGAATATATCAAATGTATTCTGTTTAATGCACCACTGTCCCATGATGCACATTTTAAGTGTCATTGTGCAGTCTTCTTGGGAGTTTTTGGAGTTGCCTTAAAACATTACAAATACGAATGTTACAACCTTGAGAGACTTGAAACGTATCATTTGTTTAGGCACAGTGCAGGTCCCCTCTGTTACCATGTAGACTAGCCTCTGTCTACACAGACAGCTGACACCAAATTCCTTACAGAACCTTGTCTTGTAACTTTAGACCCAATAATTATCACACGTGATTCGATAGGGTAGATGACTAGATGGATAGCAGATTCAAATTAGATGACTAGGTGAATAACAAATTCAAATAAGACTTATGTTGAACTTGGATTAGAGGCATCAATAGGAAATATAGAAAACAAGTTGTGTGGAATCCAGTGGAAAATGTTTGCTTTTATACACATGCTATTTTTGCTGTCCTGGTGATATATGTTTTCTAATAAAAGTCCAACAACTCAAAGTGTCTGATCCTTATTTCAGATTTCACCCACAATCCTGACAGAATCGGAAGGCATTTCTCCTTTTTATTAAAAATAATGTTATAGTTATTGAACAGATACATTGGTTTGTTTAAAACAAAAAGCAACAGCAAAAAAACTAACCAGAAAGGTGCAACACTTCCAACATTAGTACAAATGTGTAGTACCATGTCATAAAACTAGTGAAATAAATTACATCCATGTGCCTCTGGTGACATGGCATTCTCCGATATCAAACATAAATTAAGGCTGGAAAACAAGGTATTAGTTCAACTGTGTGTAGTTTCATCCTCGAGCATCGATTCCCACTGCTGTCTGAGAGGAAGTTGAACTGCTCGATAAGAAACCAGATATTAAAAGGATGCGAGTAAAACCATTAGACATTTCTCAAACCTGACCTGTCTTTATTGTGAGGGAGGGGATTGAAAAATGTACAACGAAGAAAAAAAGAAAAATTAATTCCTTAAATATCACATTCTGTATTCAATATTAATTTAAGCCCTACTGGCCAACAATAAGAAGTAATGTGGTGAATATTTCAATCTGTAAAAACAAGAATGAATCAGAGAATGAATAACAACATACTGGAGTGTGAAATGTTTGGGTGTTAAATTTAATTTAACATACTGCTCTTTAAAACATGTACAAGAGAAAAGAATGTACTGGTCTATCTGCTCCATGTGTGTGTGTTGAAGTCTTACAGGTGTTAGATAGGCAAGGCTGCGGTGAAGGCAAAAGTGAACTGAGGGGGAGGAGTTAGTGACAGCCAATGGTAAGAGTCCGATCACCGAGCTATAGCGGGAGGGACGGATGTCTGTAATAAGATTATTGAAAGGATCGTTCATCTCCAAAAATTAAACAATGTACACATTATTGTCAACAGCCTGGGAAGGGGTTACATGTTCCGTACGTTGCTATACCAACGCAGTTGGCTGGAAGGGAGGAGGAAGAGGCACCAACCACCAGAAAGTCCACTTCCAGGATTTTGGCCAATGAAGGATTTTCCTTAGAAATTAAAAAGGAGTTACGGTGGACTGGATTGATCTAACGTATTACTGGACAGAAAGGTACAGATTGGTCTGAGCCTGTATAAATGAGAGTAGTTCTGTTTGGTCCAACAGTTTGCCCTCCCTTCGCAAGCGTGGGTTCTGGAGACCGCAGTTTTAAGGTCACCATCCAAACTCATGCGTATCGCACACCTCCTAAATGATTGGCCTTCGCACTGTCAAAACGTAAACAGCTCAGGCAGAACACGTAGAGCAGGTACCATTGCACATGGCCCCAGGAACCCAGTCTGCCCATTCTTCAGACTGCTTGCATCAGGTCCCCATTACAAGTCTCTGGCCTGGAAACAGGCATGTTGAGTTTAGTTCCCTCTACCATTGCATCGCACCCTGGAGCATGTGGAAAGGCTCCATGTTTACACTGTTAGTGTAAGTATGTGTCATGTAATTATATTGGTGTAATCTACATCTTTATCTAAGGCTCAGTACAAACTGTAGTAACAAACTGTCTTGGATAAGGACAAGAGTCTGTTCTACCGACAGGTTGGCCAGTGATCTAGTCCAAAAACTCCTGCCAATATACCGGCAGGAGTTTGATACGTTGCCAACTATATCCAGACAGCTGTACTGAAACACATAACAAATATACATTTGACTGTTCAGAAACTTTCATCCTGGCTGCAGAGTGGTGTTCAACCAAGAGTATCATCCTTGAAAGCCTAAAAATCAACACAGAAATAAAATTTTAAAATGAAATTTGTTAGTAAATAAAAGAAATGAAACAAAACTGAAAGTTCGGCAAAACAAAATAAAATTTAATGATCTCGTATTCAATCAAAACAAAGGAGGAAAATAAGCAAAAACTAAACTAAAAACAAAACGTATCAAAGGCCATTAGTTCTCCCTCAACTCAATAAGCACAATATCACATTTACCGATCTTTACTTCTTGAAAAGAAATGTTTCTTTTGAAAAAAAAAAAGCCATAAAATGATTTTTCTTTCTTTCTTTTTTTTAAGCGCAGTTGCCCTTAGGTCTGCCTTTTGTAGTACCTCTTCTGACTTTCTCTTCTAAACAGGGGAGAATAATGTACAGTGGAAGACCAATATTTCAATGTTTACCAATGAATGGGGAGTATACTTTACAATATCCTTCAATCTCTTTGGTCCATCTTTAACTTCACCTCATACTTCCAGGTCCTTAAACAGGGCAGCTATTAGGAGTTCAAATAAAAATACGTGTCCCTCACTGGTAGACACATACACATGCCTTCTACACCAGTGCCAACACTGATGTGTTTAAAACTTGGATGCCCCCTGCATTAGCCAATCAGTGACTGGGATGACCACATCAAAACTACTAAACACGATACCCTAAAAAAAAAAAAACGATTAAAAAGTGCTTTCCTCTCAGAATCACTGCTGCAGACACAGTGAGTGGCAGGGTGGTGGAGCTGATGATAAATTAAGGCATCTATTTCTACACTGCAGCCCAATCCTGGCACAGCAAAGCTTTCCTGGGCTTTGGTTCAGGGGGAAATAGCCCCTGTTGCTGCTTCCTGGTGATGAAATGCTTTGCATACCTTCTCAGGAAACAGACAGATGAACAAGCACAATTCAGTGTCTGAAATGCTGCCAATCAACTTAACTGAGATGTTTTGAGGAAACTGATTTGTATTTACCGTCACACTGGCTAGATGGCCTCTTACAAGATGTGAATCCACCATGCAAACGTATGGCACAGAGAAAATAGCCTAGCCTCACTTACAGAAATATTGACTCATTCGTAAAATGGGAAATTGGTCAACATGGGATGCCCCCCAAACCCCCCTAGAAGTGTAAAAACAAAAAAGAAAATCTGTCATGTCCGTACATTTTTAGACTAGTACAAAGATGCAATGACTGAAAATCAGCTCCAAGTTAGAATATGCTTAAACAAGTTATTCTGACAACTTAAGTCCTACTCTCTGCAATAAACGCCTTGCGGCACCCATCTCTCTTGGTCGCTCTCCCTCCCGCACCCCCCTCCCCAGTCCTCTCTACTTGTGGCCTTTGCTGGTCTTGAAGGACACCTGCAGGATCTTGTCTCCGAGCCGATAGCCGTTCAGGCTGGCGATGGCCATGGCTGCTTCCTCGTAGTTTGTCATGGTGACGAAGCCAAAGCCTTTGCACTTGTTGGTGTTGAAGTCTCGGATGACTTTGACGTTGGTGACGGCGCCGAACGGCCCAAACATCTGCCACAGGATGCCCTCGTCCGCATCCTGGCCCAGGTTGTAGATGAAGATGCACCAACCGGAGGATGCGCTGCTGGGCACGCTCACTCCGGACATGCCGCTCATGTGGTCCACGCTCATGGGAGAGAACCTAGGGGACGGAGGGGCCCAGAGATGCTGTATGTGTGGCTCATTAGAGTAGGAGCGTGTGTGTGTCTTATTTAGGATTAATTTAATCGCCGAAAAACCATTCGCGGGGAGAGAGTGTTTGGATCCAAAAATAGGTCCACTCATCGAACAAGGAGAGTGTGTGTGTGTGTGCGCCTCTCCTACCTGAACCTCTGAGCTTGGTGGTGCACTGGGCCCCCGAAGCGTCTGGACTGGTTGTGGTAGAGCTGGGAGATGAGCTGAGTGTTCTTGGCCTGGTTGGGGCTGGCAGCAAACTTGACAGTGATGGCCTCAGAGGCCCCAGGGGGTTTCTGACCGTTCAGGTCTTTGATGGCGTCCTCAGCCTCCGCCCGTTTGTCGAAGCGAATAAACGCCACACCCCGTGACAGACCTACACGCATACACGCACAAGGAATACTAGGTGACTGGGACAGTATACCATTTCATTAACCATTCTACTTCTCGGAATATGATCATGAGCTACGTTTGAGCATTCCAGAACAAAGGCAGAAGAATGAATAAAACAAAGTCTGGACTCTGTAATACCATCTCCTGCCCCACCTGAGGCCTGGTCCACCAGCACACGCGAGTTGATGATGCGTCCATAGCGGGCAAACATGTCCTCCACATCCTTCTGGGTCATTGTCTTAGGAAGGCCACTGATGTATAGGTTAGCGTCTTTGATGGTGTCAGAGCTGGGCCTCGCATACGACACCTAACCACCAGGGGCCAGCAGAGGGCAGATTACATTTCAAGGTCAACAGAGAGCGACAGCATTTTCTTGCTAAAACATTTCGAGTTTCAAACAGGCACTGAATGCATAAAGCCCTATTATCACATCAATGATGGGTGTTGTTTTTGATAGGGGGGTGACCGGTGTTATTGAAATTAGTTAAATGTGTCATGTAATTTGTCTGTAAAGTAAGTCAGTGCCATTTTTGACCTAAAACACCAGGGTTGTTTCAGCTATACTCTAATATACACTAGAATCACATCAAGTCTTAAAGTAACCCCTCCCCCCCCAAAAATGTGATGAATTCCATTTGCTTGGTCATTAGACTTAAGAAAGCCAGAGTTAAGCTATGAGCTAGGCTAAGTAAGAAAGCCCATTAACCAGTGTTTCAATTCAAAATAAAAGTAATCGCAAAGCAAATTAAAGTAAAGAAGAAAAGAAATTATGTAATCCGGATTGAAAATAGTCCATGACCAAATCAAAACCTTGAATAAATCCATTTTTAAAAGGAAAAAATAAATGTCCAGTCTAGCGTCAGGTCTGTGGGCTATCTCTACTAATAGACCAGGCTGTCAGTGAGCTTTCAGACTAGCCCCATAAAGCTGTGCTATCTGGTGTGTTGAAAAGCTAGACAGCCTTGGAGCCAGAGGATAGTTAGCTACAGCAAATGACATGACATCGTTGGGTTGACACATGTAGGAACACCTTATTGCACGTTACCTTGATAGTTTTAGACTGTAGTCTTAGTCCATTCAGAGTACTGATAGCTCTTTCTGCATCACTAGGGTTAAGATAGTTAACAAATCCGTACCCTAAACTGTGGCCTAGAGAAAAAAAAAAAGGAAAACAATAAAATAAAACAAAAAAACGTTGTATTGTTCAAAAACGGCATACTGCACAAAGGAATATAGAAACAAAAACAAAGCTACACATGTCATGCTAGTCAGAAAACAACCAAGATATCCAGTTCAATTGAAAAACAGAACCCATAACGATGAACAGATGTTTTGTTAGAATCTTCATAAAAGTCGCCCTTTAAAGGAAAACAATTAAAAATGCCTTCAAAGTAAACAGCCTAAGCCAAAAAATAATGACTGGATCCTATTGGGTATAACATGACAAAGTACCTACAGGCAAAGCACCTCCAGGTGGGATGTTTGCTGCGCTCTCAACCATTAACGAGAACAAGACTCACATTACCTTCCATGTTCACACAATGAACCATGCGTCCATTTATTTATGTGCCTGAAATGGGAGGGGAGAGGGGGGAGGGAGGGGCTGTTGCTCTGTGTTGTAGAGCCTGACCAGCCCTGAGAGCAGTCCTATGTTGTAACCCCTACAAGCAGACCAATTGCACCCAATGTCTGGCTAGCTGGCTGGCTATGCACACTATGGCCCTTGACAGGTGCAGGGTCTCCCATGTTGCATGATGGGAGAAGCAGTTCTGTACCTGCTACTTTGTCTCTGATGAGCTTGGCTGACTCCACCTCTCCGATGCTGCAGAAGAGACTGCGCAGCTCGTCCTGGGTCATGCTCTGGGGCAGGTAGTTCACGATCAGGTTCGTCTTGGCATCCTTGCCCTCGTCTCCCCCCATGTGGTCTTCATAGCCGTTAGACATGTCATACACCTCCTGTGGATTGAAAAAGAGGGGAAAAGGGGATATAACTTCAAAGGCAGGAGATGTCATGTTACTGACAAGCATTTTGTTACTCATTTACAGGAATAAACTTAACATCCTGACACTAACCAATAAATCTAAAGGTTTGACCGTAAAATCAAATCAATCCAATATCTGTGGGCCTGATCATTAAGGTCAGACCGGCCCTAAAGACTGGATGGCATTCAGACCGAATGCAATGAATGAACAGGCTACTTGTCTGTCTGCCTGCCTACCGGCAGTGGTCAGGCAGCAGGTCCATGTGTTTCGGAAGAGTGGCTTTGAAAGGAGAGGGTGGGATATTTTGGTTTGAATCCTTCCAATTTCAAGCTAAAATTACCAGGTTTCAACTTGGCAATCTAGCCTTTAACAGCAGTGATGTCTAATAGGAAAACCAGTTACAAAAGTCTCCCTCCACACTCATTCAGTTCAGATAATCCATGTTTCTCAACCACTAATGCGGTGTCAGTCACTGCCCTTTAAAGGCTAACTAAATGATATTCCAACTACACTTACTCATCTACGTCTGCTAGTTCCTGATTTTGGTGCACAACAGACTTCTCATCTGGGTCTGTTTGAATAAACATGAATGGCTAAATCACGGATATTTCATCTGGTCATTTAGACAAGCCTTGTTCTGTAACTGCAGAATCAGGTGTAGCAGGGGTGGGTGAGGGAAAAGGCTTGTGTTACTTTTGGAATCAGAGTTGTTTTTGTAGAACTCCTAAAACTAGCAAAACTTTTTAAACAGCAAATAAAAAACCTTGACCATTTTGATTATTGAAATTGGCATACAAAATAAATTGTACTTGTACAAATTGTCTTTTTTCAACACATTCCAAACTAATGAATCATTGGCATTAGTATGACTATTACAAGCTAATCTGTGATGCAAAATACAGGGATTTAGAGGAGGAAGCCAGAAGGAGAGACCAGACTACAGTGTGTGGTAGCATGAGTGGACCAGAGGGAGAGACCAGGCTGCAGTGCGTGTTAGCATGAGTGGATCAGAGGGAGAGACCAGGCCGCAGTGTGTGGTAGCATGAGTGGACCAGAGGGAGAGACCAGGCCGCAGCGTGCGGTATGTGGTGATGATCAACAAATTAATAAAACCTTTGTTTCTCAAACGTCAACTTAAAATCAAATGTGGCCAGTTGATCATTTAAGAAAACATGACAAACTGAAGAAGTCCAAGTACCAGGTTCAGTATGGTGAAATATAGGCTTGACTTAAGTAGTCCAAGTACCAGTTTCAGATTGGTGAAATATAGGCTTGGGTGTTAAATGTACGCCACGGTTGCTATGAACCAAGCCTGCTCACGGTTCAAAAACCTAATTATAGCTTCACACTGTCCCAAAAAGTTTATTGTGTTGTTCTACATTATGGGCTTAAGCTAGGTGTGCGATTCGTGAAGTCTCAATTCTCTGAGTACCAGACAGAACTAGATCTTTTTTAGATCCATAGACCTAGATCTCTTTATATTGCTAACTTAATAAAACACACACCTAAACATAATAACGGTAATGACGGTCTATGCTCTGCCAGAAAAGCCCTGTCTGCATCATCCGAGTGTGCAAATATTTACCTGATTTTCCTAAATGCTTTTCTGCTATCGTTACTCTTTAAAGTACTGGCCTTTGATACTCACTTTTAAGTACCTAATGTGTCCTCTTCGAACTGCCATGAAGACCCTTCACTGCTCCTGAGGCTGGAGATGACAGAAAAAATAAACTCAACACATACAAGATGATTAAAGGGAGACATTTTGCCTAGTCTTTTCATCCACTTTAAACCGTAAATATACATACGACCACAGCAAAGGTTCAAGTCTGCCAGTTACTAGATAGCTTTTTAATGTACGTTAGCTTGCCACAGAGCTAACCTTGTAAAATTGGTAGCATTTAGCTAAAGAGCTAGCTTGATAAATGTTATAAAGGGGGCGTGGGCACTGGAATTGCTTGTAGGATACTAGTTAGCTACTTGCCAGCACACCACTCACTAGCTACAACACAACAATACTGTATCAAAACCTTATGGGCTGTTGGCTGAGTGACTTGTATGCTTGCTCATTTGTCCAGACATACCTGGCTCGCAACTAAGCTTTCTCGAGCTATAAATGTTACATGTGTGCGTACTTTACTAGACTAGCATGGAACACATTTACGCGCGTGAAGAAAGCTATTACAAGATGTACCAATACCTCTAAGTTCAAGTTCGCAAGCTTAATCGGCACCCATAAACTGATAACCGTGCTTATATTTTCACGGCTTACACTTTAATGCGGTCTCACTCACATTTTAAAATGTCGACGGCCTCTTCCGGGCCGTGTTGACTTGTATTGCTAGCACAAAAATATCTAGAGCTAACTAGCCGAGATAGAAGCTCGCCAACACTTATGTTAGCCAAGATAGCTAGCGAATACTACAAGGCCTCAAAAACAGCATGGCAGGCATTAACTGCTTTGTTCCAACTTGGCTAAACAAATGCGTTGTCAAGCGAATTTGATAGCCTACTACTATGAACAATAGTCATAGAAGTAGCCAATGTGCCGACTCTTACCAGTTTTTGTAGAGGTGCTTTCGCTGTTTTCGGTTAAGATCTTGCTCAGTTTGACAGCAAGCGGCACAACCACGGAAGGTTGGTTACTGACAGCACCCTAGCAAGTGTATGGCGAATACAGTTCCACGCTCACAAAACCAGTCACATATTTTTCTTCTTCTTCCTTGATCGCGGCTAACGTAAATGTGCATACACCGCCATCTACTGTGAAGTATGGGCTCTTTCGAAATCCACGCAATCTACACTCTAGAGGCCTTTCATGGTGGAAAAAACATATTTATTCATGTTTCTCTTTTCAGTATCTGAAGGGCTATTACAATGGATGAACAGGAAGAACTATAATGCGAAAAGGATTGAATAAACCTAGAAAATGTATTTAAAATCTGACTTTTGAGCACTGTTATAATGCACAATATCTTGCTATCCTTATGTCCCTCCTATTGTGGGACATCAGTGTGGGTAACATAGACGTGTGACACATGGCAAATTAGTTCAGATAATTAGTCTGCATCTCAGTCTTCAGTCTCTGTCTAGGATCCGATACTCCAGCAGTGGCTGATCCCGCATCAACTGGGCCACACTCAGAAACCCAACAATCTAAGAAAGAAAGACCAACAAGCACGCACAGAGTTAGGCTACACACAATATATTTTCCCAACATTATTTTTGATAACCAGGGTTCTCAGACAGCTACACCATGGGCTTGGTCTTGAATAAAGATTTTAGTCATTAAATTGACTGGCTCCATGTTGTTGATATATTTAGTGCGTTGAGTGGTGCATACTTACCTCCACCACTGCCACAGCTAGAGAGGACCACATGATAAGGCTCAGTACAAACAGCAAGGCTTCCTCCAGCTTGGCCTGGCAGCCCTGTGAGGAAGGAAGGAGGAACAGGGGTTAACCCGGCAGGGGAGAAATAAAAATTGAATTAAAGTGTTGAAAAAACAACCATGGAAAGTGGTGAGAGTCAGATGACTTTTAATAGTATTCTGTAACTTCCCCTATCCTAAGGGTCAAAAGAGCCCCACCTTCAACAATGAAATAAAGCAGGTTAATCACATTTTGACCCTGTACCCTTCTGGGCACTGAAATGTGCAGCATGGCTGCACATGAATCAGATAGATTTAGTTTTGTCTGGTTTCAATCAAGCACATAATCTAAATAGCTCATTGTGGGTGTGTGTGCACTAAACCTAGTTCTGGGTGAGCCGCGTAGAGAACACAAGGATTCATTTTTTTATCTTAGATTTATCTTATCTTTATCTTCCCTGGAACAGATTTCCTGTTCTAACTGAGGGGGGTGGTGTGGTCTTGGTGTTTAGGGCTGCATCAAATACCCTTCTTGGTCTGTTAAATTGCTGCCCTAGTCTACACTTGAGCGCTGGGGACCTCATTCTTAATATTACTGCACTCTCTGCCCCCCCCCCCTACGCTACCTGAGACCCATGTTGGCACTGTATTTTGATTTTTCAATGACCAGTTAACACTTTCTTGCAGTATGACTGTTTTGCCGGTGTTTTGCACTTCTTTTTCACCAACCGTCTCTGGAGGAGGTGATCCCTCACTGAATTGCTCCTCGCAAGGTTTCCTCCATTTATTCTACTCTAGCAAGTTTTTTCTGGGAGTTTTCCTTGTTGCTCTTGAGGGCTTACGTTGGTTTGAGGGGCAGTTCTATGGGTGTATGTGAGGCCATCTGTGACATTGCTTGTAAAAAGTACTATACCATTTTTTTCCATTTGATTTGATGGTAATGGCGGTAGTGATGATAAGGATGATCATGACTATAGGTATCTGTAGTAGACGAGTGAGCTCACCTTCGGGTACAGCTGCCAGGGCTGGTCCAGGGTACCATTGCAGGTGGGGAAGGTGGAATTGCAGCAGCTGTGTGGAACTCCGACCCCCCCACTGTGGTTAAACCAGGGCGTGGTCAGCCAGTCCTCGTAGTCATGGATACCACAGCACTGCAGCTAGGATGAGGAATATAGAAGGAAGAACATTACCTTTCAAATGAAAATAAATCAAGTCTGAAACCCCACCAGACCCCAAACCCCGTTGGTTGCGGATATTTCAAATGGCCTTTTCAAAAGTCATAAACATTTGATGCTGTGATGAATGTGAAAGTGGCCACCTGGTGATTTGGGGTTGAGGTTTAGTTTTTAGTCTTGATCTGGTGTTCAGCGGTTAACATTCAAGTCCAGGTCTACATCCTGTGTTTGGGGGTTGAGGTTCAGTCTACATTCAGGTCAAGATCGAAGTTTAGATCCTGCAAGGGGTGCTATACTACACAGGATTAGGGATGAGCAAACCAGCTTTAGGTTTAATGCTTGGTTTTATGTGTCTTTATCAGGGTACATATCCATGGCGATTTTTGCTGTATAGCTAACCTGCAGAGCAGATTATGTTTGAGATAGCAGATCAATTTGTACATAAGCACTGCCTCTTGACTAATCGATTCTCTTGGAAAACTGCATAATTATTGCTAGAAGATCCTGTGGACCTCAGTGCTCGAATGGTGAGATGGTATGTAACTGTAGAGAGACAAGAGTTTTTAGAGACCTTCTAAACCCTTTGGCTTTCCCTGAAGAGACCTATATCACCCGTAATCAAAGAATGATTAAAGAACTAAAGTGTTGTGCTTGTTGACCTGATATACAATCAGAAGGTAATCCCATTTAACAACATTAATCATATTTTCATATTTGTTCTTGCTCTCAGAGATGTTTAACACTGCAGAGGTTGCAGCTGAACAGCAAAAAGTGTCTGACAAGCCGCAAGACAATGTTGTAGCAAGCATTATCTTTATGGAACACAGAACTGTAATTATAGTCACTCGTACAGATGTACTTGTACATGCATTATCGATGGGACTGTAATCTTAATGATCGTATTTACTTACATATTTATAGTCTGCAAGTTTTGCCAGATATCCTTCTAAACACTGGCTTAGTAGAGCCAACTAAAGTGAAAAATATCCTAGGTAGTTTGAACTTTCTTTGCAGAACAGGCCTCTGGTATAGATCCCTGAGGGGGATCTGACAGCAGGACTACCTCTTCCTGTGTGGCGTCCACAGCACTGGATTCCAGGTCCTGGCTGCTGCCTGTGTATCTCTGAAACACTTGTCTGAAAGGAGTCAGCTCTAAATGCACCTGAGAACACACATACACCCATAAGTACGCTACCGTATGACACTGTGACAAAGGACGTGAGTGTTAGCAGCTTGGTCTGGATTACCATACCTGTCCAGTATTGAAATATGCCAGTGCAGCAGCAGTAGCCTCAAGGCACAACACTATGACCAAAACGTAGACAAACTGGGGAAGGAAACACATCAGAAGAATGTGTGCACTTACACACACATGCACACATCCAATCCACACCTTCCCACTCTCACATCCACAAACCCATCCACCCCCCCCCCCCCCCACCCACCCACCCCCCATCATGGCCAGCCTCCACAGATTTCTGATTACATCTTACCACTGCTTGAAGCCATACTGACTCTTTTATAGACACCCAGCATCCCAGAGCTCCACTGATCAATAGGCATGCAGCACTGGCGAGAGCAAGAACTCCTGGGAGGATGATGTACACGTGGGAGAAGAAACGTCCATTGTTGTTGTAGTTCAACAGCAGATAAACACCACTCAGGCCCACCACGAAAGCAACCAACTAAGAAAGGGAACAAGGATTTGATGAAAGTTTAAAAACTAGAAAATGCAGTAACATTATCCTTCTCTAAAGATTTATGAGAACAATGTCTGATGTTAGAGACAAATCCCATTTCTCCATCCGAAATTCTCCTTCTCCCAGTGCAAGTGTTTGTGCATCGGACATTGTAAACTTAAACTACTAAACCCCAATCGCTGAACTCAAGACTTACAGAGAGCGAGAAAGAGAGACTCTGTGATGCCTTAATGAGTCACGTGAAGTCAGCAGCATGTAGGCAATTAATCTGCAACTATTTGCAAGAACTATACAATTGGACAGCATCAAACTAAATATGCATCACATAATATGTTACTAGAATTATGACCGTTAAAAAGTTAAGTCACATGTTTGGATATTTATGGGGCACACGTTGAGTGACACAAAACGCATCACACATACCGTCTAGTTAAACTTCTACACATACCGTCTAGTTAAACTTCTAAAGTAAAACATAACTTCAGCGATTCATTTATTTTTTACTGTTATAAAAGTAAGGACTGTACATTAATTATCAAGACATGTCTTACCCAAAGAAGCTGGCATGTAATCTGAAGAACTACTTTAAATGCTCTCCTGTTTTCTCTCATGTTTCGAAGTCAAGAGCTTAACATTAACCAAAATTAAAACTTGATGAAAGTTGATCACTTATTACAAATATAACAGGCTACTATGTTGATACTAACAAAGCAAACGGTAACATTCTGTTTGAATATCCGAAAACAAAACCTCGTCAAATAATGTACGAAACTGCCTGAAGTGAAACGCCTGATCTTCTCCGACCTAAGGTGACGCTCTCGAAAAGCGGAACGATCGGTTTGCGTGTGCGTGTGCCGCAGGCTAAATAGATCAACATTTTCTTTAAAGCCTCTGATCATGTAACATTAACCGTGCCAATTGCCCGTGATAAAATTGTTGACACATCCACAGATTCCTGGAATTAAAAGGCAACGTGCCCGCGATGATGTCGGTGACAAAAACTGATTTTTGAAATTATGTAGAGATAATGCTGTGTCGGTGATGCAACTGGCATTTGTTCTCAGTGGCCTTGGAAGGCTACCTTTATTCCTCAGATCACAATATAAAATCTCTGCAATCACTGAAGAAGTTTTCCAACCTCCTAGTCTAGTAAAATTGCCAATGTTGATATGGTACATTCACGCCAATGATAATGTAGCCTTTATGTCTCTTCTGTTTCTTAGATTCTAGAAATTGTTAATGTTATGTTGGTCAACATTCTCTGGTTCTCTGTTCAATTTTATTACCAGTACAAACATCTAAACATTTATTTTATAACAGGAGTTTATCAAGTAATTAAAATATAATTATGTATTTATCAATTTACTGATCTATTAGCTGAAAGTATATCCACTTTATATTGTAGTTCTGTTTGCTAACCAGCACCTTTGAAAGCAGCTGAATACTGGTAATAATGATTTCATACTGATTTCAAAAGCAGATATCTTTTTATACGGTCCTTGTATCAGTCTTTAAATTCAAAACATGACATATTCCAAAGCATAAAAACGTGTTTTAAGTTAAGATGGTGATGGTGGTTATATCCGTATTCATAGTAGAGATAGATGGTTGATTAATGAGTAAGCTTACTTTAAGGTTGGTTCCCTGATCAAGCATACAATTCTAACCTACGTCCGAGATTCATGTAGTTGACTGTTTAGCACTTGAGGTTGCAGGTAATGGATATGCACATTTCTAAAATGTTTAGATATTAATGAGTCAATCTCCCCGCCGTCAAATCAAATAGTTTTATAGCTAGGGACAAACACAAGCATCTCCTTACAAAGTTCAGAGGTAACACAAACCCGAAACCAAGCAGCTAGAGATCTGAATCTACCATCAGGTGCTGCTGAAATTATGTTTTGGTCTTTAGAGTCATCATTTCTGCCTTCTCATTCTCTTCGCTGTCAGAAAAGTCTTAACTTTTTTTTCTCTTGAAGTTTTTTCCTGTGGAGACAGAAGGAAGTGTTTGTTTTGAAATTCCCTTGCCGCCTGTTGCAGCAGTAAAACTAGTCGTTGTGAAGCTGAGGCATGGTCGAAAGAGCAATAAACATGAACAAACAACAAAGGCATAAAAACAAGCTTGACCTTCAGCTAATAGGCCAAGTGCATGGAGATTGTAAGAATTTATGGACTAAACAATCCTACACAAATCTATTTTCCCTTGGCAGGATGTGCAAGAATGTGAAGAAGAATGTCCTTGTAGCCAACCTGTCATTTAAAAATACAGGTTCCATAAGGGAAGGGGGAGCTAGCTATTTCTTGAGTTGTAATCACATTTTCTACCACTGAGCTATACCCTTTAGTTTACTCACTCTTACTGCTCGTGGATGGTTTGTTTATTGCTACTTCTACTGGAGTAGTTTAGCTAGCATGGTCCTTATGAGGCATTTAATTTGATCAGAGAGTCTGGGCTCTCTCCATTGACAAGCGTTAACTTCCTTGAAGGCGGGTACTCTGTTGAAGTTTAAAACTATTGGATCTGCCCAGAGCCACGCTGGCTCTGACATAACCAATCGCTAGCGTTCGCGTCAGCCAACTCCTTCACCACTAACAGAGCAAGCTGGAAAATCACACTTTTCCCGAACCCCATGGGGAGGAGGGCCACAACATTATGACAAAGGATCAACAAAACTCAGCAAAGATTGTTCTTGCTCCTGCTTTTACTTCTGGATATTCATCAGCGTTGCCTCAACGGACTGAAAGGCTTAGCTCGCATCTTTCTCCAACACCATTACTGAACTCAATTCAAACTAGCCTACATCAACATAATTATTCTCAGGCACTCTCTCTGTTCACTGATTGACCGACAAAAAAACAACTAATATACCAAAAGCTCAGCCTCTCTATAGAAGCAAAAGGAAAATTGAGCCAAAGTATGTTGGGGGGTGGAGCCAGGCTATGGTTTAGCCTCCTCTTCCTCCTCCGAGCTGCTGTTGCCCTCCTTGGGTTTATGGGTAGGGGGCAGTAGTGTATGTATATATAG
Organism: Plecoglossus altivelis; assembly: GCA_036571765.1. Taxonomy (NCBI): domain Eukaryota; kingdom Metazoa; phylum Chordata; class Actinopteri; order Osmeriformes; family Plecoglossidae; genus Plecoglossus; species Plecoglossus altivelis. Next base: position 7,815,406 of record BROE01000009.1, read on the forward strand.
ATGCAGTAGAGAGAATATGTAGATGCAGTTTTTTGCAGATTGGTGAACCTCTGCACATCTTTACTTCTGAGACCCTTTGCCTCCCTAAAATACTCTTTTTATACCCCATCATGTTACTGACATGTTTGCAATTAACCTAGATAGTTGCAAATGCTCTCCTAAGTTTAAACATTTGATATGTTTTCAGTTATCTATTGTGAGTGACATGAGTTCATGAGATCATTCAAATCATTGCATTTTTTGTAAATGGTGATGTCCAATATTTGGTTAATAATACTATGGTTTTGGCCTGCTATGTTATACATCTATGTTCTTTAAGATTTGCCCACTTTTGTTGCATTTTCAGTTGTAATTGGTAAGCGTCCCTAAATACTTAAATTGTATGCAAAACATAAAGCCCTTTAATAACAAAACATTTTATGAAAAAGATACATTTAGATGGTTCTTCTCCTTGTATTTTGATATTTTGGTCCTTCACTTTACTGTTGTTTTTGTCTCTTTTTTAGATATTATTGTTGTTTATTATGTCTATGTCTAGTTTTGCTACTCTTTGTGTGGTTGGAATGTGCTATGATTTACTTTTACTGAGGCTTCTTCGTATTTTGTACTGGAGCACAAATAAAAAATAACAATCAGAGTCTGTCTAATCTGGTCCAGCAATATGGCTGCTCACTAGTGGAGGCTGTTTAGGGGTAGAAGAGGATCATCGTACTCGCATACATTTCATATCACTTAAAAGGATCATTGACTGCAAAACCGATTTAAACTTGTCATAGTTAAATAATGACAGTTTGGTGAGTAAAATGAACATATTCTGAAACTCAAAGTCCATTGATACCTCTTTCCTATGCAAATATCAATTTGAAACTGCTGCTATAAAATGCTCAGTTTCCAAAAAGCCACATTTTGGACGTCACAAAAGCTAACGTCTGTCTCTAACATCACAAATGCTAACGTTGCAATGCCAACGTATCCTGTATCTAGAATAGGTAGAACGTGTGATAATTTACTTTATTCGCAATGGGGCTAACATTATTTCATCCTCCTGACGTGTTTCATTCAAATAAATAATCTGTGTTGTCATGTAAATCTACATTTCCCAATGCATGTTTGGCTATGTTGCATCTTTGCTCCGCAGATTATCTCCTTGCAAACCAACTAATCAGCACACAGCTCATTTATACATTCATGAGCATACCATAAAAGTGAGAAAACCTCATTTAATTGTAAGGATATTTTGCATGGTTACATTAGGGTGTATATAACGGCACCCAGGCCATTTTCAGCCCAACTAATGTTACTTACTGTCCAGAGACTGCATCATATGCTAGTCCAGATGCTGCCCCAGTAAAGGGCCCACGGATGGAGCCATGAGATGAAGGAGCTGGCCACACTCTATTAGCTTGCCGGTGAAGCCTCCTACAAAGTTACAGCTGACATGTGCTGACAGCAAATGGACACAATTTTAAGGGTTGCGCACAATCTTATGGAGTAGATGACCGCCCTCCATAGAGCCATTCAGTTTCCCATACCAGATAAGATGGAGGCTGGCTTTGTCCATCTTTCTGGCCAGCAAGGTGCTGCTTGTGCCATCAATGGCTGCCACATCCAAATCCGTCCTCCTACAGAGCCACAGAAAAAAATGTTTCCTTCCGTGTTTCTGCAGGGCATCTGTCATGCCAAGGGCACATGTCTGGATGTGTACATTGGCAATCCAGGGGCTGTACATGACGCTGTTGTGGTGCACACGTCGGAAATGTACCAGCCCTGTATGCGCCTGCTGGGTACTACTATCTACTGGGAGATGGAGGACAACCACTCCTGCAGCATCCGGCTCTCCGGCTCTATACACACACATATTCATCATTGTTACTTTGGCAACTTTGATATGCCATATGTTTTCAATGTGAATGTTGATTTACAGGTCCAGTTGAAGCCCGATACAACAGGCAACACGCAGAGCAAGGAACATCATTAAGTGCACTTTCAGGATCCTGAAAACTCCGATTGGACTGATTGGTGCCTGCTGCATCTTCCACAACATCTGTGTGGCAGCAGGCAATGGCTTGGAGGAGGAGGGTCCCTTTCCCGTTGTTCTGATAGGTGAATTTGAGCAGCTTAACATTGTCTGCCTTTACAGGGAAAGAGGTGGTTACTCATTCTTGTCAGTGTTGCAACAGGTACAATGCACTCTTGCATCAGTTGACCAGGGCAATAGAGGCTGAACAATAGTTGTTTTGTTTGTTGCTGAGGTGATGAACTGACTAGTAGTGCCAAAGATGGTGAGGCTTTTTCACCACCACTGAAGCCTCTCTCCATGGACCTCCAGAACGTTGTAACCAAGGGTGCTATTGGTGGATCTCTTTTTTTCAGAGAAAAGGCTCCAGGTAGATGATGCACAGCATGAAATTTCCCAACATCTTTAAGGGGGGACAAATCGTATTTTGCCAAGAATAGTTGTGTCCCCTTAAACACGTGCTGTATGTTTTCAAAGCTAGCTTGCTAACTGCTAGCCTCTCTGGATTACACATCATAGCTCTAAGGACAGTACTGAATTCTAATGCTGAAGTCTTAAGCAGAAAGATACCGCAAAGCACAAATACAGCCGTGCATTATTATAAACCCTTGATCGTTTTTTTCGGAGGGACCGTGCTTAATTACTTTTCAACACATCTAGTCAGTACGCTGTTGTTTTTGGTATAGAGCGGCCTCTAGTGGCAAGAGTCTTATTTGCTAACTACAAGCAATGGACCAATTTGCAGGAGTCTTCTTAACATTATTGTATTATTTTACAGTTTCTCAGAATGTCTTAAACACGAAACCCCATTCACTGAATCAAATTTTCATTGACCTAAACTAATGTGTCAAATCAGACGCTCTTTTGGTAAAACTTTATACACATTCTCACTCACTAAAACATTTTGCACTGCGATGCACTTGCGCTGTAAACACTGACGGCAAACAGTAAACGTAACTAAAACACAGTTGTCATCTGTAAAATACGATGGCTCAAAAATTTTCACACTTGTTTCTAATGGTGGTTTAAGACGATGTCAGCTTTCTGGCAGTGTCAGAAAATGGTGTCTGGATACAAGGGTAATTCAGCATTTTTATGTCAATATATTCTTTCCACCATACAGCCCTTTTCTCAACTCATTTAAGATAAGATAAGAGATCCTTTATTTGTCCCACAATGGGGAAATTCCACAAGAGTATTTGAAGAGTATTTTTGAAGAGTATTTTTTTGAAGAGTATTTTTCTTTCTGTGGTGATGGCAGATCTATGACTGAAACCCATAAACCAAGGTAGCTCTTCTACAGGCAGTGCGGTTGTCCTGTGGTGACACAAATGTGGTGTGTTTTTAAGGCTGGATCCAGCACACCAGGAGGTTACTGTAATATTTTAGAATATAATCAAATTTACAGTATTTGTATAGCCCTTTTTACAAGCAAGGTCACAGAGGGCTTCACATACACCAACAGAACTGCCCCCTCAACCTAAACCCTCAATGAAGACAAGGAAAATCTCCCAGAAAAACTCACTAGAGAAGAAAAAAATGGAAGAAACCTTGGGAGGAGCAATTCAGTGAAGGATCCTGTCCTCCACAGATGGTTGGTAAAAGAGAGATACAGAACACAGGCTAAACACAGTCAGATAGCAGGAAGAGAGGTACAGAACACAGGCTAAACACAGTCAGATAGCAGGAAGAGAGGTGCAGAACGCAGGCTAAACACAGTCAGATAGCAGGAAGAGAGGTATAGAACACAGGCTAAACATAATCAGACACCAAATCCAGTTTTAGCTGGTTTTATTCACTAATGTTCAATTTGTATGCTTGTTTTCAATGTCTGTGAAACTTAAAACACTTGTTCTGGAAGTAATGATTAACTGCAGTTATTGCTGTCCATAACTTAGATTAATTTTATCAGCTGCAAAGCTGTAACAAAGTCAAAGCTAAGCGCCCTCTGATTGGGCAGACAGACTCCAGATAGAAAACTCCTCCCAAACGTTGCCTGTAAAAGTGAATGCTCTTACTTTACGGGCAAATTTAGCAATAAGGTCAGGAAAATTATGGATTTGAGAACTAATAATCAAACAACACAAGTTTAACGTCGACGTTAACTGGTTGTTTTTTGTTATTGTTCTTTGTTTTAGGCATCCAATCCAAAGTGGTCCGTTACAATGTTGGCTCAACTCAAAGACCGCTATGAAGCTTTTCTGAATCAAAAGAACTTTTTGACAGATTTCCTGGCGATGTTGGAGGAAAAAACAGGAGTTCAAAAACAGTTTATCGCTTCAGGTAAATAACTCGACGCCATAATGGTTTTGACTACAATGTTGCATGTGTTTGCGAGCTGCAGTTTAAACTCATGGACCTGAACAGTTGGCAATTCGTTAAGCCAGATCAGCACTTTTCTATCTACAGTTAAACTGTTAGCTAGCATGCTATATTTCCCATGATCAACTGCCAAGTTCGTATTCATGCGAATTAAGAAGAGCACGAACTGACACATGAATACGCCAAATTGACCCGAGCGGACTTTTTTTCAGCTGTGACTTCAAATGCAGAGGAAACGTATTCAAATCTGTTCTGAAGGTCGAAGATATATGGACTACTTTCTGATTTACCATTGCAGTTGATTTCACAGTTTCTAATTTCCCAATGACAGCTGTCTTCCCAGGGGGTATTTTTAACATGCCCTGAAATACCAAGCGCAAGACTGAGGCTGAGATGGCGGGTGATTATAGTATGACTGTCACAAGGATGAGCTGTGTTTGGACAGGTTAAACACTCATTCTAATGTCAATATGAACTCAGATGCTGGTGGCGTGGCGCTAACCAACTACAGTCAGTGACCGTGTAGTATTCTGGCTAGTTCTCCAGCTGTCTTTATTGATCCAACCAGTTCATTCATTTGACCATCAGATTATGCCTACCATGTCATGTAGCCTAATTGAAATTTATGTAATCTACATATCTAAACACTATCTTTTTATCTCTCATTTGTCGAGGGTTCCACCCTAAGTCCACTTCATGTCCCAGTTGTAGTTCTGCTTAGTCCTCTACCTTTTGTGTGACGTGCTGATGCTTGTGACACCCATGTGTTTTGGCCTTTGGAGGGGTGGGGGGTGAGCTGAGAATACCACAGAGCATATACCCTGTGTTGACCTAATGCAAACACCAAGTGTCTAGAACTATGACTTGGAGTGGTGTGTTGTGGTGCTAGTGAGCATTAGTGCTGCCAATCCTGCCAGCCCAGATTTGAACTCAGTTGGTGTGCAGTTGCCCATATATACTGTCAGACTGTGGGTGAGAAGCTTACAGTTGGACCTGGGCCCAGTGTGTGTTATGCAACGATACACCAAGGCAAATGATCCTATGAGCTACTTCCTTGGACCGTGGGGACGGTCAGCTTTGTCTGACTTAGGCTCTTTCACTGTTGCCTCGGGACATGTGGTTTGGCATTGTAATGATATTGCGTTGACCTGTCCTGTGGCTGAAGCCAGTCAGTAGTCTTTACATCCATCATGCTATCCTGGAAAAAAGAGAATGTAAGCAAGGACATGTGACCATGCTAGAATTTCCTTATGCAAATAGGAAGCAGACTAGATATGGAGCGTACAGTACCTTCTACAGTACCCTCTCTTTCCCCATTTAACCTGCTCCACCGGTTTTTTATCTGGCAAACAAAAATGTGAAGCTCCGTGGATTTAAATGCAAATGATTACTTCAGGAGCTACGTCTGTTTTTATTGTTTGTACTTCGTGTGTGTTTGTGTATGTGGCAGAGCTTTAAATGGACTTCATTAGAATATTTTTTATAGAGTTTAAGTTGACAGCACTGTTAGTCATATGAAGTAACATGGACTCTTTTACATGCTTATGTTTATTCAACTCTTCAACACAGTGGCCAAAGAGATGGCTAAATAGGCAAACAGACACACACTCTCCTGTCTTTTTTCACCTCTCTGTATTCCCTCACTGTAGGTCTTGTGGCCCTTCTTGTCCTGTACCTCATGTTTGGATATGGAGCTTCACTCCTCTGCAATCTCATCGGCTTTGTCTATCCTGCATATTTTTCGTAAGTGAGGAAAGATTGGTTGCATTTTGACTGTAGATCAGTAATGGTTTCACCACTGGTCCTACTGTCCCCTCGATAAGGTGTTCAACCTGTGGCCTACATTGAAAAGCTGGTACCGTATAAAGCTCAGCTCCAACACCTTTCAGCTCTCTTCATGCTGTGCTCGGCAGTCTCTGAATGGGTGCCTGGTCTTGTCCATCAAACCTGCTCTTGTCTCTGTAATTAGCATCAAGGCCATCGAGAGCAACAAGAAGGATGACGACACACAGTGGCTGACCTACTGGGTGGTGTATGGCTACTTCAGCATTGTCGAATTCTTCTCTGACATCTTCCTATCCTGGTTCCCCTTCTACTATGCTGGCAAGGTATGGGGAGAAAGGGGAGGACATGATGACATCCTGCTGGTGGTTTCTTGTTGGCACCGCTGCTTGTTTGGATGTTGAGAGTGAACTCCAGCCCCCTGCTCCTTCCTCCAGTGTGTGTTCCTGCTGTGGTGTATGGCTCCTGTCTCCTGGAATGGTTCTACTGTGCTGTATGAGCGTGTGGTCCGACCCATGTTCCTGAAGCATCAGGCCACCATGGACAGTGTGGTCAATGATCTGAGTAGCAAGGCAAGAGGCGCGGCTGATACGGTCACCAGAGAGGGTGAGACACACTTCCACACTCTGTACCTGATTCACCAGCTAACTGAGCAGTGCCAAAATGTTGCCCAGTCTCAGGTATATAACTACCTGTCTCTGCTATTATCATCAATGGTCCATGTCTCTGTCTCTCTATTCATCTCCCTTTCTCATTCTGCTTCTAGTGGTTAACCTGGCTCTCAATCAAGACAAGAACAAGTGAAGACTGGACATAATGTGCGCATGCTTGTGTCAACTTGAATGTCTGTAAGTTGTGTGCATAAGTGTGTGTGTACCTGTATGTGTGTGTCTGTTTGTATGTTCCACCCATCATCACTGTCATGTGAGAAGCCTAAACATGGACATCCTCCTAAAGAAGTCAAGGAGGCCTTTGTTCCCTCATCGACCGGGGCTGGTTCCAGAAGATGGAGATGTTGTGTTAGCCTGTCCTGTTCTGTGGTTAGGACTAATAGGAGGGGATAACATGTAGTATACCTCACAGGGTTGCAATACTGCCCAGGTTAGTCATTTAGAATAGACACTCCACTGAGTCATGACGGCTATAAAGTTGCCCTTTGGAACCTGGTCCAGAATCAAATACATTTACTCATGGCTCTATGGGCTGGTGTGCCTAAGCAATAGAAGTATAAACAAGGAACACGGGAATATCCAAGTTGTGATTCTATATCTGGGCCTTTCAACATTTCAAAATCTAATACCTTTTTATTGTAAACTTAATTTCCTGTTTCCTGTTTTGATGGTTTTCTTTTTGTACAGTCTCTCTTCTCAAAATAATAAAATGTGTGCAGACATGTTATATTGAAGAAGTTCAGAACTACTTTAAGTGTAAACTCTAAACACACAGTCATGTCAATGTATGGTAGTAACCCCAAATAGATTGGGGTTCCCTAATTGTGTCATATCTCAATGATGTACTTTACTTTGAAGCACAATCATTTTAAATCAGTACATCCCTCCATAAGAGGCCTGTAACTACATTGACTGGTATTCACAGGGCTAACCTATCCATGGTGTGTTTGTCTGCTTTCACACCTGAAGAAGTCTAAATGCAAGGTCAGTTGTCCATGTCACAGTGAATGTACTACAGAGCGACATGGTGGCCAGAGAATGGCCAGACTGCCACAGCTGGTGACAGCGGCATCAAGTTTGGTGTCTCCGTTTAAAGGTCCTCTACGTGTCTGTGTCCATTTTCACTTTTGAAATTAAATGTTTTTAAATGTCAATCTTTTCTGACTATTCTTTAGCTGTTGTGTGTGGAGGGTTAATATCCAGTGATGAGCCTGTCACCACCGAACAGCAGAGATTGAACAGCTGGAGAGAGGAGCAGAGAAATCTCTTCACCCTCCCTCCATATCTCTCACACACACACACTGACACTTACTCACCCAGGCACAATGACAAAACTGGGATCAAATATTTTGTATAGCCACAATGGAGAATGAATATTTAGAATGTAGCTGTACTGCAGGCAGGTACTGCAATACTCTGACTGACAGACAGAGGAAGACAAACGCCATATGTCAGAATGACTTGAATCGCTTGGCCTTTAAAATCTCACGATGATACGACTCGATCACATCGTGTGATCTTGCAGTCCATTGCTTAATGGTAGATAATACCGGAGAATTCTTGATGCTAAATGTCCATTGCCCAATTGATGACGCAGTCTTCAATAAGATTGTTGAGATACGCGTGAACTAATCATACATATAATACGTTTACAACGCTGTAACTTGTCGACGCTCTCCGTGGTCCCGAACAGATGGCTTAATCAGATAGCGTGCTACTTCACACAGCACAGTCGCTGTCCGTAGTCCTGATTTGGCGCTCAGCATAAACTACCACCGCAGCTGGAAACCGTGACCACGTCTTTTCTGACGTTGACATATCACTCTATTTAATCGTCAGTATTTAATTGTCAATAGCGTTGGCTAATAGTAATGACTTTCTTCACGTTCTAAGGAGTGCTGTCTCTGTAGCCTACACTGTGGGAGGTTGCTAGTAGCCCTAAAACTAGGCCTGCTTTTTACAGTATGGGAAGCACTTTATGAAGGTAAATTGAACAAAATCTGTTATGTAATTCTTTGAGCCACATTCTCTTTTATTTGCGATAACCCGTATTCTAACATCTGCAACTGTGGCGTTGCCAGTAAAGACGAGACTAAATTCCATCACTGGTTTACCAGTTAAACTTCGCCCTGGTGTATCTATGAATAAAATGTACAGATTAAGTCAGTGTGGCTTTAAGCTGTCGAGACAGACATGGTGTGACCCTAGACGACCATTTTAAAATCTGGCTGCAGCAAAATGAATGTTTTCCTTCAGCCTTACCATAAGGCATCACCAACACAACGTGCACAAGTGCGTAATGGGCTGGTAGGGCGTCGTGCTTCAAGTGAACAAGATCGATGTGGAGCACTGTTCAGAAGTAGGGGGATACATACCGATAGACGGGGGAGACGTGTGCCGTCATTTCACCGCTTGAACAGTGTTGAGTGAGAGAAGATAAAGTGCAGAGATAGAGATCGTAGCACCTCCCACGTTATATCTTTGGTATCAGGAGCTTCAGCGAGCGAGAGAGAGAGAGAGAGAGAGAGAGAGAGAGAGAGAGAGAGAGAGAGAGAGAGAGAGAGAGAGAGAGAAAGAAATAGAGAGACAGACAGAGGGAGAGAGAGACCGCTGTGGTTGTGGAAATCGGACGACATGAGCTTGGGACTACATGAATCGTGTAAAATGCAGTAAGACGCTTTCGGCGTTCGACTTTCATCCGTCTCGACCGAGGACTCACAAACGAAACTATTCTTTAAGCTCAGGTATGAATATGTATTTCATACCTGTTTTCTGTTCGACTGTATTGATATTTGGTATCATTACGATTCGGTACCTTCTACCACTGTTGGCAGTTGTGCGCACGCTATTCCTGGCATGACAAAAAATGTGAGAACGGATCGCTTTGATTCCAAATATATTGTATTGCTATCCGTTTTATGTTCATTGTTTAATGAAAAAGCTGTCCACGTTAATCGACGCAGGACATAATCGTGTATATTTTCTGAAATACATGATTAATAAAGACAGAATAGCAGGGTGTTCGAAATTGTCATTGCTTTGACGTGCGTGTGTTTGGGGAGGGGGGGGTGCGATGCGACTGTAATGATGGCACCCCAGCGAGATGGCGATCTTCTGGTATTTATGAATGAAACGAGCAGACTAGGCCATAGGCTGAAATGGCGTTGCGTATCCTGTGGTCCTACAACACACCATGAAATTTAACTCATACCACCCCCCCCCCCACCCCACCCCCCCATCCCACTCCAAGCACATCTACGGCAAACTGCTATGGGCACACATTAAATCAATTTTACACGCCTTCGTTACTTCATTAGGCTGCATACACTGTAATGACGCCAGCATGACGCATAGCCTCTGACTCGTGCTCTAAACCTCACAGTTAATCCCTCCCTGCCATCCTTTCCATCGGGAAACACTGTTTGCCCTGATTGCAGTTTGATGTGTGGTTTTATAGGGGTGAGGGGGATGGGGGGGTGAGGTTGGGGGTCAAGACAAAAGGAGGAGCAGGAATAAGTGGGCAGTGTGACTAGGTGTGTGCATGTTAGATAATGAGACTGAAAGACTAGGTGTGACTGTATAGATGCTGCTGTGTGTTCACTGAGGGGATGGGTAAGGAGAGGGCTGGGGAAAGGGAGTGATGTGAGGGGGAAAGATTCATTTGTCAGCGTGAAAGATATCAAGGAAGAGTAGGTGGATTAGGACGAGGCGGGTGACAAAGGAGGATAAGGTGATGGACGTAGAAGAAGAGAGGGATTATGATCAGGAGGATGACAATGAACACCCACTTAGGGGGTGGGTGTGTCAGTCCAGCTAGTTCTGTAGGGTTTGTTAGTGCTGGTGGTTTCCCAGCTGGCTGGCCTATATTCTGCCTGTGACCATCTGACAGAGGTAGGAATGGAGAGATGGAGGAAGGGGAAAAGGAAGGAGGGATAAAGGGAGGGGTAAGGTAAAAGCAGGTTAGAGGTAAACAAAGACGGATAAAAGGATAAAGAATAGGAGGGAGGGAGACAGTGGTAGAAGGATTTCTACCACTGTCTCCCTCCCTCCTATTCTTTATCCTTTTATCTGGAGGGACAGGTAGAAAGATGGATGGAGGGAGAGGTAGGACGATGGACAGAGGGAGAGGTAGGATCGCTATTTTATCCCATTCTTTCCCTTCAATGACTTCCAGAAATAGAGCTGGAAAACAAAACACGTGATATTAAAACCAAGGATGTTTCCATTTGCCTGCTGTGGGCTGTTCTACAGATTGAGCGTGTAAATCTGTGGTATTCAGGGTCATTTTCCCATCTGTTTTTAAATTTGACAACGCAGTCCACCGTCCGTTTGGTACACGCCTGTGTAACAGGAAACCCATGTGTGGTTTGAGCACTTGGTCCTTTGGGAGGTTTGTTGACATCCTTACGGACATTCTCATTCCTCTGTGTTTCTCTCTTGCCTGTCCATCTGTTTGTCATTTCTGTGTCTCGCTGTGTCTTGCCTGTTTGCCTGCCTCTTGCAAATTCCATCTGCTTCTTGCCTGTTTATATGTCCACCACTCATCTCTGAGTCTCTCTCAATTGTCTCTTGCCTCTTAATCTGTCTGTAGTCTGTCTATCTGGCTTGCCTGTGTGGCAGTTGGTGTCTTGGCAGTATATGTAAACTCAACAGCCAGATTTCCAGATCACAGTACACCCTGGTCTAAACATCACCTGAACCTGGTTTAAAGGGAAGAGACCAAGCAGCGCAGGATTTTAGATTCATGGTGGGTCGTGCGGGGCACCACAGATCAGATTAGAGGGAATTAAAATCCTTAAGGACCCCTTCCACCATTGGTAGCAGTACAGGATGTCAAGTCTGTTCCAATTCCATTCGTTCAAAATTAAATCTATTTGATCTCTATCATCAAAGTTAAGATAAATGTTTGGAATGCCTCCGTTTAAGATTGATGGAAAATGTTGAGGTGAATCACTTTTTTCCCTCCATTCCGATTTTTACATTGTTCCTAATCAAACTCCCTCCCTGAAAGGACTAAAGTCAAATATTTTTCCTGTCTGCCTTCTGTGTCTAGTACTGCACGTTATGATGGGTAACCTGGAGTAAATGTTTCAGTTGGATGTGTTGGTTTGTATGTGGTTTGAGGCCACTGTACTGTATTCCATGTGTGTTAAGAGCTGTGTCTTACGGAGGCTGCTGGGAATTGGGTCAATGCAGAGCAATCCAGGAGCATAGAGGAGGTTAAGCTAAATGATTAGCCAGTAAGCCCAGACCAGAGAGCTACAATCTCTTACAAACACACACGCATCACTGCCACATGCAGACGCGCATGCAGGCACACACACGCAAATGAATTGCACACGCATGTCCGCATACACACAAACATGATCAGTGCTCACAGATGTATAAACAAACAGATACATAGAGACTCCAAATGCATGTTCTCTTGCCACCCTCCTATCCCATCTCCAACCTCTCATTCTTTCTCCTTTTCTCTGTCTCTTTCTCTCCCTTAGCCTTTTATTTTTCGGTATGTCTTAAATTCTCGGTAACACATATCCATACACTAAGCCCAGCTTTAAGTCAATCTGTTAGACTAACAGAATGCTGAATAAATGTACATTTAGCGATGCGTTTTAATGCTATTTGATTTATTTGTTATTTGATTGTAAGGTGTCCTTGGGTGTCCTGAAAGACGCCATTAAATCAAATGAATTATTATTGTTATTTAATATTATTACTATGCATCAATATATTTTAGATTTTCACCTCTTTTCCATCCCCACTCTATGAAGACTTTTAGATAATCATTCTTCCAGTCTTAACCCCCTAAAGGGCCTCACAGCCGGGCTCCAGCACTTAGACTGGTGAATGAATGAATGAATGAATGAATGGATGAATATGCAGGGAGCATCTGTGTGATTCTGTACCCTCTCAGTATCCTCTCTCCTCACAGAGCATAAATTAACGGTAACTGTTTACTACCTTTCTTACGTATGATCTTGGAGTTTATCTCCATTCTTTGCATCACTTTACAAGCACACACACATACAGATAGAGGGAGAGAAGGCAGCAGAGGCAATGGAGCTCTCTACTGCTGAGTTGTGGGCAGGAGAAGTCATGTTTGGTGGGGTTGCACCGACTGTAATGAAGAGAATGTGACACTTTTGTTTGTCCCTTCCCTCTCTCTCTCTCTCTCTCCCTCGCGCTCTTTCTCTCCCTCGCTCTCTCTCTCTCACACTCTCTTTCTCTCTCTTTCTCTCTCTCTCTCTCTCTCTCTCAGTCCCTCTCCTATCTCTCCCCCCCTCTCGTTTCCTCTCTCACTATTCCCTGCAGATGTACAGAATTGAAAATGGCCAGCTTCATGTGTGCACACAGAGTGTCAGGATGTCATCTGCCTGACTGCTTAACAGCACACATACTCTAATTTCTACACACACACTTACAAATTCAAACGCACGCATACACATGTTAGACTACTTCAGCAGCTGATTGTCTACCAGCACCTGAAAGTCAAGAGTCACCTTTGGTGTATGATGGTGGGTTTGAGTGTGTTCCTATGTGTTTCTTGTGCATGTAAGCGAATGTGTTTGTGTACATGCCTATTTCACATACACATGTCCGGGCAAGTGGACTTTGACTCGTGTCTGACTGGCATCATCTCAATGCTTACTGCAATTAAAACTCTAAAGGGATATTCAAAAGCGTCACTCAGTAGTCTAGATCAACCTAGAACAAACGACTATCACTCCTTTGAACTTTCATTTAACAAGCATAATTCCAACCTGAAACCCAGACTGCCTGCTGATAGTTTTGGTCGTTCATTGACAGATGTTTATAAATGCTCAGAAACACTGCAATGAATCATTAGCTCTAAGCAGTTTCCAGAAGAGAGTCAAGGATGGTCAGGGGAGTAAAACGATCCAGAGGAAAGGAGCTTCCTTCGTGCCATAGCTATCTCCTAATGGAGTTTGGTGGGGCTGGTACACATGCATTTATACCATTAATTCATTAAGAAGCAGAAGCTCGCCAATTTCAGGGATGAAGGGAGGGGAAAGTATGAGACGACTCCTTTTTGGGAGGATGGTCATCAACCTCTCTGTCCTCATCAAGAATCAGCTGAGGCTGTAAAGTTTGTCTGAGTCTTTACCATTTACCCATGCCAACATCTGAGTCTAAGTCTGAGTCTATGCCAACATCTGAGTCTAAATTTGAGTATATGCCAACATCTGAGTCTAAGTCTGAGTCTAAAGTCTATGTCCGAGTCTGTGTAGGGGCAAAATGACGCAGAGGGGATTATAAAGGAAGTTAGGCTTGTCCATAGGTGTTCTGTTATGTGTGCTGTCCAGGGATTGGATGATTGGCATGCAGACAGACAGACAGACAGACATGCAGACAGACAGACAGACAGACAGACAGACAGACAGACAGACAGACAGGCAGGCAGGCAGGCAGGCAGGCAGGCAGGCAGGCAGGCAGGCAGGCAGGCAAAGATGCAGGTTGGCATGGAGGCAGGCAGGGTCTAGCTCAAAACCTGTGCACGGCCTTTGGTTGTCTATACCTGTTACTGACTGGGCTCTTTGTATTGTGTTGTGATGTGTGTACGTGAGAGAGTGCCTGGTACACCCCAGTAAACAAGCAACAGAATCATCCTCTGGCTGCTTTCCTCTACAGAGAAAAACAGTCCATATGATCTAATATATTGTTTTCACAATCCCTCAACACACTAAACCCTATTCTTAATCAAATGTTCAGTGGTCTAAACCCATTTGTTGAATCACCCACTCTTTTGGCAAAACATTCAACACATTCTCAGTCACTAAAACATTGGTCCATTTTGCACTGGTGTTACGAAATAGTAAATACAGGCAGCAAACAGTAAACACAACTACAACACAGTAAAACATGATGACTTAGAATTGTGCATACTTGTTTATAATGGTGATTTGGGACAGTGTCAGCTTTCACCACGTTGTACCTATGCAAGAATAGCTCAACAACAGCCAGCAATTTTTTGTAAATGTTTGCCTTCCACCATTCACAATTTTCTCGACCCAATTGAAGAGTTTTCCTCTGCTTGGTGGTGGAATGCCCCAAACTCATTTAATAGGGTACTTGCTTCTTTGACACAAATTCATTAGGTAAACACATTTAAAATGCATGAACTTATTTTACACACAAGCTCAACCATGACCAAAACAAATGATTTTTACTTCTCAATTTCAACGCTTTCACACCCTATGTCAGAACAGATGACATCACGTTGGAAACATATTGGCTTAAGTCAGAGTGAACAGCCGCTCATGGTGTGAATCAAAACACAAATATATCCCCTGTAGTTTCCATTGTGACTGAGAAACAGCTTGTTGAAGTTATGCAAACAAATTAAAGCTGATTCCTATTTTTGTGTATAATTCTACAAGGTCTCAAAGTCTCTTTGTGGTATAAAATATTCTAAGTTTTGTAAATTAAGGAAAATGACCAAGTCCAAGAGGGGAGAAATGTTCCTAGTTTAAAAACAGGACTGAAACTCAGTACGTTTGATGCAAAGTGTTTATTGGTCTTCAAGGTAACAAAAAGTCCACCTAACGTGAGTGTGATCCTGCGATCAGACTGGTGTGTTTTCTCTGTACATTTACTTTTACACTGTAGTTTTTCTCTTATTATCTTGTGTTATTTTCCAATTGTTAACTTCTGTTGGTCACAGCGTCTACGCTTCATCATTCGATTGGTCCCTCTCTCCTTAGAGTTTCTTACTACACATATAAAGGAGTTGTCTCTCCATATATACGAACCTGACAATTGTTGCTGTACATTCTTGCACAAGCTCCATCTGGGACTGTAATGTTTGGTCTTAGTAGGACTAGAGTAATCAGCGTTGTATGAACCGACCTTCTATCCTTCTAGTTGGGGCAGTGCTCATCCTTGGAGAAGGTTGTGGGGGATAAGGCTCTTGGTCTAGGCCTCACTTCTGACATTGGGAGTGTTGGGTCAGGCCCAACTCTACAATGAAACGCAGTTGCAACTTGACACACTGCTCAGTCCCATGACACCCAGAAACCACACTCAATACACTGTATTTACCATTCAGTGATGGTAATGATTAGTCAACAACTGAACTTGTGGTTCACAAAAATATAGACTAGGCTAAAGGTGTAATTGAGAGTTTTCATTTCAGTCAGATCAATACATAAACGTAGCCAATCTTCATTTTTTCCACATCACTATCTAAGAAACACTCTGGTGGTGAGGTTCTTTCAATGGCATGGTCAAAACTGTATGCATTAAAGACGACCTCTTTGGGATGGTCTTGTCTGGAAAAAGAATATAGAGCAATATGAAGAAAGTAAGAATAATGCCAGCATGAGGGAGAAGAAGACATGTATCAGGACAAGGGAGAGGATTTCAAATGCACGATGGCGCTCAGTGAAGGCTCAGAGCCCAGGGGAACTAATGAAAAACTGTAAATGGCAACTATATTGCATATTCCTTGCAGTAATTCCCTGTTGAAAACGAATCCTTTACTGCAGCAATTCTGTTTCTCTTTCTTTTTAAAAAAAAAACACAGTAACTGTACATTCTATAAAGCTGCTCTGAGATGGGTCATTTCTTTTTTGTTTAAAGAATTGAAATTATTGTCATGGCAATTGTAAAAAACTTCAGGTTGTTATGGTTACGGTGATATTTTCTGTATTGCTAAATAGATTTACGATGTATACATAAACACATGGTTCTTTACATGTGACTACATGCTGTGTTCTCCATTGTTTTGTGTTGTGTCTAATGATTGCGCCTAGTGATTATTTGCTGTGTTTATGATCAGAAAGCATTGATTGACTTTGAGTACAAGTTACATGGATTAGGGGCAAGCGTTTGAGTCAAAGGTTTTAGAAATTCAGTTTGAAGATTTGATTTTGTGTTTACGGTTTTGAGAAAAGAGGTGACCATTTAAAGAAATGTGTTTTACAGAGGGTTTTCAATTACTTACACACATATTTTCATCTTTTCCTAATTTTTCAAAACTTTATACACAAATCCAAGAATTGCATTCAAAATTGCAAAAGGCCTCATATCTCTTACAGAATGAAGCCCTTCATTCAAAATATCAAACGCCTAAAAAAAAAGAAGAACATTTGTCTTACTTTACAAACATCTTTGCCATAATATGCTGTTTTTGGATGTTTTATACACACAGTTATTCAAAACCTAAAGCTTTTTCTTATGAGTTCCTATGTGCTTTAATGTACAAGGTTGAAAGTAATTGACAGAGATGTTGAAAACCCCATAGTAAATACAAAAGCAAGATTGAAACCAAATGTGTTTTTCTGTAAACATTTGTGGTTGTGAATACAGCATAACACAGTAATGAAAAGAAATACATCAACCATGTGTAGAAGGATGGAAAACAAAAAAAACTAAAGAAACTAGCTTTTTTCAAGAGTTTTGAAAAAGTTGATTATTTCGACAGAGGGAATGATGTGTGTGTGCCATAAAGTGTAACATACAGTAATGCATACTATTGCTACAATATTATCAGAAAGTCTTCTTACAGTCACTGTACTGTTGCATAGTGTGATACAGTAACCCACCAGACTGTGTATTTGTATAGCATACTGTGTGTTTAAACAGCTGAAACAGCTATTATTATCAGCTATGGTAGTGTATCAGCTATTACACGGTATGCTATTGTATTATTATTAGCTATGGTACATTATAATATATGTACATTGCAGTACATACCTTTTAGTATTTCTACAGTATAGATATGAATGATACCCCACGCTGTTAATCAATTCAGAAAGGAGGCTATTTATAAGCCAATTCTGAAGTCATGATTAGTTGGTGTTAAGTAAAACAATGAGTGTTTGCACATGTGAGGAGCGTGAGCCACTAATGAGATGGTGCTGCATTTTGATTGGTTGTGTTGGAAAAAGGAAATCAAGAGACATCTTGTTAGATGTTTGTGTGTTACATAAAGAATTATGTGTTCTGGTTTTGCGAAAAGCCTTTCATGAAATTGAAAATTGAGTCCGAGGCTGAGAATTAGCATATGGTTTTGCAGATTTGGTGTGTGGTTTTGATGTTTGAAGGTTATTTCTTCTGTGTAAGCAATTGGGAAAAAAGCGGTGAAAATGTGCACATTCTAGTAGATTGTTAGATACCTGTTATCATTTCTACAGTAAAGGTTCAACTTATACCTTCAACTATAAATCAACTCAAATGAGGCTACTTGTAGGCCTATCGTAAAGTCATGATTGGTTAGTGTTGAACAAAACAATAAGTATTTGCACATGTAAGAAGTCAGTGTGAGGCACTGATTAATTAAAGTGGCATATGAATTGGTAGAGTTCGAAGGAAAAGGAAATCAAGATACATCCTGTTAGATGTTTGTGTATAAAGACTTGTGTGTTGTGTGTTGCAACAAGTGTTATATGGAATAAAAAAAACTGAGTCAACAACCCAAAAATTGCTTTTGGATTGCAGATTGTATGGTTCTGGTGTTTGTCATTTTTCTGAAACTGTGTGACAAGCAAGGATTTAGTGTGTAAGAAGATGAAAAAACTGTAACTATTGTGAAAAACTGTAATGTAACGTAATACTGCATATAGTAGCACTGCTGTGTGTGCTGTTCCCAGAGTGCTTATCAATCAGGAAGTCCATCAGTTTTTGAGCATCAGTAATGTGTCAGTCTGCTGTGTATCTCCAGGAAGTAGCTGCACTGGTATCTTATTATGGGTATTAGAGGGGCCTTTATAATTAGTTTAGTGTTAGAGCTAATGAATAATACACAGACATACATGCTGCAACCACATACACGAACACATTGACATGTAAACGCAACACACACGTGGAGACGCACAGATAATCCCAAACTCATAACTGAACACACACATACAAACACCTACAAACAGAAACAGACCTACACACACAGACACACACAATCGCAGAGCAGGTAGTTTGCTCACATTCAGAAAGATGAGCAACAAGTGTGACTTTGTTTCCCCCTCAGGTGTGAAGCAAGATTTTGAGTCGTCTCAGACAATCTGCCGGTCAGAACCTGACAAATAGATGAATGAAACCTAATGGACCGTTCTCTCTCCCTCTATTTTCCTCCCTCCCTTTTCCTCATTCCCCTTTCTCCTTCCGTCCAGGTGTAATATTGTCTGCAGCCTAAAGGGGGCAGAATGCCGGAGCAGAGTAATGATTACCGTGTGGTGGTGTTTGGGGCGGGGGGAGTGGGGAAGAGCTCCTTGGTGCTGCGTTTCGTCAAAGGCACCTTTAGGGACACCTATATCCCTACTGTGGAGGACACCTACAGGCAGGTGATAAGCTGTGACAAGAGTGTGTGCACCCTTCAGATCACAGACACCACCGGGAGCCACCAGTTCCCTGCCATGCAGCGCCTGTCCATCTCCAAAGGCCACGCCTTCATCCTGGTCTACTCCATTACAAGTAAACAGTCACTGGAGGAACTCAAGCCCATCTACCAACAGGTGAGTGTGTTTGTGTGTGTCAAAGTATTTGCGATTTGTCCTCCAAATCCTTTCTAATCTGTTCTAGTAGCAATACTTGATTCAGCTCAATTTGACTCCACAATGTTCTGATCTACTGTGTTTTACTGTACACCCCTTTGGTTTATAGTCTACCTTACTATACCTGGTTTGACTCTGCTCTACTGTACTCTGTTTTACTCTACTCTTCTCTGTCCTGTGCAGGTATTGGCCATCAAAGGGAACGTGGAGGCCATTCCCATCATGCTAGTGGGCAACAAGAGTGATGAGACCCAGCGGGAGGTAGAGACCAAGGATGGAGAGGCGCAGGCCACTCAGTGGAAATGTGCCTTCATGGAGACCTCAGCCAAGACCAACCATAATGTCACTGAGCTCTTTCAGGAGCTCCTTAACCTGGATAAGAAGAGGAATATGAGCCTCAACATCGACGGCAAGCGCTCCGGGAAGCAGTCCCGTGCAGAGAGACTGAAGGGCAAGTGTAGTGTGATGTAGAGAGGAGGGGCAGAGAGGGGAGGAGTGACAGATGAAGGGACAGAAGAGGAAGGGATGGGAAGGCAAGAGGCGAAAGGAGAAAGGGTGAAGATGGAGCTGTTCATAGCCTTCCCCTCTGATCTTATAACCAGGACCAAAGTCCTTTCAACCTATTAATTAACCCTAATGTTGTGGATGTAGTGAATATATAGCTATGAATTCAGAGGGTCGCCGTACAAGACTGGAACCAACTCACAGTCCTGCTAAATTCCATTCAACACCAGAAACCCAGCACCAGGAGTCCCCGGACCCTACTGGTGAGGTGTGGTGGTATTGTCCTCATGGACATAATTCCCAAATTATATCTAGTACCTGTACACTGGAGATGAATGAGGGTGCCCTTAGGCATAGGTCAGTCTGATTTTCTTCTATAGGTGTTAACACTAAGGGTGTGGGACAGTCAGTCGATCTCAGATCCTGATCTCAGAGGCCAACGTCATACCCAAGCTCCCTCACCTCTATCCACCCCCCCCCCCCCCGTAATTTAGGATAGAGATAGATCTTAACTGTCCCCCAACTAACGTTATTACAACCTGAAGAATCTTTCAGCTGTCAACATGGTATACTATTGACAGAACTGGGAAATCTGGGGAATCAGAGGACTGGTGGACTGTATTGCTGCTGGATGTTGTCATATCCTCAACAGAACCTTGTGGAGGATGGAATCTGGGCGAACGTTCTGGTGCAAGGAATGCAGGAGTAAATAAACATTGTAATAAGATAGACTGGGATGGAGGATTAATCAGTTGAGAGTGGACAGGGAGGCTGAAGACTATGAAGTTAGTAATGTAAGTTTGCTTTGACCCAGTGATTTCAGTTTAAATTTTGTAGAATGGATTCGTTTGGCCTTTCGTTTTGTTGTGAATTATTCTGGAAAGCTTTTAAAACCTTGTGGAATTTGAATCCAACAAGCACAGAGACTAAGGAGCTGCGGAGCAGAAAGTCTTCAGGGGCGACCAGAACTAGACCTGTTACTAAGAAGTTCTTCTGTTCCCATGACTATCAAACTCTCATTGTACTGTACCTCACAAGGCTTAGAGAGATCTTACCAGGAAATGTTGAATGAACACACACACACACACGCAAGATGGTTTGGTATTACACAACCACAGCCACACAAAATGATCTGAATGCCCTCAAGCCCACCAGAGAGACAAGCCTACGATCCCCCACGTGGATCTCTCTGAACAAAGAGGAGGAATACCTCTAGAGAGACGACAGCTGTTCTGGTAGATCCAAAGTAAAGGTAGTCAGTCTAGGCTCTGAAATACAGAAGCACAACAAAATGTAACACTAAGACATATCTATTTGAGTTTTTGTGTTGTACCTTTTTCCTCTGTTGATCTAATCTTGTGGGCTTCACATCTTGCTTGAGCAAAAGTGGAGAAGGTGGGTTAAGGGCAACCAGAGATGTTGATGTTGTAAGTTGCTTTGTGTTAACTTATATGTGCTTCAAGGCATTATGAGGCTGGGGGGAAGTAGAGTAACAGAGTATTGTAACGTGATAGACAGAACAGATGTGTGAAAACAGATGTGTTTAGCTGTGTCCGCACTTACGCACTCCCAGAATGCATAGGAGGAAAGGAAAATATCTGTTTCTTTGATTTGGTTTTTCTAAACCTGTATGGGATCTTTACATGCCATCACACGTCATTCTGAAAAGCACAACATTCATCCTTGTTAAAGTCATAGTTAAGGAACCATGCTTTATTATTTTATTAATGCTATTGCTTTGAAGTCAGTCGATCACGGCATCTTCATCTAATGACAAAATGCAGACTCTCACTGTTGGGGCTTTGGTGACAAGAGTGTGTGTATGGAGTATGCTGTGTGTGAGTATGTAAGTGTACTTTGTGTGTGTATGGAGTATGCTGTGTGTGAGTATGTAAGTGTACTCTGTGTGAGTGTGGAGTATGCTGTGTGTGAGTATGTAAGTGTACTCTGTGTGAGTGTGGAGTATGCTGTGTGTAAGTATGTGTACTTTGTGTTAATATGGATGCCCCTGCCTCCCACTCTCTGTCTCATCCAGTTTGACAAGGGAGTATTTTCTACATCTGTGGGTTTGTGTGCATGTACATGCTCGAATTTGTGTGTGTGTGTGTTTGTGTGTGTTTCTATGCGATTTCATGAAGTGTCTGTCAGATATCTGAAGCTTCCCTGTGAAGATTACCCACACATTCTGCATGAGTCATACTGCTCAGACCCAGACACACATGCACCAACCCACACACACACACACCGATATGGGCATGGAGCACAAGCAGACTGGCGGATCATCCCACTCCCCCCTTCCATTTACACACACTCATGTGTACACACGATACACAATCTGAGGCATAGCAACAGCGTGTCCAGTTATCTTAGTGTGTCAGAACTGTGTGTCTGCAGAATCACCATTCAACTCATCTCCTTCTTTCTATCTCTCTCTATCTCTCTCTCTCCTCTCTCACCCTTTCACTTACTCTCTCTCACGCTCTCTCTCTCACTCACTCACACTCTCACGCTCTTTCACGCTCGCTCACTCTCTTTCTCTGCTCCACTGTGTCCATCCCTCTGTTGTGACAGGCACATTTGTGTATCACTGTACTTACCTTGAGTACCTCTGGGACTTCTTCCCAGAGGTACTTCCCCTCTTCCTTTAATACCGCCACTAGACTCCACCCAGGACTGAAGCCCCTCTTCTTTTAACACCTCCACTAGACTCCACCCAGGACTGAAGCCCCTTTTCCTTGAACACCTCCACAAGACTCCACCCAGGACTGAAGCCTTTTTTCCTTGAACACCTCCACAAGACTCCACCCAGGACTGAAGCCCCTCTTCATTTAATACCTCCACTCCGCCCAGGACTCCAAGAGATCAGTCCATGTTACCAATTACTTAAGCTTATGACGCTTTTTTATTTCTCTGATTGGGTCTGGTTCTGATACTGGGATTGATCCCGAACTGTTTCATCTGTAGATATCTGTAAATAACATTAAGAGGACCCAAGGACAGGAGAGACGCAAGAATTAAAATGAGGATTCTGATGTAAACACAAAACAAAGTCTCAGCTCTTGCTATATCCATTGGCTGATGATTGTGTAGTCCAATCAGAACTTGTATAGGATGTGAGTGTCATTGAGAGTTTCTTTGAACACTTGTACAGACCACAGAAGGACCAGTGCTTATTAGAGCACCTTAAACTCTGTTATCCCCAGAAGGTTATTAGAGACATAAACATTAATGGCTCATTTTAGGATTGGTACAAGAGAGAAAGCACATTGTCCAATTGTTTTATGTCAAAGCAAGCAACTAATAGGGTACTGGTCACGTTGCTGAGGAGGGTTTATGGGAAGTGTATTTTGTTGGTACTAAAGTCAAGAACTACAACACAGCGACGCTGTAAAACACCCAGGCAGTAAGTAGAACAGGAGTGAATAAAATAGCAGTGGTTCTCTGTTCCATTCGTGTCTGCCTGCCGGATCTAGCAGATGGGATAGGTGATATTCTAAGTTCAGTCCCAGTCACACCTCTGGCCCGGAACAGGAACTAGTGTTTTAGATCTACAAGAATATGTTGTAATTGTAATCTAGTTGAATTGGGTAACTCACTCCTTAGTATAAATATTGCTTACTAGAGCCATTGACTTGCTTGGTTTCTGGTGGTGAAGCTGGATTAAGCAGAGTTTGTGAAAGGTGAACATTACGAGCATGAAGACCTTAGAAGACCTCAGCTATATCCCTTGGTGAAGGAGGACTACAGATGAGCGACAACAGTACCTGTGTCATGAGCTCATCTAGTACCAAGCAAGAGCTGCCTCCTTCTATTATCAATGGAATACATTTAAAAGGACAGCATATCCCATGTTGCTCAAACCTGTCTAGTCCCTTTAGATCTGTGGATGATGTTTCTGGACTGGGCCTCTGTGGGGTCTGTAGAATTCTGGGTAATGTAGTTGAGTATTATCCTACATCTCTGGCCCCTCATCCCTGCATGGTCCCTATTGGTGTTCCAGCCAGCATGAGAACAAGGACACAAACTGTGAATCATCTTTGTATTTTTAATGACTCTTCAGCATTAATGGCTTTTGTTTTTTTGCTTTTGTTTTTTGTAATAAAAAACTTATGTTGCAACCTTTTTTTAACCTTATTCTAATGTATAGATAATTATTCTAGCAATAGTCTTCCTATTAAGATAAACTGTGCTGACGCATCCTCTGACTAACTGAAATATCATATATATAAATAGATAATAATCAAATCTGCAAAATGATTTTCCTAATAAAAATGTGAATTGAAAAATGGCTGTGTTATGTCTTTTGTAGCTGAGAGAGTCCTGAAGCTGCTGTGATTTGACCGCCTGTCTTAACCATGACAACATGGCATTTTGTTGGCGTGCGTTTGTTGTTTTATCCCTCCCATTCAATTCTTTCATTGCCCACCGACCCTCCCTCTCTCTTTCTTCTCTCTCGTTCTATTGTCTTCTCTCTGTCTCTCTCTTTAGTTAACATTTGCTTGGGAATTCTGCACCCAGCATGGTTGCTATGGAGACACCGTGACGGCTTTTGCATCACCGCGTGGTGTGACCCTGGTGAAGAGAGTGACGCGTTACGACAAGCTGTATGTGTGTAGGCATACGCAGGTATGTGCGTGTGCGTGGGTATGTATGTATTGTATGTCTACTGAGAGAGAGCCCTAGGGATTGCAACCCTCTATCGGCTTGCATAAATGAGGTAGTGCTCTACTCTAATAACAAACGACAAACACACATACTTCACACTCTCTCAAAATCTAGCTAATCACCGCCTGTCAACATGTACTCTGGTGGGGGGAAAACACATGCCTTCCATACACAGAGACATGATGTGGAATTTTAGATAAGCACACACACATGCAGACACATACACACCTAAGTGAAGAAAGTAGAGAAAGAGACGGAGACACCCAGAGGAATGGAGTTCCACTAAGTGAGAGTTCTTGGATGCTAAAATGTGACTGAGGATCACAATATCCAGACTAAGTGTAATGGCAGGTTCTAGTGTCATCTTCATTCAGATGCACTGATGCAATTCCTTCAAACCAGATGTCACAGAACAAGTGGAAGAGTGAGGGAGGGAGGAAGAGAGAGAGTGAGAGAGAAATGGTGTGTGAGAAAGAGAGGGGAGAGATAAAGTGAGAGAGAGAGGGGGGTGAGAGAGAGGGAGAAAGAGGGAGAGAGAGGGAGAGAGAATGGGGGTGAGAGAGAGGGAGAGAGAGCAAGAGAGAGAGTGAGAGAGAGAGAAAGCAAGAGAGAGCGAGTGAGAGAGAGAGAGAGGGAGGGAGGGAGAGAGAGAGAGAGAGAGAGAGAGAGAGAGAGAGGGAGACACTTCAAAGGAAAAGTTTTATAGGCATCAGCATAATTTCACGCTCCAGAGGAAATTAGGCCAATGCGGTAAATGCTCTCTCTCTCTTTCTATAAATACTACTCTTGTGGTTGTAAGTGACTGTGCTGAGGGTCCATAATACCAGAGAAACACTATGTGAAACCTGGGACAGTGGACCTGGATAGTGTGTACATGGTTGTTGATGTATGTTAATCCATGGGTGTGAGTGTGTGTGTTGATCCATGCATGCATCTCACATGCATGTATAATATTTGTATACATATGTATGTACACAAATGTTGCAGCTCATCTATATTAGTGATTGTAAGGTAAACCAGTCATCAGACTCTTCATCAGGTACATCTTGCTCGTATCAGGTTGGATCCCCTTATGCCTTCAAAACGGACTTAAATCCGAAGAAAAGATTCGACATGGTTCTTCACCCCTCAGAGATTTGGGTCTACTTGACAACTTTCAGATTACATGGCTGCACATCTTTGACACGGATGTCCCGTTCCACCACATCCCTTTACTGGATTGAGATCTGGTGTACTTTCAGTATTGTCATGTTCAAGAAACAGGTTTGAAATGATTTGAGCTTCATGACAGCTTGTTATCCTGCAGGAAGTAACCATTTGACAAAGGGTACACTGTGGTCAGAAAAAGAAGGACTTTGGCAGCAATGCTCCCCAGGTGGTGTGTGGGATTGAAACAATGCTCGAGGGGTCCAGAGTGTGCCAAGAAAATAGTCCCTGCACTATGACACCACCATCATCTGCCTGAAACGTTGATGTGAAATAAAAAAAGGTCCATGTTCTTTTGGGATTTACTCCAAATTCTGACCACCATTGCAGCAGAAATTAAAACTCTTCCGACCATGCAACATTTTTCCCATCTTATTGGTGAGTCTCCTGTTCTTGGCTGAAAAGAGCGCCATTGGGTGGACTTCTGCAGCTGCAGCCCATCTGCTTCATGTTTCGAAGTTCAGCTGTAATAAATGGTTATTTGAGTTCCTTTTGCTCACAGTGGTGGACTCAGGCTACTCATGGGGCAGGGATGAAAGATATTGAAAGGGCACCAGCTGTATATGTTGAAGACATAAAACTATACTGGGGCACTGGTCCCTCATCAGACCTTTTTGCCCTTTTCCCCTTTTTTTGCTGTGTACATGTGTGCCTTTCACTGGACTGAACGAACTTCCCTTGGTTTACTCCCTATATGTACAGTTACGGGCCATATGTTTGATATCAGCTTAGGCAGGGACATCATAAATGTGAGTGTGAATTGTGTTTTAGATTCATTTTTGAGAACAAGCCAGCAAGCCTGATGTCTATCATTGACACTGCATTTTCACTCAGAAGACTGGTACTCACAAGAGCATTCTCTGTAAATCCTATAGGGTACAGTACAGTTATACAGGTGAACCTAATAAAGTACAGTACAGTTGTACAGGTGAACAGGCAAACCTAATAAAGTACAGTACAGTTATATAGGTGAACCTAATAAAATACAGTACAGTTGTACAGGTGAACAGGCGAACCTAATAAAGTACAGTACAGTTGTACAGGTGAACAGGCAAACCTATTAAAGTACAGTACAGTTGTACAGGTGAACCTAATAAAGTACAGTACAGTTATACAGGTGAACCTAATAAAGTACAGTACAGTTGTATAGGTGAACAGGTGAACCTAATAAAGTACAGTACAGTTATACAGGTGAACAGGCGAACCTAATAAAGTACAGTACAGTTGTACAGGTGAACAGGTGAACCTAATGAAGTACAGTACAGTTATACAGGTGAACAGGCGAACCTAATAAAGTACAGTACAGTTATACAGGTGAACCTAATAAAGTGGCTGGTGAGTTGTGATACTGTATGTCTTCATTTTCAATCCAACATTTCACTGGATTATTACAATGATAAATAGTCATTCCAATAGTTTATATGTCATGTCTGTCATGTCAAACTTAAACCACTGTCTGACCAAGTATGACAAGACCAAGGATCTGCACAATGGCCTTCAGTGGTATTTGGTGCTATTCTCAGTATTCAGGTATACCCTTATCAAGTGTCATGTTTGGATTTCAAGGAATCGAATAAAACGAGCATATTCATCCATGCTAAATAAGAGAATATTTAGCCTCCTTAGGAAAAGATGGTAAATTGGGATGGGGTGTCATTTGTCGTGCAATTACTTTGTCGAAGTACTTGAGTAATAGCGCACTCTAGTGTCACTATTTGTTATGGCTAGATGTTGGTTTTCTACAGTATCAATTCACGCTGCCACCGCATCCGCACAAACAACTGCACATCACTTCACATGATACAACAACGAAATTGGTTCAAATATGGGCAATTAACCAACTGACAATAAGAGAGCATTTTGAAATATCTGGGATGTGACTTCAACCTAACGTTCACTTTAGAGTTAGGGAGGTGGAGAGAAAGCCGTTTTGTAATGCCGATTGGTTTCAGTGCTGAGACAAGGGCCGCCCTGTTCCACTCTTCTCAACGACAGATCGGGAGTCAGCTCACGAGCTCACATTTTCGTCTAGGTCATCGGTGGGAAACATTTCTAACTGGCAATAGAACTGCAATAAGATGCCCTCATCCATTTTATTCCGACCTCCTTATCTAAAGAGGGGAAAGCAAGTTTGTGTGTGAGAGAACGCTTGCCACGCTTGTCACAAGCGGCGGAGAAACGGAGGGAGGGGGGCGGTGGACAGACACGGGTAACGGAGGGGGTGGCGTTTGGCTCGGCAAAGACGTGAAGTGAACGAGGAGAGGGGGAAGAAGCGAACCTGGCCCTTTAAATCACAAAATCAGCGCATTCGGAGGTGAGTTTAGAAATATTTGGAGATTCTGTCAATGTCTCTTAGTATGTCTCTCTTTTTCAATTAAGTGCGCTTGTCACTCCTAATTTTGGCCACCGAGGGCGGCTGTTGCTGTTAAGGCTTCATCGGTGTCACGAATTCAGATTTCCCAAGCCTTGGCCGCGTGAGGGAGGGGAGGACTGGGGACAGGGTCAGCCGAAGATAGACCGCTGTAGCTGACCAGAGAAAATCGACTTAAAATCGTAACAAATGTCTTTGGAGTACTGTCTTATTTGCATACTGCTGTGAAATAAATGCATTGGTCATTGTATTCCGATGGCTGGGCTATAGGTTCACATTGTAGGCTTTAAAACATGTCACCACCCTGTTCTCATAGCAAACAATTATTACCGGAGTAGGGCCTATTTGTCTACCTCGATTATCAAGCGGTCATACGTTTTAAGTTAGACCTATGGCTGTATGTGCTTTCCCAGGGTCTGCTTGTGTGTATAAGGGGGTCTAGATAGCAATGAGAAACGACATGCTGTTCTAACTAAAAAAAATGCCCGCATTGTGTTTCCACACGGTAGAATGCCTGGCCTATGGATTGGAGGACTCGGCAACACCGAGCGAACATATCACCGCAATTTGATGCTGATAGTGCTGTCTCTTACCTACATGAATAACGCTCGTGTCTGCATGGTGTTAACTGGTGTGGGTGTAGGCTGATCCCGGACAACACTGTAGTGATATATGTGCTAGCAGGCTGGACCGCTACATATGCCTGGAATTGACAGGCCTACCCAGGGGATAATTGTATTTTCGAGAATGTTATCGATTGATGTCTCCCTCTGCTGCAGGGCCTCTAACGTCACCGTGTCAATACGGTGAATTTGAAATGGATAAAGAATAGCTGTCTGTGTTTCAGATTCAACATAGACTGTTCACATGCGCATATATTTTACAGCGGATTGCTGAAAGTAAAGTTTGCAACGTCAATAATTATTGTCTGATCTTAACCTTAAATGATAACCACCTTTGTATTTTAATGTGAAACAGCATTGTACCCTCGAGCTATTTTTTAGATACTGGTATCCTTAAAATATAGTTTGCCAATGGAGACTATAGAAATAGAATAGAAAACCACTATTGTTTATTAGGCCTATTGTTATTTTTGTTAGCTACACAATTCATTTAATATTTTTAGGTCACTAAAAATGTAAATGATTATATTATGTGCAGAAAGCCAAGTGGGGAGGGTACATTCATTTTGCGTGTATCAGGGAAGACTCATACATGTGGCCATTTTAGATTTATATACTATATCTCTTTCCTCTCACTCCATTCTCTCTCTTTCATATGCCCTTTCTCCTCTCCTCTTCTCTCCTTTCCTCTCTCTCTCATGCTCAGCTTCTCTTACACACTAACTGACAAAACCTTCGCAATTACATACATGAATTACTTATCTACAGCACAGGAGAAGTAATTAAAGTGACACTCCTGTTCCTTCTCCAGAGGGAGACATGATGGAGGAGGGGGACAGTGGGTAGAGTGTAGACTGTAGAAAGGCACAGAGAGAAAATGAGACAGGTTGGGAAGAGATAGACGGATAATTGGACATGTTGTCATGTTTTAATTACCGAATTACCATTTTCCTACAGAAGTTTACGTTTTCTTTACATTCCCTCAACATTTCTTTCCATTTGTCACAGTTCAAATATGTGCTATTTTTGTAGTCAGCGTTTTTAGGACTTTGTAGTCTGCAAACTTTAAAGTGCCATAGGTGATGTTCTTCAGTAGCACTTTTTGTCATTTTTGATTAAAGAAACTTCAAGTACACGATGATGGCAAACGATTAATCACATGCTCTGACAGTAAAAGAGAGAGCTGACAGTAGTTCATGTGTTTTGAACGGAGGGTCTGGGGTGTTTAGGTTCAGATACATTCAAACTAAAACCCCTTTCATTAATCTGGTTTAGAGCTTGGGAAGTTTAAGTGTGAAGTACCTGTTCTGTGTGTGTGCGTGTGTGTGTGTGTGCGTGTGTGTGTGTGATTGTAACATTCAGTAAAATATATATTGTTTGTAATATACTCAATACATGTCCTATTGTGTTCACAGCTCTGACCTGTCCACAATCATACACACCTGAGGATCAGATGCAAGCTACCTGTTGAAAGGTCTCCGCCTATCTAACCAGTTCTGCACATGCATTGAGCTCAAGCCTCCCTGCCACAACTCACCTGTCACACTCAGACATACAGAGCAGAGGCCCAGCTGCACACCATCAGCCAGGTAAGCCCATAAGGCTGGTGTGTGTGTGTGTGTGTGTGTGTGTGTGTGTGTGTGTGTGTGTCGGTGGTAAGCTACTGCATCAGAAAGGACTGCAAAGGGTTCCTCAGGTTTTCATTTATTGAACTGTACATCTGTATTTTGAACTGGCATAGTAGCACAACCTTTCACAATCCTTCATCTTGTCGCTTATTCTTGTGAGATGTGAGGCAGGCGAGGGTCTTTATTTATTTTTTTAACTGCTTAAATTTGCACTACACGTTTAGTACTACATAACAATAGATGTTTGTTGTTTTCTAATAGGGGCAAGGGAAAACGTGTTTTTATTATTTTAAAGCAAATGCAAACATATCAAGTTATAAACATATCGAACATCATAAACATTTTGACGATATCGAGATGTCAACGTTTTTTAATATTTTGCCCATCCCATAATTAGGTTCATAATCAGGCTTCTGCTGGAAATCTATTTTAAAACATGCAGAGCAGGGGGTCCCAAACACAAGGATGGAAAATTGACAAATTGCTGTTCTATGACAGCCTCAAGACCTGCAGTATCATATTCTGACCACACAGCTGTGTCAGCACCTCAGACACAGTTTAACCTGACTTGGCCAGAGACAAACCATCTCCATGGAAACCAGTAAGAAAAATACAACCCTGATTCCCTGCTCTGTCACTGTTGCCCACTGACTGATGTGTCTTAAGTCACACAGGGAAATCCTGCAAATCTGACTTCCAACCACACAGTGGAGGGGTGAGATGTAATTGAAAGACAGCCTAAAGTCTGATCTGTGAATGCATATGGTGTGAAGGCATTTGACCTACTTTATTAAAGGAGTCAGAGAATGAGTGTAGTGTAGGTCCTTAAGGTCTCCGAATAGAGTATGTATCATTGGTTGGGCTGAAAATGGCCTGTGTGCTGTACTGTGCGCCCTAATGCAACCCTAGAAATAGCACCAGAATGAAAACAAGAGGTTTTATCCTTTATATTGTACGCTCATGAATATTTAGATGAGATGCAGGTGTATTGGTTTACAATGAGCGAAGGTGCAGAGCAAGAAATCAACATGGCTAACAGCACTCACTGAAACCATTAAGACATCAGGTGTTGAACCTTATGTTTGAGCCTGAATCAGAGGAAGAATCTGATGTAGAGGCGCAACCAGTCGCCCATAGATTGGAAATGGCTACTGCAGAGTGGTAAGTTTTGTCATTTAGCATTTACTAGCAGCAGTTTATAGGCTGCTAATAAATGTGGTGAAATGATCACTTGTGTCAACAAAAATATTTCTACTGACGTCTGACAGTGGGTCTAATAGTGGTCTGAATGTGAATTCTGGGGCATGACAAGGATCAGAGCCAAATAAAAGGTGGAGCCACAAACGTGTGGCTCAAAAATTGTGATGTCACAAATGTGGCTTTTTGGAAACTGTCCGTTTTACAGCAGCAGTTTCTAATTGAGATTTGCATAGGTAAGAGGTGTCAATGGACTTTGAGGTTCACTGTATGTTCATCTTACCCCCGACCTGTTGTTTTTCAACCATGATAAGGTTAACTTGGGTTTGCATTCTAAGACCCCTTTTTACATCATTTGTTAGCACAACATTTGTCTGTATAGGCTACACAATCAACGCATATCTTGTTGCTTTGACAAAAATTGCATGAAGTAAACACACATTTAAAATGCTTGAACTTCTTTTACACACAAGCTCAACCAGGACCGAAACGATAGGTTTTTACTGCCCAGTTTACAAATGCTTTCACATTGTATGCCAGAACAGACATGTTCTAAGCCCAATTTACAGTATTGGGTAAAGTCAAAGTGAACAGCTGCTCTTATGGTGAATTCAAACAAGTATGTCCCCTGTATTTTGTTCCATTCTGAAAAACAGCTGGTTGAAGTTATGCAAATGAATCACAGCTGATTCCCATCTAGGAAACACACAGGTGATGAGGTTCTTTCAATCATATGATCAAATATTCTATACAAAAAAAGAAGGGATGGCCTTGTGTGGAAAATGAAAAATGTAGACAAAGAAAGTAAGAATAATGCCAGCATGAGGGAGAAAAAGACAAGCACCAGGACAAGGGAGAGGAGTTCAAATGCACGATGGCGCTCAGTGAAGGCTCAGAGCCCAGGGGAACTAATGAAAAACTGTAAATGGCAACTATATTGCATATTTCTTGCAATAATGCCCTGTTGAAAATGAATTCAACAATCAAAATTTGTTTAACAGCGATTCTGTCTGGCATTTATTTAACAATACAGTGACCTTACTTTCTAATAAAGCTACTCTGAGATGGGTCATTAATTTTTCGGGCAGCAAAATAATTTTTTTATGGGTTTACTAAACCCAACAAAACAAACATGTAGAGAGGTTTCAAAAGAAACGGCAATGCAAAACAACCTCTGATCAATAGACTGTGAAACCTGGCACATGATAGAATGCAGTTTCTGTCTTTCCATCATATTTACATCTGTTCGTGTTTTTATGACATTGTGCAATGATTGACTAAATGTGCCTGTTGAAAGAGAACATGTTTTAATGTTTTGGTGTACATAGTGTATTGCATGTGTTGTAGGTGATGGTGTGTTAAGAGAGCAAAATGATTCAAAGTTTTGAAAGAAATGGCATAGTAATAGTAAGAAGATTCAAGGATGCCCCCCATCCATTGCTTGTATCACTCTCACTCTCTGCCCTGCCTCTCAGTCTCTGCCCTGCCTCTCACTCTCTGCCCTGCCTCTCAGTCTCTGCCCTGCCTCTCACTCTCTGGACCGTCTCTCACTCTCTGCCCTGCCTCTCACTCTCTGCCCTGCCTCTCAGTCTCTTTTCCCAAATCCCATTTTCTCTATCTACCCTTTCTCTTTCAGTTCTTCTCCAGTGTGGTGTACACTGATGGATCATGTCTACCACTAATAACATCGCCCAGGCCAGAAAACTGGTTGAGCAACTGAGGATTGAGGCAGGGATAGAACGCATTAAGGTAATGTATCCTGTGTGTTTGTCTACAGATACTAAACAAAGACTGTTCATCTAATCTTAAGTATGCTCTTCCTTCCTTTCTCACAAACCTTTTTTTCTTTTCTCCCTTTATACCTCCATCCCTCCATTTCTCCTGCTCTCCCACCCACCCTTACTCCCCCACCACCACCACCCCACCCCCCATCTCTGTACAGGTGTCCAAAGCAGCAGCAGACCTGATGAGTTACTGTGAGCAACATGCTCGTAGTGATCCCTTGCTGGTGGGGGTGCCCACCTCTGAAAACCCCTTTAAAGACAAGAAACCTTGCATCATCCTATAGCCGTGCCATCCCCTTCTACAACATACCTACACATACACACATAGACTCACATAGACTCAAACTCCCACAATTCCACACATACAGAACATGTCCTTTGCCCTCTTCCAGCTCAAACAGTCCTGCTGGTTGCATTATACACAAACAGGGCCCGGCTTCCTACACAAAATAAACTGACACACATACACAATCTCCCAGAATAGCCACTCTGGAAAATCGCCATACACTACAGCCACAGTTAAGGGCATGTATCTGGACAAAGAATTAGCCACATTCTGGCCTGGTTCAATTTGTCTGCGTTCCTTAGTATGACCGGGCAGTGTTTATAGTATGGGTTGCATTCACACATCCTGATCTCGTTACAGGATGGGGTTGGATTCATTTAAAAAAGGGATTTGGATTTATATAATTTCTAGTAATCTGCATACAGTGAGCATTAGGCTGATATCATTTGTTGTGCATGTGATTGGCTGTGCGTTGGAGAAGAGGAGGGTAAAAACAGGGAAGGAATGGTGAAGGATAGTGCAGGCCAATGATGGGCTGAAAAGAGGGAAGAGCGTGAATGTAAAACCAGTCAGTTATATAGCTGTAATTGTCTGTCTGATTTGTTGTCTCACTGAGCTAAAACAATGGAATATTTTAGCCCTGGAAGTGAACCTGAGTATTCTGGTCTAAGGCGAAGGTGCTGATCTCCTGAGCTTTGGTCCATAAACAACCTCAGCTGTCTATGGCGCACCAACCTGGGAAAAGACTGTGTGAGGTTATCTATAAGCTGGAAATAAGCCCCCCCAACCCACAGTCATTTTAAAGTTCTGCATTTGGTTGTTTTCTCCTAGCCTGTGCCTCCTACTAGGCCAGACCTTTAACTGTGCCACCTGCTGAAAGAGCTGTTTTTAGATGCTGGTCCAAAATGTATTTCTTTGTTATATATTTTGTAATCAATTTTTTCTTATCCTGACTCCTTTACTGTATGGCTAGATCAGGATTCATGGGAAGATTCTAGGCCTGCTCCTACAGGGAGCCTATCAAGAGAGAGTAAAGTGAACCGATGGCATATGAACCGCCAGACGTTTACAGTTTTTTTTTAACAACTGTTGTGCATGGATTTGAAAAAAGATATTTAGCTGAAGCATTATTTAACAAAGCAAAGGCTTTCAGTTTACTATTCTAGAGCACACAAGGCTGATAATTCACCCAGCTTTCACCCAGATACCATATTGACCAGTATATTTGAACCTGAAGTTCAAGTCTTTTTTATTGGGTCAGTTCAAAATAGTCTCCAGCTGGGTCGTATCATACAATGGTTTAAATGCCAACCTGTCCTAAATTTCTAGAACATTTCATAGAACATCTCAGTTCTGTTTTTAGAACTTCGCTGTAGCTATGGATCAACTGGTCATGTCCTGGTAACATTCCTTGAAACACTCACAAGGAGACAAGTAAAACCAGACAGTTCCATACTTGCCCCTCCCCCCTTATACACACATACACACACACCCACACATACACACGCATCCTCTAACCCTCTCTGTTACCCAGTGAGAGCCAGCAGATTGTTGTGTGCTTTATTTCTGGCTTCTAGTGCAAATGTGGAGCACCAGCAGTTTGCTGTCCTCTGTCTCCACCGCAATGGTTCTCTTCTCCAAACATAAAACACACTTGATTGTAAAAAAGGAAAAGACCGAAAACGATGCCAGAGGAAACAAAATAGTGTATAAACTTTATTTCAGACACGTGACGAAGTGAATCAATTGAGAGTAGCTGTTTTGGGTTAGTTTGAGTTTCCTCTATATGAAGTCCATGGCACCTGATCAGTGGAGTATTACCCTGTACAGTGTTTGTAAGATAAAACTAACATGGAATCCTCATTCTTTTAGTATTTTTATTATTCCGTGTAAACGGTTCTGTTCTGTCAGGATTCTGTCCGTCAAGTCATTTTAAGTCCAGAGCAGCTCGAGGTAGATGTTGCCTCCCATCTCCGATGGTCGATAACATAGGCCCATTGCACATATGAAACTCTCTGGCCAATCGGAAGTGGTTAGGGTCACCACTACCTTCTGGAGGGAAGTTTCTGCTTTTTGATCTACAAGGCAGAGAAGCAGAGTGATCAGAATAAGAATGAAGCAGTCACCGTACTTTGGCAGAGGGCTGAGTTGGGCTGGTTCAGGACAAACGTCTGCGTTGGTCAACGGCTTTGTTTGGGAAAAACTCCAGGTTTCTGTGCTGAGCATGAATGCAGGATCAGTGATAACTGTCTGTGTGAGTGAACATTGTACAGGAATACGGATCGCAGGAGCACTGTGGATAGTGTTGGAGGTGCTGTGTGCATGACTGAATGTGCTTTAAACCACATTTGTGTGTGCATGTTTGTTTGTTTGTTTATTTTTTGTTTTGTTATTAACACACACATGTGTGTGTGTGTGTTGGTGAGTAGGGTGTGTGAGAAACAGACAGCTGGCAATAGTTGTTTATTTATGGCCATTGTCTTTTACCTTACACACACACACAAATTGGCTTGCAACTTTCACTTGCATAATATAACAGTCTGTGCTGTTCGTATAAATATCTGAGAGCAGAGGTTTGTGTGGCCACAGACAGTATGTGACTAGCAGAAACACAGAACAAGGGTTCCTGAAGAAGAACGAAGACTGGTATGGAAGCATCGAGCATTGAGAAAGATTAGGAGTAAAACAGTCATATCAAAATGTTCTCTCAAATGTCACTGAAGGTTGTCTGATGATGAAGAGCTGCAGTTGAGCAGTAAAACCAGCATCTGGTGCCTGTACTACCACAGAGTATAGTATCTGTGTGGTAGTTGTGGAGATAACTATGGCTTCATTTTTGCTGCTGCAGCACTGTGAAAGGCAGATTTTGAGCATTATTACAGTCACACAGAGATGCTCTTTCTCTTTGTTCTTCAGAAACAGACGCAGCTTTCACACTTCACTCACTGAAAAGGTTTGAGGCCAAAACTCAGAACTCTGAGAGATATTTCTTATGTTGTCATTCATACCAACAATTGTTGGGTTCATATCAGTGACAACCAACTGAAGTAATTGCTTGATTGGGTGGCATGTGTTGGTTGATTGGTTGGTTGTTAGCTTGCCTTATAGTTGTGTATTGTGTTCCATGGTTGTCTTTTGGCACCTGATTGACTCATTTGACAATAACAGTCTAAAAGAGAACACTTAGCTCTAGACTGAACTCAAGGAATAACCTCTGCTGTGTGTGTTGTGCCCAAAAAATGTATTTCTGGTCATTTGAGGTGAATAGAGGTTTGTTATTGGTGAACCTACAGTATAGTATCAAACATCAACCAATCGGCTCTGAGCCCTGCCTGAGACTCATCTTTTTAGTTCTGATCTCCTGTGTATGCATATATAGTATATGTATCTTTTTGCCTTGATTGATTATGAAGAAAATATATCTATTTTTTGTAACTGTTCTTCTCTAATGTGCCATAACTCATGTTTTCTTGCACACTGTTAATATTTTGTGGATATTGCTGTTTAAAATATATTGAAAAGTAGATCACATTAAATAAAAACATGATATAATAGGTACAGCCTCTTTGTGCTTGTTTTTTTCGTTTTGTTTGTTTATTACAGTGTTTCTCAACAACACTGCTTTCCCTGGCTTTAAGTCCAGTAAACTGCAAGATGCGGCCTCCATGGATTGGACTGTCCAGCACATCCCACAAATGCTTGACACGATTAAGATCTAAAGCCTGTACTACGAATCAAGATTTGGCGTTAACGAATAAACTTCAGGTTCAACCCAGGGTTTTCTGTATCACGACGGAGGATCAGTCATTCAGTGGTTCAATCGCTGGTAACTGGTAACTCATGCAGAACTGCTAACCTGGTCGGGAGCAGGTTAAGTTGGTGATCAGAGATCAACCGGTACAAAAACACCGCCCATTCCCATTCATTGTTCGTAATAATGACGTCACCCTTCTTCCTGTTGTGGGGAGCTTCGTGGGTGGATAGCAAGAAGTGCGCACATAGCCAGAGCATTTAGATACCGACAAAACCCTTTGGCATTCCCTGATCAGTATCTTCACGGAAGATATAGATTCAAAGCAAAGGAAATTATTGAACCTTTACAGTTTCTTGAGCTGTATGTTACCAATGCGACACATCGACTTCGAGCGCTCACAGGCCCACAGACAGTATGCATAGCGTGATTTCGCTATGGGTATTTTCATGTATAAAGTGGGTGATGCGAAAAACCTGACTCCTTTGTATACCAGTATCCTACTGCTACTTTGGTTTATATCACGGTTGTTTTTTGCTCCAACAAGCGTTTGCCATTGCCAGGGTTGCACATAAAATATACAGCAACAAAGGTTTAACGTTATGGACGTGTAATCGTGGTCACATTTTGTGCCTGGGCAGTGATATCAATAAGTCACATAACTTACGTGTTACTTTTTGCTTATATTATGTTTGTATTGTTCATACCTTTCAAAAAAATGAT
This sequence comes from Plecoglossus altivelis, assembly GCA_036571765.1. Lineage (NCBI taxonomy): Eukaryota > Metazoa > Chordata > Actinopteri > Osmeriformes > Plecoglossidae > Plecoglossus > Plecoglossus altivelis. The sequence continues at coordinate 7,853,448 of BROE01000009.1, forward strand.
TGTTGATTGTCTGCTCATCCTGCGTGAAAGATGCGGCTCGCGTTTTGTATTTGTTTGCGATTGGATACACGGTGCAAACACCGCCTCTTGTATGTGAACGCGCGCGTCTCTAGATTGGAAAAGCATAGGCTGATTCAATTTATTATTAACCACCGTCGTGACACGGGTTATACAGGATCGCGTTTGTTAGAATTAGGGAATCGTGGTAACTGAAAGAAATCCAGAGCACGTTGATCTTGATTCGTAGTGCAGGCCTCAGGGGGAAGCCAAGTCAACACCTTTAACTTGTTGTTGTGTAACTAATCACTCCTCATTTTTGCTTTGTGGCGGGACACATTATCCTGATGAAGAATTCCCCTGCCATCAGGGAATACCTTAACCGTGGTGATACATGTCAAAGTATCATTAGCATGAATGGCAGTTTCCCAGTAGAACCCAAAGCGTCACACTGCCTCCACCAAGTGCATCCTGGTGTCACGTGTTTCCCAAATAAAAAGGGAACAGACTCACCTGGACTGTTTACATACTCTCACACTGCTTAAGCTAACACTTATCTAACATACGTAATGTCATTAAATACTTTTTCACACCTACATACTTTCACAACATACTCTCATATTGTTCATTGCACATACTTCTTTTAAAAACGCTTTTAAACCTCCTTCAATATTCAAGCAATAAAAACAAAATGATTTAAACTGCTTTCAGTAAACTCACACTTTTTCTTCAGGAAATGTACCTTTTCTAGTTTGAAACATTATATCTCTGGTGCTAAAACATACACACTTCTTTTCCTGACATTCTGTCTGTCCTGGTCCCTCTCAGACAGAGACATTTCTGCTAGGCTGTTTTGATTTCCCAGCACAAAGACATTGTCAGATGGTTTGATATCCAGTCTATCCAGTCAGTCTCTCCATTTCTTCAACGGGAGTATGGAGCCATCTGACATCTCCCCCTCACCAGTGTGTAAATGTGTGTGATGTGGGTCTGCCTGTGTCTCAACGTTCCAGCAGGATGATTTCAGGAGCCGACTGCAGCTCTCCTGGCAGAAGATCCCAACTTCGTACAAATTAAAGGGCTCAAACTGAGCGTTCTGCAGGGGGGAAACAACAAGAAACCCAATATAAAATGAGTTCTAATAAACAAATAATTGAACAAGCAAGCAATGATGAACTATAGAATATAGCTGCTTATGTTGTGCGCTATCAAATGGTACATCATAAAACAGAATTGTAACCCAGCCATGCACACTAACGACCCAGGCTCTGGAGGCTAAAGGGAGCCACAACTATATAGAGTAGGTGTAGTGCAATTATACATCAAACTAAATAGCCTATACTGGATTACATCTGGATCTCTCTATGCACACTACACATACAGTTATGTAGTTATATATATTTAGGGTTGTAGTCTGGCTAGACTTTGTCCATGGTAGCTTAACTAAGCTATTAAAAATGTATTATTAAAAAACACTTTTTCTGATTTACGTTTCCCCTTACATCTTCCCTAAAAGTCCTGTCCACGCGATATATTATCCAAGGAAAGATCCGATGTATCATCCAAAAGAGACAGCATTACCAGATAGTTCCCGTTATATCGACGTGCTTTGTTTTTTGCTTGTGCATTGTGTCGACGCTTGAAATTTACAATACTGAGATTGGCTGCTATTTACAGTTCCCTTTGAGGGTCAGAAACTGGACCCTCTACTTGTTGGCGTACAGTAAAATAAATCTCTCATCAAAAGTCAGGGGGCGGGTAAAAGCCTCTGATTGGTGGTTCAATTTGAGTGGACTGCTTTTGGTAATGGCATTCTAGCACCTGGTGTAGATTCAATGTATTCCATATATATATTGCATGCTTTGAAAGAGATGGGGGAAACTGACAGTAAAAAAAACCCACACAAAAAAACATCATTGTCAGGGCTTCACTCAAGTTATAAAGATATCGGCCTTGAGTGACACAGATAGCAATAAAAATAGGCGCATCGTGCATGGCTGCAGGCGCGTAACTTTAAGCAGTTAATTCTGGTTAGATTTTTTTGTCCGTTTTGAGACTGCTACGACACTGTGACGTATCAATCAAAGTAGATCGATTCGACAACAGATTCGACAACTGCACGGGTTCGAATTACGACACTGCTATTTAATGATTGTCCAGAGGCACACATAACAACCTTGACGCATGTTATGTAGAAGATGCATTCTTCTTCGTGACAGCTGACGTAATACAATAGCCTTGAAACGGATTGGTGCTGGACATAGACATAATGGGGGAAGTCGTGGCCTAATGGTTAGGGAGTCGCGCTTGTAACCGGTTGCCCACTACTCACTGCTGTGTGTGCACTTGGATGGGCAGAGGGTTAATTTCGAATAAGGGTCACCATACTTGACAATACGTCACTTCACAAATGATGACTAGAGTTAATAGAATAAAAAACGACCGGACTGTCTAACCAGACATGCAATACCACCTAAATCCAGCGGGGCCGTTGCCTCAAACCGAGGGGTGGTGGTCTGAGTCTGACACCCCTGCGTCTGTGGTTTGCTGCGTTTACGTCAGTCATGGTCTAAGCAAGCGCTGTTAATTTACATTATCGCTGACAAACTGCAGGGTAGCGAATTGTTTTCGCTCTACAACTTGCACAAACCAGTACACTGAAATTGGTCATTTTTTGTTTCGGGCTAAGTTAAACTCTCTCGCTTGATCTAAATGAACCACTCTGAAGTTTGATAAGACAATCCAAATCAGCTCAACTTTGGTTAGTTTTAGTTCGGTAAGTGACGATGCGCACTGAAACATTTTCCCTAACAATACTAGGCTATTGCAGTCTGTCAATAAAAGCTTTTGAAAAACTATTGACTTTAACAGTTCTATTTGGTCAGTATTTGAGTATTGGCAAAACTGAACACGGGTCAGAGTAAATACAAAACACGCGTTAAAGTTGTAGTTTGTGACTCCAATCATAAAATAGCAATGTCGTCATCAGAACCAGTGCGGTTGTTTTTGAGAGATTGCGCCCGGCTTTACAGCGGTCTGTTCTCCGATCGATCTCACGGCACTTCGATGGATGCTTCACAGTAAAGTAGGCTCGGCGCCGTCACAAATCGGACAAAAAATCTAAACAGATTTCACTGCTTCAAGTCGAACGCACCTTATAATCTTACAAACATATTAGGAATACAGACAAATAATACGTGCTAAAAACCAACTCAGTCGCTGCTGCCAAATCAAGGAGCCAAATCAATATTTTAAAGCCAATAAGTACTAGGCTGAATTGCCAGTCAGTCTTGATGATATTGGTGTACAAAGGGCCTGTAGAACAATGAATGTGCTTGCAGATAACAGGAAGACTCAGCCATATGTACTGGGTATGTTTCAAGTAATGTACGTGACCATGTTCATTCAACAATTATTTGCGAATATAGTGGGAGTGAAATATATTACTGCTCTCAGCAGTGACAGGAAATACAGTGGTGTTGCTGCTGCCACCCACTGTCGTCTCACGGTCCTATACAGAGGTAACAGTGAAACTAATAGTCATACTCCAGAATGTATGCCATATGTGGTTGCTGAATACTCATCATATAGCAAATTTACTTTCTCAGATGGAGGTCGTAGATAATCAGGAAACAGTGTCTGCCTGCTCAGAGAGTGCATTGGGGGTTCCTTTTGAGTTTTTTACCACCTGCAACATAGATGGTGAGAGGGTGTGAACGTGTGGCTGTGATTGAAGTGTCTGTAATGACTTGTTGACGGTGGTGGTCGGAACATGAAACACAAGTCCTTAAAGTGCTCATTTCCAATATGACTCAGTTGATTACATAGCTAGGGTGTTAACTCAGCTGGAAGAGGAACTTCTTCCTCTCCCTGAGCCTAGGGCTTCCACTTCAAGGCCAATGCTCAGACAAAGGCATGACGTAAGCAATGAACCTCGTAGCACAGCTGTCACATGGGCACCTTCAACTGTCCCCAAGTGTGCCTTGCAAAGGGACTATGTTTTTATGTGTTTCTGGTTGTAGCAGAATGTTCCAACATGTTGATGTTCAGTCATGACAATTATTTTAATCTCACTATGTCCAGCCCTCACCCTACAGAAAGGATTGTCCAAAAAACTAGACGCATCAACTGACAGCCAGACAATGAATCAGGCATCGATGTGGCCTTGCAACACTCATGACTACCACTGTGGAGAGAAAAAAGGTTGGAAATGTTAGTCTTATTCAAGCCTTATTTAAGTTACTTCCGAAATAGAAACCTCTGCTCAAAGTAGACTCAGAAAAACGTTGGAAAACCCCAGCAGTTGTGGTGACTAAAACATCTTAGCGACTATCAGGAACCACAAACACTTCCAGTCAGTATTTGAGTAATCAGTGTCTACAGATGACAGCCAACCCAGTGAGGGTAGCTTCTGCTCATGCTGGAACCAAAGTCCTCGAACCACTGACCCCTGCACTAAGGCCACCATCCAGTGACAGGCTTTTGAAACCACCAATAATATAAAACATTGGCATTAAACACAGGGAGCATATAAATGCTGACATAATCTTCAAACCTTTTTAAACAAACAGTTGTCTTTTTTGCACAGCAATCTGACATACCAATGACTGTGCTTGCAGATTTAAGACTGCAAGCTTGATATTACTGGACTAGGAGGAGCTGTGTAACATACTTTCACTTTCATATTTACCAACTTTCGTTTTTGACTACTCGACTGAGAGCTGGCTGTATTCTGGGCAAACAAAATATAATTCAGTCTTTGGTCATTTTCGACAGCATCTTACCCACCCCAGAACGGTAGGACAACCCTCCTTGTTTTCAAAAGTTTGTGTGAATGATAGACTCGTGATGTAACCTAATTTATCAAATCAGAAGACGCCGCTTGTCATCGAAATAGTTAGGTAGAATTATGCCTCCATAGCCCACGCGCTTCATAATAATGTATTCAATTGCAGTATATCCCAGCATCAAATGGCCAGATGGCCCTTTATTAGGGGTCATTTTATTCGTAAGATAATAACTCCTCTACCACAGGCAGACCCCCATCTGATCAAATCGTTCAGCTGGAGACAGAAAGCTTATCTACCCCTCATGGAAGTAAGAGCCTGCTGTTGAGAAAACCATTGTTTATACAGAATAAGGGTTACATCTGACATTTTTCTGACATATATAAATAAGACTTTCTATTGATAATATACATATATTGTGGATAAATATATAAAATAAAAACCTGATTAATTGTTGGCTGATTTAGTGGTGTAGGCAGAAATTCAATTTTGGGCGGGTCACCAATTGTTGGAGTATATGATTTTACTTCGTTACGTGTTCACGCATTGAGAGTGGTAAGATGGATCACCAGGATTCAGTATAGTTAAGTTCAATTAAGTTAGATTTTTGTGGAAGTACGTCATCACCTCCGTGTGCCCATTAAACACAAACATCAGACTACATATTTTCTTTAATACATTTGCATGACAAAGACAAAATAAAAATATGTTTTGATTAAACTTAACCTGGGTGGGCCACTGAGTAAGGTGGGTGGGCCAGTGCTACCCTGACCCTTTGCTAGCAACATACCTAGTCTGGTATGTGTGTGTGTGTATGTATTAAATTCGTTTTCTGAATAAAATGTTCAGACAAATCTTTGATGAAAAATGGTTGCCTCATACCTACAATCGAACCACGGCTTTGCTGATATTCAGCAATAACACATTCCATCATGTGGCTCTTGGGCCAAGCAAATTCAGGCTCTTTGTTGTTCAGTTTGTCAAATATCTCAAATGTCTTATCTTTTTAAATGCTTGATATCAAAATTGAACTCTCACCCCCTGTCTCTCAGCCACTTACCCGCAGGATTCCGTATTTTATACCAAACGTTTTAACGTTTCATCATGAGTGCAGTCACTTCCAGACTATCCAAGGACCAGGAGAAGCAGCTGTTGTCTCTGCTTGGCCAGGCCAGGCTCTGTCTGCTCTACAAAGCCAGTGTCCATGGCTACACTTCTGCAAACTTTCACGCTCGCTGTGACCACCAGGGACCCACCGTAACTGTGGCCTACAACCAATCTGGGTTCATTTTTGGGGCATATGTCTCCAAGGACTACACTAAAACTGTTCAAGACATTGACGATAATAAAGCCTTTCTTTTCAGTATTCAAGATGGGAAAGAGAACCCAGTGAGGGTGCCCAGCACCAACGGCCTGTATGGTTTTACTGACGGAGACACCGGCCCTAATTATGGCGCCTTGGTGTTTCTGCATGGTAATGTCGCAAAAGTCCAATCTCAACCAGGAACCAAATACAACTTTGATCCTGCAGTGATGCATGGGAATGACCTTGACTTGGTCGAGTTTGAGGTGTACAGAGTGGAAGGTAAGTTGCTCTTGTATGGATAATAAATGGGCTGGTTAAAAAAAAAAAAAAGGTATGTCTGTTTCTGTGAAAAAACAAGCCTTTGTTGTCTTGTATTTGATAGACTGTGGAGGCATCTTGGAAACACCTTGGAGAGTTCTAGAGTGGAACAGTGTGGGGTATGAGTGATGTACAAACCCATAAAATGTCCTATCTCTCACTTTTTTTTTATTACTTTCGCTAAACTAGTATTCCTTCATTCCATACCATTGTGTACATTGCTCTGTGATTATATTGCTGTGCAGGTTGACAGTTCTATGTACATCTTACTGGCAGCATGTTCCAAATGGATGTGTACTCCACCCTGCTCTTATCCTGATTTATTAGTCTACCTTTCAGCTGTGTATCTAACTATCCATATGTCCATCTATCACTGATTTGACAGGAAACTTAAGCAGCTAAAGGAGTATGTGCAGTGCTCCACACCTATTATCAGCTCTGTAGAGAAGGCCAGGATTCTGCTGGTGGGGCAGGTCGGATCTGGCAAGTCCAGCTTCTTCAACTCCATCAACTCTGTCTTCAGAGGAAATGTGACCGGGCAAGCAATGAGTGGCACTGCAGGCACCAGTCTGTCCACCCAGGTACTTTATGATGTGTGCATTTGTGTAGGTTGGTTGGTTTATTTCTCCAAAATCTTAACTGTCCAACATAGCATGGTATAGTATTAGATCACTGTAATGTGGAGCATGTTATTGAACTTTGCTGTAGTATTACTGTTGTGTAATTACCTTCGGTAGAGTGTTACTGAACTATGCTCTTCTGTCGTCTGTAGTTCCGCACATACAACATTAAGGCTGGCCGAGGTGGAAAGGCTCTCCCTGTGGTGCTGTGTGACACCATGGGTTTGGAGGAGGGGATGAATTCTGGCCTGGATGTGACGGATATCCCCACCATTCTGAAGGGCCATGTCCCTGACAGGTATCAGGTGAGTGGGATAATCAAGTGACCAACCTCGTCATAAGGTGCTTGTGTCTAAATAACTGTTAGGAAACATTTTCAATATTATACACATTTTATTTGTTCCTACCTGCCTTTCTCATCTCTTTTCCTACTTCCTCTTCACTTAATCTTTCTGCCTTTCCATGTTTCTCTCTTTTTTCTTATTTCTAACTCGTTATTATGGTACATGGCTCATGTTCTGGCTCCTTGTGTCTTCCTCAGTTCAACCCCACGGTCCCTTTGCAGTCAGACAACTCTGCATTCTTTAAGTCCCCGGCACTGAAGGACCGTATCCACTGTGTGGTTTACGTCATGGACGCCTGCAAAGTGAAACTGCTCTCCCCCAAGTTGGTGGAGAAATTAACTGCAGTCCGCAAGAACGTTAATCATATTGGTTAGAACCTGTTCATTTCTTCCATTGGCCAGTTATGTGAGCTTGTTAGGTCGCTAACAAAGTTTCTTGTCACTGAGCTCAACACTGCAGTTATTTCCAGGGTTTTAACTGGGTCTTTATTGAACCCACATTCACTTTCTTGACAAGATTCAGACGCTCATCTGCCTTTTCCTATTCCTACAGATGGTGGCAGTGGTAGAGCAGTAAGTCTCTTATGCCTCGTCTGTGTGTGTTTTTACATAACTAAACATCAGTTGTGTTTTGCAGGTGTACCACAGCTGGTGCTTCTAACGAAGGTGGACGAAGCTTGTCCCTTGGTTAACAAAGACCTGACCAAAGTCTATTCCAGCCATTACATAAGAAAAATTGTGAGTTCTGACACAGATGGCAAGCAAAAGACATCACACATGTCCACCCGCATTGGGTACTTCACCATTTATAGATTCCAATATAACAAGTGTGTTTGTGTGTCATCAGATATCCGAGGTCAGTGTGTGTCTCGGCATGCCTGAAGCCTCTGTTCTCCCAGTGAAGAACTACAGTCAGGAGTTGGATCTAGACCTGAACACGGACATCCTACTGCTCAGCGCTCTGGTCCACATGATGCGCTACACAGACAACTACTTTGATGATATGTCTGAGGAGAGTCTGAAGATGGGGGACTAAGGAAGCCATGTAGCCATCATGACCTGTCAAACATGTTGAGCCTGTAACCAACAGCTCATTGATCGATTCATAAAGTCATTGAATACATAGAGCAATAAGAGTTAACAGTGCAACTCACTCTTGTTTTTCTAACTTTTTAGTATTTCAAATATGCTTAGTTTATGCACTGTAACTGCTTACATAATTCAGTCATGAAGAACAATTGAGTGAGACAATCCTTTTTGTGGTATAAAATATTTTAGTGTGTTATGGTAAAAGGTATGTGTGTTATGGTATCGTTCTGCTTATCTGTCTGTCTGCCTCATTGCCTTTGTTTACCTAATCCTTTTTGGTGGAATGTTTGGGAAGATTCATATTCATGGATAATATACATTTTGCATGTCATCATCTGAAATATGTCATGTTCAGTTTACTTTTGTGTATTTGCCTGAATAAGACATTTCCCACTATGAAATATGCTCACAAACATTACTGCCAATGTATCCACTAGTAAAGAAATTCTGAAATGAACTTTTTAATTTCTTATTTTAACTTTTAATCACTCCAACAGTGTTACAGTACATACTTGCAGACAATGCATACACAAACTTACGCGTGAACATTAGTTTTCCTGTAGTCCTCCCAAAAGTGCTCTCTCAGTTCTGAGGTTAGACCTTCCCCAGTGCTCTCACAGTGACTCCTCATGAATATCATGAATGAAACAAACATATGTGTTACATGCACGGCACATGAGATTAAATTTGACTTTGTTATGTAAAGGTTCTCTCCATGTTCTTGGACCACTGATGTACTGTGTTGGATCATTCATGACATCTGAACTCCTCAAACACCAGCCTGAACCTTCTCAACAAATGAGTATGAAGTGACCTAGGGCACGTTATTGTGCCAGTCATATACATCATTGTGGGAAGCCACAGAGTTGTGTTGGACAGACATGACTACCAACAATAGGCATCAGAATGACTTCAGCGATATTCATAACATTTCACATTGCTACGATATTCTTAACATGTCACCTTACTACTCTCCTTTGTGCACATAAATAGGCCACATTTAAGCACATCAACATTCAAGTGCAAAAAAAGAAAGCTATCAATTATTGTTCCACATTCAGACCAAGTGTGATCTTCCAAAAATAATCAATAACAAATGTTTGGATAGTAATTGATCTGTTCTGTTACATGATTGGGCATTAGGAATAAAGGTATGAGCAGTACGTTAGCATAGCATTTGATACACTTGAATTACAACCTACTCTCTGATGGGTTGGACTTTCATATACATTTCAACTCAAAAGTCAAGAACTTTGGACTTTGTTCTGTAAGTTAAATACACAGAACAACAAAACAATGAATTAAAACTTTTTTCCCTCACTTTTATTATTTTGTACAAAAAATGACTAAACACTTCCGTTTATATGTTTTTTATAATCAAATTTGATCTAAAACATATATAATGTTGATACCTGTCAGATATCAGTTACTTCATTTCGACTACTGTTTTGGCTTTTAGTCATGGCCTAGCCTTGTCTAGTGTTGTTCCCCATTTGGCCCTTGAGGCTCCCGAGTCATGCAATAATACAACTTTCTAAACATAATAATAATAATAATAATAATGCAAGTCTCTAAACCTAATTTACAGAACCTCCTTCATAGTATGGCGTTTCACATAACCTGTAGAGAGCAGGGGGAGGAGGTGAACAGAGATAAGCCCTGTGTTTGAAAGATCGGGCCAGAATCCCTCCCTTTCTCTACCAACCTGCCCCACTCTGCTACCCCACCACCTCTCACTCAAAACTCAATCTTGCAGGCAGGAAAGGTCTCATCCTGCATGGCCACAGTGCTGTTGGAGCCCAGCACACTAATAGCAAGCTCCCTCTGTCTGCACAGAGTCTGCTGGTACCACTCCTGCATGGCTCCCGACTCAAAAGTAGGAATCAAGGTGACCTGCAAGGGAGAGAGTGGAGAGAGGAGAACAGGATGACAAGTGAGGCGAAAGAGAAATAGTAGATGTGCAGAGGTGAGGAGACAAGACCAGAATAACACAGGGAAACTGTCTTATTGTCTGGTGGCGTGTGTCTAACCTCTACAGAGTCTGGCCAGGAGGCCTTGGCATCCAACAAAGCATCCAGAGTAGGCCTCATAAGCCCCTCCCCCTCTGGATTGTCCCCGCTGATGATGTAACACGAAGAGCGAACACGCTTGAAGAACTCTACGTCGACAGTTGAGTATGCGGGGCCAGAGGGAAGGTAAGCAAGATCCACATACACGTTGACCACACCCTCAGAACCAGCCTTAGACCCTATCAGAGAAAAGACAACCAAGAAATGCCGTTGGAACAACGTACAGTTCACGATCCATGACACAGAAGTTCTTGGAATTTGTTTTCAAGTTTTTATTAATTAATTAATAATTAAATTTTTTTAGATATTCCTTAAAACATCAGTTGTGACAATATTGATTTGGATCATCCATCCATTTTCTTCCGCTTATCCAGGGCCGGGTCGCGGGGGCAGCAGTCTGAGCAGGGAAGCCCAGACTTCCTTCTCCACGCACACCACCTCCAGCTCCTCCGGGGAATCCCGAGGCGTTCCCAGGCCAGCCGAGAGACATAGTCCCTCCAGCGTGTCCTGGGTCTTCCCCGGGGCCGCCTCCCGCTAGGACATGCCCGGAACAACTCCCGAGGGAGGCGTCCGAAACAGATGCCCGAGCCACCTCAGCTGGCTCCTCTCGACGTGGAGGAGCAGCAGCTCTAATCCGAGCTCCTCCCGTGTGAACGAGCTCCTCACCTTATCTCAAAGGAAGCGCCCGGCCACCCTGCAGAGAAAAAATCATTTTGACCGCTTGTATCACTGCATTGGTATCCGTGATCTGCGATCTTGTCCTTTTGGTAATTACCCAAAGTTCATGACATTAGGTGAGAGTAGGAACGTAAATTGACAGTTAAATCGAGATTTTTGCCTTCCGGCTCAGCTCTTTCTTCACCACGACGGACCGATACAGAGAGCACATCACTGCAGCCGCTGCAATCTCACGTTCCGTCCTTACCTCACTCATGAACAAGACCCTGCATGATACATTGAACCCCTCGTCGAACCGCCACCTTAAGTGGTGGAGGGGTTTGAAGTGCCCTTGGAATGAATCCCAGGAGCTATTGTTGCGGGGGCAATAAAGCCCCTGTGTAGGGTCTCCCATGCGCAAACTGGTCCTAGGTTTGACTAGCCAGATAAGTGCGGTTCGACCAAAAAACCCTATGCTTGCAAAATGACCAAACTTAAAGATAATCGCTACGTTCGACCGTAGTAGGTCAGAGTCAGATTCATTTCCCTTTTGGAGGATCTTTGATCTAGAGTTGTAGTCCTCTGGGGCGTTACCGGGCCCCACCCCTGGACGGCCAGGCCTGGGGTGGGTGTTTGCAGGCGAGCGCCTGGTGGCGGGGTCTTTGCCCATGGGACCCCGCCGGGTATAGCCCGAAAAGGCGACGTGGATCACCTTCCTGCAGGTACCACCACCCACAGGAAGGACCGTAGGGGGCCGGGGCAGTGTGTTTGAAATCCATGCGCGTACGCAGCAGGATCAGCGACTGGAGGGTGGTGGTCAGGGGCATGTGCCTGGGCGACCGAGGCCATGCACACATTTTCTAGCGCTGGGGACATGGAAATGTCACCTCGCTGGCAGGAAAGGAGCCCGAGCTGGTGCGGGAGGTAGAGCGTTAACGGCTAGATATAGTCGGCCTCACCTACACGCACAGCCTGGGTTCTGGGTCCATTATCCTCAAGAGAGGCTGGGACTCTACATTTCTCTGGTGTTGCTAGCGGGGAGAGGCGGCGGGCTAGCGTGGGCTTGCTCATAGCCACGTGGCTCAGCCGCCACGTGTTGGTGTTTACCCCGGTAGACGAGAGGGGCGTGTCCCTGCGCCTTCAAGCCAGGGACAGGTCTCTCACTGTTGTATCGGCCTAGGGGCCGAACAGCAGTGCAGAGT